>OX443564.1:68794509-69522509 GCA_949372485.1 Cheilosia soror
ATTTTTGTGCGGAGTTGTTTTTGGAGAACAGATTCTAACAAAGACATTCTTCATAACCAAATATGTGCCGTAGGTATTTAGGATTTTTGACAAAAGTGTAACTCTAACTCTTAATTTGAACATGCACTTTACCAAACCGCCATAGTGACGGGCTCTCGTTATAAAAAAAAAAGCTATGACGTTTGTCGAAATTTGCGTGGGCAAACTTTCGCAAATTATGCTTTTGGCTTATTAATCGGAAACGAAATAAAGTGCGGGAAATATAGACACTTAATTTGGACACCTTCTAATGCAAATGGCAGTGAAAACTAATTAAATTGGCCGTTTGTGATCTGGTAATCCTTTGCCATTTGCATTATGTCAGCTTTAAGAAATTATTATTAATGGTGCGCAGAGCCATTAGAAAGTTAATTTGACCATAGAATGCGTATTTCTCTTCCATTGCATAAGCAAATTCGAAGAGTTGCCTCTCGAAAGTGAGCTAATGACATATTGTCCAGTCAACACTGAGGTGTTCAAAGTCTATTAACTTGAAATTAATGTTTTTTTTTAGTTAACCGATTTGCAAACCATTTCCGTTTCAAATTGCCAAGGATGTAAAGAAATCATTCAAGTAATTAAAATGTCGACCACTGTCGTATCATCAATCATAAATTTCCAATCTGCCGACCAGCAGCGGCTTTTTATGGCGAATTTAATATTTACGTCAAATTGAACAAATAGTCCGAATACACCAATTGGAGGCATATTGTTACGATAGAATGACCACACAATAGCTACAATTTTACCAAAACACTCTATGGCTCTTCAAATTCCTGATTATGTGCAGATGTTGCATAAACCTGTGGCGGAAAGAAAGTTGTCCCAACTAGATATCGTCTAAGCGGATTTGCATCCATCTTTGGCGACTTAATTCTCTTAACACTATTTCCACGGTATATCGACGCGCACGCGCACACACATCATCGTTCAGCGAAATTGGCCTGCAAGGAAGTGACTCGCTCACTGATGACAGCGACTCATCAATATACGACGAACCAAGTCCGATATCGTGTGAATGGAGCAGATAATTGATTCGCTGGCAGTGTTCTGATGGCGATGTATGGTCTACCGCTGCCCGTTTATGGACCGGCTAATAGTCTGAACTGCTTCCAGCGCAACTTTCATTCTTCCGCAATTACGAGAATGTATATGCCCAAGTGCTGTTGAGCCGGAATAACATGCCTCCGATGGCATGAAAAGAAAGACCTACCATATTGATGGATCGTCGACAAGCTGTAATCAATGTCGAAAATCCAATCCGGGAATCGGTAAATTTTTCGCTCATCTGATGAAATCGCATAAAACCAGGCTACGTGGACAGAAGCACTCACATCCGATTAAATGATAACACACGCAGGTGCAGATGATGATGATACAGCAAGTGAAACATCTTCATTTTCTGAATTCCAAAGAACTGATCACAGCAATGATGATAGATGCACACGAAGTAGATCGGTGTCAAGAGCGTATATACATTGTCCATTATCAGATGAGCGCAGTGCATACTCGAACAACTGCGCACTTCAAGTCCAAGTCAAGTGAGATGGGAGTAGCGCTCATCGGGAGAGAGGAATATGACCTATATTTGGGGTTTGTTCCATTGATCAAGTGGTATTTTTGGAGTAGTAAGTCCGAGTGGTTTGTTTCTTGTTGTTGTTATGTTGCTTCTGGTATGTGCATCTGTTGGAAAGTGTTCGGTGAAAAAGTGCATCGATATGACAAGAAATAGGTTAGAGAGAAGATGAACTTTTGTTTAATAGAAATTCCAGTAATTGACCAATGAGCATGATCCAATATCGGAGGAGGAGCCCAAGTGCATCATCTGTATATATATGATGACAAAATGTTTACACTTATAACTGAAATAGATTCGGTTAATCTAGGATTTGACATGATCTCTTCTCTATTTCAAATGTAAGAACTTTACCTATAATACAGTTCCAATTTTAATTTAATGGAATGTTTCTACTTTAATGGAATGCTCCCCGAACAAAGGGTGTGCTTTATGTTTCTGTTTCGAGCCTATTATATTTGGCTTTTATTTTAGCAACAACATGTTGAAGAATCCTCAGCTGACAGCCCCCAAAATCGGCATGAACCTAAAGGAGCAACAAATAATAAAGACCCAAGTTTTAGGCGAAAATTATTCTTAATGCCATGACATAGATCATGAAAAACATCCGCACTCACATAAAAGGAATATTTTTGAGCGGAGGTTTTTTACAACACAATACAGATGTTGTAAGGCTTCTTCATTAGATCATCGATCTTTACCGACATTCAGTTTCACGTTGGCTGATGCTACTGAAAATATAAAAGAGATGTTGTACAACTTTCTCATTGTCAAGAGCAACGACTTAAGCGTGAGCCCACGTTTAGTTTAATTTTTCATTATGGAAATTTTGCAGTTTATATTCGCGTAGGAGCTTCATGTTTATTGACTACTTTCGGCTTTTGAGCACTTAGGCAATTGAGCTGTACATTATTATATATCAAATCAATCGTAAATGAAAGCAATAAAACACAGACAGTTTGAGTATAGGGTTTCATACGGGATCATGACGGACGTAGGTAATCTCGAATGACAAAAATTTCGAAGGCAAAAAATCTCGACAATAGGCCTGTTTTATTGGCAATCCCTTTCAGTGAAGTAAAGTAAAGTAGAATTTTAAGCACGCAATTACAACAACTATATAGAGTCTTGAAAGTGTCAAACTGTTTGTAGTTGTAATTGCATGTTAAAAACTCTACTTTACTTTACTTCAATGAAACGGATTGCCAATAAAACAGACCTTATATCTCGAAAAATTCTCGAAAATAAAAAGTAAATTCGAGATTTTTTTTTTTGATAACAGCATAATATTAAAAAAAATGTGTTTAAAATGGTGCAAAAATGATGGAACCTTACCTTAATGGTACATTTACAAAGCCACAGAAACCTTTCAGGTAAGATAAAAGACAGGCGGTAAGGGAAAGGGACAGCAACACCTATCATGCAAAAATGTGTGGCATGTATATTTGACAGCCTTCGTGTTTACGTGATAAGATTTATGGGAATTTTCTTTTCCTTTAAAACAAAATGGCTTCCGGAAGTAGGGAATGAACGACAAATTATTGGCAAACTTTACTAAAACTAATTTAATTACCTACTACTCTCATATGGGATATTTTAAATCTGCAATGACAATCCGCGGCATTAATAATCATTTTTAGTGTCCAGGCTAAGTTTTACGAAGTCACAATGGCGAAAATTTGCATATGAGGAATGCATGTTCTGATGTTCTGAGGAACTTAAAGACATTATCCCTGGAAATGCATCTTTTGGGTGTCCCACCAGCCAGCCTGCTAATGCTCATGACCATGCAGTACACTTGACAACGGCAACTTTCCAAAACTGTTTCTGTTACAGGACAAGCTAACTTTGGACCTCGCTTCCTGGGGATATATTCCCAGAATACTACAATTTGCTGCAATTTAAGTGCAGAACTAACATACATCTGCATTCGGATAAAGTGTTTTTTTTTCATAAGAATTTAATACAAAATTAATATTATATTTTGACTTAGCCTTAACATTTTGAAAATTTAAATGTATAGATATTGCCTGTTTGGAATCATTTAGCATAATTTAGACTTGTCATCTCATTATCAATTATTGTTACATAAGGCGTATTTTTTTATATGCAAAACTTTTATACTCACTTTTGGTTTTATTATACTCACTTCCCAAAAAAATACGCCAATAGTTATGGACAGTGTTGCCAGTTTGACTGTTTTCCAGTCAAATTTGACTGGATTTTTTCGGTTTTGACTGGAAAAAAAAATCAAATCCAGCCGACTGTTTTTTCGACTGGAGTTTTTTCCTAAAAAAAATTGCACCTCCAATGTAAACCTAGTGTATATGAGATTCGCGCAGTGCAATAAAATGAACACACCCATTTTCCGCAAGCCGCTGAAAGTCAAATTGAATCTAGTATTTCTAGTATTTCTTGCTAGTTTCTTTTTAAAAATGCAATAAAATGAACAAAATAAAATTGTTCCCATGTATTATGGCTTTATTAGTAAGAGCAAACATTCCCATTAATTACGGACTACAACGTCGTTCAAGTTGCTGCCTCGGCTGGCTTCGCAGTAGCGTATTCTGTCACTCCAATTGTCCAAGACATTGCTGGTGGTTTCGGGCTGTAGGTCACGGATTGCTTGGATGATATTGGCCTTAAGTGCTCGAATCGTTTCCGGATTGTCCGAAGTCCAAATTCCAAAGGAGTCAAATCGCAGCTTCAGGAAGCCAATTGACACGTGGCATGGCGTGCAATCCTGCATGAACCGTACGATGACGGGGACCAAGAGTTTTGTCCACTCCCATACAAGTCACACGAACTTTTTGCACAAACTTGCGTACAGCAGGCGCGGTGGGTGCTTCATTTCGGCCGAAACTTCTAAAAAAACGCACACAGCACTCACTTTGGAAATATTTTTTCAATATTTCCCAACGTTGCTCAAGCGTAAAGCGACATATTAAGATGTGTACAAAAACTTTACAAAATTGCATTTTATTTTCAATGCAACAATGTAAAAGAGGAAATAGAATCGCTTTCGCTACTAGTTGGTCAAAGTTGGATCTCTCAGGCTGAAGACGAAAAAAGCCGAACATTATGAATTGAATAAAACTGACTTCAAATGTATGTTGTAAGGGAGAACACCAGTCATCGAAAAAGAAAAGACACATTAGTGCAAAAAGGGCCGAAAGATTTGCAGGATAGAGAAAATATAAGTTTTCCTACCCCGTATATCAAAATGTGTATTTTGATTTTCACTGTCAGTTAAAGACAACGTGACATTTTGTTTGACATCTCAGCTATTTCCACTTGACATGTAAATTCGTTGTTGTTAAATCTATTGACAAGAGCGCTGTTAGTCAATTCTATGACAGGCAATTATTATTTCCACTTGCCAATCTGGCCGCGTTCCATTGACCGCTAGATAACTAGCGGCATGCCAAACTCCATATAAAAAAAACTGACATTTCAGCATTTGCGCTAGAGCTCTAGCACATTTTGTGAAATATCCTTTTCTGACAAATTTTTCAATCTAGCACAAAATGAACTGCTAGATTGAAAAAAATAACGAACTGTCAAAACAAAAGTGAAAGTGCAGAAGTCAAATATTTCCAATTTGGTGTAAAATGGTAAATGAAGCTTCTATGTAATTAATACAGCTACATGGTATTTGTTTATTTATAGTGTATTTATAAATATGCGGCATGATGGCACAAAATACATTTTTGACTCTCATGAAGATAAAATAATACGAATTCAAATTGGTTCTAATGTCACTTTGCCGCTAGCGCTAGATCTCTAGCGCCAGCGTTCCTCCATCAGGGATATTATGTGCTAGATGACTAGCGGTCAAAGGAACGCGTCCAATGTTTTTAATTTGCAATCAAATACGTCAATTATTGTCAATTTCAAAACGACAAGTTGAAAGGGAAACTGAACATTTGGATATCAAGCAAATAAGGAATATTTCGAAGTTATGATTTTGCAACTGAGTCGTATGCGGATTTTAAAAAAATTCATTAGTGAAATGGATCTCACTACAAATGCATTTTTTCACTGTTTTGTACTTGTATCCACTTTTATGTCGAGTTAGTACAGGTTTAACTCACGTCAGTAAAAGACAAACAACAGTTTAGCCATTTAAGATTATATTCTAATCAGCTTTTGTTTTTCTTTTCCACTTTTACATCACTATGTATTGTCAGGCACTGGCGTGACGTTAATTTTCAAATGTAAAGCAATCCCAAGGGCATTACATTACAATACAATGGCTTTCCGCGGATCACTCTCCACTTGTCCTTTCGTTAGCGTCTCTTCTGAATAAGTCATTCGAAAGTGAGAGCGTGCTTACAGTTAAGCCATTATTGTCTATCATTTCTCGCATTTTCTTAATATGAAGTCACCTTTTGTTTAAGGCTTATTGCGGCTTTTTGAATTTTATCTTATTATTCGCGGATCACTATAGGAACAAGGGAACATCAATAACTTAGCATCGGGGTCATATAGTCAGCGTTTCACTGAAATCTGTCCAAAATAATGATCAATACGCGTCAAATAAAACACACCTCGCACCGTTGATAGATCGGTGATAATTGCTTTCGAAAGCAACCTCTCAAGACATATTACGATTCCAAGATCCGTAAAAACGAAAAAACTACACTCTACGACCATATAGATGTCTAGGAATTTCACATGTTGCACATCTCACATGGGCTCTAAGGGAGTGGTCACTCATCATCATCATCACCATCGATTTCCATAGTTTAATCACTTAGCATCGCATAGAAAGTCGCGAGGTTAATAACTTATCTACTTGCGTATTTGCTGTACGAAAGTGAGAAGAGCCCCTCGGGAACCGTCGCGTCGGTCGTCGTCAGGGTGTTGCTGCCTATACCAAGTCTTTAATTGGTTTCCTAATTTCTCTTAGAAATTTGCACAAATTTTAACCAAAAATATGAATGAATGGCTGAGTCATCTTCCAGTTTGATCATCACTACACCGTCTTCCTCCGCTCCACTTTAAACTCTATAATTTCGCATATCAATCGAAAGTTACATTTCTCATACCATGCGGTGCATATCTAATGAGCTGCCCGGCTCATTCAGCGCTCAAATAAAATATGGAACCCACGAAAACGGAGCTATTAACATAGTACAATGTACACAAACGTCCATTGTTAAGTTGTTTTGCGAATAAATTATGCACCCCATCTGCGAACTTTATGGAAAAGTAAATAAGAGGAAACCCTAACTATGAGAAATAACCACTTTACGTCTTGTAGATTTATTGGATGGCAAATTTTTGTACATTTTAATTACCAACGCACAAAGCTGTGCAAACTTTTACCTTTCACTTTCGTTCTCGCAGCCGTACGCCTCTGAACACACTCTTTCCTTCTTTCAAAGGGCACACCGCCGCGCCGATGCAGAATGCCTATCGCATCAAGTTGAATTTCCTGTTCTGGTGTTTTTCGTGTCAAAAAATGTTTTTCGCCGAAAATTGCTTTTTATTTCGCTTTAATTAAAAAATAATTTCATTTTGTTTGGCGGCTATAAATGTATGTGAAATGAAAGTAAGTGACCACATTCGGCTAGTAGCCAAGGTATGTTTTTTTTTATTATTTGTTTAAACAAACGAAAGAAACTTGGCCCAACAATTGAACATAATATTCGCTTGAAGTTTCTCCATAGAATATCTGTTTGCTCATCAAAGTTTAACGAGTTTGTGTAACAAATTGGTATACACCCTCTCGGGCGTAAATATACAGATTTTCCATACAAATTGGCAAAGTTATTAGTTCGCATGATATTGGCAGCGGCAGTGTGCACAATGCGTGATAACTTTCATCGCGGGTATTGTGTGATACTTGGCGATTTTGTCGCAGTGTGAATGCGTTCATTTGAGGGGCGAAAGTGACAAATTGGCCAAAAGATTGTCGGACTCGGACGACACCGTGTGTTCAGGCAGAAAGATCGACACTCGAGTGAAATGCGAGCTCATATTTTGGAGTGCTAATGTTCGGACATTATTAGGCTGGTTATTATTATATCATCATCATCATCACCAATGTTGAAGCTCTTGATATATGCGGCCCGAAAGTGAGAGTTTTGTTGGCTCAAAGCCTGACAAATGGTTGTCGGTTATTTTTTTGGAAATGATGTTGATTGGATATGTACATGGACAGGCATCAATCTAAATTATAATGGCGATTAATTGGCTGATTGACCGGGTGAAGAGAGCAATTAATTAACATTTTTATAATTAAGTGGTGTAGAGGCAGGCTATTGGCATTCCGGCAGGTGTATTATGTTGGCGTGTGATTGCAGGCATTGTGTCAGTGATTAATGGCTATAATCGATTGATACCAACGTAAAGGGGAACCAACAACTTTTTTAGTACATACAATTTTTACGGTAATAAACAAAGTTTCGGATGCGTGAGAAACACGAAAGTTTCGCAACAAAAATGCGGTGTAAAAAGTTTGTAATGATGGTAAGGGAGCACTCAACTTTGAATCTGACCATTATGGAAAGTTTGCGGATTTCACACTTCTGTCCGAAGTCAGTGTGGGAAAGTTTGAGTCATAGAATTTAAATCAATCTTACGGTCCAGTTCCGGAATAGGCAAAAGGATGACACCAAACTTGTCGACACCTTCTGCTGGTGAAATGGAGATGGGTCTCAACTAATACGCATCCCCAGTTAGAGCAGTCTTTGGCCAACTGCCTCCAATTTCGAATTCCAAGTTGGTTGAGGTACTGCTCAATGTTGAATCTGATTATCCAAATCCCGTCCACTCTATTAGACGTATTAATATAATACTCCTTCGTATATGTAAGCTGCCCTTAATCTCCTCCTCTTAGCGTCTAAATGCAGTCATTAGCAATCATTAGGGGTCGTAAGAATCAGTCAACAAGTGAACTGAAAATTTATTGAAACGGGTCATTCGAACGATCGTACAGAAATATTTTGACCATGTAAAGGCTAGATCACCCCATATGTAGCTTTCATAAGACCATTTCCAAGCACCAATCCCAGCAGCAGGGAAGAATGGAAAAGTGATCGCAAAACGCACAGTTTCCGTATATTCAGGCATAGACGGATCATCTCTAATGAATCGCTGCAAATATTTAATTCAGTACGTCGCGTCTCCCGGAATAAATTGTAAAACGAACGAGAGAGTTCCGTGCAACCAAGTCGTGCACTTTATTTTTATTTTGATGGTAGAAACACAAAACCAAGTCTATACACATGTATCGCAGCACATCATAGAAAGTGTTTTTAACATGGCCCGATTTGATTTTATAACAGATCTTTAAAAATCGAATGACGCAG
Organism: Cheilosia soror; assembly: GCA_949372485.1. Lineage (NCBI taxonomy): Eukaryota > Metazoa > Arthropoda > Insecta > Diptera > Syrphidae > Cheilosia > Cheilosia soror. The sequence continues at coordinate 68,803,444 of OX443564.1, forward strand.
GCTCTAAAGTCTAAAAGATACTTATGGGGCGCAGTTATATAGCTCTCAGAAAAACATTCGTTTTCATTTTTGATTCACTCAAACAAAAGCCTTTAGGACGTACTTCAACTTCAGTCGTGACTTACCTATGCCCCAGGCGAAAAGATTTGCCAATCACATAATTGTTAGCCAGTAAGTCCGTTCTGGTCGTTTTATGAATACAAAAAAGAAACCTAATAGAAACATTTTTCCCAGCTCGATTGGTTCGTTTGAAGTGGCCCTCAATGAAGTATACACTTGGAGCAAGATTGCTCCATTATGTGTTGGCACTAGGATGAATAGGTTTAGATCATTGAAATAGTTATGATGTAGCGCAACCATCCGAGTACTGGCGAATAAGGGACAAGTGCACAATTATTGTCTGGATGCCCTAGCCCTAAGGCATCTCTATATTTACCGCACATTGTCCGTTTATAATGTTTGTTGGCAACGAAACCTATTTTATTTCTTTAGAGTTTTGTGAAGTTTTTCTGATCTAGCTTAGCACATAGTTCCTTAGCTGTGCTTTATTGAAGAACCCTTCTAAGGTTTGTTATCATAGGCATCTCGCTCGCAACATGCAAACGACATGGTGGTGATATTTTCTGGACAGAGACTAGAGGCTATTCCTAATAGGATTTCCTAAGACCTATATACGTGGTAAAGAGCCACATTCTGCACGAGGTTACATTGCTTTCGACCAAATATAATGAATCTAGAGGGGAATAACTCGATAAAACCCATAATCCCGGGTGAACAACCGTCTCCATGGGATGTAGATATGGCACAATGTTATGTGTCTTCTAGCGGTGAAATCTAGATGCCTAGGGACCTCTGGTTTCAGTTTAAATCCTCTTTTCTGTAAATAGGTGGCGCACAGCCGGATGGACACCCTAGGCCTACCTTTAGACCTTTAGATGTAATTTGTGTTTTTCCGAAGATCGAACCTGGGATCCCTCGCACAGTAGTTCAGCACACTAACCACTGCGCTACTACGCCCATATAGATCAATTAAATAAACTAACAATAAGCAGATGGACTGGTGTAAACGAATCGGGCACCAAGACCTCAGGAAAATCGATTCTCAGACGAAAATGACAGAGGAGGAAGAGAATCTCATATAACCGTTAACAAGTAAAGCTGCTTCGGTTGGGGGAAACGAGGAAACGGTTGACCTCGTCTACAGCTTCGATCAGGAACAAAGTTGTCAGCTGTAAAATGACGACAACGAAGTTGCAGAAGAGACAACAACTAGGAGTCAACGGCAAACTCAGTCTTTGTGATGAGCCCTTTGATAACACCCTATCGAGGGCTTGCTTCCCAGGAATCTCGAGCGAGGGAGCTTTTATGCGACCACCAATGCCTGTGATATGCCTTAGCCTATTAGCAGACAAAGTGGACAGGATTGTTTCACCGGGAGAAGCAGATTCGACCTTGGGTAGCGCAGTTACTGTGGATAAGCCATGTAAGCCAAAGGAAACTTATGAGACGTAACCCCAGTTCCTATAAGGAAAGGGAGACGGCTATGTTAGTTAGGGCTCGGGAGACGATGGAGTCCACCGTCGGTGCGTGGCGTTGGCTGATTCTTATGAGACTTCTGGCTGCCAAAGATTAGGACATTAGGAGTGCAAAGATAGGTTCATGTTTATCCTATTTTTACTACACAATCAAACTAAAAAAAAAAACAAGTAGTTGGCGCAACAGGACAACTTCTCGCAACGAATGGGAAGAATGGAATGGACCACCACAACCTCTGTAAATTGTATTCTTTATGCAAGACTCTCGGTTCTGGCTTTGTTAAAGTATGTTTTAAGATGATACACGCTTCCATTTCAGTTTTCTCTTTTGCATGAATGAGCGTTCAATGTGGGATACTCATGCTGGTCGAACATGTTCATGCTAATTCGTCCGCTTTGAAATGCCTTCATGACAGGGACCCAGCAGAGCAATATCTTTTGCTGTATACCAAAAACATTGAGCCGAGGCTAACGTTTAAGAAGATTCTGTTAAACGAAACGTGTGAAGACGAAACTCGGCTCGGGTTTTTAAAAGAAGGCAAAACATACTTATAGAGGTGTACCTTTCCTCTGCTCTGACTCTGAATAAGCGACCTGATATGGCTGTCGATAAAGAAAGTGATACCTTTCGGTTGTATTCCCCTACCGCAGATTAACGGCTGCTGATATCACTGCCAAAACTTTGGGAGTATGCTCCGAAATGTGCAGATTTATATATGACCTGACCCTACACCGTTGTCTGTTTATGATCCCTCTGGACATAGGGCAATATGTTGACCACTTTTCCCATTTTTCCCCCGTTGGTTTTGAGAATGGTCTTGTAAAGTCTTGGTATAGAGTTATGTACTATGTGATTTATGATTTTCTTATTCTTATGAGACTAATGGCTGCCAAAGTGTAAATTGAAAATTAACTTAAGGTGCGCTATTGGGTAGGCGCTCTTGTTGACCGCCAGATTGCATCGGTCTTTTTAAGAATTTAATTTTAGCCGATCGACCCCCCCAGGTTTCCACAAAAGTTATATTGAATCAGGAATAAAATGCTATCTTGATACTTTCCTAAATTTTCATTTTGCAATCGGGCCAAGTAAAAGTGACAGCCAATTTGCGCTGTCTAAAGTTCTAAAGAATATGTCTTTATTCTGTCGAAGACAAACTGTATCTTCCTTTTGTTTGTGAAAATTTCGAACTCGATTTTTTGGGAATTAACCGTGAGACCGCAGTTGCTGGTCCAAGTGACGAGGGTCGTGAAGGATCCACTCATTTGCTTAAACTCCAAGTGATTTTTGTTGAATATTTGAACTCTAAGTGCTTGGAGTAGTTCACCGTAGAAGCGTTTCATTTAAAACAATGATCCAAAGTATTGGAAACATTTTTCTGCAGGCACCCCCTCACTCAGTATAGTCCCGCACAATTAACCGTGAAGACAACCATGGCGTAAAATTCACACAACCAATAGGTACACCTACGCTGTACTTAGCTACACTTATTTCATTCCTCTCGGTCACAGTGATCCACAATCTCTGTCGAATCAATTTCCACTAAATATTTATCAAATTAAAAACCAATAACAATCAACTGAAGTCTTCCTCCAAATTACGGTGTCCATTGCATGCAAGATCATCATTTAATTTTCATTTTATTTTCCCCCATTAATTGCTTTTGAATTTCTATCTTAAATTCCGGTAAAAAAAATAATAAACGTTTGCCATAAATAATCTTTTAAAATACAAAAGGCAGCCATCAGCTTCCCGCCATTGTGCGGCTGCGCACGCCAGCGACAAAAAAGTGCAATCATGAGCAGAGTAAACTAAACATCACCATTTAGCAGGAGAGAGGGGTGGCAAAAGCGGCTGCTTTCTTTTTGGACTTCCCTTCTACAAACAAATAATAACATCTTTCACTTTTCTGTTGATTGCCCATTGAAGCAGGTTATATTGTCAATGAGACGATGACTCCGATATGGCAGCAAAAGGTCCCGGTCCCGATTGACCTCCTCCTCCTTCCAAAGTACATAATGATCAGATCAAGAAAGCAACAATTCCCCTCGAAATATACGACGAGAGATACTCACTCACACAATGGGCAGTCTTTGAGTGGCCTAGAGAGTGCGTGTTCCTTGGATTGTTGGACGGTATTTACCTCAATGACCCTTAAAAGTGAAACTTTTTAAAGGAACGCATTTCTGCCAGTCTCCTTTGCTGCGTAATCTGTTGTCAGACATTTGTTTGTCATCGCTCTGTGCAATAGTATAGTCATCATCGTGTGCTGACAAAAAGCCCACATCAGAGATAGAATTAAGGAAAGTAATTCAATTCAAGATGCGCGAGATTGTTTGGTCAATTTGGCTTTCTGCTTGTTAAGATCATCTTTATGGAGGCTCTTCCTCTTTTGTTCGGAGATATTGTTTGTGTTTGAATTTCAATGATCGTAGGTTTTCTCTTTCAACAAAAATGGGCTTCGTGTGTGTCTGTGTGTTTACATGAGAAAGTGGTTACATTATATTTACGCGGTATTTTGGAAGGTATTTAGGAAGGAAGTCTCGCATTTGATTGATCAATTTTGAAGTGGCATACACATAACAATGCGATAATGAGCGATTTGACTGATTTGATATCGGTTTATGGAGGGAATTGGGCCACACAGCGTTCTCACCGATTGTTCGAAATAGAATTGTAATTAAACATCACTTTGGAATGAAACGGTTGGAGAAGAAGGGGGACAGTTGGGTGGCCGAATTGTGACATTTTGTTGATCTGTGGTAGGTATGTTGACTGAAATGATCTTACAGATACTCCCTTATATAATGTACCTACTCGTACACAAAAGTCTAGTTTAGAATCAAATCCAACCGATTTAAGTAAAAAACTAAGTCCTTCAATTACTCCAACTCAATTGCAAGAGCTTTATCAAAATGACGATTTTCAATGGAATTAAAAAGACTTTCTTAGGGCAGTCCCACGGTGTTTGTCTCCAATGTTTGTCAGACGTTTGCGAGAGGAGGTTTTGTAGAAAAACTTTAAGATTTAATTTTGCTGTGAGTGAACCTTGCTCAGAAGCTCTCCGATAGTTTATTTAACGTTGACAAGAATCCACTTAGTCTGACCAAAACAAATTGGAAGGAGCATCATACAAACTATGCCACAGTGCCTAAAATTTCTGGAAATGATCTTTAGTTGCAAATATGCAGTAGTCAATGAAAATGAGGTTTTTCTGTGGAGGTTTTGGTTTAAGATTAAACATTTTTTTTTTTGCTGCCATTAAAACTTAGGTACTTACCTACTTACTTAAGTGGCAGTCCAGGATGAACTTGGGCTTTAACCAACAATCGTCTCATCTCCAGCCAGCATGATTTTTGGCCAGCTGTCTCCAATTTCGCACGCTAAGTTGGTTAAGGTCCCCTTCCACTTACGTGCCCCATCTGAGTCGCGGTCTTCCTCAACTGCGCCGTCCCTCGGGTGTGGATTCGAAGATTTTCCGGCCGTAGTATTCATAATCCATTCGATCTACAAGACTCAACCACCTCAGTCGTTTGACATTCATCCTTCTGACCAGGTATATGTCGCTGGTAAAGCCCGTACAGTTCGTCGTTGTATCTCCTCCTCCACTCACCGTCTATGCAGATGGGACGGAAAATTACTCGAAGAATTTTCCTATTAAAACAACCAAGGGTAACCTCATCCACGTTTGAAAATGTCCATGCCTCTGCATCGTAGAGAAGAACTGGGGCGATTAGGCTCTTATAAAGGTTCGCTTTAGTTGTTCGAGAGAGGGCTTTCCTACTCAATTGCTTTCTAAGCCCAAAGAAACAGCAATTGGCAAGAGTTATTCTTCGTTTAATCTCAGCACTGGTGTCATTATGTCTGAGTTCATACCGAAGCCTATGTAGATAAATTGTGGAGTACCCACATGACAGGGCCACACACCATTCATCGAGGGTTTAAATGTACATTTTGAGAGAAACATTTTCCCGGTCAGGAAAAGGGGTACTACGAAGAACTGTTTAGCGATAAATAGGATTAAAATCAAGGATATACAGACAAATTGTCAAAGATGGCTAGCCGCACATTTTAGTCGAGCTTTTATACACACTTTAGTTATAACGTATAGGTACGTCTGATCAACCTAATTTATAAGCGCAATGCTTAAAATTGTGGTTCTCTTGCATCTTATAGGTAGATAACCTGCAGTAGCCAATAAATTTTCAAGATCTCAACTATAAATTTGGAGAAGCCCTAGTCTCAACTATATAAGCACACTAAGTTGGTTGTGGTCCTCTTTTACCTAAGGCAAAGTCTTCGTCTAATATATTGAACCTCTGGGTTATAGAATCAAAGCAACTGTGAGCTTGATGTATATCCGCTCTAGTCCTTGCCATCTAAAACGCACAATGCGCAGTTTTATTTTTTACTTTACATCCGTCACAAACGGAACCGAATATCTTCGAGCAATGGGGGATATTAAAGAAAACTTGTAAAACTCTAGATATTATTTGAAACGCCTTAGTAGATTTTTCTGAAAGGCTTATATAACCATAATAACATCCACCAACGTCTACAGTGTGGGCCAAATACAAGTTTCTTTTTAAAAATGCAATAAAACAAAACAAAATTAAATTTTTTCCATGTATTATGGCTATAGTAAGAGCAAACATTCGCATTATTTATGGAGTACAACGTCGTTCAAGTGGCTTCCTGGTCTGGCTTTGCAATAGCGCATTCTGTCACTACAATTTTCCAACCCCTTGTTGATGATTTCGGGCTTTAGCTCACGGATTGCTTGGATAATATTGGCCTTAAGTGCCTTGAATCGTTTCCGGATTGTTGGCATAACATCGGCACTTCATGGTTCCCCACAAAAAAAATTCCAAAGGGGTCAAATCGCATCTCTGAAGCGGCGAATTGACGTCGTCGCCAAGACTGCTGATACGATTTGGGAATTTGGTGCGCAAAAGATCGAAAGGTCGTCGAAATCCATGTCTTCAATTTCAGTAAAAAAAAAAGTCGGTTAAAATGCCCACCGTTGACCGAAACGTTTTTCCCAGCACTATTTTCGAATTAGCGCAGTGGTTAGTGTGCTGGACTACTGTGCGAGGGGTCCCAGGTTCGATCCCAGGAAAAACACAATTTACATCTTAAAGTTTTTTCTACTGCGCCACCTCTCGCGAACGTCTGACAGACATCCGAGAGTATGACTGTCATGAAAAAGCTTCTCAATTCAGCCGTTCGGACTCGGCATAAAATTGTAGGTCCCTTCCATTCGTCCCAAAAATAGAAACTCATACAAAACGAATGGTTGCGAGAAGCTAGGCCTTGGGTGTCACCCGCCTGTTGCGCCACCTATTTATTTTTTATTATTTTTTTTTTTTCGAAGAAAAATGGTCCAATGATGCCACCACTCTACAATCCGCACCAAACAATAACGTGCGGGTTTTCCGAACTCCAGATGCGGCAATTTTGTTTGTTAGCGTAGCCGCCGAGAACTTTTTTTGCAGAATCTTGCATATAGCAGGCGCGGTGGGTGCTTCATTTCGGCCAAAAACCTCTTTTCAAAAAACGCACTGTTTGGGCTGCACAGCACTCACTTTGGAAATAATTTTTTCAATATTTCTCAACGTTGTTCAAGCGTTAAGCGAGTCATGTCGTTCCGAGGTATAATACTGACTTTCTGTCAAGATTTCGACAGCTGTCAGTGTCAAAATAACCTGTGATTTAAAAATAAAGCACTAGATGGCCTACCCTTTACAATCTTTTATATAAAAATGGAAATTACGATTCCTTCACTCACTAACGACCAGCACAAACCCTTTGCCCTAAAAAGCAAAAATGTTTGCACAGTGGTTCCCTTTAAAGGGGTAAAAGGGGGGTCAAAAGTTTGTATGGGACAATTTTATCATCCGATCATTCGTTTTGTGTGAGTTTCTATTTTTGGGACGAATGGAATGGACCTACAATTTTATGCCGAGTCCGAACGGCTGAATTGAGAAGCTTTTTCATGACAGTCATACTCTTGGATGTTTGTCAGACGTTCGCGAGAGTTGGCGCAGTAAAAAAAACTTTAAGATGTAATTTGTGTTTTTCCTGGGATCGAACCTGGGACCCCTCGCACAGTAGTCCAGCACACTAACCACTGCGCTACTGCGCCCACGGTTTGGGTACTCCATATAGAAAATTAAGAACATCAACTTATGAAAAAGAATTGATACTTTCAGCTGCCAGCTCTTGACTTACATGATTTTTGACCTGTTTTCTCCAATAGGGTGTTTTTCAGAATACTGCTACTGCTGTAGGTAGGTTTCCTCTGCGATGGTTCTGTGAACCAAATTCTGCCACGGGCAAAAGCTAGTAATTTATATTTTTCTAAAGAGTTTACAATTTCATTTGCCCTAACTGTCTATACAGTCTACCTTAAAACAAAAGTCGGGTAATATGATGCTTTCATCCTGCCCTGAAAGTAAGTGCATGATGATGTCTTTAAAATAATCATTCATCTTATCTGGAAACTTCATTAATCTATCTCGAATCCACTAATCCATTTCAATCGTCTCATTACTTTCCCCTTCACTATTAACTCGTAATCCTATTAATAGCATATAATGATTTTTTTTAAATGCTATGAAACACAATAAAAGCCCTTCTACTTGCCAAACTAATTAATTTACGTTCGTATACTTTCATTGAGAAAACTGATTAAAACGTCAAGTTGTAACTTTCAACTTGTCGCTACGCTAATGGAAAAACAAAAGAGTTGATGTGCGAACTGTGCTTTACGTATTGCATTTCAGAAATTAATTCGTTTCAATAGGCCATCTTGATACGTACTGTTTGAGTCGCATAATTGTTCTGTGAAAGTAGCAGGAAGCTGAATATTTTGCATGGGAATTTGTACCACAATTTTAAACTGTGCCAAATTGAAATTGCCCAAAAACAAATTTGTACCTATACAAATGGCGTCTATAAGTGTAAGGTTGTCCATTAACCCCCCACTGGCATCAAAACAAAACACAATCGTTATAGACAGATAGACAGGTGGGAACTCACAACATGATCTCGTCATGTAATCAAACACCCCAACTCCATCGGCACAGTTTGACAGCCACTGTTGTCTTTGCAACCATCAAACATCGAACCTCCAAAGAGGCCCAAGATCCCCCAAGAGAGCGATCTGCTACCGTAGCAGAGAAATGTTTTCTTTTCAACATTTTTCCGGGATTTGTTTTTTAATCGACTTTCTACCTGCCATCGAGCTTAAGATACACTATTCCCATTCAGTCATTTCTTGCTCACTCTCTATTCCATTCTTCGTTGTCGTTGTCGGTTGCGGCTCTATACCAAGTTGGCTACTACAGCGATCGTGTCTGAGCAGCAGTGGCACACTGGCACTCCGTGGTATGGAAAACAGAAGACATATCGTGTTGTTACAGTACTACAATTCACCAAGGTGATATAAGAAAAGCACGACGACGTTCAGCGTTCAGCAAGTCCGTAGTAAACGTCTTCGAAAAGAATTTTTTTTTTTTTTTTCATATTCGCTTCGGTGTTACGGAAGTCTTAACCGCTGCAGCGGACGGTCATAACAGCTCAGTTGGATTTCGATTGCGATTGCGGATGGACGGTTTTTTGGGAGATTGTTTTTTTTTTTTTCGTAACCAAACCGCACCATAATTTTTCGCCTAAAGAAAACGGAACCGATCATCATCAACTTACTTTCCTTGTGCGTCGTCACATCGCAACCTTTAAGAATTCTCTAAAGTGAAAGTTTATTTTGATTTGATTCGTTCGTCATATGGTTTTGTTACAAGTAGTTGGTGAATTTAATCTGAATTTGAATTTGAAAATTTATTTTAATACATCTATAGCAACTTGTCTGTGAATGTTGATGATTACCCTACACAGGCTGGGTAAAGAAAAGTAATTATTATCGAAACAGTTAATCGTGGAAAGGTGAAACATCGCGAAACAATACAACACAAGGAGAGAAAAAAAGAAAATTGCACGCACAATATATACTAGTGGTAGATACGGTCTATCTAACAATCTTTGATACATAAGGAAGCTACGCATTCAGTAGCCATCTACCATCCGTGAAAAAAAAATCAATTCTGTGCGAGTGTGTACCGCGTTTGAAATCATGTAAAACTAAACAAATAAAAAAAAAACTACAAGAAGCATAATTTTTTTCTTTTTCTAAGGCTCTCTCAAGACGTCTTTCTTTTATCAAAAAAGATTCCAAATAAATACACTGAGCAACACAATCAAGTATCTATAGTGTCAAAGTCGCGCGAGTGGTGATTATGTTATTTGTTAAGTTAAAAACCTTCCACAATAATAATACCAAGAGAAGAATGCCAGCCTCAGCAGCTGCAAAGTGGGTTAATTTAACGGCAATATGTGTCTTTCTAACAGTTGTACTGCCATCGCCTGCAAATGGATTTACACCGATTGGCGGCGGTTTCCAAAACGGAGGTAGGTTGCTTGCAAAAAAAAAAAAAAAAAAACACTTGATCTCTCGTATTTAATAGAAATTTTCTGTATTCTTATTGATCGACAATTGGTTCCACCTTTATTCTTAGCGATTACCAAATAAAGTGGAAACATATCTATGAATTGCTGATAACTTTCTAATCAAGCCTCACGCTCACATCTCTATTCAATTTATTGGCGTTGTGCTCGAATTCGCAATCGCAATCCTCTTTGTACTGCCACGGGGATTAGGTGTATGATTTATGTCAAGCTCCCAATTGCCGATACAGATACCTAGGTACCAACTATTCTTCAATAAAAAGTAAAACTAAATTCACAATTGATGGAAATAGATTTGTGGTTAGGATTGGGAGTTTTCACTTCATATGGCGCGCCCTCCACCACCAACGATGAATGAAAATTCACTTACCAATCCATTCATCCACCAACTGTCGGTGAGCAGCGACTCATTATGCCTTGAATATTAGTTACTATTAACTAGACCGCAATAGATAGTGTGCTGTGTGTAGTGTATGATACTCCGTCTTGTTATACTAAGTATAAGTTGGTTGTTGGGGAGCAGCAGGGGGAGGATGAGGTGGCGTCGACCGGGCGGAGGAGAGGATATATCTATTTTGTTGTTTGCAATGTGTGTCAGTAGTCAATGGAGAAAAGATTTATATATGTTTTTAGATTCGTTTTGAGGTGAATTTAATGTTTTGCGGAAAAAGTGGACCGCCTGCGAGTGAATACTCGAGAGTAGTGTTGGTCTCGGCGCGTTGGCATTAGCGTGGCGGAGAAATTTGAATCGGAATCGATTGGGAAATTGTTGCGTTTGAAAAGAAATGTCGATCGGATGGTGGTGTGAAGGTCGCTTAGTTTTATACAATGGCGGCCATAAGTATTTTGACAAAACTAAAGTTAATTCTACTCATAATTTGAACTTACTTCATGTAAATTTTGGCATCAATGGAAAGGTCATTCAAATTCTGTTTGAATGATACAAAATTTTCCTTAACCCATTAAGTACCCATTGAAAATTTAGAACTTTTGTAAAAGTCTACTTTTTTGACTTTTTTCCTCGGTCCAAAAATTTTTCAAAAATCTCTTCGCTAATATTTTTTATGGTTTTTTGAATGGGATGATCTCAGAAAAATTTTGTATGAAAAGGAGGAAAAAGTGGCTAAAATAGTCATTTTTAACAATTTTCAAAAAATCATAAAAAATATTAGCGGAGAGATTTTTGAATTGATTTTTTTTGCAGTCACTATCTATTAGAGTTGTTTGGAGAAACTTTTTGCATCAAACAAATTTTTTTGTGATACCGAGGAAAAAAAGTCAAAAAAGTAGACCTTGACAAAAACTCTAAATTCTAAAATTTTTAAACGGGTACTTAATGGATTAAGGAAAGTTTTGTATCATTCAAACGGAATTTAAATGACCTTTTCATTGATGCCAAAATTTACATGAAGTAAGTTTCAAATTATGAGCAGAATTAACTTTAGTTTTGTCAAAATACTTATTGCCACCATTGTATCACTCTGGAGGGAAAAGTGTCTTACTTTAGGCGGTTCTGCAGCATATTCGCAAGAAAAAATGCCTATTTGGGTGTTTTAGTTATATAGGACCTAGGTCTAGCTTCTATTTTTTGGGGTTAATTGACTCATAAATGACTGATTCGATTTGGGAAAATATTAGTCCTTAATTCCTGACTTATTGAATCTAATAGATATTTTTTGTCTGGTAGCTGGCAATGGAGGCAATGTGCACGAAACGAAGCAATTGCTGCGAGAATGGCAAAATGAGGTTATTAGTTATGGAACTATTCTGGGTGATCACAGAATCCGTAGTAGTGGACATTTTTGCTACGAATTTAAACCGTCGTAGTGGAAATGTTTGCTACGAATTAATTCCCACTACAACAGATTCTGTGATAGTTATTTCGGGGTTCGTAGCAAAATTCCGAATACTACGGATTCTATGATCACCCAGAATGTGTCTTAAATAGATCCCTCGGAAGAGGTAAACCTACATAAAACACTTTGACAGCCCCAAGCTACTTAAATTGTTGTATTGTGCGATCTATACTATGCCTACTCACTCACGGTTTCTGGCAATGCAACACAGCTCACTTCGAGGTCCGGGCATATAGAGGCAAACAACATTTAACTCTTGCCAATATTGTTATAAACTTGAGTTAAACGCGGCATTAACAATAAGATAGCTGGCTATTAACTTTATGCTCTGATGATTATTTCACAAATAATAATTTTTTTTGTAAAAATTCAGGGAGGACTTTAAGATGATTTTTAATTGCTTTCAAATAAATTGCCTTCAAAGTGGGCTACCTTCGCACCTTACCTAATTTACTCAGAGTTCGAGAGGGATCAATGCCTCGAACTCCTCAAGGTGGCTGCTGGCTCCAGTTACGTACACCAAGTTTGATCATGTCGCTCCCCAATTCCCACCTAAGATGGGACCTTTCTCAGTTTCGTTGTTCCTCAAAGGAATAATAGCACGTTGAGCAGGTGCCTCGTTGCGTTAATGTTTCCTTGCCATCTCAGCCATTGCAGTGTAAGTGTAGGTATAGGCGTTCAGTAAAGTTCGTAGTTGAATCTTCTTTTCCACAACCCGAAAATTGAACCGAAAATTATAATATGTAAAATCTTTCAAAAGGATCTAGGAGGTTTATAATAAAAGTTTATAAGATAAAAATTATACGATAAACTATTAGTTCGATCATCTACAATCGCTAATGTCCATACTTTTACGCCATATACCAGGACTGGGATAATCAGACTTTCATAGACGGAGAGTATCCTTGTCTTTCTTGACAGGGGCTTACTACTTAATTGCGTTTTAAGGCCAAAGAAACAGCGATTGGCAAGCTTGATTTCCGATGTTATGTAATTTTCAGAATTTTATTTTTCTAGCTATTTTTAAAAAGAAATTAGTAAAGTGAAATACCCAATTTTACCACTATCTTGTAAAGTCTATGACTCTAGGCTAGGAGGTCAGTTTGCACCAGTTCAATTTTCACCAAGAAGCCATGGAGGCCCAATTTTTCATGACTTTAAATTCAATTAAACTGAAATGTCTGCATAGAGCAATAAGTTATTATGCAATGTTCCGTTTATGCAATCGCAAATGTACGGAAAAACTAAGCATGGTGCATAGAACCAGATTCGTATGACTATAGGAAAACAAACTCGTATATTTTGTTCTATTGGGTAGTTAAAAGTGATTTTTACAACTTAATTTTCAATGAGTGTCCTGTGGAACTTATACTTATCAGTCATCAACTTTGTATGTGAATATTTTCAAGGGAAAAAAAACTATAAGAATAAACGATTCGACCATAAAAATGATCGATATAGACATCAGAACCAGTGTTCCCAGGTTGAGGGGAAAATCACCATTTTTGCCGATTTTTTAAGACGAAAGGGAGAAAAAAGGGGAAAGGGATAAAAACGGGGAAAAAATTCAAAAAGGGGAAAATCTTAAAATACTATCAAAAACAGTTTGTAAGAAAATCTTCTAGAATGAATACCTACAAAACAATCTACAAAAAATAACCATGCTCAAGAAATGTGCCCATGCAACACCCACTTAATTTTTTGTTTGGTTTCTGAATGCATTAATTCTTTTGACATTTAATAAAACTATAACCATGGCCATACACTCCTTACCATGAACGTCGTGTACAGAGAGACAGCTAGATTTTGAGTGAGTAGAAAAAAAGATAGGTAGTACAGAAAATGGACCAATAATACACTTTCAGAAATAATTATCACATGAGCATGGCATACGAAGGTTATTTTCCGGAACCATAGCGCTTTCGATAAAAATCTTTAATTGGTATTTGCGTTGGTAGAGTGAGGACGTAAAATCGGGCGTCCGCTTCGAATTTACCATCAAATTTTTGTATTTTCGATTTCATTACTCCTGTACCTGTCAAATTTTATTTTATTGCAATGAGGGTTTGTTTTTGTGTATAGCCAAGTCGTTCATTAGAATGAAAGTTATGCCACACATCCCTTCCCATGAAAGTCGTTTCGGGCGAGACAGGTCGATTTTAAGTGAGTAGAAAAGAGAATGGATCTGCAGTGTAATATACGCTTCTTTTCTCAACTAGATTACCTAAAAATCTACCCGTCTCGCCCGACACGACTTTTATGGGAAGGCATGTGTGGCTCAGCACATAGTGTGTCCTTGAACTATGCCTTAATTCAAAATATTACGCGAATTTCTAAACAACGGCGCGGCACAACTTAATGTGTAATAATTCTCATTTTATTTTGGATTTTGAATGAAGAAGGAACTAACAAAAAAATACAAATATCTCAAGCAATTGGAAGCATTGCTCAAGTTCAAAACATGGTTAAGTATGATAAGATTTTTTCTTCGGAAAAAAAGGGATTTTTTTTTCTTTCTAAAGGGGAAAAAATATCATGTTGGTGTTAAAAAAAGGGGATTTCTTTTCTTAAACCCTGGGAACACTGATCAGAACAAGCTGTGAGCTGTCTGCTCAGTCAATTTCAGCAATAACCCTGGGCGCGGTGGTAAACTTTACTAACCACACTTAATCTAACAGCGCATTCCATCCGCAATAATAGCTATAATTATAGCCGTTGCATTCAAAAGTGTTTACTAATCTAAAATTAATGACAGAAGTTTAAGTATTTAACTTCCGATTTACATATTTTAACAATACCGATCTCGTAAGAAAAATTATAACTATTACTGTTGCTTTCTCCCTTAATCCATCTTCCATCTTTCACTGCGTTATACAATCTATCTTGATGCACAATCTGTTGCAAGAATTTTCTCATACCAATCGCGGGTATTATGAAAAAAAAATCTATTTAAAGAAGTTCCCATACCTGTGACAAAAATTGACAGCTAATAACCAGGTCAAATTGAAAAGAACGCTACCATTAATTTATATTAACGTCTCTTCACAAACATAACTGTATTAGCAAAGCATTTCGTGTGCTCGGCACACACTCACACACACTAAGAGTTATCCCATGTTTAGCATTGATTAACACAATCAGAATAAAAAAAATGCTTCTTCCCGCTGTGTTTGGTTTACCGGCTTCTGAAATGATTACCAACAACTGGTGAAGCGCCCGGCAATTACATCTTCGATTGAACCAATTCTTTGGCTGTGCACCAAAATCCACGCCCCACTTTGAGATTGAAAAACTATTTACAAACAGGCTGTATCTGGAGCATACCATTCGTCAGAGATATATACGACGAGTAAAAAGAAAATTACGCAAAATTTTCTTTTCCATCTTCAGAGACAGCGAGTGTATCTATGAGATGCACCGCGGGCTTATATAATGGAAAAAGCACTTAAACGTAACACAAAGCTTAAGTGCATTATGTCTATAACAACCGCACACAATCGGATGAGAAATTCCAGTAACCAACTTATGAAATAGACTGCAAATGAACTTCACGTTCAATTAGGCGCCCATATGAGTCGGCCGGCCGGCAGCGGCGGGCGCTATCCGTGAGATACTTGTGATTTTTTTCACTGTATTAATATGCAAAAATTTGGACGCCTCCCATGCAACAATAAGCAAAGATCCCGCCGCGGCTATGGCTATCTGATCTCACTATAGCTGGTGGAAATAACTCTCTCGAGCTCGACTCGTCTCTGAATTAAATGAACAATTTGGGTCACTGTTACGACGACGAAGACTCAAACACCGTATAGCGCTGTGCTCACCGCAACTGATCTCGTTGGCAAATGGACAAAATTGTTTGACCAACAGCAGTACTTGTAGAATTGCTGCCATGGTATACTAGTTAACTGGCTAACTGGACGACAGGTCCGGAACGTACCACTTTTTCACTTCATTTGGCTCTGATTTTTCAGGTTTTTCAGTCCACGATATGTGGTAATGGTAATACAAATGTGTGAGCTGTAGGTACACCTATGTAGCATGAATCGTAGTGAGAATTTGTACCACCACTCGGCGGACGATATGTGACGAATGTGGAGGAAGAGTTGGGAAATTTTCACTGGTCTGGTCGTGTTTCCAGGGGACCGACTGGTGCGCGGTTGCGGTGGTGCACTGTAAATCTGATTGAGAGGAGCCACGAGCATATACTACTCACCACACCATATAGTTGCATATACACAAACACATCGCGCATCGGTAATCAGTAGTATGTTTAATTAGTTTTATGTGTTAATTGATGTAGATTTCGAAGGAATTGAGAATTCAGGTCGAAAGCATTTGCTTTGGCAATAATAAATGTTTGTCTAAAATATTTAAGACAGGTGTTCTAATTGAACCGATAAAAGAATTTAGTGAAGTAGGCTACCAATGGCAAGTGGAGTTATTTATTAGATTAGTATAGATAAGGCGGCTTTAAAATATGGAAAATGGGGGAGATGTTAGGTGCTGATGTAAGATCTATTCATTTGTTATTCACTTAGTTTGTCACGAAATGTTATGCAAAAGGCTTAACCTATCGGGTTAGTCAGTCTTACTGAACAATCAGGTCAAGTCTAAGGCTACAATTACACGACCATTTTTTCGAGTAATTTAAATGGCGCTCTGCGACGTAGAAATCGCGTCCCAAAGCAGTCATTTAAATATCGTTCCGTGTGATCGCCATTTTTGGGATAACATTTTCGGAGTCATTTAAATGCGACTAGGAAAATGTCGGACCAAATGACATGTATTTAGTGCCATTTAAATGGCGGAAAAAAATGGCCGTGTGATCGTTCTTCAATGACGCCTAGGACAAATGACTAAACTTTTTGGCTGTTGCGTCATTTAAATGGCATTCTAAATGACTCACACAGTGTCCGTCATTTGATTTTGGGACACAAATGACGATGATAGTCGTAGATTAAATGTCGCTCTACTGCGACATTTTTTCCTGACGTCACAGCGCCATTTAAATGGCTCAAAAAAATGGCCGTGTAATCGTAGCTTAAATCTGGAAAACGTGAAATATCATTTCAATACTGACAGTAGATGAACCTACTCTGTACGACGAGTGTTATGTCAATTATGAAGCTTCCTATAAAAAATCTATCTGCATTTTACTAGTCTACCTGTTAGAGTAAGCTATAGAGCTGTCTACATTTTCCAAGGGTCTACATTTTGGTCATTAAGATCCCATGACCGGCGATAATCTCCCAGCTTCGAACACTATTGTCTTTGATTTACTATGGTGTTGACTTTGAGGTTTCGCACTGTTTGCAATAACCTTTTGGTTTATTCATCATCAGTTGCAGCCACGTGGGGGTGTTGCCAGAAAGGCAATGTCCTCGTTATATCTCCTTCTCCATTCACCGTATATGCAGACGGGACCGAAAATTACTCCAAGAATTTTTCTCTCGAAGCAACCAAGAGTAACCTCATTTTGATAGAGTCCATGCCTCTGCACCATAAAGTAGGACTGGGATGATTAAGGTCTTATAAAGCGTCACTTTAGCTGTTCGAGAGAGGGTTTTGCAACTCAATTGCTTTCTTAGCCCAAAGGAACAGCAATTGGCAAGTGTTATTCTTCGTTTAATCTCAGCGCTGGTGTCATTGTCTGAGTTCATAGCGGAGCGTAGGTAGACAAAGTCCTTTACCACCTCAAAGTTATATCTGTCTACTATAGTGACATTCTGTTCAAGACGTCGGTGTTGGGTGTCCTTTCTTGATGACAGCATATACTTTGTCTTGCAAACAATGCTGAGGTTCCATTCATCGGGCATACTTTCCTCCGACCATATTTCACAGATGAGTTGGTGCATGCTCCTAACCAAGTCATCGCCTGCCACTTTGAATAGCTCGGCGGTTAGGCCATCTGCTCCAGCGGCTTTGTTGGACTCAAGCTTAGATAGGGCTATATTCACTTCGTCCAGGTTGGGTGGTCGGAAATTTTGGTCTCCATTGTCCGGGTTGAACGGTTCATTGTTTCTGACAGCGAAATTAAGTTCGTCATCGCCGTTAAATAGTCTTTCATATCCTCAGCATCGAACGCGATTCTACTATGATGTTCCCGAGTTCGTCCTTGTATGCTTCGGTTCGGGCTCTGTAGCCTGGTTTTACCCTTTGGTAAAACTTCCGAACCTCATTCCTGCTGTAGCATCTCTCTATTTCCTCGATCGCGCCCTTCTTGTGCTCTTTCTTTTTTCTCCTGATAAGCCGGAGAAACCTGCTGAGCAAATATTTTTGGAAGCAACACCTTCCTTGTAATAATTGACGCTAACGTGCTTATTAGAGTTCGAATACAGGTGAGTTTTCGTGTTTTGATTCGGTTCCCTAATAAACACTCGCATCTGTGTAAGAACCAGACCATTTTGAAGCTATATTCATCTAGCCACAGTCTGTTTCCATTTCCCAACTGCTCAGCTAAAAATGGCATTTATAGTTTTTAAAATTGAAAAAAAAAACAACGCAAATTTGTAAAATTGAGAGAAATTTTTATTAGAGTCGTTAAATCAATTCTTGCCATTTACTCTTTGAATATTATTTCGTGTAAATGTTAACCGCGACTACGCTTCAAATGTCCATCCGGAATGTCCAATTTTGGCATGATTTTTTCAACATACTGATATCTCACCAATAACACGAGTTGTGCTTGTGTTGCCTTCCAAGGCGGCAGTAGTTGCTGGATTATCCGTATAGACGAGAGACGCGGCGTCCAGCGGCGTCAAATCGTACGATCTAGGCGGCCAATTTACAGCTCTAAAACGTGAGATGAATTGCTTACCAAATTAACCAAATTGTCCATGCATTCGCGACCCATTTTTTACTAAGCACGATTTTTGGTAATAAAATGCAATAACTTGCAAACGTTGTTCGGGTGTAAGTCTATTAAAAATTCAGACTGAAAAACCAAACAGCAAAAAAATCACGCTATTACAAAAAACCACAAAAGTTGTAAAAAAAAGTCTACCAACTTTAGACTTTCGTTTTCTCTTTGGACAAGAAAGTCAATGAGTTCGATCCATTCTTTCTCAAAATGTATTATTATAAATTTTAAAAATTATCTATTCACATACAGGTATCACGAAAATATACATAAATTTGCTTTCATTCTCTCACTTCTGCTGATCGTATATCACATCTCCAATAAAGATTAGACATAGGTACCTATAAAAATACACCACAATCCCACTATAAAATAGGTTCAGAGAAGTCTCATTGGTGTAGGTCAACACACTTTCCACCCACGTTTTATACTCACATAAAATTCGAACCACATTTCTATCTACATCTCCACACCTTTCTCACATTTTCCAAAGCAACAATCTAAACTGCTGGAGGTTTACGAGCAAGTGCACTCGTATCTTATCTATATGTCGTCTTACAATGTTTGAGAAACTGTTATTTTTGTGACATCTGAAATATTACCAATATAAAAACAGTCTATAATTTTTGTTCATTTCAACAAAATGAAATTTATTGTCACCACCTGAACTGCGTTCCCAATCGAGCAGGTGTGCAGAAATGTCGTTGTTGGGTTTGATGTGCACAACCGTCTCATACATTATTCATCCCAACGAACAGATAATCAGAAATCTTGGAAGAATTTCAAATCGATGAAGGAAAAAGTTGTACAACCAGTGAAAGTTCTACGACACGAAAAAATAACCCACAAAATTCGTGACGAAAGAAACAGTCCCATGGCACATCCGACATCACCGATGATGGCGGAAGACAAGTGTTAAATTACACAGCAAATTGTAAAGAACAATTTAACGACATCGTTGGTAGGTATCGTTTTGTAAAAATCTACATATCTTTTGGGGGCTAAATATTCGGTCTAATGACACGTGAATCACCTATAAGAGCGACAAAATCTGCTCACTCATTATATTCTTAATTAGCTCTGAATGGTCATTAGGCGAAGTATGATGATGATCATGTAGCATTTCGAGGGTAATGAGGTGAATTTTCGAAATCGAACATTTTTAATGTAAACATGAATTAAATTAGTGTAAGAAGAATGTCGAATTTTTGTAGTTATTTTTATTAATAATACAAGAACAATCTTGGGAGGAATTCGGCGAGAAATTAGACCGTGACCACAGATCTGCAAGCAAGGTGTTTTGGCAGACCATCCGCCGTCTAAGAGGAAGGAAATGGAACATTATTGAAGGAGTCAAATTCAAAGATGGTGCACTTCTTTCTAATGTGGAGGACATCTTGCGCAGATGGAGCGAGCACTTTTCTGAATTGCTCAATCCATGAGGATGACAGATCCTTCGCCTTGAGCAGGGCGGAAAATAGTCCCACGGTAGAAGAAGTCACTTTTGCGATCGAATCGCTAAAAGGTGGCAAATATGCCGGAGTGGATGAAATCCGATCAGAAATGCTCAATGCTTTAGGGGAAGAGGGAGTTAAATGGCTCTCTCGTTCTCGTGTCATTAAATTGGCCTGGGAATGTGGAGAAACTCCCAGCGATTGGCAGATTGGGGTGATTGTGCCCCTTTTCAAGGAAGGGGATAAAAGGGATTGCTCCAATTACAGGGGTATATCACTTTTAAGTCTCCCAGGAAAATTCTTTGCCAAGGTGCTGGAAACGCGTTGCAGAGCTGTGGTCGAAGCACGATTAGGAGATGAGCAGTGCGGTTTTCGTCCCTGCAGAAGCACAGCTAACCAGTTATTCACTCTACACCTGTTTACGCATGCTTCGTAGATTTGGAGAAAGCATATGATTGAGTCCCTTCAGGTAAATTCTGGAGTGTATTACAGGAGTATGGAGTTGACGGTTCTCTCTTGAGAGCCATTCAATCTCTTTACACAAACTGTAAAAGCTGTGTTCGGGTAAACGGCGTTAAAACAATACCCTTCCCACGGTCGTTGGACTTCGCCAGGGGTGCGTCTTGTCTGCTCTCCTTTTCATTACTTATATGGACTGGATGTTACAGCGCAGTTTTGGCGAGGAATGTTTCGAATTGGGAGATTTGAGGATATAAGTCATTTGCTTTTCGCTGATGACTTGGTCATCCTTGGGTTCTCTCAGACTGAACTTTAGCGCGCACTCGATCGATTTGTAGCCGTTTGTGTTGAAGCTGAGATGAAAGTAAACGTGGACAAATCTGAAGTGATGGTCGTCTCCAGAACGCCTGTTCAATGCACTCTGCATGTTAGTGGAGTCCCATTAAAACAGGTGGAAAAGTTTAAGTATCTCGGGGTCTTATTCACGAGTGATGGAAGGACCAATGCTGAGTTTTCCTGTAGGATTGGTCAGGCTGAGTCAATTTTGAGACAGCTTGGTCATTCTGTTATTAGGAAGACTGAACTTGGTGTCAAGCTAAGTTGTCAGACTTTTATTCGGTGTTTGTTCCAACTCTTACCTATGGTCATGAGGTTTGGGTAATGACTGAAAGAGTAAGATCGCGGATACAAGCTACCGAAATGAGATTTATTCGTGGTGTTGCTGGTGTGACCCGTAGAGATCGCATTAGAAATATCAGAATACGTAAGCGATCCATGCTTCGGTGGTTTGGTCATGTTAAACGCATGTCCCCGACCAGGATTCCACGACGTGCTATGGAATACGTACCATCAGGCAGGCGTCTTCTATGTACACCAAAGATGAGATGGTTTGATCAAGTCCTAAAGTAATGGTCTGGCTGTCAGCTAGATTATTCTGTTACACACTCATCCAACTCTTACTAATGGTCATAGAAGAATAAGATCGCGGATACAAGCTGCTGAAATGAGATTCCTCCGTTGTATTGCTGGTGTGACTCGTATATAAATAACGGTTATCTCCTCCGATTAGTGAAAGTATTTAAATGAAAAATTATGTTCATTTGCTTACATCCGCGCGAACATATGATAAACCCATACTAATACATCAGAAATACGAAAGACCCCTTGGACTTGTTCTTTTATTAATGGATCTTTTGAACATAAACTATGCCGCTAAAATGTTAGATACTTATTCACAACGAGCTACTTTCTTATTAGTTGGCCATTGAGTAAGTGTAAGCTTTACACTATTTCCAAAGTAAACTAAATCCTAATTGATTGCACTCAGCTCTTGAAACTATCAATACCAACAGAGTAGGTCATCCAACAAATCCACAATACAGCACAAAATTGTTCAATGCATAAGACTCATGTCAAAAGACAAATATCTACACATTAATTTGACGAAAATGCAATGCCAATTCATGTCTTGTCTATTCGTTTACGATAATAGGATAACTGTTGGTATCATCTAAAACCGGCTACAAAATGAATCCACAAATGACGGACTAGGTGTGTTGTGTATACCGAAACGAATAAATGGCAGAAAACAAAAATCACATTTTGCCATGCAGATTTGCGCAATGTTAAACAGGAAAAGGAAATTTGTGTAGCACCATCAGTACTTATCCAAGAGACGCGGTGAAAAATTAAACAAAGTCTATACGCGCATGTACCATCGAGGAACATATGCAAATCAGAATTTGACACACTTTCCTTTTGATGTCACGCGCCGTTTGAGAGATTACACTGACTGATAGCAAAATAGTGTTAAAATGAATGTTTCTCTGAGTCTAGGCATTACTTGCAGCTGGTGTTGATGACTGTCGATTAAAATGTTGATGCCCTGCGATTGTTATATTCATAATCATAACACTATCTCTTTGCGACAAGTGAATATTTTTTTCAATTTAACGCCCTAGCGAGTTTCCGGAAAGTCAATGCTGTAACATGTGGAGTTCATACGTTCGTCGTGTATAGTTCACACATTGACAGCTAACATACATTGTGTCCTTTCTTAGTTCTCTTTGGAACTTTTCTATACTATACGCTCTAACATTTCTAACCTTAACACAGATATGTAGGACTCACAAGTCACAACTATTCATTGTGAGTATTGTATTGAATTGTATGCAGAATATAAATGGCTTAATTTCGAAGCTTTCTCAAGACAATTATACTTTCGGATGTTTGCCAGAGCTTCGCGAGGGGTAGTACTTTAATTTTTTTTGGCGGGTTGAACCTGAGACCCCTTGTGTTAGTCCAGCACACTAACCACAGAGCGACTGCCCCACGTGACCTACTTAAAACTGGACTAAATTCAGTTAAAATAAAAAATTACTTTCAACCTTTGGAAACAGTATAGTTCGTAATAGTTATCTCACTGTCGTTCAGCTTAGGTCTGAAATTTTTTAATTGTCCAAACAATACAATACGATACGCAATTTTGGCTCAGTATCCAGAAAGTTTCAAGTTCCAAGTCACCATTCCTACTATAGATCATTCCGGGAGGAGAATGTTTTCTTGGATAATGAACCGATCCATTTCTTCTCAGGAAAGATTTAGTGGCCGGCGTCTTCTACGAAAGACTAAACACCAAGCCTATTGTTCAGATGAATAATGGAATAGAATTCCTTTGTTTTAATGTTAAATTGAAATCACAGATGTCACTATACCAGACTACTTTGTAAATTCTCCAAAATTGTTCCTTCATTTTTTCCCTATTTCCTGTTTTTTTTTTTTAAGTTAGATACTATGTAGGCTTTAACCCTAATCTCTTCCTTTTCTTGTACCAACCCGCATAGAGGTAAGACCTAATTGGTATCCCGAAAATAAAACACATCATTGTTTCAACCCAAACCAATTGTCTTTCATTTCATTATATTTTTACCTCTTTGCAATTAAAATCTCGCAATTGCACGCGGCAATTGGCAAACACCGAGAAATAAGAAACCAGCATAACTCCAGAGAAGCAACAATTTTTGGAACCACCCATCACCCTCCGAAACGACTTCTCCAGGAAATAGTGATAAGTGGAGTCTTATTTTGGCTTAAAGTAAACATATCCGTATTTCTTGGATAGCTATATGCCGCACAATCAAGTGCTTTAAATCAGTCTCTATTAACTCTGTATAGTATATAGGGAGATGGCCGATCCGTTCAATATTATCCTTTCCTTAGTAGCGGGGCATAGACATAGTTCTCAGGAAATAATAAATACAATAAGGGGTATCGCGAATAAATTCCGACGGAATTTCTTCCCTTGTCAGCAATGTAAATCAAATTGCTGAATGGGAAACATTCCGGGGGAAATATTATTCGCGATAGGGGTGAATAAGTTCAGAAGATAAACTAGCTAATTAGACAAGTCTTTCAAAGACTCTTACGCTTCATAAGAGGCTTAAACTGGGGTAAAGTCCACTAAGGTGATAGGTTGATAGTTGTGATAGCTAAATGCGACAGTCAAATCGGTATTCTTCTACATAAAATGATCATATAGGAACTTTTCGAAAACTATTCGCAAAAAAAGAACTTTCATTTGGTGGATTTTAAAAATCGAGCAGTTCAATTTCAAGAGCGATGACATAACATATCACGGCATACACTTCGCCATGCTAAGTTTGCAGGCAGAAAGCGCAAGAACAATTCTGAAGTCGTTGAGATTTTTGCAAGGATGCCATTTTGAACCAAAATTTTGAAGACTAATTATCAAAATTAATAAGCGCATAGCACCTGCTGTCAGATAGTACCAAATGCCCATGAAGACCTCGTTCAAGAAAACCATATAAATTGTGTGTCCGCGCAGGACTCAGTGGCACAAATCATAAGAGACAAAGGTGTCGAAATTGATTTAATTAACGAGCCGAGCAAATATTTGCATTGTTTTAACTGAATATACGGCGAGGCAACACAAATATGGCAGAGATATAAATAAATAAATAGGTGGCGCAACAGGCGGTAGACACCCTAGGCCTAGCTTCTCGCAACCATTCGTTTGTGTGAGTTTCTATTTTTGGGACGAATGGAAGGGACCTACAATTTTATGCCGAGTCCGAACGGCTGAATTGAGAAGGTTTTTCAGGACAGTTATACTCTCGGATGTTTGTCAGACGTTCGCGAGAGGTGGCGCAGTAGAAAGAAATCTTAAGATGTAATTTGTGTTTTTCCGGGGATCGAACCTCAGATCCCTCGCACAGTAGTCCAGCTTCCAGCACACTAACCACTGCGCTACTACGCCCAGAGATATGGTGCTATAAAAACCACGCAAGAAGTTGGTAGCCCGGCGGACTACTTTTGATCGTAAGGATATAAATGACGTTTTTTTATTATTTTCTTGCTAATGCTCAAGGAGTATTTATTCCTTTACATTACAATGCTTATGCACAACACGAGTGAAAGGCAGGTGGAGATCGGATTACAGCTTCTACGTACCGCCTAGTCTGACACACACGCCCGCCCTCGCTAAATTGTATCTTTGAATGCATTTTTGAGGGCTGATGTTATTGTTGGCGGGGGTCATGACTTAGCTACTAGCACCCAAGAAGCTTTTGACTTGTTTTAAATCTTTAGTCTAGACATAATGTTTCAGAAACATACTGACAGAGGGTTTCCTTATTGTCCAAAAGAAAATTAAGCAGCCATTTAAAAATTACTACAGGACTACTTGCGATTGTGGCTTAACTTTTTTTGTGGCATGTAAAAACTGATAATCCTTGCCAAAATTCTGTATAGCTGCTAGTTGCAGATTTTTTTATTAATAATAAATATTGCATTGAATATCAGTTAGATAAATTTATTCCACTTGATAGAACGTAAAAGCCAACAACCCAACTTGCAGTTAAAATAGTTGCATCTACAACAACATGTATAGCAAACATTTTTTACAAATAAATACTTCAGTTCAGCAACCTCAACCCAGCGAATATGGGCGAAATATGTGTCAAAC
Source organism: Cheilosia soror (assembly GCA_949372485.1). Taxonomy (NCBI): domain Eukaryota; kingdom Metazoa; phylum Arthropoda; class Insecta; order Diptera; family Syrphidae; genus Cheilosia; species Cheilosia soror. Next base: position 68,829,115 of record OX443564.1, read on the forward strand.
TCATCACGAGCAAGACCGACTCCATAAACAGGTCCGAAATTCCACGCGCTTTTCAACACACTATTCATTTCCACTAAAACCAGTTCGTCTTCTGCTTCTGCGAAAATACATTATCAAGCAACCAGATACCATTTACCACTTACCACCGGCCACCTCTAATTTGTTGTGAGTTACCGGAAAAAGTGAATCATTTCAGTCAAACCGGCAGGTACCTTTAGCTGTTCTCCCTTTTCCACAACTGACCTAGAATTCCCGAAAACAACTAAATTAAGCCAAAGCTGATCTATTAATTAGCAAGACCATCACCGTTTCAGTACAGATTCATTCAGCATCAGCACAACACTCAACACCAATTAGCTGCACCGTGAGAGAACCCGCACTCCGTTATGTAAATATCCAGTGGTACGAGTATGAGTATCTATATTTGAAAATGTATCTCGAAGCATAATTACCGCTATATGCGATGGAGGCATTTGACAGATCGATCATTACCGTGCGCGTTTGTCAATTTTATAGGTATGTATGTGCCAAAAGAAATCGAAAAAAAAAACAGTTCTCAAAAGTTGTTTAATTGTATCTGGTACGTGCTTACACGTCCCAATGGATTGTCTCGAGAGTGAGACAGACTTTCGATCATTAAAAGTAAGATTTCGGATGCCAGATCCCAGATACAGATATCATTCACTTTTTCCAAATTCCGCGGAAATGATATGGGCTGCTCGTTCAACCTGCTGGCGCGGTTTTTCATCCGTAAAAATGTATCTACAACTGTCTGGGTGTCTGTTCGGTGAGGAGAAATGGTTTGTTACATTGGAATTTTCGTTATTTACATATGACAAACTGAAACAGGGCTAACTTTCACGTTCTCGTGCCACGAAAGTGATAATCGAAAACCCGGACTGCGAGCTAGCAGCATACTAATAGATCAGCCGTTGCGACGCGACGACGCACGTTCAAATATCTGTTTCTCCTCATATAGATATGACAAAAGGGAAGCAGAGGAACTACACCGACCAGACCCAGCTATAATAAGTCATAAAAAAAGAAGATCAACCTGACGTTGTGGTCCGATTTGTTTACGAATGCTAATTGATTCTGCGCTTGCCATTGCCACTATTCTTCGGTTTTTAGTCTGTACTGTATCTCGAGCCCGACAGAACGATCATGTTCATCATCCATCGGTTCTTATGAAGTATCTTGTTTGCTCACTGTCAATAAGTCAGTAGGTCACACACATAGCCACACTCACATGCGCTGCGCCATGTATAGACGTATAGCGCGTTAAGCGAAAGAAAAGTGTGACACAGACGGACTTGGCTAAGTTGGATGACTGGTTGTGCTGCGGCGCAGCAGTTCGTTCGAATGGTTGGTCAGCTTTGGCTCGAATGACCCAATGGGACAGAACGCAGCACGCAAACGCAGTGTAGTGCGGATCCCCCCAGCGAGAGGGAGGAGTGGAAATCATTTTCATTTAGTATGTTGGAAATTATTTTCTCTTCGCACAAAGTTGAAGAGCCTTCGGATGCGCAATGGTAGAGTACGTGGTATGTAAAAATTAAATTTCACTGACATTGATTGCGTTTAGTCGTCTAACGATTGTTGTTTTCATTTTTTTTTATGGAGTCTTGTTTTTGTATTTTTTTTTTTCACATTTATTTTTTCGTTACCATTAACATAATTGATCAAGACCGTGCTGCGCGCCTGCGAGCGATAAGAGCAGTACGAAGAAACCATTATGTTAATGGCGGCTAATGGGATTTATGACAATTTTTTATGATTCAGTTAACATGCAGACTTTTTTTGGGCGAATACGAGTATGTGGTATTTTGCACACACACAACTCCTGGTTTCAAACATGCTGTCACATGCCGCTGAAGGAACTTTTACACATGTCAAAATTGTGTAATTTTTTTGACATTTTACACACAACTTTAGGACAAAATCTGATCATTTGCAAAATTGGCATTTTTGACTTGTATAAAATTAGCTCCAGAACGGAGACTCAAAACCAGATTTACTGCAAGAGGCAAAACAGAAGGAAGAAATTTGAATTTATTAGAACAAAAATGAAAGGGCAAGATAATCGGTTAGTCGAATTTTTTGAGCGCTACTCTGTAAAGGACAAAGGCTCTAGCAAAATTTAAAACAATTTTCTGCATAGATGGGCATGGGCATAGGGTAGTGAACCTTTTAAAGTTTCGAAACCTGCTAAGGAGCCTATTTTTCTCAGCTAAAGCATTGCAGGCAAATTTTCAGTAACATCAAACTATGAAACTACAGCCCTGCGGAACTCCTGTAAATGTATTAAATTTGTTCAGAAAACTCAGTTCTATAGTACACAGCTGTAGATAATTGGGAAATAATGCAGGGTACATTTTTAAAAAAGTGTTGATCATAAGCCAAGGGTTGAAAGCTTGAATACTAAGCTCTTGTCGAAACCTGCTTTAAAGTCGACGAAAAAAAAGTACTTTTTGTCCGTTGCGTACAAAATATTGCGAATTGTATCTACAGTTGTTGGTCATCATTGACGTCCAAAGCAATATTCAATAGGCTAGCCCGAAAGATTAAGCTCTTGTGGTTCGAGCAAGAAGAATTATAAATTGTGATTGGTGTAGTCCAAAAATAAAGCGCCCACTGTGCGATTGTGCCTTTCGCAAATACAAAACTCTCATATGAAACTCAATAGTTACTCGGCAACTAAAAATAAAATATGTTAACCACTGTTTTGTAAATCCAGTTCGCTGTTCAACTCTTTTGTTTTGAAGTACCTACATAGGAAATACGAAAAATGTCCCATTTCTATTTGAACCAAACGAATTATAAAATCGAGAGAATGGAACCCATAACCCGTTTGGAAGAACGACTACAACCACTACCAATCACCATCTACCGCAACAAATTAGTCTCGTTTCCCAGACCAGACAATCAAAGCGTAATACAGTGCAACTTTGATCAAGATCTCTGGTCAACTTAATGGAGCCAAATAAATATGACAATAAAAGTAGTATTATTCACCTTTTTCTGTTTATTCAAATGTGTAACCACATTCTTCGCATAGGAGAAGAAATAAAAATAACATTAATCCCACATCTATCAAAGAGTGAATCTTGTTTCTTGTACGGCGCCGCAAAGGAAACGAAACCTGCGTTAGAAGTACCCTCAAGTGGGCTTAGATAAATATCTAGAAAAGGTGTTTGTGTTTCTTGTAACCGCACCATGTCGGTCGCCGCCTGAACATTTGTTGGAATTTTTGCCGGTGGCAATCTCTGCGATATTTTTTTTCCTATTTTTTGAACAGTTGAGGGAGTTAGCTTCGTTGTATTTTCGCCTCGTGTTATTCTTTTGCAAGTGAAAGTTATGCGCGAGATACAATTGAGAATGAAGGTCTCGTGGATTCCAATTTTTTTCTTCTTCGGATAACTTTCAGTTTCTTTAACTCGCTTGTTATGCAAATCGTTGGTTTAGTTAATTTGGGAGATGAGAACCACAAAAAAGCAACGCCGACAAAAAATTGGGAGGTCTGAAGAGACTTACGGATTTTGTGTTTGTTTTGTTCCTCTTTTTTTTCTGACGTCAGAGACATAGAATACAAAAATAATGTCCGCCGTGTTATTACTTTTAAATTGAGCACTTATGCATACGGAATCTCTGAGTGGCTTTGGTTGGTATTTTGGACGACAGTTCGTACTCTTACTATTGGGTTAAAGTGAAAGTATTTCGCTTCTTTTTTTTTTGTAGAATACCAAAGGTGCTAGTCATTATGGGATCTTTGGCAGGGTTGCATATTTTTTTTTTGTGGTGGTACCTATGTGTGTGTGTTTGGACTTTAATTTGGAGAAATGAAAGTTTTACATTTCCATAAAGTATATCTAGAGTGTGCTGATGATGATACGAGGTTTGCATTTAAATTATGGGAACAAATGAAAGTGCATGAGTAGATGGTAGGAGAATCGTTCTTTGGTTTCGTGCCTTATATTAGTTATAATCTTAGTGATTTATGAGACTAAGCAGATGTATTCTGATAAGAGTGTTCTGGTTCCGTTCCCATAGGGACAAAACGGAACCTTATTGTTTTTGCTACGATCGATGTCTAGGTGTCTGTCCGAACCCACTAAGCCAATTTTGTACCTAGGTCTATCTCAAGAACTAATTGACCTAGAAGACTGAAATTTGCGCACAACATCCGGCATAACCTCTAGTTAAACGACAAATGCCAATGATAACAATACATCAGTTGGTTTTGGAGTAATTATTAATTTGGCAAAAAAAAAAATTTTATTTGCACAAAAAACTGTTTATTTATGGATTTACAAACAAAAAACACGCTTGCATATATTCTTATTTTGTAGATCATATTTGTAGCTATATATGTGCTGCAGACTGTTTTGCCTAAAAGTTAATATTTTACAAGATATTTACAAAATTACCATATAAAATACACTCCTTTCTCCATTCTCATTCATAATTCGTGTTATTGTTCCCTTTCGTTTCCAAATTGGAATTGGAAGTTGGTTTCACGTAAAACGGTTGAAATTCAAATTGTTGCGTAACTGTTTACAATAGATGGCATTGGGAAGCGCACCAAATGCGACAACCATCTTTGATTTCTCCATAGACTGCTAGGGGCACCTATTGGGTGTTAGTGAATTTGGCAACTAAAACGGTTGAAATTCAAATTGTTGCGCCAATTTTAACAAATAGATGTCACTTCAAATAAGACATACTCTAAGGCCTCAGTTATAGCTATCAGTAAAATGCATCCGTTAAAACACAAAACAGAACAAAACTGAAACATTTAACCATAGCATATCATAGGAATTCAGTGGAATACTTCGTGAAACTGGTTGAAAAGTTGAACAGAAAAAGTTTTTCGTACGGAAAAATAAAGAAACTCTTTTTTTACAATATTTAAAGATTAATTGCTTAATTTTTTTTTTTGACGAATTAGTTTTATAATCCAAAAGGCATGTTTTCTTACGATTAAATTCCTATAGTTTACTACAACCGTACTGTCCGTTCCGTACCTAATGCAAAGTATGAGGGCATGGTGGACAAGTATACCTACGGAACCTTCGATGCACGAGTGATACTCGCACGTTTTTTAAACACCCGATGAAATATGTGTATGTATGTAGCGATTGTAAATAAATTTGCCTTTAATTGTGTATCGCAAAAGTGTACAAGTACCAAAAATGATGTCCAATCAGGTAATTACTCTTAACTACTGAAAGCGAAAATATGTCGAACCCTTAGGTTTAGGTATGCCTTACAATGATTTTGGGGTAAAAGTGTAGTAGAGGCTGTTTATCTGTCAGTGGAGGTTTTTGTATTAAGAGGAATTGATTGACGTTATTGTGAATTGGCTGTGGCCTTTGCTTGGATGTAAGTTTAGTGTTATGTAAGCTTTCCACTGATATATGTAAAGGGTGTCCCATAATTCACACAAAATTTAAATTTTGTGGCAATTAATAGTACAGTGATGCCAACGGAACAAAAAATATAACAATGTGAAAGCTGACAGTTCGGGGCTAGTAAAAATGGAGCGCTATACGAAAGAACAACGCATTTTCATTGTTGAGCAACATTTAAAAAAAAATAATGAAGGTTTGTCAGTTAGAGTCCGCAATTTTCGAAAAAAATCATCTTCTGTGATGAAGCTCATTTTCATCTTGATGGCATCGTTAATCATCAAAATTGTCGCATTTGACGTTCGAAAAACCCACGAGAAATTGTTCAGAAACAAATGCATCCACAACACGTGACTGGTTGGTGCGGATTTGGGTCTGGAGGCATTATCGGACTATTCTTCTTTCAAAATGCGGCTGGTCAGGCAGTTGATTACCCAGTTTTTAGTGCCTAAATTCCAAGATATGGATGTGACCAACAAGTGGTTTCAACAAAACGGTGCCACATGCCATACAGCCAGGGAAACAATATTCAATTACTTCATGAGTTATTTCCTAATCGTGTAATCGGCGGTTTTTGCGATCAGAATTGGCCATCCAGATCTTGCGATTGAACGCCATTGGACTTTTTTCTTTGGGGTTTTTTGAAGTCAAAGGTCTATGCAAACCAGCCCACGACCATCAACGCCTTGAAAGAGGAAATTTGGGAGGTGTATTTGAGAGATTCAGCTACATTTATACTTACCTATCAAAATTATTTTGTCTTTCATTTAACTATCATCACTGATAGTCGATGTTAAATGTAAACCGCCATCTACTATATTATAATTTGTTTTGAGTTTCTAAACTCATCATTGTAGTCATATTCGACACCGTCCTGATAAGGAACGAGGAACCGTTGTGGATTAGTGTAGTTCTTATTATAATTATTAGTTTACGCACAGCATCGGCTTATAGAAGTCAAGGCTGTGTGTAACTGTTCGAAAATAAGAAATTATAACAAGTCGATCATGAAAAGTTTCTAGCAATACTCTTCTTTTTCTTTTCAGAAGGCCGTAAACTATTTGGCGGCTATCGAATAACACCGAAACACTGTAGAGGCACAAAAACGCTGCCGCTGAGCGATCCACGCTCCAATGGTCCTACGATATGTATGTTCAATCATGAATGTGCTCAGCGAAATGGTGAAGTTGTGGGCGCATGTATGGATGGTTTTCTTTTCGGCGCCTGTTGTCAAGTGCCACTGTCGAACGCCAATGAGAACACTCTCATCAAAGACGCACAGAATCCTTTCTATCAAACATTTGGTCACTCAACTGAGAGTTACGACTCAGCTCTCTATGAAAGCAGTCAAAAGTACGAAAGCAATGAATTCCAGGAGATCCAAAGCTCTTCAACGAAATACCAAGAGCCGACAGCAACGGAATCTTCATATATGGACGAGTTGGTCAGTCAAAAGATTCACATTAAGGCAAATAAAACATCATCGAACAACAACAACAATAAGAACAAAGTCTTCTATGTTAACAAGGGCTCAGTGATGGTTTCATCACCCTCGTCTGTATCTTCGCACGATGACTATGTCATGTTGTCATCAAGCACGAGCCAGCCGCCATTCAATATGGCGGATAACAACAAAGTCAGCTTTACAACCGAATTGCCTATGAAAATTTCGACAGATTTGGTTGACAACGAAGACTCGACACAGTTACCACCCATCTTGGCTGAGAGTGATGCAGTTAAGAAGAACTATTCTAGCGGACCAATTGATTTGGACATGGGAGAGTTTACACACAGCGATATCACCCACCCGGGTGCAGAGTCGGTGCTGATTGATAACGACTTGCAATTTTCAACTGGATATGGTGGACCACAGTCGGTGTACGTCCAGCCACCAGCCCATGCGGACAGTATTCCACCTAAGAGGAAGCATCCACAAAGGCCAAATGCAAGTGGTACCAGTACAAAGCCGTCAAATGATCAGTATGTTTTGATTCAGACTCTAGAAGCTTCGAAGAAACCTTCGCAAACGACAGGTACAACGTCTACGGGAATTTCGACTAACATGGACTCTATTGAGTCCATAATTCTCATGCTGAATGGAACAAAGCACGGGCCTAGCTACGAGGTGACTAACACAAGTCCTTCGTATAACCAACAGAAGCCAACGTATGACCAGAGCCCAGGGTATGGAAGCACTTCCGGTACTGGTGGACACACGTACGTATCAGTCACGACTGTCCGGCCGATTGTCACTGTGACATCGGGCTCTGGCATTCCCCACGGTAATCATATATCGACGACAACACATCCGCCAACTTATTACGCAGATTCTAGTACAAGACGACCGACAACAACCTTCGTGCAGCCGACTACGGAAGAGACTAGCAACAAATACCACTCTGTGGAGATGTCTGATGAGACACCTAGCTTCGTCGAAATTCCCTCACCTCCCCAAACGATTGTGTCGGATAAAGTTGATGCCGGTGCACCAGTGGGACCGTCTCTGGGTTCTTATAACGTGGTGACCGCACAGGTTAATTATGGAAGCAACGTGGCCTCGCACAAGGATCCGTCAAACCCAGATTACGGCTACACAAGTCCGGCTCAGCCCACATCGGACTTCAACAAGATGCCAGCTGTTGGAGAGGCTTACCCTGTGATGGATGACGAAACGTCAGCCTACTTTGAATCAAGCATGCTGTCTGAGGAGGACGCATCAAGTCAAAATAGCCAACAGACTGACGAAGTCTCCGACAAGAACGTTCCTGCCTACGCGCAAATTTCAGAACATGATCAGTCTCAATCGATCGGACAAACGCCATCAGGAAACCACAATAAAAACCGACCCACTGTGCAGATTATAAGCCAAGACGAGATTCAACAACAGCAAGATTACAACAACAAACCGTCTCCTCAGGCCTCGACGCAGCAACTAGCAAACAGCAGGCCATCGCACCCAACTCCTTCACAGAGTTACCAACAAATTACCAACAGCAGACCTTCGCCGCCGCAGCCCTCAGTGCAAGACTACGACCAAGTCACAGAGAAGCGACCATCGCCACCCGTCCCCACACGGCAAACGACTCCAAACAGACAACCTCCTACCCAACCCCCTCTCCAGGACTATGAGCCCATAGTTCAAATACGACCTTCCTCACAGAGGCCACCGCAACAATACGAACAAATAGCTCAAACCGGCTACATATCGCAATCCACATCGCCGCATGTCCACGTAAGGCCTACGGCGCAGATCCTTACTACATCCTTCGAGGTGCAATCGCCAACCAACCGCCCCGGAGCCCAAACTACGCATATTATCAGACCTACCACCCAATTGGTCACCCATGCTTATGAAGTGGAAGACCAGAACTCGTCAACAAGACCCACGCTGGAGTTCAACGAGGACGAGCAAGACGAATACGATCAAGATGGACACACTTCGCAAACAGTCACCCAGAGCAATGACGTATCACAGTCTTCCGAATCCGACAAGGATACCTTCCACACCCCTGTGTCTCAGCTGATCGCTCAATTTACCAACCACATCCAGAATGGTTACTTGTCCAACTCACCAACGCCACAGATTATAACTCATGATACATACAACGGGGATTACCTGCCTCGACCAACACCCCAGAGCACTAAGGTACAAGGTAGCCCAACTGCGCAGGCGGTTAATCAAAACAACCAAATTCAAGCTCAAGCGGGCTACTTCGCGCAGCCACCAAGCTTCGAGGAAATCCAAACTCCATCAAGACCGACAAAAGTTCCAAGCAGAATCACAACGTTGATAGTGAAAAAACCGACTAAAGCCAGGCCAACCAAGCCTACAAAGGTCTACGCAGATCCTACTCCGTCAACAGAGCACTCAACTATCTCTTCAACATCCAGACCAGTGGAAGTTAGTACCACCTCACGACCCAGCAAGCGTCCAACCAAGCGGGTTACCAAGCGTCCATCGACCCAAAAGAAGCCATCAACGAACAAAGTCGAAACCGCTCAACAGCCATCGGTACCACCCAACAAGTTCAGTGGAGTGCCACCAACACAGGTTACCAAACGCATCACCACGAAGCATCCCCCTAAGAAGCAACCTCCATCCACCAGCTACGTGACTGGGCCAACAACTCCGCGGCCCGAGACAGAAGCCACCCCGATCTACAATTCACCACCAACCCCAATCGCTGACAAAGTTGACTCTTTCGCCGGCCCAACTCCAAGCCCGATCTACAACTCCATATACCTAGCCAGCCCAACAGATGAAATCATACTTCAAAACGGTCCTGCAGCATCTAACCACAACAACTATAACAACAACAAGCCCCAATTCGTCAAGATCCCTTCGGCGACAACAAAGCCACCATCGCCAACAGTCATCATCACGCCCAAGCCCACTGCGGTCTACCTCATAACCAAACCATCTCCGAAACGCCCGACCACAACACCCATACCCAACTTTGCCGCAAGCAATTCTTACGTCTACAGTCCGCTAGTCACGCGCCGTCCTGAGTACGCATCCAGCACTCAGGAATACATCAACATTCCTCAGGTGACGTCGAACGATTTCGACGATCCAGGCTACTCATCATTCAACACCCTGACCACGCAGGTTCACAGTAAAATCCCAACCGATGAGAGACCCTCCTTCCCAGGATACTACGGCCCAACACCGTCATACCCAGCCTTCCAAGTACCAAGCGACAAGTACGCTGACGTTAATGACGCCGAAGAGGAAACCTACACATCGCCAAATGACTTTGTAAACTTCCCTCCGGTCCGCAATCCTAACCTCAACATGTCCGCCACTTCCAGTTCGGTTACAAACGACATGGAACTATCCACCCCAGCGTTCGTGGAAGACACCATCTTAAAGGACAAAATGAACACTCTCGTGCACAAGATTGTGGAATCTCTGCAGGATAATTTTGAAGCTCTCGCCGATATGATCGATGACAACAACAACACTGCCGCGGGGTTTTCTGATGCCACACCTCCTGCGACGACAATTGTGACGCGGAGGCCCTCCACAAGACCGCCAACTCGAAAGCCTGCAACCAGGCCAACTAGTTCTCTGAGACCAACCCGCGTGTCGACAAAAAAGCCTCCAACGAGAGTAAGTACCCCTGTCCCTACCAGAAGACCTACAGTAACGACTAGGAGACCAGTCCCAGCAGTGACTACCCGCAGGCCGACTACAAAAAAGCCCTTAACGAGAAAACCGACGCGTAGAGTTACCACCACGACAACTACTGCCGCACCAATCCAGGAAGACGAACTGATCGAAGAGGAAGAGGATGTGAACAACGAAATCGACAGCAATATTGGTGGTGATGGCGAGGCTGGTGGACGAAAGTTTCGTAAGTCTTCTTGCCATTCTTGAAATGTCTATAGGATTTAACATCTCTTTTCAGAATGTGGCGTCCGTCCGCACGTAAAGTCAGGGCGAATTGTAGGTGGCAAGGGATCGACATTCGGCGAGTTTCCATGGCAAGTGCTAGTCAGGGAGTCCACCTGGTTGGGTCTCTTCACAAAGAACAAATGCGGCGGAGTGCTTATTTCAAATAAATATGTCGTCACAGCGGCGCATTGTCAACCTGGGTAAGTGAGATGATAACGTGCTTAGGAATTGTTGAACTAATTTGAAATATTTTAGATTCCTTGCCTCACTGGTAGCGGTCATGGGTGAATTCGATATATCTGGAGATCTGGAAGCCAAGCGATCGGTTACCAAAAATGTTAAGCGTGTTATCGTTCATAGGCAGTATGATCCGGCGACGTTTGAAAACGATCTGGCTCTGCTGGAATTGGAGAGCACGGTTAACTATGACACCCATATCGGTAAGGATAGATTGACATTGACTGCGACTGAAATAACGGGGTAGACGACGCGCCGATGCTTCATCTACTACACATGAACCAATATACTTCAGTTTTCAAGGCCGGAACACATATACGTCGCATCGGTTCATTTGTTCTATCAGAATGATTATGAAAACTTCAACAAAAACTGCTTTGGGGTAGAATGTCGGAATACTTATTCGTTGAGGGAACATATTTCCCTCTCTCTCTACTAGTTTCTCTTTTATAAAATTTAGCGTAGGGTAACCAGATTTGGAAAACTATTTTTTTAAACATCACGTGAGGAATCCGGGAGTAAACCTAATGGGAATGCCAGTTTCATTTTTGCAATTACAATAATTGAATTGATGAGTAGAAGAACAGTACATGTACAAAATATCACTTTTGAGAAAAACAGAAAAAACTATTTCACAGAAAAACTATTTATTTTTCTGTATAATAATGTATGAGGGATTTGAAGTATCCCTGTTCCCCAATATGTTCATGAAGGAATAATTCACAAAATTCTATACTGACAGGAAATATTTAGACAAGAAGTCCTTGTACTTGTACTGTTCTTCCACTCAATTACAAAAAAAATACACATTTAGATTTTTTATATTATTTTAGTATAATGAATTATAATTTAAAACATTTTATTGAGTAATACTATTATTCTGCAGCATCATTAGTAGATTTCCGAGATATTATTTGAAAATAAAACTCCAACATCTCTCCAGAGGAATATTGCATTACCTTCTCTATGACGACAATCTTTTTTTCATTTATATGAAGTGGTTCTTTATATAATCTTGTAGTTAGTAATTGTAAACTAACATTTGGCCTCAGTAGTTTAAAAGTATGTGACGTGAAGCCTCCTACAAGTTCGGTTGCTGTACCATACAACGGTATAGGCACGTGATTTGTACTATTCTTCCACACAATCAGCGAACAACGTGCCTATTTTTGTAAACATTCGGCTTTTAAATGGACTGTTATTTTGCTGGTTGGTAGGTTTACATACGTAGAGCATTTTGGCTATTTCAGGCTAAAAATCAATTTTTTGGCGCTTGTACTGTTCTTCCACTCACCAATTCAATTATATCTTCCTGGTGCGAATATCGGTAATGGTAAAGCAAGTAGATAGGCGAAGTTTTGAGCTGGAACACTGGCCACATTTTTCTATGTGCATCCATTTGATCTTACGTTTATGTGACGTTGTAAATGTAACATAAATTGACCTCAAAAGCCCTAATGTCAGATCGGTTATAGATCAGTGACAGATAAATTTAGCGCCATCTATAGTAAAAACTAAACGTCGCGTCAGGTCGTTTCGTTAGATTAGTTTCTAACGTAGTTATTAAAAAATATGTATAAGATACACGCTTTGGGTTGGGTATTATTAAGCCAAGGCCGAGTCAAAATGTTTAGGTATGCATTTTCGAATTTAACAATTTGTTTATTTTTATTATTTCCTCACAGTGCCAATTTGCATGCCAGCGGATACAGCTGATTTCACCGGTCGCATGGCTACGGTAACCGGCTGGGGTCGACTAAAGTACGGGGGTGGTGTACCATCTGTTCTACAGGAGGTTCAGGTGGGTTCTTGTAATAAAATTGAATAAAATTAGATTTACTTTAACCTATCACGTCTTAGGTACCAATAATCGAGAACAGTGTCTGCCAAGAAATGTTCCACACAGCTGGTCACAATAAGAAGATTCTGCAGTCGTTCTTATGCGCCGGTTATGCCAATGGTCAAAAGGATTCATGTGAAGTAAATCCAACGCATTGAAATATTCATAAACAAATTCTAAAAACTCATTTTATTTTCCCACAACAGGGTGACAGTGGTGGTCCACTTGTTTTGCAACGTCCTGATGGTCGCTACGAATTAGCCGGAACCGTGTCTCACGGTATCAAGTGCGCAGCTCCATATCTGCCGGGTGTCTATATGAGGACGACATTTTACAAACCCTGGCTGAGGAGTATTACAGGGGTTAAATAGATCAACGCCCTCTTAGATAAGAGTTCTAATAATTGTTGTTTCTAACAAAAACAAAAAATATGTGCTCTAGTGTGTAATTTAGGTAAATCGTAGTTAATTTTGTAGAAAGAAAAACAAAACATATTTCCAAATTTATTAGAATTATGTTGCGCTCTCTTAGAGAAAAAAAAACGAAAAATTAAAGCAAGTGCTTACCTGTCACCCATTAAATGGGAAAACTTTGTATACAAAAAATCAAATTCATAAGAAAAACAAAAAAAAAAATATTATTTAAATGTAGAAACTTTATGTGTGTGAATGTAATTTTGTAAAGAAATGTCCCTCGGAACGGAAATACTTCTGTGTGTGCTTGTGATGAAGTTGAATGCCAATTTTAAATTTAAATTGTTGATATTAGTGAAATATTTATTTATTTTTAATTTATTTATGAACAAATTATATTTATTTATTTAATTTATGAGAAAAGTTAACAAAAATCTTAAGGAGCCTTTTCTTGTTGTGGGTAATTTTGTATACATAAATGGAGATTTTTTTTGTGGTTAAGTTTAATTTAAATATTAACCAACAAAATAGAAGGAAGAAATTATTTAGCAAAACTATTGTAAATGTGGTCGAATGTAGTAGTTTCTCGATTATTGTGAATTTGACAAAATAAAGTTTTAAGATAAATTATAAGAAAATATAAATTTGAGTTTCATTCTGTTGATGAAGCCTTCTTGACATGTGGGAAGTTTACCAGTGGGGTGTTCGCAGAAGGAAAAAATAACCTTCTATGGTACAAGACATTACATTCTTGGGTACGTATAAAAAAAAAGCCATACTGAAAATAGCGTTCAAAATCAAATTTGATTTCGCTTCTCGATTTCATTGATTGACAATGCTCAATCAGATTAAAGCAAGCAAATGGTATCAGTGCTAAAAGTGCTCATTAATCAAAGGTCTGCTCCACGGTAGAATGGTGTACTAGAGACTAGCCCTCGGTTCTTAAACTGTGTTCCGTGGAACCCTTGCATTTTCTCCCTCACAAATAATAAATACTTCAACTGGAGATATTGCTGGTATGAAAAAGATGAACCAGTATTATCCCAAGACGACGACGAGGACGATTAAGATGTGTCACATCATAAATATGAAAATAACATTATCTATTACTTCTTCCATATTTATCCATTATTTTGGTTTAAATTATTTATTTTGATATGGTTTTCCACTAGCTCTAACTTTTTCGGCCAAGGGCTTTTCGTAAAACGTAAACAAGCAAACTCCAAATGACAAATCAAAATCATATATATCTACCTAAGTGTGTTGGTAAATCTCGAGCAACTCTGGAAAAAAATCTAGATTCGCAAAAGTGCTCTTGAATCTGAAAAGATACCTTTTTTTTGTACCAAACGAACGCAAAAATGTGATCTGGGGCAACAAAAAGTGATTTTTTTTGCCAATCGAAATCGGCGTAAGAGTTGGGGTTCCGAAACATATTTGGGCCTTCTTTAGGGTTCCACCTAAGAATAAGAAGTACAGGAAAGAGTGTATCTCACATATACAGTGTACGTGAGTGAGGCCGCAAGATATGAAAAAAAAACCAGAGAAATTGAAACTCATCTGTCATTTTGCTGGGGAAATTTGCCGTGTTTGAAATTTCAAATTGTTAAAATAGTGAAATTACGTTTTTAACTTAATAACACAGTGAAAAAACAGTGAATACAGTGAATAAATACAATTCTTTATCGAAAGAAATGTAAAACAACATGCGGTGCTGCGTTAAATTCTGCAAAAACGAGCATACTAAGGAGAGAAACAATTTTTCATTTCACAGGTAAATTTTATCTCATATTCCACATAAAATAATGTTGTTAAGTGTTTTTTAGGTAGATATATTATTGTAGAACACTTTTAAATTAGTATTTCATGACATTTTGTTGCAAAAAATTGAATTTGGTTGAAAACAAAAATATACTTTATTTATCTGATAGCATTTGATTTAACTGAAACTCATCTGTCAAATCGGAAACTCTCGTTCAGGGACGAACTATTTTTTTTGTTGGTGAGGGCAAGGCGCTTAAATCGGTTGAGCGCCCTAGTGCAGTTTTCTTGTTATAAATAGAAAATGTGTTTAAAGGTATTTCTTCTGTTGTCCTGTTATCGTGACGGTTGGTATCGTCGTCAAGATGTTGATGACATATGTCTTACAACGGAGAAACAGCTAAGAATCCAATAAAAACTAATGGACAAAAAAATATACAATTTTACGGAACAGAGGTCTAATCGCGTAAGGCTAAAACGATCGAACGACGTCGTCGATGCTGCTACTTCGTGTAACAACCAAAAACGATGATCGTCGAAACGAGTGAACGATCATCGTTTCTTGTTGCTTCACGTAAACAATTTAACTGTCAAATACTGTCGTCGAAATGATTCGATTGAACGATGGCTCTTTGGCAATCGTTTCATCGTTTTTGGTATATTTTCTTTACATATAGAGTCTTTTAAAGCAAAACAAAGGTTAAAAGAATATTGTTTCTATCAAATCTTTTATAATTTCGACAAATAGTACTCTCCATTATGCATTTGTATGGTGAAATGTGAAAATATAGAAAAATTATCCTACCTCCTTCATTCTAGTTAAACGAAATAGGTACACTAGAAAGTTCACATCACACTCTTGTTATGTTCTCTTTGGAGTAGGCAATGATAGAATTGCATTTATTAAATTGGCTTTAAAGAATGCATTCACTAATTTTGTCTTATATTACGACCCCTAATCGATACAAATTTTCCTGTACCAAAAAATGTTTACCTTTTTATCTATTTCCACATAAAAGACAACAATACACATAAATTGCATATATACCTTTTTTATTTGCTTTCAGTTGTCACAGTTTCATTACAGCCCTGCTCAAACTGTTCAAAACGAAAACGATGAACGATTCGATTGAACGACACTATTGTGATGTTACATCGTTACGTTTTGTTCAATCGTCGAGACGATGATCGTTTGAAATGTTACGCGAAGACCCCAGATGTATTACCGAATTATTATCGGATGGATGTAGATAAAATGTACCTAACTAAAATTTATTTAACTAAGGAAAATATATGTGATAGTGTTTTTGCATTAAAATTAAACCTAAAACTAAAAACTGAATTTTATTTATACCTACGTTTAAAATTTGTAGGTTCCTGTAAAAGGTACGTTTATTTATTAAGGCTACTATTAATAGCTGTGATTCTTTGAAGGTGCCTAAGTACTTCTGAGAAGATAAAAACCATAACCTAGTGCTTCCTTAAAGCTCAGCTACATATTTTCCTACTTTATCACTTTTAAAGAAACGGGTAAGGGTTACATCGTGCGCCCCAGCACTTTGGCGTCCTAACTCTACGCGGTAGTGGACTTCTCGGATGAGGAAGGTAGAATCTCTTACGACAGATGGGGGATCATCGAGAACCTACTGATGAACCGTCTCTGTGAGTACCTCCTCACCAACCAGCAGCCGCTCACATTTAAGGACGCAGGATGGCACCAGGGGTCAGTAAAACTGATCGCCTGTGATGACCAACGGTCGGCCGACTTCATCAAGGCAGCCATCGGTAGCCTGGGTGAAGTATGGCCAGGAGCCAAACTCGAGGTCGTGGATCGGAGTTCGATCCCCCACAGACCGAGAGCGAGGGTCTGGGTTCCACTCGAACCGCGTGATCCTGCTAAGGTGCTCACATTAATGAGCTTTCAAAATCCGGGTCTCCCAGTCAAAGACTGGAAGATCGTGGAAAACCCCAACGGTTCCAATGAGGAACTAAAAAGAACTGGCCGCTCCCTTGTCATCTCCATGTCAGCCGAATCTCTTCCTATGCTTCGGGATAGGAACTTCCTCATCAACTATGGCCTAAAGGAAGTTGAGATGAAGCTTTTTAAGAAAGATGACCTTCAAACCGCCGAAGCCAACCGGGCCGGCTCCACTGCGTCATCCTCGGCAGACACCGTCTCGCCAACAGAGGATCTCGACGCTACCATTGTGGAGAAATCTGGATCAGATAGCAATGCCGCTAAAACTGATTCAGATTAATCTCCATCATTCAAAATTAGCATCTGCTAACCTGCTGGTCCGCCTCATCGAGGACGGACTGGACATAGCCCTAATCCAGGAACCATGGCTGGTTAAAGACAACGTCACTGGACTTAGGGCTCCTGGCTATACCCCTTACTACGCGGAAGGTAAAGGTAAAATCAGAACTTGTATTCTCGCTAAAACATCGTTAAAATTAACTCTCATCCCCCAACATAGCACAGGCGACCTAGCAGCAGCGCAGCTAACTCCATCGAGCGGCAATCCGGTTTGGCTGGCGTCAAGTTATCTACCGTATGAGGAAGATGACCCGCCATCGGCTGGACTACAACGGGCTGTCCGAGAAGCGGAGAAAAAGAGGGCCGGATTTGTGTTAGGGTGTGATACTAATGCACACCACGATCTATGGGGCAGTACAGACACTAACCCTCGAGGTGAGTCTTTATTTCAATATTTAGTAGGAACTAATCTAGTAGTATGTAACAGAGGAAATAGTCCTACTTTTATTGTTAAAAACAGGCAGGAAGTAATTGACGTTACTCTCGCCTCCCAACATCTTTACCCAGCTATATCAGACTGGATAGTATCGGATAGTCCCTCATTTTCAGACCACCGGTACATATCCTTCACTCTAAATTGTAGCTTCACCCCCCAGAAATCAGTTTATCGCAACCGGCGAAAAACAGACTGGGTTAAACATAACTCCATTCTATCTGCGAATTTAGCTCACTGTAGACACTCGCCACCCGGCGACCAGAGAGAGCTCGACTCGCTTAACAACGTGCTCACTTCCGCCCTGAATGGGGCATTCAGTGGATCCTGTCCCCTCACCAAAATGAAGGAGGGCAAGAAACCACCGTGGTGGAATAAGCAACTAATTAAACTCCGCTGCGAGAGCAGAAAGGCATTCAACAAAGCCAAAACCTCGAAGCTTGACACGGACTGGGAGATCTACAAAGGTAGCCTAAGGCTTTTCAAAAAAGAAGTTCGAAAGGCACAACGTAGATCCTGGCGTAACTTCTGCGAGAACATTAACAGCGTTAACGAAGGCTCCAGATTACGTAAGGTCCTATCCAAAACGTCCACTGTACCGAGTGTACTAAAAAACCCCAGTGGCCAATGGGCAGAATCAGAGGAACAATCACTGGATCTGCTCATGGACACTCATTTTCCTGGCTGTACGCCCTTCACCGGTAATCCTGACTTCAGGAATAGTACCCCTTACCCGGCATCTCCAACCACATTAACCGTTTGTGAGGAGAAGCTAAGGTGGGCCGTCAATAGCTTTGAACCGTACAAGTCACCTGGACCTGATAACATCTTCCCGGCGCAACTACAGAACGCCTTTGACATTGTCAAAGACATTCTCAGGCACATTATTGCAGGTTGCATAACGCTGGGTTGTATCCCATCATCCTGGACTGCGGTTAAAGTTGTTTTCATTCCAAAAGCAGGTAAGACCTCTCACATACACCCCAAGGACTTCAGACCAATTAGTCTGTCTTCCTTCCTTCTTAAAACTCTCGAGAGGATCATCGACCTCCACATCAAGGACACTGTTGACCGATCACTGTTGTCAAGATCTCAACATGCATACCAAAAGGGCAAGTCAACAGAAACTGCTCTTCACTCGATTGTTGGTTCGATAGAGAGGTCCCTCTCACTCAAGGAATACACAATGGCTGTCTTTCTTGATATAGAGGGGGCCTTTAACAATATCAAAACACAATCGATCATCCAAGCCTTAAACAAGCTAAACATTGGCGAACAAATCTGCCGAGTAATCACCCACATTCTAACAAAAAGGATGGTGAGGGCCACCTTTGGCAGCAGCGCTGTTGAAAAACTTGTGCACAGAGGCACTCCGCAAGGTGGAGTGCTTTCTCCATTGTTATGGAACATAGTTCTTAACGAACTTCTGATCTCGTTGGAGAGCTCAGGGTGCAAAGTTGTGGCCTACGCGGATGACGTCGCCTTACTTGCTTCTGGAAAGTACCCACAGACACTTTCCGACATCCTGCAACTCGGTTTGCGTAAATTAGTCTCCTGGACCGACAGTTGCGGTCTTAGCGTCAACCCGACGAAAACGGAATTAGTCTTATTCACAAGAAAGGTAAAGCTTCCCGCTGTCACTCCTCCAAATCTCAAAGGAACTCCACTCGAGTTCATTAGCAGCGCTAAATATCTGGGGCTGAGGCTGGACAGGAAGCTCTTATGGAGAGAAAATATTGCCGAACGCGCTAGGAAATCCCTAGTGGCTCTATACTCATGCAAAAGGGCTGTAGGCTCTCGATGGGGCCTTCAACCCAATATAATGCATTGGCTTTATACTGCGGTCATAAGACCGATAATTCTATACGGCATCGTTGTGTGGTGGCCGGCCTTGAACAAAAGTTCCAATCTAAAGGTCTTAGAGAAGATTCAGCGCTTGGCATGTATGTGCATCACGGGAGCACTGAGGACATCTCCAACCGCCGCTCTGCAAACCATGCTTAACCTACTTCCACTAGACATCGTCAGTAAAGAATATGCCACCAACGTGGCGATCAGATTAAGGGAAGGGAAACACTGGAGAGGGCAACCAATTGGACACGCCAGCATCCTTCTACAGACGATCCCCCTGCCCACAAATACCGACTATCTGCCTACGAAAATCAACTTCGAAAGAGGCTTCACCCACGAAATACCGGACAGAAACCAGTGGGATTCCCAAAATGTCCTACACAAATCACTGTCAATATTCACAGACGGTTCTAAGACACCAGAGGGAGTGGGCGCCGGGGTCTTTTCAGAGGAATTGAACCTGGGCCTCTCCTTCAGTCTTCCGATACACTGCAGTGTTTTTCAGGCCGAAATTACAGCTATTCGTCAAGCTACAGCGTGGCTGTCGATTAATTCGGTATCGCAAAGGGATATCGTTATATACATTGATAGCCAGGCTGCAATCAAATCCCTAATATCCAGCGAAATAAGATCCAAGGCGGTGGAAGATTGCCGCATATCTCTAAACGAGATAGCTGGACAGTACAACCTCACCCTCTGCTGGGTTCCAGGTCACTGTGACATCCCAGGGAACTGTGCAGCAGACGAACTAGCAAGGCGAGGCTCCTCAGGCGTGGAGAGCATAAGCCTGCGCAACGTGTATGCACCACTCTCCCACGCTAAACAAATAATTCATGCGGACGCAGTAATGAGTGCAGGCTTCAGATGGAAACATTTGGGATACTGCGATACTGCCAAGCTCACCTGGCCAGCTCTGGACGCAAAGCGATCCAAGGAGCTTCTTCGACTTAATAGATCTAGCATCTCGAAAGTTGTTAATGTGATCTCCGGGCACTGCGTATTAGGCAGACACGCCCAAAGGCTTGGTCTGCCATATAATGACCTCTGCAGAAGCTGTAGGGACGAGGAGGAGGACGAATCCGTCACTCACTTTCTTTGCAGCTGCCCTGCCCTGGCCAATCTAAGAAGGGCCTATTTAGGAAACTATTTTCTCAATGATCTCAGTGATGTAGGTAATATCAGCGCCGCTAACATTCTTGGCTTTATAACCGGCAGCAAATGGTTTACATGAGTAGCCAGTAATAGAAACAGCTCCCCAAATCCCAGTGGTATGCACAATGGGCCGAATAACGGCCTACGTGTTTCTCTCATCGAGAGCCACTTTAAACTAAACTAAACTAAACTAAACTCTACGCTAGCCCTTTAGGCCGGCCCTGTGTCAATGCATTTGTGTTAGTGTAACTCACACTATTTTGAAAAAAGCCTCACTGTTTCCTCGATATGCCTCTTCCTGTACTTCTTATTCTTAGGGTTCCACACACAAACCAGTAAGAATAGACCGTCGACTCCTCCCACATAACGGACTTTGCCTACAAGCTGCCGGCGAGACCAGGATTTTTCATGTATTGGTGCTGTACAAAATCAAAGGGGCGCCATTAACGCACGTATACTTGAAAAATCCTGGTCGCATGGTATTGCATAGAAAAACATTGCCGCCATTAATTTTGACATTTACACGTATTCACAGACAGGAAAATTCTTTCCGGGGGGAATCGGGTAGGTGTACGGGAAGTCGGCGGTCTATTCTTACTGGTTTGTGGTTCCACAGCTTAATAAGTTTAAGAGCCGCTGGACTAGACAGCACACAGCTTGATGAAAAAAAACTTACAGTTTGAACAGCATAATTTTCATTGAATGTTAAAATCTGTTTTTTTCTTTCAGAATTTTTTCCATGCAACAATTATTTAAACCAACTGTATGTATTCTGCTGTTTATTCTGTTTACCGCTTAGGTTGAAAACACATCGGATCAAACGAAACGTTTTTGATTCGAAAGACAAAAAAACTTTTTTTTATTTAAACACACCAAGCGAAATAGAATGTAACAAAACAAAATGTTTTGTTTTCTTGTTTCGTTTTGCGTGTGTTGAAACAAAACTAAATGGAATTTTCGACTTGCTTTTACATAGTGTTGTTCAACATGTGGTCTGACTCAGGCGATGAGGTTGAGCCAATTTTGTTTACAATTTAAAAACAATGGAATTTAAATTTTGTATCGCAAAAACAACAGGTTAACTATCGGCAACGAAACATGTTTTTCTGTTTTGTTTTGGTTTTAATGTTTTGTTTCCTTTCGTGTGTGTGAAAGTAGGTTGCATTCGGTGTGTGTTGCTTGTATATATGGCATGTATTTTTGACAACCACCACCGAAACACTTCAAAACAAAAACATGTGTGTTTTGTTTCGTTTACTTTGGTGTGTGCTGTCTCAGAAAAAAAAACAATGTACTCTCGTTTCACGAAGCAAAAAACACGTTTTGCTTTATCCGGTGTGTTTTAAGGTCTAAAGCAAAAAATCAAAAACAATTCTTCATATTTTTGCAAATTTATTCTTTTCTTTAAAAAAAATCACATTTTTTTTTTCTCTCGATAACACTATAGTTTGTTTTAATATAAAAGGAAAGGAAACAAAAAAAACTTTACATACTAACACAACAAAAAAATGCAGCAGACGAAACGTAAGGATAATGAACAGGATTAATTGAAATTACATTTATACTATAACATAATTTACTTATACAAGACTAAAAGGTATAGAATCTCATTAGAGTTTTGCATTTATATTTTATATGTTATCACCACTTACAATAAAATGATAACTTATCACTGGAAAAAAAAATATTTTAAAAATACAATTGCATGCTTAATTAAATTTGTTGTTTTCTTCATTAAAATTATTAAATTTTTTATGTATTATATATAAGATTTACGTTTGCAATTATGTATTGTGAATTTATAGGAAAATAGTAGGTGTATCCAAAGAAAAACGCCAAACATTTTAATTTGTTGTTTTTTTTTTTTTTTTTTTTGTAATTATAATTTTGTTTAACATCATTTTTTTTAGTAACATTAACAATATACCTATGTCTTTGAATATATTTCATGTTATCCTCTGTCTAAAGTTTATTAGGATTCCTGTTTTGTTTTTATCGTATATGTTACTCTTATAAATAATTACACTTCGTTTTCTTTATTTACAAATTCATAGGATCATAGTGTTACTTCGTAAAGTGATATAACTTTCAATATAAAATAATATTTTTTTTTATAACTTTTAAGTGAAAGTGGAAAATGTACATAATTTGGGCCGAGGTAGTGGAGGCATGTTAACCCTTTCATTTGTTGGAATAATTGAAATTATTAAAATGTACACACAACAAGTAAGCAGTCAGCAATTTTAATGCAAGGAATTTCGACTTTAAATCCCGACTTTATAGTGTCCAATCCACACTGCTTATTAAATCACGCACGCAACCGAGTCGACTGGGTGGGGCCCGGGAAAAAACGTGAAACATGTACACAATAATTGTGAATATGATTGACTATCAGCTGGACAGAGCAATTTCAACTGCTTTTAGGAATTCTATAACTGTTCGCAGTTAGTTTAAGCGAGAATAAATTAAAAATTGTTCTCTTACTTTTGTTAAAATCCAGAGAGAGCAAGCAAAGCTATCCTCGTCGCCTAAACGTGTTGGTCCAAATAAATTCTTTAGGCTAGCTAACAGAGGTGGCTGTGAAATGTTTCAAATGCCAGTTCTTGTTATTTGTTGTTCTTTTTCGTTTTGCATTAAATGCATGCAACAAGAAAAATAAGTACAACAAGTAAAAGTGTTATCATCGGCCTGACCGATGCTTTGATACCCTCCAATGCATAAAGGTCATGCAAAATGTTTGCCATGCGAGTTAGTATGTGTCTAATATTAGTTTTGTATGGTAGGTAGCAGAACTACTTTACCGACATAGACAATTTTCAATACCAACCTGACGACGGTTAAAAAAAGTCGATTCGTTCGGACGCTATCGTGGTTGCAACAGACAGAGAGAGACGTGGGTCTAATAGTGGTTTTGTATGGGAGGTACCAGAACTACTTGACCGACATAGCCCATTTTCAATACCAACCTGGCGACGGTAAAAAGAAGTCGTCTCACAAAGTTTCATTCACCTAGGTCAATTCCTTTGGACGCTATCGTGCTTTCAACAGACAGACAGACGGACATGGCTAAATCGATTCAGAATGTGATCCTGATTCAGAATATATATACTTTATATGGTCTCCGGTGAATCCTTCTTGGCGTTACAAATGTAATCCTTCCTGTGGAGGGTATAAAAAGGAACCTGAATTTTCGCGCCTAAGCAAAATGCACGTTTTGAAAATTTGTGTATCAAGGCGTTACCGTACAGTAGGTACATTTAATTCTCAAGCACTGTAAAAAATATAAGATTGACAGTTGAAAGATGAAAGTTTTCAGTTACTTATTCAAGGCATAACTAACTCGTAAGAGCCGTGACAAGCTTTGTCATCTCTGCCAAACTTTTCTGGTTGCGCAGTATGGGAAGCTGAAGACATTCAGCAACTCGGTTTTTGTGGGAAATTATGTTCTTAATAAAGAGAGTTTTTTTTGTAGAGGTATAGAACGTTGAAATAAAACAAAGATGATTTTTTTTAATTGACATGAAATTTATTTTATTCGAAAGATAATCTTCTGGCATTAGAATTTAAATATGATTTCTGGCATATGACCGCCACGGCTGGCTCGGACGTAGTCTAATCTGGATGTCCAATTTTCGATGACTTTTTCCACCATTTGTGGCCGTATATCGGCAATAACGCGGGGAATGTTGTAAGTGGTCAATCGTTTCGGGCATATCGGCGCAGACTAGCGACTTCACATATCCCCACAGAAAATAGTCAAGCGGCGTTAAATCGCACCATCTTGGAAGCCAGTTCACGGGTCCGCAACGTGAAATTGTGCGGTTACGAAACGTTTCCTTCAATAAATCAATTGTGGCACGAGCTGTGTGACATGTTGCACCGTCTTGTTGAAACCACAGCTCCTGCACATCATGGTTGTTCAATTGATGAACGAAAAACTCAGTAATCATGGCTCTATAGTGGTCACCATTGACTGTAACGTTTTGGCCAGCATCGTTTTTAAAGAAGTGCGGACCAATTATTCCACCAACCCATAAAGCACGCTAAACAGTCAGTTTTTGTGGATGTAACGGTGTCTCAGCATACACTTGAGGATTACCATCACTCCAAATACCGCAGTTTTGTTTATTGACGTATCCATTCAACCAAAAGTGAGCTTCATCGCTAAACAAAATTCGCTTATGAAAATTGGGATCAACGGCAATACGTATTTCGAACAGAACCATGATTTTCAAAATAAATTTGCACAATTTGAAAGCGTTGTTCAGGCGTCAGTCTATTCATGTTGAAATGCCAAACTAATGTCGTTTTCGGTTGGTCGTCCAGAACCGTCCGGAAGCAATCCCAAGTCCCAAGTCCCAACGCTTCTGAAAACGTTCGACTGGCACTCAACTGACAGTTCTTCTACTGAAAAGAAGTGAAATTTGTTTCTGGATTTGAATTCAGAATCGCGGAGAGTTCTTCCGGACGGTTCTGGACGACCAACCGAAAACGACATAAAAATAAATCACTTGACAGCTGACAAAATGCCCGCCAGTTAAAATAGTGTTGCCAATTTAAAGTTCTATACCTCTTTAAAAAAAAAAAAAAAACACCCTTTAGCACCCAGTAAGCATACGTGATAAGCGTTACAGAAAACATATGCTGGCAAAGACACTCTAGTAAATTGTGCACTAGTGAATCACGATATACCTGTTTATCTTTTCCTGAAATTCGAACCTGAATACCTACTTCGTTCAGTAGTCCAGCCACTGACCTCAATGCAATAAGTCAAATCAGTTCTCATCAGTCAAATGATAAACAACACCAAAAAATGTTTCATTTACCTATTCAATTATTGTATCAATGTTTCGCTTGTGTCATTAGCTTAAACACAGACATAGGCCCTTATTGTGATTGTCGATCAGCGATCGTCACGACAATTTTCGATTGCGTCGATTGATTTTAGCTATTCGTACAATCACAGTTGTCGATCAACGATTAACTATCGACACTCACAATAGGGGCCATAGACACACAGTTTTTATTTTTCTTAACAAATAAATTATGAAATAACTAATATGTAGGTATGTATTTTTAATTTATTTAACTGCCATGTTTTTTAATGTTGTTTCACGTGTACTTTTTTTTCTCTACTTTTTTTACTTTTTTTATTGAAAGATGTTTTGTTTGTCAGTTTCGTATGGTTTATTTTTGTTTAAATCTATTAATGAATATTTTGCTTTGTAGTTAGTTTCATGTTCGATAGGTTAGGTGGGAGAGGATTGATATACACATACTACAAATAGGATGGCACTAAACAGACTCGCATACGCCAAAGACAACCACATAGGTAATTTCACATTCTGTTTTAATGTTTATGAATACGAAGAATTATTTTTTTTTTGTTTTTTGTTCAAATACCAGCTTAAAATAATGAAATTACTTTTTTTATTGTTATTGCCATAGGAAAAAGGAAATGCGATACAATTTTTCATATAAATTAAGATTAGGTTTTGTTAAGAATACATAACTAAAACAGGAAGTAAACTTAGAAGCAATAGCAAAAAGGAATTTAAATACCTGAGAATATTTCGATAAATTAAAAACGAGTTTTCAGTTCGAAATTAAAATTAACAACAAAATCTATTAATTAAAAACCAAAAAAGTTACTTAACAAAATTGTTAGCCAAAAAGAATAAGAAATCGGGTGTCAGTCTTTTTTTTTATTATTGGAAGTCTTACAAAAAACACAAATGCTGCATCTAGTATATTATACTTTTTTTTAATAAGAATACATAACTACATGATAAATTTATTGAAAAAAAAAAACATAATTTAATTTGCATTACGTAAAGAATCTATTTATTGATGGCAGTATGTTTGTTTTATTTTATTTATTTATATTTTTATTTAATAGGGTTAGAGTACGAAGTGACATGAATTTTTGTTGATTATACAGACAACGTCGAACAAAATCAGGTACACCGAAGAAAAAATTAGCCACATTTGGGTTTAAGGTATGCGAAAAAAGTGACCAGAAAAAAACGTTATCCGAGAAACAGATTGGAACAGCAATTTTGAAAGCTAAAATACACTTTTAAATGCCACTGGTTTTTAATAGCCTTAATCACAATAGCACGGCGACATGAACGTTGAATAATAGTTTCGATGTTACTAATGCAAATGCTACCAACTTTACCTTACAGTGACTTTTTTCCAGTTCTCTCAACTTTTAAATGCTGAGATGCTGCCGCAGCGTGACCATATTTTGTCCTGTATTTAGGTTTTAATACAGCGAGTTGGTTAAGAACTGAACCCCCTTTCAAGCGATCATTAATGGAGAACTGAGTTATAGAACTTGGTTATTGAGCTGTGGATTTTGGTTAAAAAAAAAAACTTTTTATAAGTTTATTTCCAAAAATTGCCTCAATTGGCGGTGGCACGTGAACGTTTGTACGATAACAGTGCTGCAGTGCTTTTTGCAGATTTACGAGCTTGTTTGTTAGCAATTTGAGACAGTGGGATTTGACTAGCATATGTTGATATTCACCCCTATTCCCGTTGGCGTTTGTCGTATACGACTCATGTTTCGTGGGTTTGTAAAACGATGTTCAGATTTTTTTTTTAACTTTTGTTAACAATTTTATTTCTTCTTCTATGTGTTCACCATCATTTCAATTCATTTGCCTTAAAAAAGTAACAACCACCGACTAAAAAATTAAGTAAAATACGAGTCGTTTACGACAAACGCCAACGGGAATATGGGTGATTATACGATTTATTGTCACAGTCACAATAGGTCTGCTCCTTTACTTCTGTAGTAAAAATGGAAAATGGTGATCAAGTCTCTCTCAAAGAGAAAAACTTACGAACACGTTAGGGAACGTCCGAGTTGATGATTTCATACGAATCGGAGGATTTTTGCTTCGAGGTATACTTCGGAACAGCTTTTCGGAACTTCTTTCAGTCAAATATGCAACGCACACTGGCGTTTTGCGTTTCAGTGCGATCAAGTGCGTTTTTACTGATATTTTTGACAGTTTCATACAAATTTTCTTCCGATGTGCTCCAACAGGAATTTGTTGCGGAATTTGTTTACGATTTGCAGTAAAGTGTTGATAAATGAAAGAAATAAAGAAAAAAAACTTTTAGCAAAATAATTGGTTGTATTTGTTGTTTCAATTTTTGTTTCCAGAGCAAAAACAAACGAAAAAACAAGCATTAAACAGAAAAACCCCGATGTACCACAAAACGACATCATGTCAAATCAATGCGTCGTCGCATTTTAATTATTCTTTCCGAAGACGGATACCTCGAATGTAATTTGAGTCTCCGACGGAGTATGCGTTGCGGAGAAAATTCCGTTCCGACGGATACCTCGCTAGGGCCGATTATATTATATACCGAATATCCGGTATCCGGCTAAATTACTATCCGTTACATCTCTGAAGGGGTATATCTTGCTCTCTCGAAGCCGATCTCTTTTACGAATTTTTCAATTTAAGGAACGACATTGAGTAAAAATGCGTAAAAATTCGTAAGATTTAAAAGTAAAGGAACAGACCTAATCAGTCAGGAAAATTAGATCGCGAATGTAAAATTAAAGGTTGTAAACAAACATAAAATAACGAGGTCAGATTTATGACGATGTATGAAATATGTCGCTGAGGTCAACGTGTCTGTAGGCACTGGGGTACGTGCGTTACGATGTGTGTCAATGCGTCCAAATACCAAAATCATTCAGATTATAGGATTTGTACCAAAATTATTCAGATTTTAGGATTTGTAGATGTCCGTGGTAGGTATACGTACTGTATAAACGATGCTGCGGCAAGAGCGTGTGTTGCGATGTATCTGCTTTATTTTATTTTAATTGAATGGGAATAATATCCGCAATTTATTCTTATATTGGAAGTTAGAATGCTTTTGTCGTTGGTAATTTTATCTGCTCGCAATTATGGCTGATTCGATGAAATTCGCCATCAATTGTTCTCTTTTTATTACACATTCTTACATGTTTCTTTTTAAGATTTTCAATTCTTCTTCCATATTTTCTATAGTTTACTAAACATATGATGTCAGATGATGTCAGAAACTGAACTATTTTTTTCGAAAGAGTTGAAATATAAATAAATGAACGACTTAACGACAATAATGTTATTGGGTGCAATAAGTTCAAGGGAATACTAAAAACAAATAAGAAAACAACACCAGAGCAGTGAAAAATCTCCATACCTTGTTATTACTCTACTGTGATATTGATATCATGTTATAGCCCGTCCAAAAGCAAAAGAAAGATCCCAACATGCGCAGTAGCAATTTATTTAAGGGATATTTTTTTCTCTTAAGGTATTCTTGATCGCATGAAATTGTTAATGCTTTTCTCCACTTTATCACAAAGTATAACGAAAATTTTATGTCAACCCTTTTTAATAGTGGGTTTTACGCGGTTATAATAAAGTTACTCAAAACTCTGGCTTTCATTACTACACACATATTTGAGAAGTGCAACACCCACCAAATTTCCCATTTCTTTGAGGTGGGTTTGGCATACGCCAACGACGACGACGGTGCTGTGTGGACAATCAGTCATTCCTCGATCGAGAGCGATATCTTCGCAAGCAGGGGTATTTTTGTTGTTTGAAATGCGCATATTTTTTTGTAGCTGTAGTTCTGGTTGGAAAAGTTTTTTTTTTTTTGTAGCAAAGGGAAAAAACTCCCTGATGTGAAGAGACCTGCGCAAGAAATGTTCACTTAAGTTGGTACGGGCTATACCAGATTTGTTCGAGTTGCAGTCGACTTACATCATGATACTGGTCAGTTCTGAATATTATTTTCCACTCGCATAAACCCAGAATATACAGTGTACATTTTACATCTTTGAAACTGACTGTATGATTAAAAACTCATGCAATTTGACAGAGAAAACCACTTTCATATAAAGTGGGTAGCATTTAAATTAAAATCAATACCTCGCATGTCCGTATACATCTTATAAAATACACTTCTTCATAAAAGAAAATTATAATAATAATCACCCTGTATAACCTGAGTGTAAACTCTGCAATGTATCGCTTTTTCCTAGAGAAAAAATAAAACTAAAACAATTTCACGAAAACCACCTATATCTCTATAGTATAGTCTTAAAAAGTAAAGGCAAAAACTAGAAATTTACAGAACAGAACTAGAAATAGATTGTGTTTGATCTTACTGTACTTATATTCCTACACTTAAAGTCAAATAGTTGAGGATGCTATGTAATTCTCTGCTTAAGTAACTAAAAAATATGTATACGTTATAAAATATGCTTATGTTTGTGTATATAAATATGTTCTTTTGTTTTTAAATGAAAAATATAAAAAAATTAGAATAAATTAACTTTGTATATGCATGTTCTGTGGATATATACAAAATATATATGTTGTTTTGTTTTTTTACATTTTTTTCGTAATGCGATTTTTCTCTCTCATATGTATCTGAGAATATTATATTAATATTTTATTATATACATACGCATCTATCAGTGTATCCTGATTAGGTTTATACTTTATCCTCGGCACTAATACCTGCGAGTGTTTTCTTAATCCGTAACGCCGTTAAGCGCGCCGCTGGATTTGGATACCAACACTCCTTCATTACTTTTGACAGATTGTGTAACACTCCGCATGCATGCCACCGATTTGGAATGTTTGGTCGCATTTTATCCGTGCAGACCACCTGCAAGTAAAGAAAGATATTGGTAAAGACAACTGTCTTCTATAATAATATAAAAAACAAAATGTTGTCCCAGGTTTTGTGAGAACTTTTTTTATGTACAAAACAAACAGTTCAACAGTTGCAGAAATTCAACCTACATGAGTCTGTACACTGTACAGCTCATATAGTTGGCCGCATCACACATCAAACGTCTGCAAAGTTAGGTTTCATAATGTTAATAGCGAAAGAATGATAAAGCGATCGGCTTTTATTTATTCACTTATACAAATTCCAGATTTCAATCAGTCTATAATAGTTTGCATACAGTACACTGAATTTTTTTTACTCTTTCGATTTCGGCAAAACAAAACAAATTGAAATCAATGCACACAACTGACTTATAAATACAATATGAGACATTATTCTATTAGCAGTGTTTAAACAAAACAAACCCGACTTACCTTCTTCATTTCCTCGATGCTTGGATCAGGCTGCACCATATCATAGTACGGCAACTGATACTCATCGTATATCATGCCGATATTGCATCGTCTCGCCACCTCCCACAATATCAGCCCAAAGGCATATACATCACCCCGTTTGAACGAATCGAAATGCTGCGAATTAATACTATCATCTAGCACTTCCGGGGCCATATATCGCTTTGTGCCTACTCGATGATTCGACGGTATGTCCACTGAATCATCTTTGTCAACGTGTCGCACCGCTAGGCCCAAATCACCAATGGCACACGTCAAATTCGACTTGACGAGAATATTTTTGGACTTTAAATCACGATGCGCTATCGCTGGCTTGCCACGTGTACCAACAATATCCATATGCAAGTGGGCCAGGCCCGTCGCTATTGTGAACGCCATGCCCAGCAATATTTTTACATCTACCGTATGTGACGTCAAATAATCGAATAGCGAACCATTCTCATGATAATCCGTCACCAGCCATAGTTGAGTCCATGTACCATTGTCTGTAACGAGTGACACATAACAAAGAACCTTTACGAAATGCAAATTCAGCTTACCCTTATTATCTGCTGCAATAAATCCTAAAATATTTTCATGTCTTAACATAACAGTCTGATAGATCTCTGCTTCTCGGAACCAAGAACACTCTTCTCGACTAGAGAAAATCTTCACAGCCACGTTTTCGCCTCGCCAACGACCACGCCACACCTCTCCAAAACGACCCTTGCCAATGACACAGTGCAGCTGTATCTGCCTGGCTATAGAACGCTGTACCAGCAGCGGTAGGCCGGCTAAAATAAATGAACAAATTATTTGTTTGGCTGAATTATCTCGCCAGTGCTTACCAGAACCAGAGCCTGATGTTGTCATCTCAATGATGTCCTGTATAGTGTTCCCATTGAGAATTGGATCATAGACAGAATCTTCAACAGCAAATGGACGACCACTGGCCGAGCGTTTTCGCTTTTGATAGAAGCACCACGATAGCGTGATCGATACACAAGCTAGCAGTGTGGCCCCAAAGATGCAAAATACTAATGCCAGCGTACTAATGGCTGGCTCGGGTGTTGATTCTGTTATACGTATAAAGTTCGTTAGATTATATTTACTTCAATAAAACATATAAATGCAAAACAAAATATTAGCTTTTCAATGTGAGAACAAAACATGCAATCCAGCGGAATAATGTTATTCGTGTTGATTTGTTTTTATATAATAAAAGCGTGCGATCAGTGTTAGTTGGTGTAAGCAGTGTTGGGCATGCAAGTTAGCGCAAGACAAAAATACAGTTTCACTCAAAATTCAAATGCACATTCAGCAATTGTAATTCAAACGCACCCGGGATTGTTCAATTAAGATTTGAGGCAAAATACTTACGCGAGGATATTTATTCATCCATTACTTTGTGATTAATTTTGTTGAATATTTAAAGGCATACGTACAATAACTAAACAAAAGTTAATTAATTCGTAAAAATGTATTTGCCTAATAAATAGAAGCCGAGAAGCCGTTTTATTTGTTGCACGAATTTAGTGTTGATTTTGATTTAACTGAATTATGTTCGAAACAAATTTAGTCGTTGGATAAGTCGACTAGAATTCGCTGTTGTTCACCTCACGTTTGCACAGGATAATCCTCTGTTTTAAATGTGCACGACCACGCAATGCCGTTTCATGAAACATTTTCGACAGCCACTAACTGGGTAACAGGAAAGACGCCTCTCAAACCAATGAACCCAGAATATCTTTCACCACTATAGATAAAATGGGGACAAAGTGGTGAACCCTTTAATAACAAAAAGTCCACTCGCTCTATTGCCTACTGGTAAACCAATACAATACAACAGAGGTGATGGTTTGTGTGAGCAGTTTAGCCGATATCATATAGTATCTGTATTGTATGAAATGCCAAACTTGTTCCCTGGCACGTACATACGCAGAATATGCAAACATTATTCTAATTCACGCGATTTTGCAAGACGCTGTGAATTACCACCCTTACCCCGACATATAAGCAACGGCAGACGTGTCGTGTGAAACGGGATGGAAACCAAAACTGTAGGTCAAGTTAATTGACAGTTAGTGCGCGATATCAGATCTATACATATTCCATCTATAAAAAAGGCGAACCTTTGGCCCGTTCAATGTGGTGACAGTTTTTTATACAATTATGTAGAAAATCTTGGCTAACACACGAAACTTGCCTAGATTTGCAGTCAAATCGACCAATCAGAGGCTGTTGACTAGCTTGAACGCGGCCTTTGTCTTTATCTGCAACACATTGTTATCGGCACGAACCAGAAAGTTTTCGGCCCTGAAGTCCTGAAAAATACCAATGAATTTCAAACCGAGATTTACCACCTTTCATCGATGTAGTCCAGAAAGCCAAAACACGTCGACTACATTGGCTAGGCCACATCGAGCAAATAAACAATAATGCTCCAGCCAAGAAAATCTTCGAATCACAAATCGGGAGGGCAAGGAAGACCGAACATATGTTTCAAATACCGAGCCATCGCAGAAACCAGTGTTTGGTCTGACCAATTGAATGGAATGTGTCAGTGCCAGACATCGCAGAGTTATGCGCTTAAATTGTTGGTAAGTTGTAGTTTCTCAGTTTGCTTGGCAAACTGACCTCTCGGCTGTTAAGTGAAGCGGGTGTAATCACATCGTGTTTCTGAGGCGTATTCTAAATAGCGGAGATTTAAAAAAAAAATAAAATATAATCATTACTTTGCTTCTCCTAGCCTTGTCTACACATAGCGAATGCCGACATATCCCCTTCGTGATTTCCATTTTATTCAAGAATCCAAAGCCTCCTGTTGACCTATAAAAAAGTAGAAAATCTTCCTCCAGACTTAAATATCGATTGTTATAATGTACATGCAAAGGAGCAGAGTCATACAATATGCCTCAGGGAATAAATATCTCCATGTAGACTCAACCGTTAAATTAGTAGAGGTATCCTTGACTTCATAGAACCATTAAAATTATTTATTTATACCTATATTTATTTAATTTTAAATAACAATTATCCCATTATAGAAACACAGCAAACATTTAACAATAAATGGATGAAATATACTAAAGGGATGTCGAAAGGATAACGCACTCTTCAGTTTGAGTACGAGACATTTAAATGAAACACAAACAAAGTGATTATGTACATACATTCGAGATGAACTGATATACACAGTATAACGACGTGGGCATATGACACACGGATACGATAGGACAAGATGATAAAACAGAACAGACAACACGACGATGAAGTGTGTTTTTCTTCCTTTTTGATGTTTTCGACTGTTTTTGTTTGTTTTTTTGTTTTTTTTTTTTTGCGGAAGGCCGACGATGAATTTTCAAAATCTGTTTACGTATTCATACAGAGATTGTTTGTTGTTTTGGTTTTGTTTAATGTATAACACTTAATATGTATCATAGCTGGGTCGTTAGTCCAAAGCTCACCTGGTATCTCTCCCTTCCAATTTTGTCTTGTATTACAATAATCTGTATCACAACAACTGATTGCAAATTTGTTGTTACTTTCGTGACACCACGCCGGATCTTCTGGTGGTATATGGCTTTGTTTCGTACTACATCTATGTGCGTATAGAAGAGTTATTAAATAAGTGTAAGTACAGATTATTTTATATAAACAGCAACCGATTTTATATTTTTTTACTCCAATGTACAGTTTGTATCTATTACCATTTGCCCTAACAGAAACACACAATTGGGTTAGTTTGGTATACATTAAACAATAAAATGATTCCTTCATGATTTGTCCCAACGAATGACAAAATCTCTTATATAGGCAGACAGCCCTGTATATTGTGCTAGTTTGTAACTTGAGGAGACATTGCACTATTAAAGTTCACCGACGTGAGCATGTTGTCTACAATGGAGATTGTACTCAAGGAAAACTCCTTTCTAATTGGATCCCAAGAGGATCTGATTCATATGATAAAAAAAAAACGTATATACTCGTAATCATCTGTCGAAGAATATCCTTAAGCAGGAATGAAAGAAAGAAAAGAAGAGCAGTACAAGAGCTTGAAGGATTGCTTTCCTCAATCCTCCATCACTTTGATGACAATGGCATCATCAACAAAATAAAAATCTCTGAATTCGTGTACAAAATTGTGCGTTTTGGTTTTATAGAGTAAAATTATAATTTGTGGATGATTTTGGTGTCTGAGCATGTAAAGTCCCATGAAAGATATGGCTAGATATGGCACATCTTAAAAAATGTTACCTAATATGTATTTACTAACGGCTACAAACGGTGGGTTTGTGTGTGCTAGTACAAGAACAACTAGGTGCTAAAAGTACTGCAGTTTCGCATTCTGTATTAGCAACACAGCAACCCCTCGAATAGTTAATAAGGACGTATGGTCACATTTTGACGACCATTGGCTAGAATGCGACAGGCGCTTGACAAATCACAGGGAGATAGAATGGGGAAATGGAGCTTAGCCAATGCAGCAACTGCAACTGGTGTACGCAAGTATGGTAAGAAAGTTTGTGCTTTGCTGATTAATAACCGAAAATATTTCCGTGTTGGTCCTGTTCGCTCAACGCAGAATACTTCTATCATTGTCATAAGTGTGCACTTTAGAATAACCTGCTGCTGTTAAGTGTTGGCTATCTATGTTCACATCTGAAGTGCGAACAGTGTACTGCCTTGCTAAACTGTCTCGTTAAACTGTATATTTGCATACATTTTTGTATGCGAGCTAAAATTTGTTGCGAACAGGATACTGGGCTTTAATTTATACAATTTTCAAGACTTGTAAAACCTATACTTGGGGGCAGATTACGTATGATGATGATCGTCAGAGACGATATGGTTTACGATCCCCGGAAAAACACAAATTACATCTTAAAAAGTTTTTTCTACTGCGCCACCTCTCGCGAACGTCTGACAAACATCTGAGAGTATGACTGTCATGAAAAAGCTTCTCAATTTAGCCGTTCGGACTCGGCATAAACTTGTAGGTCCCTTCCATTCGTCCCAAAAATAGAAACTCACACAAAAAGAATGGTTGCGAGAACCGAGAAGCTAGGCCTTGGGTGTCTACCCGCCTGTTGCGCCGCCTATTTATTTATTTTTAAACTAAACATGAAAACAATTTGTAGCACTAAGTTACGAGTTTGGAGGTCTACCGCTTCTGAAAATGTACATGATTTTAGCTCTGTTAATCTTGACGTTTAAAATACTTTTCAGTATTCAGTATATGGTCCAATAACTATTTTCAACTTCAAATTAATTATTTTGACGGTCACAATAGATCATTTTATATGGAAAATGTCTCCATTGTGAGAGTTCACGAAATTTAACTCCGACATTACATAACCTTAAACAATAATTTAAATTTGCTCTTGCATTTAACACATTTCACCACGAACTACACCAACAGCTAAAATACTTGGGATCGTACTAATAATCATTGAAAATATTCAACTTAAATTTATCGCTATACGCAAAATTCAAGGTGGACACTTAAAATCGTTATTAGTACCTCCTCGCTTAGTCAATGCGTAATTGAAGAAAATGATTTGCCAGGCAATAAACTACAACAAAAAAATTAGCCATTACCATTGGAAATATAAATTATCTATTACATCATGCATTACTACTTATTTAACAAAAAAAAAACTGCAAATAGAGTGAAGAGAAAATTCGAACTTGTCTCGCTATACGTTGGTTGCAAAAGAAGTGGAAAGCTCTATGATAATCATTCAAGAAATAAATAGAAATAAACTAGAATCGATCAAATATATTTGTTATTAGGAAAATAAAGTGCACTACATGTGTACAGGAAACAATAATAATGTATTTAAAAAAAAAACAAGTGGTGTGTGCAACAAGTGTTGTCTCTTTTTTTTAGTAGCAATTGTGGTAGTAATATTTTGCATAGCTATACCTTTAACTAATTCCAATCGCAAAAGTTCATTCCGATTACAGAAGTCTGTATCACAACACTCGATCCTATAGACATTCTTTTTCTCCTTATTGGTTAGGCATTCAATTGGTGCTCTTTCTAGGTCATATTTCTTTGGGAGGCACCTAGGTTGACGAAATTTCGTTGCGTTTTTGTTAACAATTTTTTTGCAATGCAAATTTTACAGGAAAAAAAAAACAACAAATTTTTGAAAAAAAAAAACTTGTTAAATTGTAAGGAAAGATCCTTAGCGATCATGGAGACATCATTCAACTACTCGATACCATGCTGTAATCGATGTCTCCATGGATACCACTGGACCGTGTCTACCTGCTTATTTTATGTTAGTTAGTGGCAATGAAAATTATTTTTAAAAACAAACGAAATACTTTTTTTTCTTAAGGATCACAACGAAATCACATAAACAAATGTCTTTGGAGTTATTGAAAAGAAAAATCACAAAAGAAAAACACACGCGCGAAGGGAGGAAAAGCTTTTTTTTTTTGTTTGTGGTGCAAAACGTTCTCAAATTGAATGTTTTAGTAAGGAGATTTTGGCAGGTCAGTCAGTGAGATCATCTTCAAAAACAAACGTAGTTAGGAGGCGGATAAACGAGAACGAGACCCACCTTCATCGTAACCTTGTTGAGGATTTTCTGGGTAATATTTTATAGACGGTTTTAGGTATTTATTGCACAAGTCTCTGTCGCCACAGCAGGCGTGCCCGCCTCGTTTGGCAGCTGGACGCGCTGTTGGACCACCTCTTTTACCATCGTTGCACCAAATGAAATGACCGGGTGGCATACTTTGCGACATATCTAGGCATCTAGGTGTTATTTGTTTGTTTTTGTTTTTGTTTTTAATTTTTAAATATACATATACAATTTCGATGATATAAATATTCGAGATCTTAGATGTGCAGTTGTATTTACCTGAAACTGAATGTGGTAATTCCTTTAGTGAGCTCGACAGATGTGAAGCACAGACCGTCGGTTTCACAGATGTTATTTCTGTCCTTACAGATGTCGCAGTGACATTTTAACAGGCCTGTAAAAAATGTGTAATGGTTAGAGTGGTGCTTAAATGCTGTAAAACAATGTTCAAAGGTTAGATTGCTGCTTAAATGTGTACCTCAGATTTAGCGCTATAGATTTTCCTTTCGACAAGAACATAAGAATCAAAAATGTGGAGTAAGTATTAAATTCTTAAGAACATAAGAACTTTCTCTGAAATTGTAACTTGTTCAAGAAGTACATACTACAATCTGCAATATCTGGCAATATGTGAAATTTGTAGATTAGATTAGATTAGATTAGATTGAACTGGGTTGTATTGAGTAGTCCGGCCTTTAATGAATCGAATCGGTTGCGTCATTTAAGATCAGGGGAAAATCTGTTGTGTAGGAATGGATTTCTCAACTTCTCTTATTTTTTAGCATTAATGTGCTACTGAAAAAAAAAATATTTTTTACCTTTAAAGCAACAGGTAATTTAATGTCTAACATCGAGCAGCACAAGAATGTCTTGATATGCATGCTCAAAATGAAAGATTTGAATGTTAAGATATCCAAAGTAGGTACACACACTATGATATGATCTACAACAAATCTTGCAATCTTTTTCGATAGCCTTGTTCTCTGTATTCCGACATCATAAAAACCATGTCAAAGGACATTCGAAAGCTTCTGCCTTACGTGCGACAGAATGGTCTGATTATAATTTGTTTTATAAAGAAATTTATTGTTTTTATTCGTATCTCTCGTATCTACAGTCTACACGATCAGTTCTAAGTAAGTAAAGAGTAATGCAAATCAAATTTGTTTACAAAAACTCAGTACCTTATCATAATTGCTTGCAATTCTTTAACAATACACTTTACATCGTCAATAATGTCACGTGTTACAATGATTAAAAATTTGTATACTGCACATTGTTGTAAAAAGTGTAAGCTCTCGCATTAATCTAATTAACACCTATAATCCTATGACATATGCTGATGGCATGAGATACGAACTTCACCTGCTACAACTACTACAATAGTGCAGAGTAACGAAAAGTTAAGCTTACCGTCTCTCTTCTTGCCATATCCCGAGAGCATTGTCGACGATTGAATAGATTGTTCACTGCTATTGGCACCCTCCACGATTCTACTGCTTGCCGTTGTTACGGCTAATGCTGTTGTCGCGGTCGCCAATTGCGCCCCATTGCGGACGCCACTGCTTGTTGTGGTATTTATTAAACCTGTGAGGGGGGTTGTTGATACATTATCAAATCCGATAGTAAAATTCCTACTACTGATAGTGGTCATACTAGATGTAGTGGGTACTTCGCTGTTATTCGCCGTTCTTGCTGCTGTTGCTCCTGGATAGCCTATTTTTTGCGTATGCAAAGTAGAAGAGGATGAGAATAAAAAGCCAAAAATGTATTAATGGGCAAACTGATTTTGTGTTGAGCTTAAATAACCTACCACAAACAGTCAGCGGCTGTTGTATGGCAACTATAGCGACATAGAGGGTCAACAAAATGTTAGCCACCGCCATCGATGTTGATTTCTCCTCGGTCGTTCTGAGAAAACGCATTTTACCACCGAAAACTGTGTAAAAACCAATCGCGAATTTCTAAGCAATTTTTTTCCGGAACGAGGGGCGGGGGCGTAAACGACGATAGATAAACTACGTTTTCCCGTGCGTTAGACAATCAATAGTCTGCGGGTTTTTACACTCAATGTTACCACCATCAGGTTGATTAGCATTTTCTTCTCTCGCGAATAAGAGACGTGTTATATTTAAACATGGAGAAAATTGGGAAAACAACACGCAACAATCCAAAAAAAATTACAAAATAAACGAAAGTACATTTCGCGATAGTTTGCCTTGAATTGAATGTTTCGATTATCACGTGAGATTTACTGAGTTTTAGTCCCAATCGGCCATGAATTTGGTACTAATTTCATTGGAATCACTTCCTGATTGTTGTACTTTAATAATTTTCAATTTTGGTATGATTAGGCTTTGATTAACAATTGGAAAAACACTTCACTACAGAGAAAAATCACAATCGTCCTGCAACTAAATATTTCGCCATTTTCTTTTGGGAGCCGACGACAGACGGTATGACATTTGTGTTGCGAAAAATGGGGCTCAATGGCGACGTTACATTTTGGTTGATTTTCTTCTTGTTTGAGTTTTCGTAATCCACAGATACAAATAATTTATAATTTTTATGAAAGCTACCTAGTACAAAATGATACTACATGGATGTTACAGGATGTATTAAAATATATGTCCAACTTGTCCGTTCCAATGCTTACAGCAAAAACGAAAATACAAACCTAAATAGGAAGAATGAGTAGAAACTGAAAGTTGAAAAAAAAAACTAATTTATGAAAGTTCATAAGGTTTTTAACGTAGTACTGTCAGAACTGAGACGAAGTAGTCTCTCACAACTACTGCTATATCCATAGTCGTAAACGTAAGATAATGTCGTGAGTAGCGTGCTTTCTCTATCGTCGACCACAAATATGGTTAAAATTTACAGCGATGCCAAAACTAGACATGGCTTTTGCTTTTATAGAATAGTTGTATGCGCCTTTGAAATCGATGAAACATGGAGTGTATTGATTTTTGAGCAGATCACTTAAATGAATACGATCGAACGACATCGTTTCGACAATAGTCTCTGTTTATTGCCACATATATGATAGAGACTGCATGCGTGAAAACGATATCGTCCAATCGTTTTTTTTTTACGTGATCTGACCCCAGGACTTTTCTCATCGTGATTATTTCTTAGTTTTATGGTTAATGCAGATTTATAAAAGCTATGCTGCAAAAATAGAATGTGCAATAGCAATCACGACAAAAGTCGGCGCAGTAGCGCAGTGGTTAGTGTGTTGGACTACTGTGCGAGGGATCCCAGGTTCGATCCCCGGAAAAACCCAAAATTACATCTTAAAGTTTTTTCTACTGCGCCACCTCTCGCGAACGTCTGACAAACATCCGAGAGTATGCCTGTCATGAAAAAGCTTCTCAATTGAGCCGTTCGGACTCGGCATAAAATTGTAGGTCCCTTCCATTCGTCCCAAAAATAGAAACTCACACAAAACGAATGGTTGCGAGAAGCTAGGCCTTGGGTGTCACCCGCCTGTTGCGCCACCTATTAATTTTTTTTTTTTTTAATCACAACCATATGTAGCAAAACCGAATGTCATGCAGGGATAAAACCGTTCTGATAGGGGTCAATCAATTATTTATAACAAAATGGTTCGAAGAATGGCCTACTGTGGAAAAAAGAAACGTAGGCCCCAGTTATAGCCATCAGTAAAATGCAACCGAAGAAAACGAATTTATTAATTTTTAAAACTTTTTTTTGCTCCAGAACATGTTCCACTGAATTCTTATGAAATTTAGTTCCACACAAGTAAAACTGACAGGAACCACCCTGTAGATCATTTAACACAGCTGTCAAGTAGTTGTCAACATTTTTCAAATTCGCTTGAATCAAGTAAACAAAAAACCATAAAGTGTGTTTTGGCCTAAGTGCAATTTCTTTCTAAAACTTTTGCAATACTTCTGAAATAGTTCGAATTTTGGAGAAGTTAAAACACTTCAGTCATGTTTCCACTAAGTTCACAAAAGAAATATTGGACATTCACAAATGAACAAGATCTGAACGAGCGTCGTATAGGTCAAAATCGCAAGTTCATCGAAACTCATGGAAACGCAATGAGTGTTGGGTCTTAATATTAAATTATCCTTCAGACAGGGCTCGCTACAATTAATTCCTTTTTGCAGGAAGAACAACAGCAAGCTTTCTTTCTATCACCAGGAGAGGAACGCCTTTTACTCAAACAGTACGAATTACATTTGAAAGATTTTTGCCGACGTTTTGAACCTCCAATGCCTAAATGCATCGTAGGGACGGCTTTTCACTACTTCAAACGATTTTACCTCAAGAACTCACCTATGGATTTTCATCCCAAAGAGATTTTGTAAGTTAGCAGAGTTAATATTCACTAAGGAGTGCCCTTCAATTTAATATTTCAGAGCTACATGTGTCTATCTATCGTGCAAAGTGGAGGAGTTCAATGTATCCATTGGTCAGTTCGTGGGAAACATTAAAGGCGATCGTGTTAAGGCGATGGATATAATTCTGTCAAATGAGCTGCTACTCATGCAGCAACTGAACTATTATCTTACTATACACAATCCGTACCGGCCAATTGAGGGCTTCCTCATTGACATCAAGGTAGGCTGATCACTTGGGTTTTGGTCATATGATTGCGTTATTGTATTTTCCCCAGACACGATGTTCAATGAACAACCCGGAACGCCTTCGGCCAGGAATCGATGAGTTCATTGAAAAGACCTTTCTAACAGACGCTTGTTTGCTATATGCCCCGTCACAAATCGCGTTGGCCGCTGTTTTGCACGCCGCCAGCAAAGAGCAGGAGAATCTAGACAGCTATGTGACAGAGAGTCTATTCCATTCGGCGCGAGATAAGCTCCCCATACTGATTGAAGCTGTTCGAAGTATGATTCTATAAATAGGTTGTATGGTTTTAGATTTTTAAAAGATTTTGTTACAGAAATACGATATATGGTCAAAACCATTGAAGTACCACCCAAGGA
Source organism: Cheilosia soror (assembly GCA_949372485.1). Lineage (NCBI taxonomy): Eukaryota > Metazoa > Arthropoda > Insecta > Diptera > Syrphidae > Cheilosia > Cheilosia soror. The sequence continues at coordinate 68,871,657 of OX443564.1, forward strand.
TCGAGTCAAACTCATAGAAAAGAAGCTCGACAAGTGCCGAAACCAGGAGAATAATCCCGATAGTCAAATGTAAGTTCATAGATGAAGTTGGTAATATTCGAATTAAAATTTTTTTCGCAGTTACAAGGAGCGAATGAAGATGATGAACGATGATGACTTGGACGTGCTGGATTCCTCATACCACGTAGCAGATTCTAGCGCCGACGTTTCCATGCTGAATATGAGTCAATGAGAAGTTGTTTTCTATTGTTAATAAATCTTTTGTAGTAACAAGTTAAAGCAGTGTTTTGATTGGATAATGAGGATAGTGTCTGTGACAAGACAAAGTACATGTTGCGAGGACACATGTATTGAGAAGAACACGACTTAAGACAGCTGGTATCTAGATACTACACTTGCTTCTTTTCCCTGCTTCTGAAATGCCCGCATTTCTTATGAACATAATATTTATTCCTTATTTAAGATAATTGGATATGTATAATAATAACTACATATTTAATAAGACCACTCTTTTCGCTCGCTCACATCAATTCTTCTCCACCGTAAATGTTACTGGATTCTTCATCACAGGGGAACCAGTTGATTGTATTATCAGTTTCGGAATATTCATCACTAATCGAACTGTTGAAGGAGGGATCTGAATCTCTGGAGCTCCGCTTATAACCATCGAACTATTGACAGGATTTCCGTTGCCTACAAGTGATATAAGAATAAAATCAAAGTCTAGATTAAAATAACACCTTTACCAATAGCGAAAGAACTCTGATGTTTCGCAAGGTCCAGCCTCAGTTGATTTATCATTTCCTTCAGCTGAATATTTTCAGCAGCCAATTCAGCGTTCTTCTTCCTCAGATCTACGTGTTCCTTTTTAATTTTGTTGCGATATCGTAGGGCTGCGGCGCGTCTCCTTTCCAAGCAATCTTCGTCGAATTTGTGTTTGGGATTGTCCTTCTTCTTCTTTAGGCACGAAACAAACGAATTCTCCTGGTTGGCACGCTTTGCTTTTGAATCGGAATTTAAAATTGCCTTCAGGCGCTCTTTAATCGGCAAAGCTGATGTTGGTGTCAAAGAAGCACTAGACTCAGCAGCATTAGTTTTGGGGAGAATAAATGGCTTAACTGTTTGCACTGGAATTGTATTGATTACCGGAGTTGGAAAGTTCAACGTTATCACCTGCGGCTGAATTAATTGAATTGTGTTTTGTAATTGTGTTTGGGTTTGTAACTTTGGGCTCTGTTTAGGAAGAATCACCGGCAGCATTTTCTGCGGTCTAGGAGGGTCTATGATAATGTGCTCATTGGATAACTGAACTGGAGGCGATGGTGCCTTTGTTGGAGTAATTGGCAGTCGCTGGCATGGTATTCCGCTTTCAGTGTTTTCAATGTTTGGGAAGACTTGTGGAGTATGCAACGAATCATGATCGATCTCACTTTGAAGCTCTGATGTGATGTGATTCTGATTCTTTTGTTCAACAGCCCGTCGAAAAGTTTCATCGAATGGATTGACATGGCGGAGGTCATCGAAGAGTCCAACTTCTTCGCAGTTTTTTATTAGTCGTGTAGGTGTTGGCGTTTGATCCGCTAAGATATTGATACATATCATTAGGTATGATATTCACACATAATAAGTTTTACTTACCAACAAAGATATTTGCAGACTTTTGACCCAATCCCAGATTTAAAATCATCTCATGTTTTTTTTCATGTACAGTCAGATGGTCTTCATTGGTGAAACTCATTCCACAACCGGCAGCCTTGCAGGCAAAAGGTTTTTGCGTTGTTATATCATCCATATGGCACTAAATTTCGTATTTTAAACTGGTAAACAACTATTATAAATAAAGCATTTTTGTACAAGAAGGACGAAAGAAAACTTTCTTATCAACAACAACAATATTTTGAAATGTCAAAAGACAGCGCAGTGGTGCCAAGTTCCGAAAAAAAAATATTTCATCGTTGCTATAATTAATTGTTCAAAAATGCTCGATTGGCATTTTGTTAAATTGTTACGACGGATATCGCTCTTTCTCTTTCTTTAGGATTTGGCTGCGGAACACTAATGCCGTTCGGTCGGCTCTTTTTCGTATTCCAGGTACGTATTTTAAATACCTAACCACAATATGCCTTATATTAAGGGTATTCACTTAAACGCGTAAAAGCCTCATAGACTGCGTAAACTGCAGAAACTATCAGATTTTGTATGGAGAATAGTTTACGCAGACCTCATAATTTTCGGCTACGATTTAGGCTCGGAAATCAACCGCGGAAAGTTACGCAAATCACAAATGTCAAACTTTGACACACAGTCGTATGGATTGTTTGTTTAATTCCATATTTACAGTCGATTTACGCGATTTACGCAATTACATTTCCGAGGGGTGTTCACTTAAAGCACCGCAGAAATTTATACATTTACGAGCTGCATACATTTATCAGAATAAGTGAATAACGCTTATTATAGTTTTGTTCGGAATAAAAGTGCAGATATTTCGGAATTCATTTGAATTTTATTACATTTTTTTCATTAACAAAAAATTTGCAAAGAGCTAAGTTGAGGAAAATATCAAAACACACGTAAGCTTTGGTACGTAAGTAAGATAAAACAACACAAGCGTGATTGTGATATAGGCAATCAGACATCACACACCCAAGTATTCTGTTCTGTCGACAGTTGTTAGCGCGGTTTTATGCCGCATTATGGTGTTAAAGAATATTTTATGTTGTTGAATCTGTGTTCCTGCATCGAAAAATTAGTTTGACATGGCTTTGAAATCGATAAAGGGGCGGTGGGTATCAGTCGATAGCGACACGACACACAAGTGTGATTCCGGCTTTACTTTCACATCAACATATTTCGAAGGAAATGTAGATGACAACTAAATGAGAATTTAATATAATTTAATTTAATTTCTCCCATATAATTTATTCTGCCGCACGAAAAACAAACTCACAAATTTGTATCAGCAATCACTAACCAGTCCTATACCAATCTCTAGTTTCGTGTGCGAAATGCCTAACAGCCTAACTGAATTTTCTCAAATAAAAGAGCAAATAACGGCGCCGTGGCTTAGTTGGTTAAAGCGCCTGTCTAGTAAACAGGAGATCGTGAGTTCGAATCTCGCCGGGGCCTTCAGATTCTTTTCGATATGAATTTGCTGATTTTTTTTAACTGATTTTAGAAGCGATATAAAAAAACAACGTCGAACTGTTTCTAGATTCGAGTCCAGATTTGTTATAATTATAGTATACTTTTTGAACAGTTAATATTTTTAATATTTAATAATAAAAAAAAATATTTTCGCACTCTTTTCTGACGAAGGCCCCGGCGAGATTCGAACTCACGATCTCCTGTTTACTAGACAGGCGCTTTAACCAACTAAGCCACGGCGCCAACGATACCAGTTGCGTCGAACATAGATGGAATGTTAAAATGAGTTTTTCAATATTTATTAGAAGCATGAATATTATAGTAATGCCCATGCGGTTCAGTTTATAAAAAACAAACAATGTAATGGAAAGTCTGGCATCTGTGAAATAAAAATATAGCAACAAACACATCGCTATACTACATACCTACTTGTTGGTCAATAAATGAGAGCCATGTGTCTGCATCTCATTTCCCTTATGTATATAGCCGCCAAATGTGCACTTTTACAGCATTGGACACCATGAATCTTTACAAATTCATATTTCTAAAAAAAAAATTAGCAAACCAAACTGAATACAACAAGTCAAAAGCTTCCTCACCAATCATGCGCCCACCCTACCAACAAATCTCAGCTACCTGCTGTTGTTGTCAAAACATTCTTATCGCCTAAATTCCTCCAAAAACGCACATGTGAAATCTATGGGAGTTCAGTTTCCATTCATTTATCCGCTCACTGACGCTCTGTTGCTGCTCGTACATATGTATGCATGTATTTACAAATGTACTCTCTTTTCTATCAACCGACAACAAACAACAACCCTTATAAAACATACCCACATGCAGAAAACTTTCACCGCAAAGCTTTCTGATATCCAACTTTGAATCTATGGCTGCCTAGGTACACTCAGTCAGTCTCCTTTTTGTTCTTAAGCCCGAAGCAATTCCGAAAATATTCAGCTGCTTAAAGTACTTTTTTTTGCAAAGACCTCTATAGATACATAGTGCACATCCATTAAACTTCTTTGTGAAAAAGGGTAGTTAAGTAAAAATGTAATTTTTCTAAATTGAGTATTAAATTTGTGAAAGAAAAATAAAAGTGTTGCCTGAATTCCAATACGCGAGGGCGACAAAATATTAACGAAATTATCGGTGTTTCTGAATGTATCTGTCTTTTCCACCCAAGCGAATTTTCTTTTGTGGACTTTTCACGGCCATTGAAATGTGAAAATAGTGCTTTATGTTTTTTTTTGCAAATTAAAGAAATAAATGATAACACTTAAGTGAAAGTGTATATAATTTAATAATAAGAAGAAAATTGCTATCGCAAAAGTGCCATCTACCACTTTCATAATATCAACAACACTGCATTGCAGATAAAAATGTTTTTCCTTCCAAGTGTAGTCCGTTAGCACCTCTCATCCTAAACATCTTGTCCTAAAAAATAAATCATTTCATCCAAGGATTTACCGAAAGTTACTGTCACTTCATCGGGGAACTACTGAAGTCCACATTATTCAGTGATGAAAACTGAGTGCAAAATCGGAAGTATCAATTAATTTTTTTTATCTATGTGTATATCTAACGATAACGGTTTAATTTGGTTCTAATGAAAATGTGAATATGTATCCCCTAATTAAGGCAGGAAGATGTATGGTAATTTTTTTTAATTTTCACTGCGTAAAATGTTTGATACGGTTATAAGTTGCAGAAGTGTTTGCGCAAAAAAAAAATAATCACAATAACAAAAACACGGAAACAAATCGATTTATATGCTTACACTCGTTTTTGTCATGGAAGGGCGGACGGTTTTATTTTGCACAAATGTTGTGCAAAACTTTCCCCATTTGGGTCAATAGAGCACACGGCGACCGCACCACTTTCACATGCTGCTACGGCATCAATAGTAGCTGGATGGATGGGTGGTTTGTGTTTTCTTGCAAGGACTTTTGCGTATTTTATTTATGGTCTTTCTTTAATGTAACGAAATGAAGGCACTTTTCTATTGATTTTCTGTACCTGTAAATAGAATGGGGACGATTTGAATGAAATTAAAATAAATTTGGGAGAGATTATTTTATTATTAAAAATATCCTGCTGTTATAGTACCTGAAGGTTAATAAACGTCGTCAGTGATTACCTTGTGGGAAGGCGCTCAACTTTCACATGGAATCTACCGAAGCAGCGTCCAATGATAGACATTAAGGTTGTTTATTTTAATCTTTTACTGCGTGAAGTCTGCAAAGGCTAATTTCATACAAATTCGATTTTTAAATATTTCTCATGGGTATATAATATCATACTTAGTTATAATTCTGGACTTTTCAGAAGTCTATAAAAATTGTAATAGGTGGGTATTAATTTGTTTGAAAATGTTACGTATACGCCACCGCATCCAGAATGCGTGTCTTAGGGCAGAAACAAACCCCCTTCTATAACGATTCGTTCTAAATTGTGAGTAGATTAATGGAAAACTTACTTAAGCTGGATAATTATGTGCATATCACATTAAGCCCTTCACAAAACGTTACGAAGTGAGTGAGTGTGTGTTTTTTATTTTAAATTTCACGACACATTTGTGTATAAGTATTCAGTATACTGTACTCAGGAATTATTAAAACTGCTTGCAGAACACTTACTGTTCCTATTATGCAAGAAGTATTTGGGTCATATGGTACATGATGGAGTAGTTTTTATATTTAAAACAAATTCGGCTTTAAAAGAAACTTTTGAAACTACTATCAGGTCAATTGCGGTTATAGAAGATTTATGAATTTATTCTTCATTCAATCTAAGAAAAATATGCTTAAAGAAATCCGGAAGGAAAGTAACGTGATGCCAAGTTATCCTACCCTAACATATTGATTATAAATCGACAAACGATTCTTCTTACGTATATAAACACACACTTTTGCGGGCATAAGCATTGTCCTCTACAAGATTGTGTATAATTAATTTTTTTTAAGTATTTAAAGTAGCTATTAGGGATTTTATTTCACTCTCTTCTTTTTGTTTGATAAAATTAGCCGGTTTACTCTTAATTGCTTTCTTTATTATTCATGTTAGACTCTTTGTCGCAAATTGTTGTTTAATTTCAATCAAAACGCACTCCCACTCAGATACATCCCACAGACTTCACACACGCGGCTATTTCGGTTGACAAATGACATTGAATATCTAGGAACAGAGATTCTTCTCAATCTTAATAGCTAATTTCAGATTAGTATAAATATACTTATACTACATCATAATTAAGACTAAATAAAGGAAAGCGTCTACACATGTCGGCCCACTGTTTGTTCGCCGAGAAGTTATGTCGCTTTGGGATGGGAACATATTTATTTGTTTATACGACAACATAAGAGCCGACAGTGAATTGTAAATAGCGTCAACGATTTTCAAAACTTTGGCAAGCTCCCAACAAGACTTAGTTTCATTCTGCTTGCGAACTATAAATACTGCATTTAGAAATTTAAATTTATGTCAATATATTGCAAGTAAATGGTTTGACAAGAACAGAGGTACCTACATATTGGCATCTATTTACTTTTTTTTAAATGGTACAATTACATACTTAAATCTTTGGATGTACGCATACTCGAAAGTAATAAATATTTTATTTGATTTGGTTTCATGGGATATTCAAGGCAGTTAATATTTCATTTATGACTTCTTCCATACAACCGCTGTCGATAATGAATTTTGAATGAATTTGTTTTTTATTTTAATATTCATCATTACATGTATTATTCTAGAAAGTCTATTTAAAAATTGATTTTCGGAGCAATTACTTTAAAGGTCAAAGCAGGGTGCAGATATTTTCGATTGAAAGAATCCATTTGTTTGAGAATCGTATACTAAAAGTTCATACTGAGGTGCTAGAAGCATATGATATTGTTAAAATGTATTAAGTGGAGAATTTCTTTCGACTGACACAACAATTGGTTTCAGTACTGCAATTTAAATCACAAGTAAAATTTGGTTGGCAGTGAATTATTGAGTCAAGTGATTTAGCAATTTCTGGTCACAATATGGACGCTGATAGTAACTTGTGTTCAACTCAATATACAATACAGTATCGTACAAGGTCAAGGTTATGCGAAGATCCTTTATACACTGTTTAATCTAGCCTATATTTCTGCATGTGTAATTCGTCCATTTTTGAATTCGTTCATTTGGAATTAATTTCAGTCAAATGGTCCTCTACATAGATGGCGTGCATAAGTTTATGGTAGACATAAGGAAATAAATAGAATGGATCATTTTTATTGGGTGCTGGATTATCAGTTCAATTTTAAATATATTGCGAAGTTGTTAACAAATTTTAAGAAAAAGGCAAACTAAATAATGCTGCTAATTCAATTCGATTAAAAATTAACGAATTCGGGGAAACAAACAAACATGAATTTAGCGTTAGTTTAATAGATTGCAGCAACTTTCTGCAAGTGTAGGTACTTTATTGTTCGCCGTGTTCCCTTCGTTGAAGATAATAAATTATTATACATGTGTAATTATTTTAGTATTCGTCGCGGCGTGGTCGGCTTGAAGTCAAATATGTTGACTAAAATTGTTTAGAAAGTGTCCGATTCATGAATTAGTAATATTACCGGCCGATACTAACGTATAGAGTAGTCAATATTAAAAAAAAAAAGAGTTGGTGTTTTTTTATCTGAAAGGTAAAATTGATCGAGACGTGTTATCATTTTTGACATGCATAGGTACTGCATATACATAATTTAAAAAAAAAACACTCTTTATATTTTTGATTGCAACAGTTTTGTAAAAGTTGTCTTATGATTCCAACTGGAAATTAAATTCAGACATTACATCTTTGCCTTAATTGCAAACCAACTGCAACTGCAACTGTTACAAAAAAAAAAACACTACCAAGATGTATCCGACTGCATCATAGTTAAGCGCCATGCACTGTCATTCGGTTTGTTTTTTAATAGCACAACATTTTGTTATAAGACAACCAAATTAAATCAGTTATTTGAATGCTCTTCCTTATTTTGTTTGTTTTAATTTACAGCATTTTTCTACTGGAAATATTTAAATTTTCAGAAAATAGCTAAGAGTAGTTGTTGACTCCTTTAGAAATTTAAGTATAATTCCTTCTGCATGACAATACTCAACGAATCCTATCAAACGCACTCAAGTGACAGTAACTTTCTTCATTATAAAGTATACAAGTTGTCGTCTTTCTCCCCATCGCGTTCACTAATGCCATTCATTATCGCTTCAACTATCCATCTTTTTTTATTTTCTCTGGCATTAGTCTACCGTGCTTAATGAGATGTAAATAAGGATTTTATTAAGCAGCAGAGAGGAAAAGTGATTACTACTAAAGACGATACAGTGTGCTCATCAGTAGAATTTTAGTGTCTGTACAAGTACATATAGGTACTAGTCATTGTTTGCTATGTACAGCCATTTTCTTTTACATTTCCTGCATGCGACTGTAATCAATTAGAAAAAAAAGACACAGGCTACCAACACAAAAGAAGCAGGCGAACAAGAAAAGGACGATTAAAATGCATTTGCTGAGCGATCAACTTGGTGCCAACATAACCAATCGATGTTTTCAATTGCTTTCTCTCAGCTAAATGTGTAACGCATTGATACACACGAGGTGCGGAAATAATACCACGAGATATAGATAGATATAACCAATCTACATCAATTCAATGTTGATTTAACCCCTACAGTTTGATTGTTATAACTCATTTATGGCACACAGCAGCAACGTGGTGGGTGGCAAAAATCAATACTTAAAGTAGAGAACTGGCGGTACTGGAAATATTTTATCAAACTCACGTCCTAAATCAACAAAAAGTCAGCAAACTTGAAGTAAAAGCTATACTCGGAAGTGGAAGCTCTACATTCAACTACTAATACCTACCCCATCCACCATGAGCCTAGTAAAGTTAGGCATAGGTGACTATTTTACCTCTAAATGGATTGTACTGCTGACAGGTTGGTTAAGATTGTTTCCTATGTATTATAATATTTTATTAAATATTTACATTTATGTATAAGTTTTAACAAAAGAAAAAAAAATTAAATTGAAATTTCCAGGAATGTCGACGTTAATGACCAGTGTTTAAGTGGTTGTCTCGCTTTTGGGAAATTTTTGTTGTATAATTTTCCTAAACACTTTTTATCGTTTGTGTTTTAGGTGTAAACAGTGAAAAATTTTGGTTGTAAATGGCTTTTGTAAGTTCAGTAAGGTAGCTGATGTAGGTATTTGTCTTTAATTGTTGAATTAGGTAGGTACCTGTATAATGCAGTGGATTTGATCTGTTTTGAGGTAAAACATGTATAACAGCACCTTCGGCAATAATGGCACGAGAATAGCAAACTTTTTTCAAAAAAAGAACAAAGAATAGCAATCCTTAAAGTTGGACCCACATTATTTTTCATACAAAACAGCAGGCACAATTATGTCTATGTAAGACCCTTGGCCTATCATCTCTCAATTATTCGTTTGTTTAAGTTTTATTTTTAAGGCGAATTGAGAGAATCTTTTTTAAAACAGTTATAATTGGATGTTTGTCAGACGTTCGTGAGAGATAGTGGAAAAACACATAAATATGTGTGCTTCCGAGGGTTCAACCTGGAACCTCTTACTTGTATTCCAACACACTATAATACTGACCCACTGTCCGGAATGTAATAATAACAGCTTGATCTTTATTCAAACATATTTTCTTCTGTGTACTGTGTTTACATTTTTTTTTCTAACTGTACCATCATTTTCGATATATTCAGTAATATTAATGCGCCGACCGAATAAACCACTATAGTAAATAATATACTTGTCCATGTCTATCTACTATCTCTCGAGAATTTTCCAATAATAACATCTCGTTCATTATAACACTCGTCGAACATCTGACGGACGACTTGTTTTTACCATCAAAATTGGCACTCCAAAGACTAGATGTATTTGTTTTCTGTGTCTAAAATAATGTTCTACGTAATTTCAGTTTGAAGTGACCACTCATCACTTAATCGAATCATGCTTGCATTTTTCGCAAAAACAAGTTCGAATTTTCTTGGCGCGAAAACGATAGCGTCATTCATTAAAAAAAAAGATACCCAATACAACATTTTAATTTCACAGACTACAATAATGTTTATTTTCCCTCATATATATTTAATTTTTATTGTAGTAAAAATAGAACTAGAACAACCACTATAGACGGCGCTGATGAGGTACACTCGGCGAATTGATTAAAATGCTTTTATGCGATTTGAGATACTCATCAAGGCTATATAAATTTCTATAAAGTGGCCTCTCATCTCTTAATTACTCCTATTACACATTGCATAAACCTAACCACTACAACGGTATAGAGAGTATGGTTAAATGCTGGCACTTCCCTTTTTCTAAACGGCAGACCTCAATTAATGGCCATTAATAGGATATTTCAGGCTGTGATGACATTGTCAAGTGAAAGATGGTTTGTTTGATATTTACACTCCAAACATCATTATTAGGAAAAGGTCATGCGAATTCATCAATACAGGATAGGTATTTGATTAGTGATATCTTGTGATTTTGTTCAAGTAGAGTTGCCAAATATTTTTGTTAGATTTTTTTCCAACTAAACTCATAAGGACTTATTAAGAGATGATTTATTTATAACCAATTTTGAACTAAACCAGCAATCTCAAGGATTGGGATCAGCCATTTTATTTTTTTCAATTGCATATTAAGGATATTCACTTAATCTGATAACGTTATGCAGCTCGTAAATATATAAATTTCTGCGGTGCTTTAAGTGAACACCCCTCGAAAAAGTCATTGCGTATCTGAAATCAAACGAACAAATAATACGACTGTCTGTCAAAGTTTGACATTTGTGATTTGCGTACCTTTCCGCGGTTGACTTTCGAGCCTAAATCGTCGCGGAAAATGATGAGGTCTGCGTAAACTATTCTCCATACAACATCTGACAGTTCATTTACGAGGTGGTAAATTTCTGCAGTTTACGCGGTTTATGAGGCTTTTACCCGTTTAAGTGAATACCCTTATTATTTTTGCTCTGATGGCAACTTTTTCGCGCTCAACATTTTATGGCAGAAACACAGTATTACGCAGTACGAAAACGTATGGAATGCTTATTCACCAACAATTCAAGCACTTGAACACAATATATTCGAGTGAAATACAGCTTTAAGCCAACGAAAATGTACTGCCAAATTGGATTAACAAAATGGATGTTCAAAGAACACCTCTAACTCATCATATTATCATCAACACATTTTAATTGTCCGACTTCTCGGGTTTTATTCTGTCCTTTTTTTATTGTTCTATGGTTTCAACAGGAAATAGACTTATTCTGATCTAGAATGTTATACTAGTTGTCTCTGCCTTCTCACATTGAATTATTACGATCGAGCTGTTGTGTTATGTTATAAATATTATATGTCTTTTATCTAAATGATAACAAGTGTAATTTATACAAAAGCGGTTTATAATCAAAGTGGAATTCACTACCTTACATCTATGCTGAGTTTTAAAGTTCATTTATTTATATTTCCTTTTCTACTTATTATGATTAAGTTAAATATCAGAATAAAAAAACATACTTCAACATTATTCTAATTGAAATCAAAATTTCTTTTTTTTTCGTTTGATTCTTATGTGACCCAACCTTTATTGCAAAATTATCTAAAAACACCTCAAATATAATTTACCTACAAAAAAAAAAAAAAACACCAAAACATAAAAATAGTTTTGCTGTTTACGAAATTGTCTGCGGCAGATAATTGTTTTCCATGTAAGTTTTAGTTTCGAATTGTGTTTTTTTATTTAATACAGAAAAATAATATTATGTTATCGCCCAATGTATACCTTATACCTACTTACCGTGTATTTATGTATTTTAAGCAACTTACTTCTGCTATTTTGAGTTTGACTGTATCCAAATAATGAAATGTGGTCAACTTAGTCAAGTCGACTTTCATATAATAATTATAACTAAAGTATTCTTTTCATACTATCAACTTTTGAAAATAGTCTCTTCCGCCATTGAACGCTCCATGAAATATTATAAATTAGTGTATTTTTTAGTTTCTTATTATTTTATTAATTAGAAATTGTTTCAATTTTCGCATTCACTAAAAAAATAAACTCTAGATTTGCTTTTGTAGATTGGCATTAATAAAACACACAAACTTTCTTTTTCCAACTTTTGAATGTGTTTGAAGCAATTTTTAAATCCAACCTATTTTAATTTAAAACAAATAAAAGTATCTTTTAAATTTTTTTTGTTTAAATGTATGTTTGAGGTTAGATTTTGGTTTTTGTTATAAGTACGTTTTTTTCTAGAAGAGGTTGAATGACAAGCATGAGTATATTATTTGAGTTTAATAAGGTGTTATACAGTAATCCCAATAACATTATATTGCGACGCAAAATTATAAAAGAATTGAAAATAAATAATAGTCATAACAGCTGTTATGTTTATGTTGGTATAATCAATAACTGATATGTATCATTATTATTATTTTATTTTTGTTCATACGTATTTATTACTGGGTACTCTGAAAACAATAGTCAAACAGTCTCTCTGATATTTCATTATTCTGTATTGATGAGGTGGGCAGATTTGAACATAATCTAGTATTTTAGATACAAGTTTTGAACAAATAGACAGATATCTGTCGTGAAATGTGAAATGTGCTTCTAATGTGACAAATTAAAATTCAATCAACTGTATATAAACAGTTATTGAACTGCACATACACTAAAACATAGAAAATAGTATAATGCAAGACCTAGTACCTACTCAGCTCGCTTTATAAGATTTTGTCTGCCGCGCCGGCCGGTTCATTTGACAATCCCAGGCAATATACATTTTTCGTATAAACTATATAAAGAGGAAGCAAATGCAAATAGCTAGACTAGATAGAGAAGGGACATAACATACACGCAATGTTAACTTCCGGGAGAGGGATATTGAAAAAAACTAGACAAAAAAAACAGATTATAAAAAAAATTAAGAAATTAATTGGACAAAAAATCAAAATTTTTTTGATCTAGATCACTTTTAATGTTCCATTGGGCAAACAAAATACAATCTTTTTTTGATCCGGATCACTTTTTGCAGATCTCGATATTTTTCCAGATTTATACTTTTTTGAATTTGAATTTGTTTTCAAAACGAAATTACTAAAACACTTTTGAAAAGCAATTAGCTACTCAGAACAGAAACGTCAATAATGGATATGGACTTAATTTTGGAGCAATATTGCTGTCATTTTCGTCATTATTATTCTTCTTTCTCGTGCATATTATGAAGCTCGTATGTTTCCACCGACAAACTGAAACAATTTGCACAGCCGATGTACTGTCAAATAACGCACTAATACATTTACAAAAGCAGATCAATCTGCTTTCATGTTCCATTTGCCACAAAAAATCTGAGATCTGAAATAAAAATCTGATGTGCCCAATGACATAAGATGTCTTTCTATAACGGTTTTATACTTCTCGAAGAATGCGTGCGCCCAGTCGCTTACTGAGCAATATTAGATCTTAATATCAGAAGCAAGGTAAACTGAAGGTTTTAATCATACAACGGTCTAGTCCTCAGCGTCAGTATGGCTGTGTGCCATTGGGTCTTAAGTTAATACTGGGATGATTTGAAATTTGATTGTAATATACTATAAATATTAGTTACACCATAAGAAATGTGGTACAAACAAACCACGCGATTCTTTCCATCCGATTTTTTTCTTATAGTCTTCATTTGTCTTTCGTTGGTACCGCTCATAGAACTTGATATTGCGCATATACAAAAGTACAATGTCTAACGCTATATAGACACATAAACCAACCACACAAATAAAGCAAACGCCAAAAAATGCAAGACAGAAAATCGTATTGAATCGCCTATGTCGGGCACTTTCATCCCCTTTATCTACAACGATAATAAAATCGTATGGAAATTCCCATCGTCCAAATTTGTACTAAGTAGTGTAACGTATCTATTCGAAATTATCGTTATCTATTCGAAATTATTCGAAACTTTATTAATAATTTTGTAAATCTGTATTGTATTTGTATTATGAAAATGCTCGCGTAAAGTAATTGAATCTCTGCAAGTGTTCACTTTATCAGAGATTATTCAGACGTTGACCGATGAACACTGAACAGGTCTCAAAATTGAATTGAAATCAGGATTCAGGAATCTACTACATAAATGTTCGTTACATTTTAAATGTTTCTTTGTTCCAGAGGGACTTTCAAGAAGTCTCAAGTGAAAATATTGTGAACGTGTAAAGAATAAAAAATACACACAATAAACAACAATAACAAAAAATTTAAACAAAAATACTTACTACGTACAGTAAATTTTGCTAGCTTCTCCACATTTCTTGTTTTTTTTTTTCTTTTTTCTTCTTACAGCCACATTCGGGGTGCTTTTTTGGCTTTGGATTCCACAGGTGTCAGCCGAATGCCAAAGTATGAGTCCATTAAATACAAAAGACAATTGAAAACAAACAGAAATTAAGCATTCTCTGTTTCCTTTTTTTAACGAAATTTTCCTTTTTTTAAATAAATTTATAATTTAGTTTTTTTTTTCTGTTTTAAACCAACAAGCAGACAAAATGAAACATTATTATACAATTATTTTATTATACAGTTCTTGAATATAATTTTGCGCTGAAATTGAATGATCAGAAAAAGAGAAAACAAAAATGGAAAATTTCAGAAATCAAAATCGAGAAATCCATTGTTTAAGCCGCATACACCACTAGTACACATTCTATATGAAAAATAAAAAAAAATAAAATATCGCTTTAAAATACCAGTTTATACCTACGTTAAAATAAATTTTTCAAATTTTCTTTCTGAATGGAATCTTTCAAACACTTGCATAATGGCATAAAAGGGGGAAAAAGAGTTTTCTAACCGATATAAAGAATTTGCCAAATTGACGAAACTATCCTCTTTTTCCTTCCAAATCACTTTCACACAATTTTACGCTGAATACGCTAAAAAGCGCTATACCAAAAATGGGTAAACATTTTTTTGTTTAACAGTTTTTTTTTGTTTTTCACATTTTAAATTGTGTTTCATCACTTCCTCTTTTGGTTTGTCCTTAACAATGGGGACTTAAGAAAAAGGAAATCTTATAAATATCCTTCAGATATGTATTATGAAATTGTAAAATGGGACAGTTTATATGTACATATATTTTTGCTATGAATGATAGTTTGTTACAATAGAGTAGAAGTTCAAGTTATTTGTTTGATTGCATGTGTACCTATAGTTTAAATTTCATTTCATAAATTGCTCTATACAGAGAGAGTAAGTATTAAATAGTTGAAAACTTAGACAATTTTGTTATTTAATTACATAAGATAGTAGTTATTAAAGGATATTAGAAATGTTAATGCTCTATGCATAATCAGAAAGACTAATTGCCAGCTAGCCCTGCGCATTTGGGATAAACTTTATTTACATTCGTGCATTTGCCAGCACAAGTGTATATTTACTCATTATTTGCTTACAAAAAAAAAAAGATTTTTAAGAGAAATATTCTACTTAAACCGCACGTTGGGCGCCACTTTATCGTTTGTGTGGATGACGAACCTAGCTTTACTTTGGACCGGTTATCATAATTAAAATCAAAAAAGACACGTATTGGGGTTTGATACAATTGTATCGCCGTTAAAATACTTGTTTGTTTGGAAATGAAAAACCTTTGGGGTATGTAGGCTATATGATTACACTTAGATTTTACGCTGGAATAAAAAAAAAATACATATTAAGTAACTAGAGAGCATAAATATGTTTTGGGTTTGTCTAAATCAAATGGCTAGGATTATGGTATGTAGTTTCCTTAAAAATACGTCTTCTTGAAATTGTGAAGTAATGGGTTAGGATGAAGATCTTCCGATGAGCTGCATATTGCATAAGCCGGCGGTAACCAAATAATACCCAAAGGGTGTTTTTTCATTAATGAAAAAAAAAGGCAGTATGCAATAGAACTACGACTTTAGTTTGGCTTTGGCTTGAAAGCTTGTTTGACAAAATACAACTTGTATCGTTGAAAGGATCGACCTATTAGTAAATCTTATCAACAACAGATGACCAAAAGCTTCTTATATCCAGTTGAATCGAAATAAACTGGGGCATGCATTTGTAGTACAATGTCTTATACATACATATAAGAGTAATCTGAGCCTGGAGTTACCTATCGACGGACGGATGATACGATACGCTTACGTAGCTAGCTCTGAATCTGATTATCGTCCAAAGTAACGCATTTCTGTTTTATCAAACCAAAACTCAATAGCAATTCATACGCTAACAAGACATTAAAATATCCATTGAAAAATAGGCTATAGGTATGAATATGATATCCAAACTTTTAGGAGATTTGAGTAAACAACAAATTGCAGTTAGTTTTATATTTTTTATAGCATGGGATACAACTAACCAAGTTATAAGTTTTTAGTTTAGTTTTAATTTCTTCTTATTTTTTATATTCAAACTAACCCTTTTTCTTTTAGTTTTGATTTATGGTAGCTTTTTAACTTTATGGCTAATTTCACAACACGATAAACAAACGTATATACCACTCTTCTTCTCTTGTAAATACAACCTAAAGCTATAACACTTTATACATAAGTACATAATTACAAATCTATCTAAGTTTTGTAGATATAACATTTCATGCCTTTTTAGCGCAAGAGTATAGTTGTTAAATAATAATCTCAAAATAATTGCACTTTCGCAATTGATATAACAGAAAAAAAAAATAATAATTTCTGCATAACGTACGTAGATGTTTAGCTCATTTTAACAAAGGAAATGCTTCTCACAATAAGCAATATGCAAAATTTCACTAATTCCTGCAAAGCTTATGCTTTCGTTTTAAATAATCTGTTGTTAAAGATAGAGAAATTGTATAAATTGGAGAACATTTCAACGGTTAATATTTCTTAATGAGAAATCATTTATTTTGATGAAGACAAAGAGTAATTCCCTTTTCTTTTCACCTTTCCACCTTAATTGCTGGGCGGCGTAATTCACTATATCTGACGGAAATATAGCCCGATCGATTTATTGCTATGAATGCGACTCATGGACGGATGCCCGCTGCCGAGATCCATTTAATTATACCGCTCTACCAAGGGATCAACCACCGCTAATGACCTGCAGTGGATGCTGCGTAAAGATGGTGCGACATTCCAAATCACGTAAGTTTTATTTCTATACCAATATGTAAAATCGGAAATAGTTAAGCTTGGGAAGGGTTTATGGTAGATTGTTGCTCGTTGCTTTCGCCTTCTGACTTCTTGTACATTTCCGAGTAATCGAAATCTTCCGCTTGTTCAAAATTGGTCAAACAAATATAAATAAATATAAATAGCTAGAAAAATACGTTTTTTTTTTTATAAAAGCAAAGCAAAAAGTAAACATCGCTGCTGATGCTATACTATACTATGAGTATGTATGTACTTTGATATTGCTAGTGGAAGATGGTAGTATCAATCTTTAGTATGTAACTATATACAGGGTATTTAAAGAGAACGTTTGCTCCTTAACATCCCATCATCATTTAGATGCTGTTTCTCTAGTCAGACTAAAGTGTGATATCATATAAGTACAATCCCTCAAATTGAATTTTCTATAAATCCTTGCTGAAAAACTCCTCCAAATGCTTACATTCTCATTTCTCGACTTCAATAATTTGGCGAACGTGTACAATGACCTATGTATGTTTCATAAATAGAATTATATTTATGTATTCGCTGATATATTGATTTCCCATCTCCTATAACAGAGTGCTAGTGCTGTGTAGTAGCAAGTAATTCCACACGTCGCATGTCATGTACAAAATAAGGTCAAACCTTCAGTTAAATTACTCTTTAACACGGAAGGTAGTTAAGTCATTTCCATAGAATAAATAAAGAACTACTTACACTGACATTGGATTGTAAACTTTATTGATTTTACAAAGCCATAACTTTGGCCTGCGTTTGCGACTTAAATTCTAAATAAATTAATGTACCTTGCACAACTTTCGAACATATGTAATTAGAAGGAAACAAAAAAAATCTAAAAAAAATAAAAAAAAAATAAAAAATATTAAAGAGACCTTTCTTAGGGCGTTCTAGTCTAATAACATATTACTTCTGGACACAACTTTACTTAGCGGCTACCAGCTTGTCACACTCATCAAAGTAGTCCGAGCTCAATTTTACGATTACAGCACCAGAAGCCAGTCCCAGTACAGTTGCCAATGCGGCGTTGTTATTGGGGACAGTGCGGCGTAGCACAGCCCACATTAAGAGAGATCCCATGCTGAACAGAGTGCCTCCCAAGATACTAATGTATAAAAACAAAAGGTAGTCATTTTATTAAATTTGCGTAAACACACTACCCGATGAACTCACCTGTACAACCCTCTCTTGCCATTTGGAATTGTCCTTAAATGAGGGCGACCATAGAGGAAGAACGATGCTCCGAATAATGTACTGAGGAGCAGAACATCTGTCAAGTCCTTATTGGGAACCAATCTATGCCGACACACCCATTATGTTCAGATTACGTATTATTTTGTGACTGACTTACTTGGAAACCAATTTGGGATTCATAACGTTGACGGCTAGCGCTCCATAGGACACAACTCCATGCAACGGGATGTAATAGTAAAATACGTTTTCCTTTGTGAATGGCTTCAGGCCAACTTTATCACACAGTGTACATGCTTTTTTGTCTTCGGCAGCCATTATATAATTTTCTTTAGAATTAATGAAAACTCGATAGAACAACTTAGAATGATGAAATCCCCACTGGAAAAATGCAAAGCGACCACCTAAAATGAACCGACCGGTACAAATGTCAATTTGGTTACGTAAATCGGAAAATTTATTCATGAACTCTCTTTTTATATATTCTGCGTAGCGTGTTGTTTCTTTTTCGCTTGCAAAGAATGCGGTATCGATGATTTTTATTTTCTGTCTATTGCACTCAGTCGAGACAGCAGTCTCTGTTACACCCTAGTGGATACATATTTGATACCATGTTGTTTTCTTTCTTGCGCATGACAAATATCTTGCCGGCTTTTTCTATTCTCTTTGGTTAAAGAAAAGAAGACAAATAGGTACCTCACAAAAACAACTAGAACTAACAAGTGTTACCATTCCACATAAATTAAATCCATAAAAATGCAATAAAAAAGTCTAGAAACATGTTGCCAGAAAGTGCGATTGCTATCTGAAGTGCTGCCAATACCCTTAATTTATATTCTGTTAAAACCCTGTTAAAACTGTGTTAAATTTTATGATTTTTGTATTTCAGATAGTTAGGAAATTGTTTTATTAAATAGAATTGTTAGATGATCTTGATTAAGAATAATTAACCCAATCCGATCTTGGTATATGAAATTCCGTAATGCATTTTTTTCGATAGCTTTTGACAACTATATTTAATTAATATATTAATAAATACAATCCCATATTTTCTTTCAGCATACGAAGTTGTACGCCGAATGTGTACGTCACAATTACAAATAAACTTATTTATGGTCGATCATGTGTGCATGATGGAAAGTTCAGGCAATGGACATATGTGCTTTTGTGAGGAAGATATGTGCAATTCTAGTAAAAATTTATTACCTTCTTTGAATGGTCTTAATTTTATTATGTTAATCATGTTCCACATTTTAGTTTTCAATCAAATTCAAAATCGAATACATGTTCAATTCATCCACAGGTAGAAATTCAAATTGATTAATTGTAGTTTCAAGTAACCTCTATATCTATCTATTTCTAATTTTTGTTTTTAAACCACAGCAATGCTTGACTCTCCTTGTATTAGATTGTTATTTATTTGACAGTGCATATATAGAGAACAATAAATATACGATAACTTATGACGATCCGACTGGGGATTCAAAGAAAATATAATAATAATTTAATAAAGGATCAATCAATGGCCTGCTGTGTAGAAATCATTTTATATTATTATTTAATATTTCCATATAACATGCATGTTGTTATATAAAGCATGTTGTAGAATTGATTTTACAATCATTTAATTTCGTTGTAGATTCTTAAGTTGAAGAACAAGTACATGCGTTTAACGGAATGCCCATTGTTATAACAAATTAATGTGTAAATACATACAACATAGTGTAATTTAATTTTATTTTTATATTTAGAATATTTTTATACATCACTAGAGACACAATATAATTTTTGAGTGATCGTAATCAATGATGATTGAACTTGGTAAGACGTCATTTTAAATCATTACATATTATATAGAAACTCATATCATAGCATAAGAAAATGAGAACTTTAATTGCGCTTTATAGATACGGAAATAAAAGACGAATATTTTTGAAAAATAATAACACAAATAAAGTTGTATGTCGTATTTAAAATAATTCTCTTTGCATTGAACAAATCTTTGGACTTATGAAGAAGGATTATTTTCAGGATAAACCCATGTATTAGAAGAATGAAATATAGGTACCGCAATTTGGTAGAAACACCAATTTTATTAAGGATAAGAGAATAATTAATATAAACTAAATATTTTTTTTCAACTAAACATATATATAGATACCTACAGCGTGTATGAGTATGCAGATACGCATCGTTATCGTATGCATATTGTGCGCCATGTAGTAGATATTACAGACTAATTTGTTAGGCTAGGATGTGATCAATCAGAGCAAGTCCACTAGAAGGTTACCATTCCAACATATTTATACGATGCATTATATTGGCGTCTTCATATCAAGTCAGAAACATAATAGAGGTATTTTATTTGTTGATAGTAGCTGAGTTCCAAGACATGTAGCCAAACATGTAAGCAGACTATGGTAGGGCTCGTACAATGAAAGGATTTCCATTATATTTACATACTTATTTCATTTCATTTTTAAATAATTGTAGTTCCGTTTTACCAATGCAACGTCGCCGTCAGATTTATGGAAGTACGCAAAATATTGCAGCATTTAAAGCCGTTTAAATATTATTACATAAATTTTCAATTTCACTGTGAATTACAGGTTGATTGTAGATTGATGTGGATTATCATGCATCATATTTCCAGAAAAATCTACCTTTCACTGCAATTGCAGTACCTAGCCATATAATGTGTGAAAGTACACAAAAAAGCTGGCAACTTATTATGAAATAGCATAAAAATGTATTCAAATTAACTGTAAGAATTTTGATGCGCCATATGTTGTTTCGTTAAATTCCATACCTTTCGAACCATCAAATATAACTGTGTTAACCGGCTTTACGAATCCTGCTCACATTAAACTATTATTCCCGAAGAATCTTGCATTAAAAGTTGTCCTAAAATATCAATAATCGACTTAATTTGAATGATTTAAGCATATCATATTAAAAAACGTATGCAGTAATCAGTTTTATTAGAAATGTATCTATTTGCTCTACCAATTTCATTTAGGCGACGTTTGCTGCTATTGCTGCTTTTTAGGCAAGCAGTTTTAAGTCCAGTCTTCCAGTTAGAAATATGTTCACGTCAAAATTGGCATGGCTAATGTAGCTTTCAAGATAGTAGCCTGAGATTGGGACTCATATTTTATTATAAATATTGCTTACAATTTAATTTATTTTCATTGCTTGATTTTGTAAAAAAAAAACATACAATTGATATTTTATTTGCTTACAATACAAAAATTTACATTCATAAGCATGCTGCTCATTTATATATATACTAAATTAATATCTACTTACTCTCAGCTTCATTCTTTTCTAAACTACATTATAATTTCAAAAAAAAAATAAAGTAAATTTTTACTATGGCTAGCTATCGGCTTAAATTTACGCTTATATTTAATATAGTCAAAGCTAAATATAAAACCAGTTTATAAAAATCAACCGTGTAAGCAAAAAGAATCGCAGGAATGATGCAAATTAACCATAGATTCCTCACAATATAAAAAGCACTATAATCTACTTATACTCATAATTCATTTCGAATGATGATTATGACGATGATGTGGAAACTTTGAAATTAAATTTTTTTCGTCCTCATACTATAATGTATAATATGATTTTTTTTTCTCTATTCTATCTTGTTTTCACGTCAGTGTCAGTGTCAGCAAGCTCACACATTATGCATTGTATACACTCTTAAACACTATCTACTGTTCTTCTATTCTATCATTTTAAGTTATCGTTTTTCTTTAATTCACGAAAAAAATTTATAAAACAAAAAAACAAAAAGAATTGTTACAAAAAATTAAACAAATCCAAAAAATGTGAAATATTTTTGTTTATATAAATTAAAATCAAAAATATTTCCGAGCAAACAAAAAGTGCTTTTTCACATACGATACCACTGGTCTGATTCAAATTTTTTCATCATGTACCACCATCGCTCCATGTGCAGCCGCTAATAATAATGAACCATTTTAACAAAAATGAAATAATTCGACCAAAATACACAATAAATAAAAAAAAACTCTTTTTTATAAATTATGAAATAAAATAAATGGATTTATATTTTTTATGAAAATGCTTTCTTAAAACGAAACGACTTTATCATAAAAAATATAAAACAAAACAAAAATTTGTTAATTTGCGACGACACGCTAAAATACGAATCGGAAAAATTGTTTTAACAACAACCAGAGAAACTTTTTAATCTTCACTAATGATAAATTCAAATGTTATCATTTAAAAAATAGGCAAAATATAGCTATTTCTTTTATAAAATATTGTAAAACACAATGAAGACTGTGTAACAGCAGAAACAGCAAGAACCTACATTTTTCTTCCTTTTTAATATTTATATAAGAAAATATGAACATATTATGTATCTTTGATTATTGAGTAAGACCTTATATAAGCTTTAAAATAAATCTTTAAACTATATAAACCAAAACAACTTTATAGTATTTTTCTAAAAAGC
Source organism: Cheilosia soror (assembly GCA_949372485.1). Classification (NCBI taxonomy): domain Eukaryota; kingdom Metazoa; phylum Arthropoda; class Insecta; order Diptera; family Syrphidae; genus Cheilosia; species Cheilosia soror. Next base: position 68,894,734 of record OX443564.1, read on the forward strand.
TTATCAAAACAGAACTTTCAATTCATATATCTTATCTAACGTTAGATCTAAAAAAAAATCAATTTTAATTAACGTAGTCTCACATATCTTTCATTGAATCTTATTAGATTTACTTCCACTCATAAATAAATATAAATTAAAAGCCTTATAAAAATTGATACATACATTCATTTCTGCAAAAAAAATAAATCGTAATAATAACCAAATGATAAAAAATAAGTTTTAATTTTAAAGCATCTACTGTTATCAGTACTGTGTAGCTTAATTAAAAAAGTAAAGGGTGAATAGTAGAAGGAAAATATGTATTAGCCATACTTTGAATAAGAATTTAAAAATATGAAGGACATGTTATATTTTTATTTTTATTTCTTTTTGTTTTTAATTTTACTAAAAAAAAAAACGGCTATATTTATTGTTAAGTATTAAGTTAGACTTATTATTAAATTTAGATAATCCTTAAGAATGAGAGCATATACTATGTATTTGTAATCTAATCACAAACATGGATTGTTGATGAAAAATAAATGTTATTAAGATGAGAATGTTCAATCTGAAATTCAACAACTCTGAGAAAAAACAATGCATACTGAATAAATATTATAACGATTATTTAAACCAAAAGAAATATGTTTTATTGCACTCTATATAAAATATACATATCGATGTAATCGGCATAGCCAAAAAGCTTATGGAATACTTAATACATTTTAAATTCTCAAGTCGGTTTCAGTGTGCAAATGATCTGGGTTCTTATATAGATTGGCCCATATCTGTTTTCTTTTTAAATTATTAATGGTGTTTTCCATTGGATTCACTCGAGGATATACTCATTCTGAAGTTTCGGAAGTGGTTTTCGTTATTCCGGACGCGACATAAGAAAAACTGCTAAATATTTTACCCCTTCCATTCGCCCGAAACTTGAATCCGATTCGTATAATTATCTGGTCTACATTGCACCTATGATGCAAAATCGTGCGTTGAAACTAATCAGGGAAACGAATATCGCAAATGATATTAACTAGGCTCGCCCGGTGGTCGAAATTCGCCCGCACCATACATAAACACAAAGAAACGCAACATGCAAAAAATTAGTATGTGCCTCAACTACATACATAAGCACTCTATACTGAAGTGCATCTCCTTTCCTTTGTTTCCCTCTTCCTATGAAATCCAAAAAAAACTACCCCAACGGCCCAACCCAATCCTCCCTGGTGCTGTATGTCTCTTCTCTTATGAAGATTATTAATATACCCCAACCCCATGCTATGGGCGATCATAAATCCAGCCTTATTTATAAACTTTATACACTCTCTATAATAACTCTAAACACAAAAATCTAATATACACTAATTTACCTATTTTGCAAATACTTTTTCCAAATAATTATTCTTCCTAGCACATCTTTGAGTGGCAAGCTTCAATATGGTAAAAAGAAAAATAGATTCGGTATACTTTAAGTAGGGTAAATGACTCCGAGGCGAAATCGGGTCGGCTTTTAATATTATAATAGATTCGCTTGAACACGCCCCTTTAACAAGTCGCAATGCTTATCATTCAGTATATTTTTTGTCATATTATGATATATGAAGATTCTCTGCAGCCCTTGTAAATAGCCGTTTCCGATTAATTATGAAAAATATGTCCATTCAAATGAATGCCTCGGCTGACTTATAGTCTAAGAGCCCGCTGCAAATTTTGGGTGTGAATAATAACCAAAAGAGATGAGTACCTCTGAAAAGTTTGGAAATTTCTTGTTTAAAAAATGAAAGTCTTGCAGCCGGTAGTGGCGGCTCAGGTTAAAGTTGGGATAATTTGTATAACCACTTGAAACTAGTCTCCAGATAAATGAAATTACTTACGTTTTGCAGGCGGCCAACCGCTTGCCAGACGCGCTCAAAGTACGACAAGAAACCCGTTTTTGTGCTAATTGATATAACCAATTATGTTTGGCACTAAAATGTAGAGCTTGACCCCCAAACACGAATATATGGGTGCAAGACGTCTTTGACGCGGCCAACCCCCTGCCAGACGCATATTTATTAATAAAATTATGAAAATTTGTTGTTTCATTTTTTTACTTAAAATGTTTCCTTTATAAATTTTAACTTTTTTTATTAAATCTTTGTTCTTTAAAAATCGTACTACATTTGCGCGAAAGCTTTTTCATTTCGTTTTATTTTCCTTCATCTGGAAAAACGAAAGGCATGATTTCTATCGTTTAATGAAATGCGAAAATAGTTTTCGTTTAGAAACTCACATGCTATTGTTTCTTATGAACTACATAATTGAACAAGAAAAATTTTAAATGTGAGAGCAAAATCTGAACTGCCAAATAAAAAAAAACTTATTCACTGCAATAAACCTTCTCTCATCATGGCAGGTTTCATGAAAACTTTACTTATTTTTCTTTTTCTCGAATTATCACCCTGCAAGCTAATTCTCCGGTATACATGTTGACTCAACATCAGTCGCAGAAAAGAGTCTAGTTCGTAGTTCCATCGCCGTCCGCCAGCAGCGGTCTAATCAACTAAAGGACACTGGTATTTGACAGTTTAAAATATTTTGTTTTGTCGGTTTATTATTATTTTTTGTGTTTGGTGTGGGAATTCACAACAAAATACCTACATTATTTATTTGTTAATAGTTATGGAAAATTCAGAAAATCTTGCAAACGAAAAAGAAACCGTGGAAAAGGTAGACAAAAGCTCTTTTAAATACAAAAAGGATGAAAATGGGTAAACAGCACACATTTATTTGATGTCCTTGATTGGCTAAATGTACCAATTTCAGATTGGTATTAACAATTCATCATACATTAAAGGAAAATAATAATTTTGTAAGAATTCGCTTAGTCGTCGCATGCTTTAACGAAGCAAATCGACAGTTTGTTACCATCGACAATAGGTAAGTGCATATTGATCCCTAGAACACAAATAATCAAAATTAACTTAAAGGGGCAATATATTCATCTTTGATTTGGCAAAAAAGAACTATTGGAAACTCGCCGAAAAAGTTCCGAAGCCATCCATCGTTTGTAATGTTCCAAATCATGAAAATAAGTATTTAATTGGAACAAAAGTCGGCCGCATATATTGGCTAGATGTAGGTAAGATTCAATCTTCTACTCAGTAGATCGTGTAAGCAGGTACATCATTTGAACTAAATTTTAGAAAAATCGATCATCATTCACTCGGGAAACTACTCAAACGACCGAATTTCGAGCATATCCTTTCCTGGAATACCATTAAATCCGTTTCTCGCTGTAGTGCACTCGAACCACGAGGCGATTCTATTAAATCTAGAAACCTTTGAAGCCTCTCATCGTCTTGAGTTCAATCAGGCCAAGATGTCACTCAAATTCGTGGCATACATCCCGCAATCAGATCAGATTTTTACTTGTTTTACTAATGATTCCGTACACATATGGTCTGGAATCACTTTGAATACAATTCGAATGCATAATCCCATTCGCAATCGGGACAGATTTCTTATGACGAAGGAAGCACAGACAATTTACTTGAATGACGCAAATTCTGAGGCAAATTTCGAAGTGAAGTGCGATGATATCAGAGAGTATTCTAAGGGCTTTATAAACTCCTTTACATTTTCGTCCGATGGAGCAGTGGTGTGCTTCACCACGCTCGATAATTATTTGCTCTTCCTGTCATCTGTAAATTTTGCGCTTCTAAAGGTTATTAAAATTGCCGATGCCACGTTAAGTGCGTGCTGGCTTTTTCACAAGCCCAATGAGGACATTCTCCTCTGCCAGACCAATGAACTGCAGTTGGTTGTGGTGGATGTTGAGAGCCCCAGGATCAAGTTGATAGTGGAGGAGTCAAACTGTTATCGCGTGAATGTGTCCAAAGATAGAGAGTTGCTCTATGCCATTAAAGACACAGGAGAAGCGAATATTTACTCCGTGCCACCACTAATAGATTCGCTGAAATCAGTAAAAAACTGCACACAACTCTTGAGATCGGCGATGTCGCAGTCCAAAGCTCTGTCTGTTGGTTGTTTTGACAATGAATTGCGCAAGATGCTCACACGAAGTCGATTGATTCCAATTCTTCAAGAGTATGGACAATATCCAGACAAATATCGAAACCTAATATGGACAGCTCTTCTCGACGTGCCGTGCAACAAAGCACGATTTCTGGAGCTGGTCAAAATGGGTACACATCCTACCGCGGCGGTTTATAATAAGAGTCTTCAGCTAAAAGACAACTCTGTTAAGCGCAATCTTATTAAGCTCTTCTCCTGCCTGGCTCATTGGACAAAAGTGTGTGGTCATAGTGATTTTCTACCTGGCTTCATTTTCCCATTTGTTAAGGTCTTCTCGAACAGCCTCACTGTATGCTTTGAGATCCTCGCCACTATACTCACGAACCAATGCCAGCTGTGGTTTGAATTTCATCCTCTGGAGCCCCTTAACTACTTGGGCATCTGTGAGAATATTCTTAACTATTATGCACCTCAATTGTCAAAGTTCTATGCAGACAGTGGGGTTACAGCCAAGAAGTACGCTTGGACAATACTGGCGAATGGATTTTCTGAAGTTCTAGACGATGAGCAATGGCTGTGTCTTTGGGATAATGTGCTATCAAATCCACCGTATTTTCTGCTTTTCTGCGCAGTGGCATATAACATTGTCCAGCAGGAAACAATTACGAGAATGACGAGTAAGCATGATGTTGCAGACTTCTTTCACGAGCAGAATGCCGTTGATGTCCGAAAATTTATGAAGAAGTCCTACAACCTTATGGAAAAGTGTCCAAATGAACTGCACCCTCGACGCTATATGAAGGATTTTGTAAAATTACCCAAGGGCGTCTACCCAAAGTTTCAGAATTATCCGAAGAAGTGGGTAGATGCACAAGAGAGCGAACTGGACGCAATCAGGAGAGAACACCAGTCGATTGAGGCCAGAATGCGTGAATTGGAACGTGATGAAGCACTCATGATGGAGAGACTAGAGCGTGGACTTCAGCAGGAGGAACATACCAAACGAATGAAAGGTCTGTTTTATTTCTCCTAGACGGCGGCGTTTTCATATCTCCATTTCAGATATGCAAAAGCAGTACCAAGAGATTCTAAAGCGTGAAGAGGAGCGCATTGCTTATCAACGCAAAATGCTGCTGCTCTATCAGAAGGAAATACGTCAGCGTAAAGCGAAAGTGTTAGAATTACTCGACGGGTCAGCGCGTCGTAGGCAGCAAAATCTCCAAGAAAGTGAATTGGATAGTTTGCTGAGAAACGTGGAGCGAGGGGTAATGGTTCAATAGTTTCTATATGTCATACTCATTTATATGTGAGTCACGCTGCAAATGACCTTATTTTATGCAGCGCCAGCGCAATGAAATGGACCTAACATTAGCGGAGGAGAACATCAGAGACCAGGAACTGATGTTGCTCTCACATCAATATGGCATTGATGAAATGTTAACTGGGAGGGACTATCAACCAATGCGATATCAGTTCAACGACGCTGTTAACAGGCTCACTGAAGAAAAGAGAAAATTTAATTCGGACCTAGATAACGTAAGTTTGTTGTATAATATTTTTCAAATCATTCACGACTTCTTTTCAGATAATGAGAGATTGCAAGGATGAGGGCATAAGAACTGCGTCCAATGGATTGAGCCAGCTTGAAGCAACAATACGGGACCTAGAACAAGAGTTTCACTCGGCACTAAAATGCAAATCATAACTATAGTTGCGTTTAGTTTTATTATTAACAAATAATTGCAGTTTTAATTAAATTTATTTTTTACAAACTGCCAACCTGTCCTTGGTAATTGTTTTTCTTTGTCGGAACCATAGCGAATGAATTATGTCCACAAACCTTGGTTGCATTGTAGTGGCAGTGTTTCCCCTTAATAGGCAAATTAAAAAAAACAAAACAATCCTAGATTTTCCTATCGCCGTCCTATCGACAAAAACAATATTTTCTAAGGTATATTAATGAAATTTATTTATTGGTTACAGATATGTGTATAAATAAATTGCATTACAAAATAAGCGCCGAAAAAAAATTTGGTTTCCTTTCAAAATGTAGTCTCTCTGGTACTGCACAGTATGTGCACAAATGCTGTAATACGTTTGTAGCATACGCATAACCCATACGAGATTCGTTTGTTTTTACAACTCTTTCCACAATTCAAGGAAAGCGCTTTGAAATCAAATCCAATCTCTCATAGATACATATTTTTGGCCTTAAAGCTAGTTATAATAATTTTTATTGTTGATATTAAAAATAAGTTCCCTTCGCGCTTTAGAACATTCCACCGTAAGCGGCTTCAAATTCACCATCTTTCATGGCATAGCCAAGCATCGTTAGGTAGTTTACAACATTTCCACCTAATGTGAGCCAACATGCCAGCCAAGTAATCTTAAATGGTAATATTGCCCATTAAAAAACATCAAGAAAGATTTTAATTTTTGTGAACTTACAACTGCGGACCTAGCCATAACGATTGGTAGAGCGAAAGCACTAAGTACAAATCCAGCCGCAAGGAATAGCGCAAATTCCGAACGAGAATTTGTTTCGTTCGTAGGTGTCACTCGTTTAGCTATGAGGACTGGTATTATCGAAAGAATGTAGAATATGAACACGAAGAATGGATAGAAACGCTTTTCTTCGGGTATCGCACATGCTAGGATGATGAATGTCATCCCGAAGCATATCAAGACAGCAGAAATAAGGAGACTGTAATAAAAGAACAATTTAGCAATTGAAACAATATTTATTTTGAGAAATGCACTTACGCTGTAAATTAGTTATAAAATGGATGCAGTTCGTTTTGATGTTGGAATGATAAAAATCGTATTTAATTTCATTTCAATTGTTAAATATTACATTTATTAAGTAAGAAATTACCTTTTAAAGCGGCCATCGCAATTGTAGCTATTAAACAATTTTGTTTTTCCTTAGACAAAAAAGAATGGATTAATCACCACCGAAGAAAAAACAAGTCACAACAATACAAAGTGACAATTGACAAAGATTTGTAAGTGCTGCCAAGTTTAAGTCTGATCTAATGGTACTAGATTATAAAAGTCTTTTTCATAAAAATTTTAAATCTTGTTTGCACTTGGGCGTTTATAAATATCGCTTACGAAACGCATGAGCGTGCCGAATATAGAAATACATGAATGTAATTTATATTAAATTTCGGATTCTAATTCTATTTTAAAAGATAATTTTATCTTAATGTGTAACCACCAAATATCTACTTAATAATAATAATAAAGCGATTAGTTATCTATCATCTTTTAGAAGTTTTTTTTTTTCATATTTAATCAATGCGAAGAATCGCATTTTTTTTAGAGAAAGGCTATTTAAATTAAAAGAAATATGGACTTTATTATGTAACCTCATCTTCATATTGTTTTGCATATTGACTGCTGTATTGCAATGAATAGTGCTTATTACTTCGGCCGAATCCAAATGACATTATACGTTCAATAAAATAAATAGATAACAAGATAGGGGTACGCTCAGAGTGCACCAGGAGGGTTATTCACAAATGCGCGGCAGATCGTATTGAAAGCGATACCCCAAAGCGAACTGATATTTCCAAAGCTTTCCACAAGAATTTAGTATATTTTTTATCCGCAAACTATCCGCCAGTAATTCTTTCTAGCTGGTGGTGATCACATCGCGCTTCAAAGGTCGTTTTCTTACTTTTAGTCAGTCGTCCTCATCATGAATCCATCGTAGTAGGTATGTACATACTACTATTTTCGCGGCAGCTATTGTGTCGTCGATTAAACCAGAAAGATTACAAGCTCATTATGAAATATATGAAATCTCGAAAAATGTTTAAAACTAGTAAATATCAAAAAAAAAATTTTTTTTGTATAAAGGGATAGGTACAAAAATAAAAACACGTTTATTATACGATTCTATTGAACTGCGTCTGATTGAGTTGTGAATGTACGATCATTATAAAATAGAAACTTGGCAGCACTTTGGTACTTTTTATTTGCGGTACGATCTCTTAACGGCTCTGAATGCACTCAGTGTCAAAAATTCAAATTGGATTTGTTGAGCTGTTTATTATTTTAAAAATTTTATTTTGTGGAGGCGAATGCATTTGTTTATCAGTTTGGAATGGGCGACCTTATAAAAGTGAGTATTTCCAATAAACAATGTGCAATGCCAAACATTAAATAATATCCATTGGCGTTAGAATTTCGATATATTTAAGAAACTTGGCTTCGATTCAAGCAATCAATGGATGTTCTACGACGAAAGATTCCAAGCATTTTTTTCACATTTCGCCGAAAACATTACTGAAGAAAATATCCTCACAGAACATGAAGTGCTAGAGTAAGATTATTTTTTTGAATTAACTGGAGTAATATTACAGCAAACCCATTTCCGAAGGCACAATGAAATGCAACAAAGAAGCGAGATTCTATCACCAACAAAACGTAAAACTCAGCTCGATCACATTCATGAAGAATATCCTGGGTTATTAAAATATAAGGAGTCTTGCATTGATAAGATTTCAAATGAAATTGAAGTGTTAAAACAGACCGAAGTAATGTATTCAGATTTGGTTTATTCCATGAGGTAAGTGAGTGTATTCTGGGTGGAGCAGTATTCTAGAGTTTAATTTCAGCAACACAAAATCAATGGTAAACAATGAGGTCGGCGAACTTGAATCCACTATAAGTGATATGGAGAGTTGCGAAAAGGTCTTGTACACTGAATGCCATGAACTTTGTCAGCAATTACAGGAACTACAAAAGGAAACTCGAAAGTTATGCGACGAGTCAAAGTCGTGCTATAGAAAGTTGGTAAGAAGCGAATGGTTCTAAAATCGGAATATTTTACATGCCTTTTCTCGTTTAGCAATCGCCTCCACTATTTATTCATCAATTGGCCCTGGATAAGTATTTCTTGAAATGCGATTCGTTTCTGCAGTATTTGAATTTGTATATGAAGGAAAACTTTAAGATTCAAGTAAGTTGTGAGAATAAAACAATAGTCATGAAATAATATAACGAACTTTGACACGAAACCATGAAAAGGTTTTGACCCGTTTGATATATTAGCTGAATATATTTTGTCAACGAAATTAAATTCAGGCTAGTGCAATACTTCATTTAATTATTTTTTCTAGGATTTTGTAGAGCTGGAAGATAACCATTTGGAAATTCAAGAGATATCTACTCAACTCGAGACTATCCGAAAACTGTATGAAACTTTACTTAAATTCAAAAGTTGACTAAAACACTTCCTCTTTAACAGAAATCTAAATTTTGTGGATAAGTTGATAAAGGACAAAGCCAAGTCAAGAGCGACCCAAGCCATGATCGATAGTCTTGACATTAGCAAAATGCACATAGTCAGCCTTTCAGATATGAAGTAATTTTTTCAATTGTATGGTCCCTCTCCAATATTTACCTATTTTTTTTAGGAAAGAAACGCGCGAATTAGAGCTGATAAACAATCATCACTTCACCAACGCATATAAAACGCTCACCAGTGATCTTCTCATGCACTTGGAGCAGCGCGCACAACAGCAAACTGAACTAATTCTCTATGAGAACACCAAGGAGAAACTCAGCCGAGCGTACAAGCGACTAGAAAACGTCAGGGTACTAACAAAGACCGTATCCGATGCGCTTACGAATGCCGAACTCATCTGGATTACCACTCAGTTGGATTTGGAGAAAATTCGCAATCGTTTCGACAACTCGGATGAATTAGGTATTCAGGCACAACTATGCCTGCGTCGCATCGATTCGATGAAAAATCTGCAGAAAACCCCGTCCAATACTATGAGTGACGTTGTGTTTACTAAAATCGCTGAAATTCTCTCAAAGCACACTTCTGCAAAAGTGCGTAACGAGCCTAAGGCGTGTCTGTACGAGTATGAGAAGTTCTGTCGCTTATCAAAATATGCTTTGAATTCCCTTTTAAATAAGAAACCGTATGCTTCTGTTTTGGATGTAATCAGTGATCTGTACGTACATTTAAAAAAAAAAAAACGTCGAACTTATTTAATTCATTTTCTAGAAACCGAATTGAGAACATCCTTAAGCCATATGTGTACGATAGTCCAGTCAAATTGCCAATGTTTGAGCAGATTTACTTGCTGAAGCCTATTTTCAATGCGAAAATGAACAAGAACCTTTTCGAAATGGACTTTCGTCACTTGCGCACACAGTTTCAGGAGAACATACACGAGAAAATGGTACGAATACACAACTGAATGGAATATTATTTGATTATTCTATTACCAAACTGCTTTATTTCAGACTAGTGACACCCTTTGGCATTATGGCCAACTGCTTTGGATATGGTTTCTTACCGAACCGAAGAAGCTGCTGGATGCAGTTGCTGAGGTGCGCAAATCCGCCTCCAAAGTTCCAGCTTTGACTGGAATCAAATCACTTGGTGGTATTAAACGTAAAGGTGATGCTGTATGAATTGTTTTACTGTTTATTATTCTGTTTCAAAATGCGTTAAAGTGAAATAAAATAGGTAATGGAAGTTTTGGATTTTCTTTAGTTTCAGTAACAACGTTGGCCTTTATTCACCCCTATCGCGAATAATATTTCCCCCGGAATGTTTCCCATTCAGCAATTTAATTTACATTGCTGACAATAGAAATATTTTCATCGGAATTTATTCACGATACCTCTTATTGTGATTGTCGATCAGCGATCGTCACGAGAATTGTCGATTGCGTCGATTGATTTTTGCTATTCATACGCACAACATTTTTTTACTTCCAAGAGAAAGCATCGATCAGACATTTGTAATCGACTACAAGCGATCGATCGACAGTGTTGTCGATAAACGATTAACTATCGACCCTCACAATAGGGGCCTTTGTCTAAAGATCTTACCTGGCATGGGCGAATTAAGCTTTTCGTCAATCGATGCGGTTTTGTGACTGAAAGGTGTACACCAATAAAATGTTCACACTTTAAGCAGATCCTGCAAAAAAAAAACTAGATCTAGACCTATACGCAAAATCTTGTTTATCATCTATAGATATGAGTTACTTGTTTACAAAGCTACGTTTAGTTTTGGCATCCCCGCAAAACTCATCCGCCTGTGTAAGACGACAGTGGAGAAAGCTTGCTGCTCCATTAAGGTCCAACGATACGATCTTTCAAAAGACGGTTAGGTTCAAACTTTCCTCACGCCGGTGATATGACATTTGTGGAATTGATTGCTGATAAATTATGCACAAAACCATTTCATTGACAATCTTTATTGGAAACATTACAAACATGCTTTCGCTTTACTACAAAGAAATTAAATCTAGTTAATTAAACTAACTACAAGCTTTACGGTTGGGCGTTCTTCGAGACACTTGCGGTATATATAAAAATTATAAGAAAGATCAATTTCCGTTTGTAGGTATATTAATTTTTTGCTTTTTATTTAACAGGCCACAATTTGTGGCCAGGTCTTAAGTAAAATATATTACGCCACAGAAAAATTGTACGTCAACAAAACACAACACATGGACATGTGGTGAACGTGAACATTAGAGTGGAAAATTTATATAAACTAGCAATACAGAAATTATAAACTAAATTTTACATCAGTCGAACAGTATAGTTGGCTTCTAAGACACCGTTTGTTTTCTTGTTTTCATCATCATCTGTCAGCATATTAGCAAAAAGACTTCTGTCATTTTTAACCAGCAAATGAGTCCTTGCAGCATCTCTTCCTTATCGGATATTTATGGTAAAATACAATAATAAACATAAAAAAAAGATCCCAATAAATGGATCTATATAAAAAATAAAATAAAAATAACTAAACAAAGGACAATAAGAACACTGCCAATATTATACGATCCAACTAGTGAGCGTCCTTGCCGATGATGCTGTCTATCACGGGTCCCGAGAGCTCTGGCCGAAGAGAAATCTTGCCCAGCTGGAAGGTCTGGTATTTGGAGTAGACAGCCTTTAGTTTGTTGGTCGATGCATTTCTAGCGAGGGTGGCAATCTTCTGTGCTATTGGTTCAAGATGATCGGCGGTATAGCGTGAATAGAATTCAATGGTCGCATTCCAAATCAGTTCTTTCGGGGTCTTTTGTGGGTTGATCAACTGCAGTGAGAGGTACAGCGAGGCAGCGGCGACCTAAAACGAGTTTTACATGTATCTCCGTCACTAGGCAGACCGACCCTTCACGAACTTACCTCTGATGGGCGATAACCAGCCATGCTATACTCAGTTGTTATCAATTCCAGGAAATACTTGGACATTGCGTGATGAGAATCCTCTGCGCCGGCAGCCTTTGAGAAACGACGCAAGAAATGAATTGGCAGTGGACGAGCGAGATTAAAATCAAGAGATTTCATGATTTTCATTTCCATATCGAGGACTTGTTCCTTTGTGTATGTATCATCGGTGATGTAAACAAAATCACCAATTGCTGGCGGGAACAGCTCTTCGTATTTGGAGGCTATGAAGAGCGCAGTCACTCCAACTAGTTGCAGGTGCTGCCGTACAGTTGTCTTGTTAGCTTGCAGGTATCTATCGATTATTGCTACACACATGTGGAATGTTTCCGGCACCAAATGAAACTGGTAGTGTACTTCATTGATCCAGTCAATAAGAACTGCACGCATTTTTGGGACCACCTAGGTTTAGGACAAGCCAAAATAAGAAACTAACACACGTAATAGCAAACAATGAGCGTAGTACTACCTGTTTTTGATCTTTCAAGTGATCCGGCTCAACGGGCATTTGTGTTTCCAAAGTAAACAAGTACGAGTATATATCGTTAACATATTCTGAAACCAAAATAGGATTTTCCGTATCGTCCGCGTCGATATTTTCAACCTAAAGGAAGCAATATATGTGTTTATATAGGGCTATCTAATATATAATGTGAGAAAAATATGCAAGTAAACTCCATTAGGTGAAAGAATGACTTACTGCAACATCTATTACGGGGTTTGGAGAGGTTCCCGATGCTAACCATAGTACATTTTGTTGTCAAGATCACCCCTTTATAGCGGATAACAACTGACAAGCTCTGAAGTTGATAAACCAAGAAATGTTCGAATAGACTGCGATGAAATATCGCGGAAAGTTTTTGATATAGCACATGGCGCCTTTATTGACTATAAACATATCATTTGTTTGCTTGCAGAACGCATAGTTTCCTAAAAAACTAGGACATTTTCTTCAATGGCACAAATCCACCAAAAAACATATGCTAATGATATGAGAGGTACTATAGCTTCAGGGACGAGTTCTGATGTTGCTTTATTAGCTAATAATAAAGGTACAAAAGCGTCAATAACCCAAAATCTGAAATTTTCGGCGATACCAGGTATTATGGCACATTTGCTACCTGAATAATATGTATTGTAAAGCAAAATGTTTCATCTGCTCTGTGCCTCTTGAGACAGAAATTATGGCAATGTGTACAGAATTTGAGATGACCATTTTACCGCCCAATCGGGAAAAATAAATGCAATACATGATGATAACATAGAAGGTAAACAATTGTGAATGCGCGCGCGAATGAAAGCGTTCTAAAATAAGAAAATTTTAAGGAATACTAAACTACCAAAGGAAAACTATTAGAATTATGTTGCGCAAAAGTAAAATCTGTTTTAAAAGAGAAAACATTTGCAACTTACCACATTGAGCAACTTTGATGAATGCGAACCTACGTTGGCATTTTTAATTTCACATTTATCTGAATGTGTTGTTTTGCTGTCCTCCTTTCCAATTCGTTGTGTTGTAATCTTACAACTTCCAACAACTGTTGGCTTCACTGGAAGTAACAATTGTTGCTGTTTGATGGCAGCTTTTAATTTAGATAGTGACCTACGCGACAAACTGCTGTCCTCGCGCTTAATAGTTGTGGTAGTTACCTGCTGAGTTGCCAATTGTTCCTTGGCCGGTTCGACTTTTCCCTTATTGATGTCTAAAAATACATATGCATTCACCAACTTGTTCACTTCCAAAGATAAAAAATCTACTTACATCGAACTGTAGAAACTTTTTTCTCAATATTCACTACTTTGGCAGTGATCGTCGTGGGTTTGGGCAAGTTTTGCTTTGTTATAGCGGCACTCATTAATCCCGTTGTTCCAGATTTTATCGAATTTGACCGCGTGACAACTTTTGCCTTGACAGAATTCGTATTTGCAGTTGCTTGGACATTATTATTAGCTGCAGGAGTAGGCTTCTTCCAGAATGTGTCCACGCGTGGTTTTGCATTTCTAGTGTGTACTTGATTTTTTTGATCCTTCAATCTGAGATAGGTTGAAGAAAAAAAAAAGAACTTTATATCTTTCACTGATAACTGTTTTACAACGCCATTACCCTTTTTCACCATCTCTAACTGTACGGAGAACGGCGCGATTACCAAGCTCCCCAAGAGCGGATCGTTTAGTTTCTGCTGGACCGAATTTTTTAACTTGCTGCATTTTATTAACAGCTTCGTTCTAATAGATCAAAATAAAAGTTGATGCAAATAAAATTATAGGAATGAAAGTCCCAAATATTATCTGGATTTTAACTACCGCTTGTTAGCTGTAAAAAAACTTACCTCGTCGTATTTAATTTTCATTTGTGTAGTGGCCATTTTTTTCTTATTTTTACAAGTTTCACAACAATAAACAAATAAATATTTTAATGCAGGGCACGCTGCTGTTTTTCTTCGTTTGAAAAGTTGCCTTAATAAAATGTATAGTACAAAAATAAATTCTTTTTCAATTTATGCCCAACGAAGCAAGACAACTTCTGAACGAACCGTTGAGATTTGTTTTTGAAAAGCAACTGAGCTGGTTCGTAAAAATGTAGTCAGCTCAGCACATTTTTGCTGAATATATGCGATTGGGCAGGCTGAATTGTATCAGCAAATCAGCTGCGTATGGAATATGTTTGTGTAATGTGTAATACCCGGAATGTTTTTTGGTACCTTAACTATGCATTAAAATTGTTTTATATGTTGTAAAAGTTAGGTTACAATGTTTTTATATGTTTTCCAGTGCAGAATTACGTTTTAATATCTGAAGCGAATAAGAATAACGCGATTTATTAATTGTAATATCTTTAATATGCGACAATCACAATATGCGACACTTGAAAAATTGCGCTTAAAGTGTCTGAGCTTTTCAAACTGTTGAGGAGGAATGCTGAATTTTGAGTGTTGTTCACATCGAGTACTTCATAGTAATGCAACTAAAAAGTATTTTTTGTACATTTTTACTTTTTACGAATGTGAAAAATTTTGAATTTGAAAATACATAATGAGGGTATTCATGCAACGACGTAAACGTGGTAAACTGTCAAATTTTGTATCGAAAGTCATTTACCACAAGATGCTAAAAATTAAGACAAGGTCAATGTGACATTGCACACTTGAAATCAGGAAAAAATACTTTGCATGCATTTATAATACTTTTGATGCTTTTATAAATAGAAATTGCACATTTAACTATTCCAAAGTGTAAAATAAATTATTAATCCATCAAATTGTATTCAGAAAAAAAGTGTTAAAAGTTTTTTTCTTTATAATTGCATCAGAAGTGGTTTGCTCGTATTTTATCAATTCATTCGTTCCCTCTTATGTGAAACAGCTGACTGCATATATTTTATTTGGGTTGGTGAGTTATTTGACAGTCAGCTATTTTTATTTATTTTTTGTAGCAATTTGTGTTTAGAAATGTATTGTTTTGGTGTTGGTGAAAGTATGTGTGAATCTCGCTAGCGAATCGAGATTCGCAAAAGTGATCTGAATCAAGGTATATGAATAGAAGGTAATATATTGCGCATCCCCCAATGGCGGCCAATTGTGACTGTGCAATAATCGTATAGAAATAATACGCGCGCGCATGAGATATGGCGGACAATTGTGACTATTCGTATGGAAAAGCATGCCTTTTTGACAGATGCGCAGAACGAAACGAAAATGAGTACTCGGAATATATTATTATTATTATATTCTATTCATATACCTTCATCTGAATACTGAATCTTAAAAAAGTGTTTTTTCCGCCCAATGGAAAACGAATTTGACAGACAGCTGATTTCTAGAGCAGAAAAACTGGTCTAAATCTGAAAAAAGTGCTTTTTCTTGCCCAATGGAAATCGACATTATACTAGCTTTGCAGTATAAAATTAGACGCCCTCTATAATCGTCCCAAAAATTAATTTGTTTTCACCATGATAGGGTCAGAAAATTTGCCTGAAATTACACAACGGCCTTAGATTGGAGTTGGGTGGAATTTTCTCTACAGATTTTTTTGTTTTTTTAGAACTATTTCAAGAAAATTAAGAAAACTCAAAAGAACATCGCGGTGTTTACTCACTTTTGACGCTCACTGTTCGGCCTTTAAGGCCCCGACCCTTAGAATCCGTCACATCCGTTGCGGCAATGTATTTGACTGACAGGTTGATAGAATACACAGTAGCTTATGGAACGTGACCCATGAGCAACGAACGTGCCGGATGCGACGTATAAAGTAGGTTTACTTTCTACTTTTCTGTCCGTCGAACCGTTGACAGTTGGCAGAGCGTGAGAGTAAGCATTTTCATTGGTGGAAATATAAGATAATGAGAGAAACTGTCTCTCATATGTCGTCAGCTGTCAACGTATGCGACGAATTCTATGGGACTGTTCGTTCCGTCGAATACGCCAATCCGTCGACGCAACGGGTGCGACGGATTCTATGGGTCGGGGCCTTAAGTCTGTTTGCAATCGCATACGTGATACGTCTTTATATATATTTTTTTTTTCTTATTGTCCCAGGTTAAATAGCACGTTATTCCTATAAAAGTTATTATAGTAGGTACCTAAACCACGTTTGTAATCGATCGGATGAAAAATAAGAATTGTTCCAAAGAAAATGTGATCCCATTTCACAATTGAAAGCTCGAGTTTTTCCAAATCGCTTCTTTGGCCATAAAAGGAAATTTGTTGCAACTTGCAACTTGCAAAATGTCAGCTTAGCTTACCGTTTGGGCTTAGTGATAATCAATCACCAATCACTGAGGACAAACTGTTTTTTTTTTTTTTTTTTTTTTTTTAATATGAGAAGAAGAGGACAATGCAAACTTGAATTTAACTTAATAAAAATTGCGGGGTCTGTACATACAGTTAAACGAGAAATTAAAAATTAAGAGTGAGATAAAAGGTTTGTTTGACGTGGACCCTAGGGCGCACTAGTGCGCACTGGGTTAGCCCTGTCGCGTTCGATATAGCACTGAGTTCGCACTGACAGTCAAAACCTGTGTTCGAAGTGAGCACTGGGGCGCCCTAGTTGAGCACTGAGCTGACCCTAGGTATTCACTCAGGGCAAGAGTTCAGTGCTGGATTTGGCTGTCAATCGTAGCTGTCATTTGGGTGAAAACAAATTTTTGTGAAGTATTGACTTGTGCAGCACTAATAAATGTTAAAAGAAATGTGTTTTTCAACATTACAATCGTTAACTAAACAAATTTAATGTTATTGCTGGTGTTAAATCTGTATACTATACATTTTTTTTTAGTGACAGGTTTCAGGGTTACATTTCGTGTTCGATATGAACCTGAATTTCTGGGGTTTCCTTGGGTTTTTTGGCAGCCACGAAAATTCACTGACACTTCTCAGTGCGCACTAGGGCGCACTAGGGCTGGCCACGTCGAACAAACCTAAAAAAAAAGAGTTTTTAAAAAACAGGAAATTGAATTTATATGCATATTGAAGCGAGAAAAATCGGAATCAACCACATTTTCTTTAGAAATAGTCTTAAAAGTTCCTATCTGCAATTTAAATAAAATATAATAAAATCTTAAGTTTTCAGAAGTTTCAAATATTATTGCTTAAGTCGATTTCCATTGGGCAAGAAAAAACACTTTTTTTCAGATTCAGGCCAGTTTTTCTGCTCTAGAAATCAGCTGTCTGTCAAATTCATTTTCCATTGGGAAAAAAAAAAACACTTTTTTTAAGATTCAGATCACTTTTGCGAATCTCGATTCGAGGGCGAAATTCACACATACTTTCACCAATGCCAAAGCAAGAGACATTTGTAAACACAAATTGAAATAAAAAAATAGCTGACTGTCAAATAACACACCAACACAAATGCAAACAAAAAGTAATCTCATTTCATGTTCCATTGGGCAGGAAAAATCTGAGATCTGAGAGCAAAACGGTAAAAGCCCAATGGAAATCGACATTAGACAATTTAAGTCCTTTAGTGTTAGCAGTTTATCAAAAATGTGCAGTGCAGCGTGGCAGTTTGTTTAGTTTAATTACGTACTTGGCTTCCAATGTGACCTTGATCCATTTACAAACATCCGTGAAAAATGTTGTACAAATACACACAGCTGAATGTTTTATACCCCTTGCATCGCACATCTTCATTAATCAATATTTTCCATTTTCCTTTATGATTCTATTTATAATCAATTTTATCTAACAAATGCTTGCAATTTAATTTCACTTTAGTTAAAATGCAATTATCTTCAATTGTTCTTATAAACAAAGAAATGCAAAAAACAAATGTGCGTTTGATTGATCCACATGTGCACTTCGCTTTGTAGGTATAATTATGATCGAACTCAAACTATTATAGGTACTTACATAGAAAGATCTTCTTTGCAAAAATGACGTTTCGGCATTATCTCAATAGATCCCACTGCCATCGATGCACACATGTTTAGTATGAGAGTCCACTAAGTGCATTTCATCGAATACTGTGAAATGATCATGACATGATCTTTGTTGTATTTATGTAAATATGTAGTACACCTACGTATCTATACTCGTATTTGTTTAAGGAAGCCAATTAAAACAAAGCTACATTATTAATAATTTGTATAATGAAGCTGCAAACAATTTTTCCTTATTAGCAGCAATAAAATGGAATATTTATGTACCATAATTTCGAACATAGATACATATTTAACCGATTAATCCTTCAACATTATATAGAGTCTATTATCAGTTTCAATCACGTTTTGTCTTACTAAAAAATATTCACATTTACCATACTCAGTAACTAATGAGACAGAAACTTTAGAACAAATGCAAATTCCTTCTTCACTTCGCAATTCTTCACACATCACACCTGTTAACTGAAAAAGCGAATCTTTTTCTTATCCGAAGGCCAAGTTTTGTGTATGTAATTGCAAACGCATTTACTACTAGACCATTGAACTAAACGATAGAACAAAATACAATTTATCGTTTCCGACAGGCTAGCATCAGCGTGGCATTATCATCATCTTCATTTTGCCATCGAATGAAAATTCATTAAGATTCCAGAGCGTACTATGCTGTATTCGTTGGCGAGTTTTCGCCAAGATGAGATGCAATCCATCAGACCTTGTTAGAGGTATTCTAATAAAAAAACGGCACTCACTCCATCTAACCATCTATCTATTTTGTACAAATAAATAGAGAACTAACAAATGAAGAAAAAGCTGCGAGAATGCCTTCGAGGAATCAGATTATTGTGGGCTGCCATTCAATGATGGCACTACCTATGTATTTAGGTAGCTGCTTTGTGATATTGTATAATATGTATGTAAAGGAGAGCTGATATTTCCAACTGTGATTGTAATCAGCCTTAGAACGTCTGTAATATCTGTCCGTTGTGTATCGATGCTTTTTGAAGTTTTTGTTTATCCACAAGTTCATGTTTTGTGCTAGAACATCATTTGTGGTATTAGATGGGAACAAGTTCCTCGATCTATTGTTCCATATGAAGGAGTAGCATGCGCTAATTCAATGTTAAGATTCATTATCTACAGCCATCACATTATGTACTACGCGTGCATGCGCTGCATCTACTGATAATGATAATATTCCTATATAACTATTAGAAGATAAAGACTTTAACCCTGTCGGTATAAATTAAAAGCCTGTCTGTATTAAGTTTGTGCCAGGTAATAGATGATCATGGCCTACAAAAGAGTCATTGTTTAAAAGTCGAGAAAACGCCTTAAATTTCTCATGCATCAGCTCAATATCCGTGACATACCATAACATTATTAATTTTTTGCCTTAACTCACTTTGTCAAACCACACCTCCTCATTAATCCTTTGGGATACCGTGTTTGAGAACGACCCAAAATGACCTTGTACACCAGATTTTCCAGTCACAATAGGTTCGTTTGAAGTGGTTAGCCCTAGGGCGCACTCAGTGCGCACAGAGAAGTGTGAGTGCATTTTCGTGACTGCCAAAAAACCCAAGGAAACCCCAGAAATTTAAGTTTTGTGTCGAACACGAAATGTCACCCTGAGACCTGTCACTGAAAAAAATTAGTAATATTTAGATTTAACACCAGTAATAACATTAAATTGTTTAATTCATGATTTTATTGCTGAAAAACACATTCTTTTAACATTTACTAGTGCAGCACAAGTCAATAATTCACAATAATATGATTTCACCCAAATGACAGCTACGGATTGACAGCAAAATTCAGCACTGAACTTTTGCCCTAACTGAATAACAAGGGTCAGCTCAGTGCTCAACTAGGGCGCCCCTCACCTCAAACTTAGGTTTTCATTGTCAGTGCGAAGTCATTGCTAGATATATCGAAAGCGATAGGGCTAACGGCTAACCCAGTGCGCCATATTGAGTGTTTCAAAATTATTTCAGTGTTTCAAAATAACGGGAAACTATAATAGCTATTCAACTTTTATTCATCTCTATCCATTTGTCATGAATTTTTACCTATTCAATAAAATGTTGCCAATAAAATGTTATTAAGGAAACATTAAGGAAACATTTCTCCTCATTCTCATTCACTCATCGCTTAATAAAAGACACGCTTTTGTCTAGTCGTAGGCGTAGCGCGCCGCGTAAAATAAGAGACAATAATAATGTATTTGAAGCGAAACTAATTGTATAGTAAAGTTTATCGCGCATTCAGATTTTATAGACAGACAACCAATTGCAACTTCTTTTAAGAAACCATTCAAATAAAATTCAATTGAAAAAGACAATACAATAAGAGAAATGAAAATTTGTTCTCCATCAGTAGATAAGTAATCCAGAAAAAAGTCAAGTGCAAGACTATTCAAATTCAAGTGCACAGATAAGCGTGTGAAGTCTGAACTCTGAAGTGAGGCAACGAGACGCGACGTATTGCTATGGAGTATAATAATAATATATTGTTTATGTCCAGAACGCTTGACTAGTCCGGCAGGGAGGGACAATCAGAGCTTTATATCAATCATTTATGCAATTCTGGCACACACGTTCAAATATGAATAACATTTATTCATTGATTTCATTACATTTTGTAATTATTGTTTCAGTATTGAGATGTCTCTTTGTGGGATTTGACATTGTACAAAAAATACATGGAGACTGCAATTACATTTATGATTAATGATATTATAGGTACCTACATTCATTTATTTAATATATTCTGATACTTTCTGAGTTACTGAACATTTTGGCTTTGTCGCATAAATTTAAATGTAATTGGAATGCGGCACAAAATCGTAATGATGACAAATTGCATCTAGACAGTGAGTTATTTTCCAGCTCATATGTTCCGTCATTATTTATAGCAAAGGTATGTTGTTTTAACCTTTTTGAATCACGATCATAAACGCATCATCGTGACAGAAAAATCAGTTAAATTCACTGAACTGTATTAAAAGGTCAATGTGTCACCCGCGAGTTAACATTAAACTTGTGTTGTTTAATACTTTTGACAGTAGTGCGGTCATTATGCTGCATTGCATCCCTTGATTGGGCGCAGTTCACAATTTAAAAAAAAAAAAGTGGCCATCAGACACGCGTTGTCAAAATACAAACTATACAAAACCAATATTAGACCCATGTGCTGTGTAGGGTGGGTATCTTACCTATACAAATTAACTCGCATAGCTAACATTTTGCATGACTTGTATACAGTCGATGGTATCAAAGCATTGGCTATAAGCCGATGATAACACTTTTACTTGTTAAGCTATTTAAATGCAATAATAAATCGATTTGAAAAGGTTTAATAACACCTAACCTTTTATTAGGTATATACATAAATGTATAACATGTGGGCGCAGTAGGGCAGTGGTTAGTATGCTGGACTACTGTCCCAGGTTCGATCTCCGGAAAAACACAAATTAGATCTTAAGGTTTTTTCTACTGCGCCACCTCTCGCGAACGCCTGACAAACATCCGAGAGTATGACTGCCCTGAAAAATCTTCTCAATTCAGCCGTTCGGAATCGGCATAAAATTGTAGGTCCCTTCCATTCGTCCTAAAAATAGAAACTCATCACACAAACGAATGGTTGCGTGAAGCCAGGCCTATGGTGTCTACCCGCCTGTTGCGCCTATTTATTTATTTATTTTTATATAACATGTTTGACAGAGAACGCTGGAAAATACCAAGCGAAGAAACTACAATCAATCCAGGATGAATATATATTCTAGACCATATCCTTATACGTTAATTAATTGTAATAAATTGCTCATAAATGTACAACTAAGTTGTTTGGCTGATATATAGGTACCTACACATGTATATTTGCTCTTATTAAAACCAATCGATCATTCCAACTTACTAACACCCTTAATTATTATCAACTACGATATGCCCCTCATGTAGAGCTAAACGAATTCTTGGCAAGTTGTTCGTAAATAGAAATTAATGTTCCAGTGAGTTATTTGCAAATTAAATATGATACAGCATACAGCAAATATCTTAGATATAGTTGCACATCCCATCATTTATTTCAAATCGAGTAGATAATTTAGTTTCAGTGATAATATAAATCAATTAGAGTGGCTATAGGCTGACACCTTCTTGTGTTACTCTCATCACATCCAGTATCCAAATCCAAGCTAAACAAAGAGTCAGATACCTTTAAAAACAATCATTATTCTTTCATCAAAGCGCAATCTCTATAATATTTAATGGATCAGATGTGCTGGTGCTGGCACTCGCAGTCTCACTGTAGTTGTTGTATGGCATTACCAGATTACCACCCCGCGGTCGGCTACGTTCTCAGTAAAGAAAATGGGAAAAATTAATTTCCATTTCCATATACCTTTACAGAGCAGAGTGATTTTCATTCGTGCTTGAACCACCGTTGTGTTCAGAAGTGTTTGCCATTCGTGTCACAGAAGCAAAAATAATTCAAATAAATTAATTAAACCGACAGACGAGTTGTGACAGCTAGCAAAATATTCCGGAAATCAATGTTCACACAGTTTATCACTTAGCTGCTCAGAAGTTTTAGGAACATTTCAGATAGAATACGTTTAAGCCCATGAAAAAGTTCCGGTTAGACACTAACGTACGTGCGAATCTTCTCAGCCAAAAAGTTTGGATGTAGGTAAACTCATCAAACAAGTGTTCCGGTTGGAAAAATCTCCGCAAAACGAAATAAGATACAAAGCATGATTATTGCTCCAAAGTGTATTAACAATTTTTTTTTATGAATTTCTAATTAGTCTTTGAAATGCTTACGCTTAATTCATAATATATGGAGTATAGCTTCATACAGCAACCCTATCCGCCGCTATATCTGAAGCATAACATTCAGTGCACAGAAATTACGAAGAGGTTTCTCTTAATAAATCAAGAAAATCTACAATTACTAATTAATTAGTGCATAAAGTGAATTTTTAAATGGAATAAAACCACTTGCTTAACTCCGCAACATTGTATCTAAACATTCTACTGAAAACTGTTAAATTTGAATTTCATCAATGAATTTTTTCGCAAAATGTTGGTAGCTTCTATTGGAAAAGTCGGTTTTAATCTGAATATAGTGATGTTGAACACTTCAAATATCATAAAGTAAACAATAATGTGATTCAATTGTTTTATTGGACAGTGTGTTCTTGTTGTTGCTTGTAATGTTGGACTGTGTATGCGGTTGATGATGTTCTCAATAAGTATAATTTTTGGATTTTTGCTGCTGTTTGGGCTTTTGAACGTTTATATAAATTGTCTGCATATCGATGTGAAGCGGAAGAACTACGTTCAGCTTAATGGAGTTAAGGTAATGTTGCACAATAATGTTTTTTTTTTATGGTAATTATTCATTAATTCGTACACTTGTACATATAAATAACTAGTTTGCAAGTGTTTTACATTGCTTTAGCTGATGGGGCAATATTTTTATTAATAATTGGCCAGTTGGGTAATAGGGAAATCGGACGTTTAACGAAAAAATTGTTTTATGAACACCTGGGTTGATGGTTGAATTGTGCCTGCCAATATTAATTTATTTTTGGTTATCTTGTCATCATATGCGTACGCAGATCACTCTAATTGTTAGAAATCTCAAGTATTCTAAAGTCCATAATGACGTGCTTCAGTTGCCTCGAAATTGATCAAATTGAAACAATTGGGGTGTGTGTTTTTTTTGGAAATGCATCCAAACCAGGAGCACTTGTTCTTTCTATTTATAAATGCAATGAGGTGAACATTTGTTACACGTTTCAAATATGCAGTACTGCATTTGTCAATTTTGTTCCGCATTGTTTATCTTCTCTGTGAAGCGATGTACGTGTGTATATTTGGGGATAATTACATCGCATAAGTACACATCTATACTAGTCCTATTTATAAGTGCGATCAATAATTGTAAGTTGTCAGAATGTTATTCTTTCTGCTGGATTATATTTGGTACTTTTGTGGGGAAATATTATTGAAACTTACCTAAAAAAGTATCTCGTTTATAAGCAGAGCCTGAAGCGCAAAATATTTTTGGTAACTTATGTGAACTACTTATAAGAGATGCGATCAGTTCCTAAGCACTGCAATACGATCTGCGAGGTAAATGCAATGAAAACTAAAGTTTGCTATAAGCTATATACAGGGAATGAGACAGCAAATTTGGTTCAACGTTTGGTTTTAGTGTGCAAATCAATCAAAAGGACCCGAAATATGGATGTAGGTCAATATTGAACCTGCCAAATTGACGGCAATTGGGTAAGCTTTGCGTCAAAATATTTATATTGAAACTATATCCTCGCCTTAAAAATAAGAACTAGATAATATTTGCAAATAATTGGATCCAAAATTAACAATAACTTAATGTTCTTCGTTTTGATGTGAACTATTTCATTTTACCTATACATATTAATAATTTTTCCTTGGTTGTATGCATGTCAACCTAGTTTATTAAACTCGATACACAATCAAAAATATAAATTTGGAACTGAAAGCCTTGGGATCAGTAAACAAACAATCTCCATATTTACTCTACATCAATGCAAATGGTTTAGGCTTTTCGTGGTCCACCTGACATAATGGATTCTAACATTAATGATGGCATTACCAAACTAAACAAAAATTAATTTGTAGCAACGTAATAGATAATTATTATCATTTACTATTATTACACAAATATGTATAACTCGTAAAACGATTGCTTATTGTAGTTGTAGACACCTTTGATAGTTTATTAAATATCGTATCCAGCCTTATAAGTTTGCTCTTCCAACCCGATTCAGATTATATTCCCACATTGGGATTTTAAGAACCTACAAAGTTATCTTAACTTGCGCAAAAATGATAATATGTATACCTATCTGCTTAAATGCACCCTTGTCACAATAATAATGCAAACCTCATATACTTTCTTTAAAAAGTTTGTAAATTTGCTTAATAGTAGATTATTTAAGTTTATAACAAATCGACCATGATCTGAATTTCCAGAGATAAGCTAAATTACTAATTGTGTACCTTGCAATCTCTAAAATTTAATAAATACCCTATTTGGAAGGTTAATTTGTTGTTGGGCTGCAAGTTTCATTCATTTGATGGAATACATGTGTCCACAGTCCACGCCCACATGGTGTCAACATTTCTCAGAACAATTGTTTACATTTTTATTTATTTGACTCCGTAGACGACCTCAAATTATCGTATCAGATTATTAAATCGCGCGATTCCTAGTTTAAGATCACGTCATAATACACACGTTGATAGTCATCAGAAAAAAATGCAATTAAGGGGTCATTATACAGCAGGCGGTAGAAATTTGATGCAAGCATTTTGCCCAGCATGTTTTATTCATTAATTTTCCTAACTTAGGGTATGTTTTACTGTGTTTACTGATTTGATTACATTAAGAGCACTGTTTTAAGGCTTCAATTTGTAGATCGGTGAATTTAATTTAAAGCTGAACGGGATTTTGCCGATGATAAGTAAATGATCTGTCAAAAACATACAGATTTGTCACTGCTAGGTACCCATTCTACTTCATATTTATTTTCTTAAATCATTAACTCTGCTTCGCCAGTCTTAGGGATGTCTATAGTGAATATGTATATTCTGTTGCAAATGTACTGCTATGTACTAGACCGGTTGTCAGATTTTGCTCTCTAAATCAAATATGTAATTTTCTAGCAGTTGTTTCTCTGCATTTTTGTCAATTCATAAAACCATTCCCAAATGTTGATGCAAATTTATGCTAGCTGACATTTTTGTTATATTCATTGGCCGCGTTCCATTGACCGCTAGATGACTAGCGGCATGCGACATGCCAAACTCCATATAAAAAAAACTGACATTTCAGCATTTGCGCTAGAGCTCTAGCACATTTTGTGAAATATCCTTTTCTGGAAAATGTTTCAATCTAGCGCAAAATGAACTGTTAGATTGAAAAAAAAAAAAAAAATAACGAACTCTCAAAATAAAAATGAAAGTGCAGAAGTCGAATATTTCCAATTTGGTGTAAAATGGGAATTCAAACTTCTAATTAATATACATTGTATTTGTTTATTTAAATTATAGTGTATTAATAAATATACGCGAATGATGGCACAAAATACATTTTTGGCTCTAATGAATACGAATTCAAATTGGCTCTACTGTCACTTTGCCGCTGCAGCTAGATCTCTAGCGCCAGCGTTCCTTCATCAGGGATATTATGTGCTAGATGACTAGCGGTCAATGGAACGCGGCCATTGTCAGTTTCTCATTTGCCCTTATTTTCGCAATGTCCATCGTTATAATAACCACAAAAATAAATACATACCCATGTCACAATTTCGCAAGCGATTAGTGTCCTGGGACCGGGAAAACTAAATATCTATTGATTGATACAGATGTTATCAATCAATACGACGCACGAGCCGAAAATCTTTTTTGTATAGTATACTGTACATATGTATAATATACATACGTATTATGTATAATATACTCCAAAAGGAAAATTAGAACGCAAATTTTTTTTTTGTGACTTCGTCGTTGTAATGGGATCTTTCATTACACAAGCCCTGGGCCCAGATCACGTAAAATGAAAACGATCGAACGACGTCGTTTCGATACTAGCAGTCTCTATCTATTGTCACAGATATGATAGAGACAGCTTTAGTGAAAACGATGTCGTTCGATCGTTTTTATTTTACACGATCTGGCCCCTGTGTACTAAAATTTAATGATAATTGACGTTTGTAAATTTGTAATCAACAAATACTGGGGTTTTACCGACCGTTTTTTTTTTTTCTTAATTAAACTGGCTGCTGGAATCGTGGTGAATGACGTTTATCGAATAAGATTTACGATCCACACAATGTAAAATGTCATGTGGCGTTAAACGACGTAAAAGTATAACGACTTGAAAAACGCCAGATAGATATAATAGCGATTTAGAAGAAAACGTCAATTGTCGTTCAAAATGAACGCCAGATTTGGAATAAGTATGACAGTGGAGAAGACGAAAGAATTAGTAAAGTGGAACGTGACTATTATCTATACTGGGACAACGGTGTACGGTGCCCTTGTTGACCTGTAAGCATTTTAAAGCATTTTCATTATTCACTAGTATAGCCCTGTATGACGGCAGTGCAATGAGATAAATGCTTTCGTTATTAAGAATCGAAAGCCGGAAATAATAAAAACATTTATGGATAAAGTGTTTGTTTGTATTTCCATAGAATTTTTTCATCAGTTAACCAAATGACAAAAAAGGATCAACTGATTTAAAATTCCTATGTAGAAACAATTTAAATGTAAACAAAGTAGATTATAAACTTAATTTAACATCAAGAAATATTAGGTAGATCTTTCAGTATCCCATTTCAACACCCACTTCCCCTGTTCTTCATTTCTAAATATATCGAACAATCAGTACCTTACCAAATCACGTGTGGAATTTCTCAGATATCTTAGCTCTAATGTAAGAGAGAATGAAACCAAATTAGTCATTGTTTTCAGAAGCTTACGCGCCATATTCCGGCGACAACATTTCATTATGTGTTTTCAACATCACGCGATTATTTGACTCTCAGAAATATACATAAACCTCCTATCACGCGAGAACGCTGTTTTCTGGAATTTTTTTTTTCAGGTTGGATTTTACGCAAACGGTTGGCTATATGCAAATTGTAAACAAAACATCTGAAGTGACTGGGCATGAATGGCAATACTATCGCTGCTTCGGGTGTTTTCCTGATGGCTCATATTTTCAAAAGCGGTGATAAATATAATAATTAGGTGGATTTTTGACTTAGATCAATATTATGTATTATGTACTACCTACCTTTCTCTTTGGAATAAATAAGACTCCATATTGTTTCACATATTGCAAACTGTGATTAGCTGTGTACCATTGAATTCAATTCTGATCTTACTATGCAGGACCAGTGCATCGCATACCCGCAATCACTTGAGCATAAGCAAAAATTCCATGTCGAAGTATCTCATTTCAACACACACTAAAATCAGCATCCCCTTCCCCTCTGTCCTTCATTTCTAACATATCCAACCATCAGTCAGTACTCAGTACCTTACCAAATCACGTGTGCATTTTCTCAGATATTTTAGCTCTAATACAAGAGGGAATGCAACAAAATCGTGGTCATAATTAGTCATTGTTTTGAAAATGACACCATAATGCAGTCGATGTGTTCCAAACATCACGCTATTATTTGACTCCCAGTCCCAGAAGTGTGCATACATAAACCTGCTACCTACCTACCACTCCAGAACATTTTTCGTGGATGTTCGTTTCGCTCAGGTTGCATTTTACACACACCGTTAGCTATGCAAATTTTTCGATGACAGTGAACGAGACAGCTGAAGTGACTCGCATGGCAATACTTACTATGCCGCCGCTTCGGCTGTTCTGCTGGCTCTGCTTTTTAACAGCGGTGCTAGTTAGTTTGACCGTGATCTTCGCCGAATAATGGCTTAGATCAAGGCTTTTGTTTTTTCGCACAAATTTATTTTAAATTATGGCCATACTTCCGGTATTCCTGGTTAGCTGGTCAGTGTTCCTTTTCATCTTGGTGACCGTGATCATCACAAATGCGGAAATAGTGCATGAAACTTTTACTTTTCTCAATATGTACATAAATCCCTGCCTTAAGACTTTTCGGCGTGTTTAGTCCCCCTAACTTACTGACCATTTCAGAGCTTGGTCTAAATGGCTATCATTACGTCAGCAGCGATAAGCTAAAAAGAAAAATGAGTGCAATCGAAAGTGACAGTGCAAGAGTGACTTACTGAGCAAAATCTTTCCGCTCCGACAGCTTGCCACTTGGCCATCTAAGCCGCGGTGAACAATGCCTAATTTTGACTAGAATGAATGGTAATGACGGCTTAGTTGCAGGTGTAGGGTAAAAGGCAATTTACGCAAAGCACTGTTGGCATTTTTTTAAATCGTGCGCGGCTAACCAGTGCATCTTCTCACACAAGAGGCCCGCCCGCTGTTGTTAAGGCATTATGTAATCGACTTCTTGGAGGTATTTATCCATAGATGGCGTGGGTAAAATGTTTATGTCTTTGAGAGAACCGTGACCAAGCGTTAAGTGATTGTGTTTAATGGAAATGCGTTTTGGTTTAATTATATGGCTAATTTAAATAATTATTCCAGCTTATATAGCATTGTTACAGCTGTGGCGGCTTATGTCATAGAAGCTGAAGCTAAAGCTGATTGCGCGACTAGCTCGTAAATAAAGTATAGATAGCAAAAATTAGGAGCGGTTTAGACATTTAATTTTTGAGAAATATCTAGCGAAGTCTTAACTGTGATAATAATAACAATGCAGGTATGCATTTTCGAAAGTGGGTCTCGCAATTCTGCCATTCTGTCCGGTTAAACGGCTGGGCGGATTTGCTTCCAACCTTTAATATGGGTTATGACGTTATAAGCTTACAGTCCGCGACATTTTTTTTAATGACGTCCGTTTTTTACTCATTTACTTTTGATATACTCACTTACTTTTTGATATATAGTGGGCGCAGTAGCGCAGTGGTTAGTGTGCTCGACTACTGTGCGAGGGATCCCAGGTTCGATCCCCGGAAAAACACAAAATTACATCTTAAAGTTTTTTCTACTGCGCCACCTCTCGCGAACGTCTGACAAACATCCGAGAGGCGAGAGTATGACTGTCCTGAAAAAGCTTCTCAATTCAGCCGTTCGGACTCGGCATAAAATTGTAGGTCCCTTCCATTCGTCCCAAAAATAAAAAACTCACACAAAACGAATAGTTGCGAGAAGCTAGGCCTTGGGTGTCTATGTCTACCCGCCTGTTGCGCCACCTATTTATTTTTTTTACTTTTGATATATCTTTTTTTATAAATTTACCAAAAAATTCGGCAGTAGTTAATAAATTTATGTTTTTTCAAATGCGGTTATGTGTCAAGAAGACCGAATAAAAAACTATGTGGTTGAGGTTGATAGGTTGCTGAACCACTCAAACTTATTTATATGACCGCATATATGACATGAAAACATTTAAATTTAGTTATTATATTATTCGGTTGTGGATTGCAACGTATCGTAAGGTTAAAGCCAGTCACGCTGCTATAATTTCCTTTCTCAAGTACGTGTTTATCTTTTAGATATAAGATGCGGAAAAGAAATGCACAAACATGTTAAAATTATTTTGAAAGATATGTGTGTTATTTCCCAATTTGTGTAAATCATTGGCTTTTCACAAGCTGTCAAGAATTTCCTAAAAAGATAAAACAAAATGGATACGTGCCTTAATGTGTCCGTCAGTGTTAGGTATACTGGATATTGAAACATGCCAATACAATTTTTAAATGCGTCACTTCACTAGAGGCGTATTGATATCAAAAGAGGATTTAGACAAGGTGACGCGCTGTCTTGCGATTTTTTTCAACATCATACTTGAAAGAATTGTCCGAAACTCACAGGCCAACACAAGGCACGATCTTTCAAAATTCCGTCCAATTACTTGCATACGCTGATGATATTGACATAATTGGTAGAACTTAGCGAGCTGTCACTGGGTACGTTTGCTAGTATAGAAACGGAAGCGGCTAAAATGGGTCTAGCCAACGAGGTCAAAACCAAGTATATGCTGTCAACAAGAAGGGACATGGGACACCCAACATGGTAGAATCGGACAAAACATCACGATCGACAGCTATAACTTTGAGGTAGTGAGGGACTTTGTCTTGGTTCTGTTTTAAATTCTAACAACAACATCTCAGAAGAAATTAAACGAAGAATAATTCTTGCCAACCGCTGCTTCTTTGGGCTAAGAAGGCAATTGAGTATAGTAGAGACCTTGATCATTCCAGTCCTGCTTTATGGCGCTGAAGCTTGCACTCTATCTAAAGCGGATAAAGATATCCTCGGTCGGTTCGAGAGAAAGATTCTTTGTATAATTTTCGGTCCCGTTTGCGTTAACGGACTTTCCAAAAGGAGATTAAACGACGAACTATACGCGATCTGTACAGCGACATCGACGTGGTCAAAAAACTGCGAGTAAGTCGTTTAAGATGGCTATGACTCGTAGAACGGATGGAAACAAATGATCCGGCTCGTAGAGTCTTCGAGTCTAACCCGGAGAGACAACGCAGTAGAGGAAGACCTCGCCTTAAGTGGCGCGTGCGACCTTAACTGACTAGGAGTGCATAACTGGAGGCAATTAGCTAACGACTGGGCTAACTGGAGATTCTTGTTATAGCTGAGGCCTCGGTTCACCCCGAACTGTAAAACCGCCTAAAGTCAAAGTCATCAAGTTAAGCTACAAGGTGCGCCTGTGATCAACGACGCCTATAATAACGAATGTGCAAAATCAAAGTGCATTTTAAACACTCAAGGGTTTGAAGGTTCAATAATTATTGGGCTACAGAGGGTACCTTTCCCCAGAAAACTACACTCCACTCCACTTAAATTTACCGAATTCACAGGCAGAATCTACATCGGACTTGGTCGTAGAGCTATATTCGCTACTCCGGCTTTGAGTGCCCAAAACCGTTTGCTCCGCTGTATTTTAAGTTCGTAAATTATTTCCTTCGAACTGGCGACCAATTTGCAATAATCTGCCATTTCTTTTCATAATAATTAAGGTCGTATAATCTTACTTCTCGCAACATACAGAGGCGATTTCCCTCTCCTATATTGTTGAACCTGATTTAATCATTGAGATCGGCTAATCTGAACAATATCTCCAGATACCCTATGGTTCATGGCTGCTCACTGACGACTGACATCAAGTTCTACCGTGGTTCAAGACATCTAAGGACACCTAGAAGCTAATTGCCTCCAAACCCGACAACCGATCTCAAAACAAAGATCATTTACGAATCATTATACATAATTTTAACATTTAAAGTGTCAAATATAAATAAAAACATTAATTCACGAACTGTCCAATTATTGCAGTGAACTTAAACCTGCTAAACAATAATCCTCCCGCCAAGGTTGTCGCACAATGAAATTGTCTTGCCCAAAATTAAAAGCATTTTCATCGCCATAAATTAAACAGCACACAAAACGTTGACCTTAGAACGATAAACTACTAAAATACAAAACAGTAACTATATCTACAAAAAATATCTGCAAAAAACATATCCGACTATGTACCTACATTCGCATAGCGTTACAGGCGGGCAATTTTGTGGTGCTCTATACCAAGCCTGGGATCCACTTCTAATCGCCAGCAGATAAACGCATCAGTGGTCAGGACGCTTTTGTACATTCATCTAGATCTGTGTTTAGGTGCGCATAGGTACGAGTATGTCACGCAATCGCAATCGGAATAATTTCGCCCGTACTATGGTGTGGTACATTGGTACTACTGGCTATAGCCCCGCTTCCGAACCCCGCCTTTTGCGTATCGCTTCGAACTTGGGAGTCAGCTGTATGATGATGATAATAGGTTCGCAGTACTGAGTAGACTATGTAACTATGGGCGTGCTGGTTTTGTGGCTGACTATTAGAGGTATTTAACTTTTCGCTTTTACTCTGCACAAACAAAAAGAATACTAAAGCGTCACAGTCGGGTGGCCAAATCACAATGTGCTTGTAAATCCAATTGATCTTGCTCGGTTTCATTGAGACTCCTGTAAGCTTTGTCAACTACCTCTCTCTCTCTCTGTGAAAAGATATGATTACGTTCATGGTGACAAGTAGGAGCGGTCAGAATAGAGTCCGTTATATACAAGTGAATGGGCTTCTAATTTCTCAAGCACGCTTTTGGATTTTTGACTAAATTGCTGTAATAAAGATGTAATGAACAATACAAAAATACTGGCATACATTTCCCGCTTTATTGCAAACACTTAGTTGGCAACATTTGCTTGTTGATTTTTCGGATAAAAAAGTGAAAGTTTCTCCTTAGTTAGTCTCAAAAATACATTGAAATGGTTCAGGAGATCAAATAAAGTGATTCAATTACGTTATGCTGCAGAAATATTTTGAAATGTTGTATATGTACTTGTACATGGTAATTCCATTAACATTTTTTTTTTCTTCAACAGATTGATGCAAATTCATTACATAAACATTTGGAACAGCATGAGAGGGAGTTGATATTTGGGAAGGCTGAAACAAGTAAGTTCATATACTAAGCAGTTGTTACTATAACTAGTCTGTATATAGGTAAATTTGCAGGAGAGAGGTCAAGTCGATGCTGTCTGTGCTTACTTTCGAATCTAGACCTGATTTTATTTGATTTAAAACCTGAAAGATCAGTAAGATGTATATAACCTCAATCATTTAATAAATGGTCCATTTAATCGAAGTAGGAAGAGAACAGGACAGCACAAGTTAGCAAAAACTATCAGAACAGAAAAGCCGAGCTTCTCTGGCAACACGAACTCAAATCAAACTAACTTCAAAAAACAAACTGAATTCGCAGCAAAATGCAGCTGACTTTGACACTTTCCACACCTCAGAAGGACGAGTATATACTGAAGTGCAGAAAATAGTGTTCTTCTATACAGTTCGCATTCAACAAGAAGTAGAAAAGTTTTCGAAAGCAACGTAATATCCTGTAGTGTTCTGTTAATTTTTTGTAGCTATAACTTCAGGGTCACTAAACAGACCTACTTAGGAGTTCATATGTGGGCCCTGTTCACTGGTTAGTGTGCTGGACTACTGAGCGAAGGTTTTAGTTCAATCGCCGGAAAATACAAAATACATTTTAAAGTTATTTCCACTACCCTGCTTTGCATAATGGCTTGGCTGGCAGTACCCTTAGCCCTAGGTTAGGTTAGTTTAGAGTGGCAGAACGCAATAAGTGTAGCCGAACTTAGGCCAGAGGACGCCCATTATAATACCACAGGGTCTGATGATCTCACAACTACCAGCAGGAGCTGAGAATGAATGCGTTGGAGGCAACTTATGCTTGCATTAGCGAGTTCGGCAAGATTGTCGAAGAAGTATTCTCCGAGATTCAGTTTTCTACGAGCTGAAAGGGCTGGGCATGTGCATAGGAGGTGAAGAATTGTCTCTTCCTCCTCCTCGCCCATGCAGCTTCTACAGAAATCATTGAAAGGGAGGCCCTGCCTGAGAGCATGTCTCCCAATAATCCAGTGTCCCGTGATGACACCTACCAGTGTGCTTATATTGGATCTTTTTCATTTTTACAAGATTGTTGAAGCGCTTAAGATCC
This sequence comes from Cheilosia soror, assembly GCA_949372485.1. NCBI lineage: Eukaryota > Metazoa > Arthropoda > Insecta > Diptera > Syrphidae > Cheilosia > Cheilosia soror. The sequence goes on from OX443564.1 coordinate 68,929,527, forward strand.
AGCATGTGTCAGATCTGTTTCGTGATGGAGTACGTGATGCAGTTTGACCACCTTCGATTAGTGGCGCTTATCACATTTTGTTTAATTAAAAATTTAAAAGTAGCTAGAGACATATAGAGATTCTCCTTTTCCGGTAGAATCGACAAAGTTGTGCCATGCCTAGCAAGTTCGTCAGCCTTGCAATTCTCTGGAATGTCCCTGTGGCCCGGCACCCATATAAGGTGAATTTTGAATTGTTCCGCCATCTAGTTAAGAGATAAGCGGCAATTGAGGGCGGTTTGGACTTAAAGATAACCGAGTCTACGGATTTAATCGCGACTTGGCTATCTGTAAAAATCACGATATCCTTTGCGGATATTACAATATACCGCAGCCACGACAGGGCTAATAATCTCTACTGCAGCTGTTAGTTATGTTTAAATTGAACAAATATTATGAATCAAAGACGTGTTTATTATTTACCGTCGATCGTTAAGTAGGACGTTTTTTAAAGTTTGTATTACTGCGCGAATATAGCTCAGAGCGATTAAATGCTTTCAAAATCCTATGCACTTTTAACAGTATCCGTATCCGTCGTACCATGCATCTTAATTGCTCAGCTAGATTTGGATGCGCCAATGAATGAATTCATTCGCTTAAAACGAAATAAAGTTAAATTAAAGTCTTCCAAGCCAAGATGACGAGTATTTCATTTAAACCTCCCCCTTCAACAATAAATCGCCTTGCAATGGAAACAAATTTCCACCAATTCCGTGTTAAATTTGTTGTGAAGAAAAACGAAAGAAATTTTGTGTGTAACACTTTTGATTTGCTAATTAAACCATCAACGGTAGGTAAGCACGCAGAAACACAACACTATTGTGCACTTACCAAGAAACAGAGTTGGCTCACGATGCTGCCGCGGTAAATTACCCATTCGCCACAGTGACTGAATGACTGACTGCGCATGCAAACTTAACTATATTGATTGATATCCGCTTAAAGTGAGCAGCACGACCAAGTGGAATCCTTCTTGACCACCAGCAGCAATCACACACAGGGCGATTATTTGCGCCATCAAGTTCAACATCGTGATCCAACATACTGAACAAACGAAAAGTGAATAGCATTAACTCTAACTGAGAATTGAATGGTTTCTCCCTCTTAAGCTCGAGGGCAATTTACTTATTCAATAATAATCTGGATAATGTGAATGTCTTCCTGATGCCCTATATGCTTTTCATTCTAGATACTGTATCACCCTCTTAAGATCGCCTTTTGTATGCATTTTGATTATTTTCTTTTTGCAGAAGGCGAAGTCAAATTGGTGCAAATAGAACGTCGTGATCAACGGCGTCATAAACGATCTATTCAACATGAAAAAGATATCTCGCTGCAGATTCAAGGTGAGTACGGATGCAGAAACTAATTTGCCTACAATAGATGCATTGATGCAGCATGCAGCGTTTAGCGCTACATTTTTCAGTGAACCGTGATCTTATTTGCATCTCATTTTGTTCCGTTAGATAATGGTAAGCTAGTTGACCTGAAGCTCCAGCAGGCCGAGAAGCTGATCGACGATGCATTTATTTTCATCCGACGGAATGCAAACACTTCACAGTTCATCGAGGACTGGCATAAATTGGCTGTGGGCTATCAGAGGTGCTTTTACCGCAACGTTAACTCAGCCCTTGACCTATGTGATGAGTCGAGTTTGGTAAGTGGAATCGTGTTTTTTATTTTGTTAATTAGGCTACCACAATTGCGTTTTATAGCGTGGGATTGTGTATCACAATGCCACCAACTATATCGTCCAACCCTTGCCTGAGCGTTTTGGCGAAGGCAATCATGTTATTGTTGAGTTCAATGGTGGGCTACACTCTGATATCGATATCGCCGGAGACATTCAGTTCGAACCACATAAGGATGCATTCAATGCACCATTAGGAAGAAAATTTTCACGGGAATCTACTACTTCTCATCACCACAGGAATCGAAAACAAGGACGAAGGAATCACAGTGTTAGGCGACGTCGCCGGCGACGGCACATAAACGGTTCGCCCTGGAAGATTCCCCAGGTGCTTCACATAGAGACTGCGATCTTTGTAGATCGGGATCTTTTCAAACACATGGCAAAGAATTATCCGCAGAATACCGAAAGCTACTTGATACGGTTTGTCCTTGCAATGATAAATGGGGTGCAATTGCTATACAATCACCCGTCGCTGGGACATCGAATTAATTTTGTGCTGAAGCGGTTAGAGATATTGCATCCACACCCAAGCGACTTAAGACAGTCCAGTGATATAGATGCATATTTGAATAACTTCTGCATGTGGCAGAGGAACTTCAACCCACCTTCGGACAAAGATGCGCTTCATTACGATCACGCTGTGATATTGACAGGTGAGTTAGTTGATTTATTTGATGATATCTTATAGCAAGTTGTTTTATTGCATGCGAGTGAGAACATTTATATGTTATGTAGTGAGAACATGTATATAGATCGAAGGATAGAGCGAAGATATCAATAGGCATAGAGTCAGGGAATTAGAGATATAGAAAATGTATGTATTCGAGTCGAGTGATAAGAGCGAGATTCGTTCAGCCGATTGAGATTAAAGTGCGAGAAATAATGGTTCTGAGTTCTGATTGACGTGACTAATTGCATGTCAAAGTCAATTCGCGAATAACATGACATGCAGGACCATATATCCAACATTTCGAGGTCAGCATTCTCAAAAAGCGTGTTTTATTGAACATCTATCTTAGTAAAGTAAAGTCAATTACATCAACTGCACACAGTCTCGATAGTGTCAAGCACTACATTTACAGGAGAACCAAAGTTAGTTTGGAATTCGTTTCCTGGGAGTCTCTGCCATCTTATCGACTGCAGTGCGCTGTTAAAGCGTTATGTATATGTTCGTCTTTTCCATCTCGACACAACTGTAGTAATTGTTGTGATGTGACGACTCGGACAACATTCAAATTGAAATGTATAGGCATTGACAAACAAGATGATGAGATAGTTTTAAAGATTTATGTTGAGACAATATTTTGTTTGTCCTTTATACGACATCCTGATGAGATAAAGTCAGGGAGGTTTTACTATTTATGCTTAAAGCTAATTTTATTCTATCCTCCACTAGGTCTCGACTTGTATGTGATTGGAAAGAATGGCAAAGTAAGCAACCAAGTTGTAGGTCTGGCACCAGTTTCCGGAATGTGCACAGTGACTTCGTCCTGCACAATCAATGAAGGAAAACACTTTGAGAGCGTATTCGTTGTAGCACATGAGATCGGTCACAAGTAACTATAACTATACTTCAATCCTATCCAATTGTCGCTCACGTTTCTGCTCATGATTACAGCCTTGGAATGCGTCACGATACAAACGAGAACAGTTGTGATTCCAGTCTCTACATTATGTCACCAACTTTGGGCAGTGGCAAGATCACTTGGTCCAAGTGTAGCAGAACCTATTTGAATACCTTTCTAGAGTAAGTTCACAAGACAGCTCTTTTTCTTTCGACGTTTACGATAATTTTATTTCCCTTCCAAGATCAGGACAATCGAAATGCCTATTCGATCGTGGGCAGTTCGGAAATGGTTATGATCATGACGCTGAAGGTATATTGCCCGGTGAACGCTTCGATGCCGATCAACAGTGTATGCTGAAATATGGCAAGGATAGTATCCGATCGCGTAATCAAATCATTTCGGATATCTGTCGAGATCTGCACTGCCAGAGGGATCGATACACTTGGACATCACACCCGGCGCTAGAAGGCACCGAATGCGGTGATATGATGGTGAGTTGGAATATAGGGTTATCGCAATAAAGAGGTTAAAAGTAGTTTCTTTCGGCAGTGGTGCCACGGTGGAGTTTGTACCAAAAAGGAAATATACATGCAAGCACATTCATCTGCAAAACAAGTCAACCCGCCCAGGCAGTATGACAAGACGAGCTATTTAGAGAGTAATGACAAATTGGCATCTTTAAAGCAAGGGTATCATTTTAATAAGGTAAGGTTACCCTAGACTAGTATTGATGAATTAATTACTATCAAATCCATTGCTCTAGTCACCTATGTGGAGTGAATGGGGTGACGCAAGTGACTGTGATTCTGGATGTTTATATGGTACATCTGGGCGCTTAAGAGAGGGAAGCACTGGACTAACGACATATGTAAGGAGATGCTTAGACCATAGGTAAGATCGCCTTGCACAAAATTAAGGTTTTTTTTACTTAAGTTTGCTTTGAAAATAGACGCCGTTGTCAAGGTAGAGATAAGAAGTTTGAATCGTGTGCTGCAAAGCATTGCCACACCATTACCAAAACTACAATAGAAGAGTTTGCAACAACTATTTGCGAAAGGGCGCAGAAATTTGATCCGGAGCTGACGGGCGAGGGCCTTCAAATTGTTGGCGACATGGGTAAGTCTTACGAATTCAAATGAAACACGATTTTATATGCTAACTGTATTCACAGAGGAGTCTTGTAAGGTTTTCTGCAAGACAAAATCTAATGAGACCAAATCTCGCAACTGGATCTTTCCACAGGGCACCACATGCCGTTCGAAAGAGTACAATTTTGATGATACGTCCTATTGCATCGATGGTCGTTGCGAACGATTCTCTTGTGAAAACACGACAAAGAATTATTTCAAGATCGACCCATACTATTGCCCACAAAAAAGAATAGTAGAGCAGGAGTCTCGAAGAATGAACAATGTATATAAGCACACAGACGAAGTGCGAAATTATAAGACTACTCGAGGTGCACCGACACCTGTTCGAAGTAAATTTGAAAATGGTTTGTAACACTATTTTTAAACCTACTTATAAATTTCAATACAGAACATAATTTTAGAAGTTGTAGGAAGGAACTTCCAGACATCCACCAAGTGGAAGTCAGAGCCCTATCGTACCCAATGGAAGTACCCCAAGAGCTTAAATGAAAAGGAATCTTCTGAAGAACAGTGGGAGGTGAAGTCAGGATGTCACTCCAGCTGTATAGAAAAGTCCAAAGGTATTCAAGTAATTTCGTCAAAGAAGACCAGAACGAATAGCATCCAGCTGTGTACCCATCATGCTAAGGTTATTCTAAATACACAACTTTTAACCCTTTTCTAAAACATTTCAAGCCTGTTGCCTTGCAGCCATGTGATCGCATTCAAACTACCACTCAGTTCGCCGAGTCTACCTGCGCTCGGTACAAGCTTAAAGTGAGAGGACTGTCCGGATATGGCATGCAAATTCTGCCAAGTGTCTACGATCCTGATCGAAGTTGCCGAGTGGCTTGTCAGGATGAGTTCCTGCAACACCGGTTTTACATAGTTAACAGTAATTATGGACATTTTCCACTTGGAACAAAGTGTTCAGCTACTGATAAGCGCTACTGTGTTAACGGCAAATGCTTAGAATTCGGAGCGAATAACATAGCTTCAACTAAGTCGCATATTAGCTTGGCGGTGTTTCGAAATAAGCGTGACACCACTGCAACTACAGAAGACCACCGAGCACGAAGAAGCTTTTCACAATACGCTCCAGTTAATATAACAGAAACAATTACACAAGATTTTTTAGATAATATTATAAATAGTCTTAGTTATGAACCACGGAGTCTTGAAGGTAAAAATGATTTAAACTTTCAGCCTAAGAAAAATGGGGTAATGTTGTACTTTTTTCAGATGACGCCTTATCGAATGATCACATCGAATTTACGAATCCTATTCACATTTCAACAACTGACGAACTGACTACAGAATAGTATTTTTATTTTAATTTTTAAGGAAACATTTTACTATTAAGGCATTTTTAAAAGTTTAGAAATAAAACATTTTTAGAAAAGAATATAAAATGCTACAGTGTGGCGCTTGGCCCTTAGGTCATCAGTACAGAAGACAACATTTGCCTAATATCCTCATCAAAGATATTTAAAATCAAATTTTTCATCTATGGAAATGGAAAACTAAAAAATAGGAAATTTGAGGTTTTTAAGGTAGGTATGGGGATTGCCCTTGATGATTTGAAGTCGATGGCGGAGGATCGAGAGCTATGGAGGATCCACTTGAGCAACCTACACCCACGACCCACTTAATGGATAAGCGGGCTATTGAAAGTGAATGAGTGAATGAAAGGTTTTCAATTTTTTTAGTCCCGGTCTCTTAAGCAGACTAATTGATGACATTCATTGTTGCGTTTGCTCAATGTCATACATTTGACCAAGGATTCTGGTGTAGGTGTAGATCACCGCAGAAATAGTCTCTTTGACTTCTGTCCTTTCACTTTTGCTTTGACAGTTCGTTATTTTTTGCAATCTAGCAGTTAATTTTGCGCTATATTGAACATTTTCACAATATGTGCTATAGCTCTTGCGCAAATGGTGAAATGCCAGTTTTTTGTATATGGAGTTTGACATGCCGCTAGTAATGTAGCAGTCAATGGAACGCAGCCAGTCAGCAGCTGTCGGAGTTAAAAAAAAACAACTGATGTAGGTAGTGCAAGCAGTTTACCGTGTCCCAATCGACTGCTTTGGAGAGCACTTGGAAATCATTCAGAACAAGGCGCAGTGGCTCAGTGGTTAGTGTTTTGGACTTATGGTTGCCAAGTTCGATCGACGGAAAACGCAAATTAATTATATTTTTCCACTGCGCCATATCTTCCAAACGTTTGAAATAATTTCTCAAGTCAAAAGTTCGGAATCAGTGTAAATTTAAAATTGCTTCCATTCATCCTAAAAAATTGAAACTTACACAAATGCATACATGGTTGTGGTTGTAGAGATAGCATGCGTATACAGATGGTTGCGCAAACTATTGTTTTTTATTTTTAGTACTAAACAGAAAAATCATCTCAACTCATTTCCTCCCAAATGGCAATGCAATGCTTCTTATTACCTTGTAAACTTGTGAACGCACTCAAATAATTTTTTTAGCAATTTATATGGTTTGTGCAGCCACTATAATCAACTGCTGCTACCTTCACTCCCAAAAAATTGTGTTTGACAGCGCTTTTACTGACAGGAATGACAAGTTAAATTCTGCCGTGTCGTTTTGCAAAAAAGTCGCAAAGTTTGTTATAATCTGAAAATACAAACTAATTCCAATACCTTATTTAATAAAATAATTAAACACATACAATGGTAAGTTGAAAAATCAATTAACACAAAAAAACATGTTTTACATTTTTTGACCGCAGTAGTTCCGCAATAAAAAACTTGTCGGCAAAGTGCTTCCATAGGTTATGATGTCTTTGTCCACCAAAATGCTTGGTCATCTGTCAGTTTTGTTTAAATTTTTCTGGTATAAAATAATTTCAGGCTCGGCGTTATGATTCACGTACCACCATATTTTCCCCAGAAGGTATTTATATTTATGAAAATCTCAAAAGAACTAGAAAAAAACTCGAGTTTGACTTTTTTTTTTAACTTTCTTAGGACGTCTGTATCAAGTGGAGTACGCAATGGAAGCCATCTCCCATGCTGGTACCTGCCTTGGAATTTTAGCCGAAGACGGTATTCTTTTAGCTGCAGAACGTCGCAACACCAACAAATTGTTAGACACTGCCGCGAATTTCTCAGAGAAGATTTACAAACTTAACAAGTAAGTTAATTTTGCAGGGATCCCTAGGTTTCGGTTTTAAATTTCTGTCTCTTTGCAGCGATATGGCATGTTCCGTGGCCGGCATCACATCCGATGCGAACGTTCTTACCAGTGAACTTCGAGTGATTGCTCAACGCTATCAGTATCAGTACGGTGAATCGATGCCTTGCGAACAATTGGTATCGTATTTGTGCGACATTAAGCAAGCCTACACCCAATACGGTGGTAAGCGACCATTTGGTGTTTCCATACTGTACATGGGTTGGGACAAGCACTACGGTTATCAACTGTACCAGTCCGATCCAAGTGGCAACTACGGTGGCTGGAAAGCCACCTGCATTGGCAACAACTTTGGCGCTGCCGTTTCCATGTTGAAGCAAGAGATAAGCGAAACGGAGAAAATTAAGTTGTCTGGTGCCCTCGATTTGGCTATAAAGGTGCTGAGCAAAACATTGGATACTAATAAGCTGACTTCGGAGAAAGTAGAAATGGCCACACTTACTCGAGTAAACGGAAAGACTGTGATCAAGATTCTCACAAGTGCCGAGGTGGAAGTGCTGATCAAGAAATACCAAAAGCTCGAGGCTGAAGCAGAAGCAGCAAAGAAGGAAAAGCAAGCAGCTCAGAAATCTTAAACAACTGGCTGCTGGTTGAGGCGTAAGGAGAAGGGAATTTTCGATTCAAAATGTTTCTTTTTTTTTAATTGTAACACTTTAGTTTTGTTCGTTTTAATAACGGAAAATAAAGAAAATTTTACCATTCGTAAGGTTGTTGGTCTTTATTTTTGAATTTGTTACATTCCGCTGGTCAATTGATTCAAGATTCCAACTTTGCTTGTGAGGTGGAGGAGTCTGAGATGGTGCATCATTGGTAGATTCCACCGGCCCTCATCCTATCGACGAACTATATTATTTTACTCACCCTGTGCTTTAAAAAGTCTGATGTCCCGTCTTTGAGCTTCGCAAGAAGCTTCACACTAGTCATTAAGTTGGTAAAAATGTAAAAATAATTTTTCAGTTTTGTTTTCAATCAAATGTTTGCATTATTTTATTTACATAAATATTATTACTATGTAGGTAGGTACATATATCAAGTTTAAAGCAAGTTTGGGCTGGTATAGTATACCCGCCGTTATTTCTGCGTATATCCAGTGTATTCAATGTGAACGTAACTCAGTTGTGGTCCGATTTTAGTTTCCCGTCTTTCAGGATATCGTCTTGGAAAGACCATGCAATGCCCCAGCGTGTGGTATTTCCCTGACAAAATTCAGTAGTTACTATGTTTTGGATGTTCTTAGATTTAAGAAAGTCAACAATTATCGCTACACTATTTTTGTGGCCCAACATCGTAGTAAACGCCTTGACTCGATTTGCAAATTGTAGACTTTCTGAAATCATACGTTCGACAAAAGTCACCTCGCCGCCTTCGCAATACAACTCGTCAACATTACCCGTCTGGCAATTATTAGGCTCTTTACGGGTTTCTGGTTTTCTGTAATTCTTCCCTTGGCTGTTATTCAAATCAAAGAACGGTGGATTGCATAAGCAAAAGTCGAACACTGCAGTTGTGGATGTCAGAAAGTCACTCAAAATAACGTTCTTATCAGTTTGCGAAAATAGGCTCACCGAGTCCTCCAATTGGTTTCGTTTAATGTTATCGGTTGCGAATTGTATATTTCTGGCGTTTGCTTCTAAGGCACTCATCTTCCATTTATTCTTCTTTGCAGCAAGCAAGGCATATATGCACGATGAACCGCAACCAACATCAATTCCGTGTATGTTATTTGCCTCGAAAGAATTGACGATATCTTCAATCCAAAGGATGTAGTTAAGACGCGATGGCAATGTTGGAATCAAGCTATTAGGTGCAAATTCCACCTTTAAATCGAAGTAGTGCAGTAATAGAGTTTTTGTCAAACCGCGTAGTGCTTCCTCACTCTTTAGGTCGATTATTACTTTGCCATTTAACGCCAGTTTGCAAAGTTTGCGGAATTCCGGGTATTTGATAGCTAATTCAGTGTAATCGGGTGGAGTGATGAACACATTTCTGGGATGCATCCTATTTCTGGGGCACATAATTGTAGTGTAGAGTATGTATTGAGATTTGGAAAAGCTCTATGTATAATTTTTAGAATCTAACGAACTTGTCAGAGATTTCTGTAAAATGCGTTGAAAGAAGAAGAAATTCTCACGAGTAAGTAAACATTTCATGCAAAGGCACTCCATACAAACCATTTGTTAAAATGGTTACACCTACACCGTCCAGACAAATTATTGGAATGTGCCAATATAAACAAAATAAACAACTTACCTAATCAACAAAACTAGGTAGGTACCAGACTTTTCGTATACATAACCTAACAAACATTTTTCTAAATATGAGAGCTGTGTTCGTAAAATGCAATAAACTTTCTGCATTAATAATAATTAATGTTGTTTTCGATTGAGAAGAAATGATTAGGGCTGCATTCCAGGGGGCAGATCACGTAAAATGAAGACGATCGAACGACATCCTTTCGACAATAGCAGTCTCTGTTTATTACCACAGATATGATAGAGATAGCATGCGTGAAAACGATATCGTCGAATCGTTTTTATTTTACGTGATCTGACCCCAGGTTTGACTATTTTAACTAAATTAACAGCGATTGTTTATTTAGTTACTTTTTGGAATCTGGGACAGCTATTGTTACTAATGACATGTTGTAGTATGAGTGAAATGAACCACACTTTTGCCTCAAGTTAATTTAGTTAACTTCCCCTCCTTCGAACTGTCACAGCTTGTCAACGCTGTAGTTAAAATAGTCAAACCTGGAATGCAGCCTAGGTACTTCTTTGCTCTGTCTAGATCACTATTTTCCTAAGATTTGAAAAACAAAAAAATATATTTTTGGAATTGAGAGTACATTTTCGATTCTCGATTCTTTTCGACAGTTTCTGTCTTGTTTTTACCAAACAAGTGTGTTTCAGTTTGACAGCTAGTGGAATTTCCGTAGAATTTTTCAACTGCATTAAAACACATCGCATCGGGCAGATCAATTCGGGCCCACATTTAAAACAATAAAAAAAAGAGAATCTGAAAAGCCCATTTGGAAATGTCAGTATAGACACACGATCATGGCCATGAAGCATGAGCTTTGTTTAGCCATAGGAAATCAGTAAATATGTATTCTATAATTTTTGAATGAAACCTATCAAAAGTGGATTTTCGGTGCATTTTCTGTGACTCGTCTTTCTTTTCACTCAAATTTTACATTTCTTCCTTGACACGACTTTTATAAGTATCTACCTCTATTGACCACCAAATATCAAATTAAAAAGCTAATTGGGCCAACAAAAGTTTTAAATAAAGCGTGAAAAACGCGTTTAAAAATTTTTTTTTGTACTCAGAAAGAGCTTATTGTACATTTAAACTTCCCCCAATTACCAAACAGTCGCGAGGTCACTGTACATGGATTTCTACTACAATAATCCAAATTGGACGCCTGAATCTTACTTATCTCAGGTCACAACCAGATATTCTATCCGCCATTTTCTCAGCAAGTGGAACGCATTGCAACGCACAAGCGTTACCAACATACCCACAGCAAACCCGAAAATTCCCTCACACATCTACCTACACTGTCGCAAATCTACTCTCACCAACCTGCACACTATCAAACAATGCTGTATCCATGCACAAATTCAACCAACACTATCGCTTAATAAAACGACAAAAAAAAATTAAAATTCTTCCATTTTTTATTTGACAGCTACCAAACTTCAAAATTGTCAAAAGCAGTAGTAGTAGAAGGAGAGTGAAGAAAAAAAAGGTTCAGAGAAAAATATTCTCAAAAAGTCCAAATCAATTTTTCAATTTTCTGCATTTCCAATTGAGTTTCCTCGCGCAAAAATACCAAAAGCATATTCTAAAATAAATTCCGTGCGTGCTGAGTGTAATTACGTCGAGAAAACAGCACCATCAAACCAGATAAATTGCGAGGAAAAATCCGACGACAAAACATAAACATAATCCAAATGCAACCAAAATGGATAACAAGAGTGCACAATTGGAATTTAAGTTGCTGGTAAATGTTGGATTTTAATTTTTTTTTTAACGTGTTTCGTTCGGGAGTAGTTTTATGGGAAATTCGGGCCTGACCTCCATTAGCGGGAAGTAATATTTTGTGTTGAAAATTTAGCAGATGCAATAAGGGCGCTCACCCACGATTATATTTTTTTTCTTTCGTTTTGCTTCATCCTCCATCACTCTGCTCTGGTGTGGAAGTGGAAGAAATGTTTTCGAATATTAATGTATTTGTGTATCCTCCGGGAGCCCGAAGAATGGGTTGGAGGTGAAAACATTAAATAATGAATGTATTTTGGTCGTTTCATGTGTTTTTCGGGAATTTCTATTCAGCGCGCGACTATGAGTACGCAAATGTAAATCGAGTTGGAGGAACTCGGTGGCAAGTTGGAAATATTATGTTGAATTAGAATATTATTCTCACTTTGTAGATGTAGTTTATTACAACGATTTTTATTTACTATTTGATTTGTGGAAATATAACTTAACTCGGAAACGAAGCATGCACTAATAATTTAATGACTGAACAAGAGTGTGTACCCTTTGCGGGGATGGTAGTGATGCTACTTGTGTCAATTAACTAATTTTTTTTTATATAGAATTGTTAATAGTTCTACTATTTATGGTCACATTTGGTTCTGCTAAAATGAGGATAATATTTTTTACTGATCGGTCTTTAGAAATTTGTCCTACTTCTCCCTAGAGTAGCAATACGATGTCGTGAAACTTGTAGAATATACGTTTTTACACTTTTTGTGTCTCTCAACTCTATTATGTTGACGTAGGAACTTATCAAAAGATATGGGAAGAAGCTAAACCACCAAAAATACCTTCTTATGGCCAAAAGGTTGTTTTACCTTTGCTTTTGCTAAATCTAAACATTCATTCATTTTCAATGGTCCGCTTGTCCATTAAGTGGGTCGCGGGTGTAGGTTGCTCAAGTGGACCCTCCATAGCTCTCGATCCTCCGCCATCGACTCTAAATCATCAAGGGCAATCCCCATACGGGTATAGGAGAGATTATGGACTTGATCTAAGCATCTCATCCTTGGTCTACCTAGAGGACGCCTACCCGATGGTACGGATTCCATAGCACGTCGTGGAATCCTGGTCGGGGACATGCGTTTAACATGACCAAACCACCGAAGCATGGATCGGTCTAAACATTACATTACATTAGATTCCGCATTTGGGTAACAAACTTCTTCAGTTAGCCCGATCCTTAGGTAGCTGCATTCATTTACGCACTCAAAATAGGTTTCGGTCCTCTTTTACTTCTGCATTGTCCTCTACTGCATTGTATTTGCGGATTAGACTAGAAGACTGTGGCCGGAGCATTTGTTAAATTAGACGACTTGCATAATTGTTGACAAAGTTGATGTCGCTATACAGCTCCTATAACTGGTCGCTGAATCGCCTCCTCTAAAAAGCTATGCAGGTAAACTGTGATGGTCTTTAGGCTGGATATTGCCAGACTTCCTTCGTTGTGTTCAGGGTCGACGTCGTCGTATCCTAACAGCGGGATTCCGCTCTTCGTCACAGATATAGATTCTGTCGAAACAGCTTTTTGACTATCGTAGCGCTGGCTCTGCTACAAGGTTTCCTTCTCCATTTAGTTTCTGTACGGGATTGGCTGTCCTAGTGTTTTTGGTAACGTTGTCCTTTTCTTTTTTGGGACACAAGCGTATATTAGGCTAATGTTGGCGAATTAGCTTAGACGCGAATTGTCATAAAACGTATGGCAAAAATCCACATCAAAATAGGCACTGCCGCTGGTCTCTATACTAGCAATAACCGTAATATAGGTCCCAATTTTTTTTATCCGTCTAATGTCTTGCTCATGCCATCGGACTTCCTGGATGGCAGTTATGTCTGTCTTGTAGCAACCTAAAGTCTTTGCTAATTGTTCGGCTGCACATGACCTGTTCGGTGTACAAACATTGCATATGCAGATCCGACCGTAATTCTCCTTATTTCGTTTTAAGTCGTACTTCTCCGAAGTTTGTAGTCGCTTAACAACTTAATTAAATTTAATCAGAAATTTGCCGTCAGTCCATTCTCTCCAGTCAGCAGTCCCCCGCTTAGGGTCTGATTAAAAAAATCATGTATACCCAGCGACATCTATCGAGAAATACTTCTTTAATGTGTACTACATTTATTAAGGCACTCTGGTTGCATTTTGTTTCACACAGAAATCGTTTGCCCTTCTTCACGCGACATGTAAAATGCAGTTTAATAGTTAAATATTTAAAACATTCTCCGAGTGTGATCTTTCTCGCCGTAATTGGGCATTTGGCCTTTGAATTTGAATTTGAATGATGCCAAGCGTAATAATAGATTAAACCATTTGCCATCTTTGATGTTAACAACTTGGAGATCAACGTCGGTTGCAAATTTTTAATTTATAATTTAATTGAATAGAATAAAATTATGTAATAGTTGCTATTGAACATTCAAGTGTTTGGGTGCGTTAGTCTATGTTCAAGTTTATCCAAGATTCGCGAATTCCAGTTCTTTTGAGTGAATTTTCCCGATTCTTATTCAGCTGTATCTACTTTCCACCAAAACTTTTTTCCAACATCCATTAATATTCATATTCTTCAACAGGCTGACCGCGCTTTAGGAGCTCTCCATCACCTTGGTGTCGCCCAACGCAGCGAAGCGATCCATTATTTTGTCGAATCTCTTCGGGTAAAGTATCCCGACTCGTATGAACAAGTACGACAAAAATTGTCCAGCAATGCGGTCACCAACTCAATTAAGAAGGAAGAAATCGATTTGTACAATGTGAAGAAGGAGGAGCAGCAAGCCAACAGTGTTGATGTCACCGTTGGTGTGGCGTCCGCCGCCGATGGAGTGAGCAGCAATAGTAATAGTAGCGCCGCTACTGACCTTAATCAGAATTTCGAGAAAATTCTCTGCAAAGAAGAATTCATGTGCATTGATGATGAGGACGACATCGATGGCGAAGAAGAGGATGATATCGAAGATGATGACGAAAGCAGCAGTAGCCCCCCACAGCATCGCATTCATAGGCTTCATCAAATCCATCGCATGGACTCCTCATCTTCGTCGTCGCTACTTAAGTTGCATGAAGATGAGAGCGCCGCTATGGTGCGTATGCCATTCAATGCTCACTTTGAAACTCTGGCCGATCCATTGGATCTAATCCCATCTTCTGTAATTGACACCAAGAATCCAATGCTTATCGGTGGCTCCACCAAATCATCATCGGACAGAAGTGAAAGTTTTACAGTAGCCAATATCTCTAGCCGGGACATACGTTTGAAACGTACCAATCCGCTGAGTAGGCTAGGTGGTGGATTTACCTTCCACCCAGAATCCTCGGTAGCTGTTCACTACAATCAGCGTGCCGGGGAAATTAGTATTAGATCGTTCAAAGAGCAATTTCGTTGTAGAATTAAATTCGCTTTAAATCACCATCATAAGCCTTTTCTAAAAGAAATCTATAAGAATTTTATCCTGACTGGACGCATCGATGGCATCAAACCACCGCAGAGAGCTCTTCCGGCGCCGCCACCTAAACCTGATCACTCTTTGGCGGCTGACGATCTGCCGTCAATAGGGCAGTGTCAGAATGTCGCTGCCGACGCCGCCGCCGTCGTTGTAGTTGACGACGAACCAATTAACGGAATCTCAACAGAACAAATTGAGCCTACTTACAATAGTACGAAGCTAGTACTAAACAATAACAACAATAACACTAATTTAAACGGAATATCTGTGCTTATGTCTAAGGAATACAATAGAAATAATAATCTTAATGAATTCTCGACGTCTGGCTACCATCATCACCACCATCTCCATCATACGCATCCGCATCCGAATCTCGAGGAGAATAGCCAAACCACAAACACTGAAGATAGCTCTGAAGATGCTACTAATCTAGAAGCAGTCGGCATGGATACAAATAGCACGGCCGGCTCAATTCTAAACAGTATTGAAGGAGATGAAATTGATTTGTTGTCGCTGGAGCATCAACATGCACCAGGACATATGATGCTGCAACAGCAACAGTTTTATGATCCGCATCAGCAACAGATGTTGCGTCATCAGTTTGAACAAAACTCGAATAATCCAGAGCAAATTTTGATGATGCAACAGCAGGGGCATGCTGCGCATGCCCTACTCGACGATGAAGAACCAAAGGAGTCAACATCCATAGACATGGGCAATGGGGGTAGTTCGGAGGGGCAATCAACATCAGCGGAATCTGGCAGTAAAAAGGGGAAGCCGAGCTATAACTGTTTGCTATGTCCCAAGTCGTATAGAAAAAGAAAATCACTTCTGGATCATTATAAGATTCATCCTGGCTATTGTCATGATTGCGGAAAGCCCAATGGACACTCGTTAGAGGTGAGTTGAAAAATAGTTTTCGTTTCAAAACAAACAACAAAAAAAATTCCCCCTTGTTTGCAGAAATCGTAATTAGTTATATGAGTTCCAATTTGGATATACCGATTCCGATTTCACATTTCACATTTCGCATGTTTAATCGAACCAAAACCCCTCCAAGTCTGTCTGTTTTTGTTGGGTTATTTGCAATGCATTGCGTTGGCTATGGAACAATCCACTTATTTGTCTAATGTTGCAGCTTTGTCGTGATAGTATCTGTCACCTTCAACCATGTAAAAACACGTTTTTATGGTGTATTAGCTGAGTGGGAGCTTTGCCGAACAAAAGCTTTGATTTAAATCTTCTTACAGTCCTCCTCCATGTTCCCTGGTTGACAGTGACGGCCAACTCTATCCTTGGTCTCCCCATTATTGTCCGATTATAAATGCTGTCCAGTCCGGTACTGGATAATTTTCACCGCCGCGGTCTCCCTAGGGCGCTCTTGCCACATGTCCGCCGCACCTTAATCTGCACGATTTTATTACTTACTCTCGAATATACTCGATTCAAACCACAAATTGGTTCGTGCCAACAGTTTTCTTAGAAATTTGTTTTCAAATATGCGGAGCCAATCTAAGCCGTTTCTTAATTTATTCGTAATTATAGTTAACACGTTTTTATTTGTTTACAGGAAATAATCAATCATAATCGCACGGTGCATGTTAAAGAATTTCCATTTGTTTGCGAAACGTGCGGCGAATCCTATTCGCGTCGTCAGCAGTTCCACGCTCACGTCGAATCTCACAACAAGAAGGAGTTCAAAAGTGAGTGGTTGAGTGTAAATTTCTTAAAAGAACTCGTCCAAGTTCTATAAATAGCACTTACCGTTTGAGAATTTTTTAACGTTTAACATTATTTACAGCCTACTCCTGTGTGGAATGTGGTCAGAAGTTTCCTCATAAAAAGCTCCACCAACAACATCTGGAGGACACAGGTCATAAGGCGGATGGAGCTATCTGCGAAGTATGCGGCGCAGAATTTCCCTCGAAGAATGCACTCTACCAGCATGTTATTCGGGTGCATAAAAAGGACAACTTCTTCGAGTGTCACATATGTCAGAATCGGTTTACGCTGAAAGCCAACCTGGAGCGTCACGTTCAGTTGCATACGGAAATCAAGCGAACGTATGTCTGCGATTTGTGCGGATCGTCGTACTTTACGTATCCGGCGCTGAAAGATCACTGCAGTAATGCACATACAGACGCATCCGAGTGCAAGTGTCCTTTGTGCGGCAAGAGGTTTGGTTCTGCGAAATCGTTGCAGCGTCATTTACCATCGCATTCAGAGGAGAGACCGCACAGTTGCTGTTATTGTGAGCAGGTAAGAAACAATTGGGTGGTATTAGTGGAATGACGTTGAATGATTTGAAATGATGCTTTTAGACCTTTAAATGGAAAACACATCTGGTGCGCCACAAGCAAACCATGCACGGTAACCAGCCTTCGCCGAAAAAAGGAAAGCGATTCGCAAAATGCGATGAGGGTAAGTAATACTTGTTGAAATTTATAGTTCGTTGAAAGCTCAGACTTCGATTGATTTTAGAATTGATTCCGATGGATATACCGGGACCACCGCCGGCCAAGATGCCGAAAAAATCGAATTCGAGCAAACCAAAGCAACAGAAAGCAATTGTAGTTACAAATACCCCAACACCAATGCCTACGAGTACAATTCAGCAATCATCAAAAGAACAACAGTTGCAGCCATCGCAGTCGCAACAGCAGGTACCACCACCACCGCCGTCTCAGCAGCAGCAACAACAGCAGCCGCAACAACAACAACAACAGCAGCAACATCAACAACAGCAGCAGCAACAACCACAACAGGCGCAACATCATCAGCAACAACAACAGTATGTAAGCTCGAATAGCAATAGCAGCAATAACTCATCAATATCACATCAATTGGGAGGAGGAGAGTCCCAGAATTCCATTTATAACCACAGCTTTAATGCAGACAATCTGCTTGGACAACAGTGCAATCAACCCACACCCCCGCCACAGCCGTTGCAACAGCAGCAGCAGCAGCAACAACATCATCAACAGCAGCAGCAGCAACAATTGCTGCACCGCTTGACACCAAATGCAGACAACAGCAATCTAATTGTGCGTCTGAACAGCTTTAATTCGGGTGCTGAAACACAGTTTCATTTCGATCAGAACGCAGCGGGAGCATATCAACAGCAGCAACAGCAACTCATCAATCAATATCAACAGCAACAGCAACAACATCAGCAGCATATGCGGAGCCATACGCCACAGAGCCCACAGCATCAGAGTCTTCACCATCAACAACAGCTACAACAGCAGCAGAATTCACATTTCGCGCCGCCGCATCATATGCTACATCAACATCAATTGCATCATCAGCAGTCACCTCATCAGCATCATCGCCAACATCAGCGATCACCACATCACCATCAGCAACAGCAACAACAACAACAACAACATCAACAATTGCAACAACAGCATCAGCAATCATCACACTCATCGCCACAACAACATCATCAACAGACGACACCGCTGCAATCACCGCAACCAGTGGGAGTGCCGGTGGCAGTGGCACAGCCACAGCCTCCACAGCAACAACAACAGCAAACAGCGCAATCGCAATCATCACATCACCATCAACAACAACAATACCCATGTGCCTCAATACAACAGCAATCAGCGAATCCGAACGATTGGAGCAGTTTGAATTTTCCGACACCAACACCAACGGCTAATAATCCCACCAATCAGCAGCAACAGAATCCAAGCATTGGTGGAGGTGGCGGCGGAACAGGTGGCAGCAGCCTTGATGCTAAAGACAATAGTAAATTCTATTCGGTCATTCATGTTGATCCGGACTTTCTCGGTCTTCCATTGAACGTAACTAATCCAGGACAGCAACAACCCCCAACTGCTGGTGGCGGTGGAGGTGTGAAACAGACCGGTGCGACGCCAGGTCATGATCAACAAGCTGTTCTAAGCGCTGATATAATGAACTTTCAGGTGAGTTGCAGTTGCATGACAGTTTAAAATCTAGGTTTCTCCAAAATTGTCCCTTCATATAAATACAAGATGAGTAATTTTGTTCCAGGTGGCCTTGAGAGAGACTTAAACTTTTCTTTCAGTATAAAATCTTTTGATTATAATCTTCACATTCTGACACATCGTTTTCTATCTTGACATTACCCTATCTATGGCTCAGAACAGCGAAAATCATCTCCTTGTACAATAAATAAGCATGAGGTTTCCATTCGAAGGTCTACTTAGCATATCTTCACCCTTTCTGCGCAATCGGGATTTTTGTTTTGTAAATCGATTGCTGTGAAGACTTTAGGATTCGCAAGCATACAACTCACTTGTTATCGGAGTTGGATAGTTCAAACTGGTGCCTATTCAGATTGATTTCCTCTATGGGCTACTGTATATGCTGTTGAGCGGCATGACGTGTGTATATATAAGTTTGACTTTGAACGCATGTGCACCGACTAAACCGACGAGTTCTGCTGACAGCAGAAGTGTGCTCTAAGGCCTTGTCATGATAGTCACCTATCAGTTTTTCTTCTCACATTTCGAACAACATGTATTATGTACTGTCCTCCTCTTCCAGAGTTTTCCAAGGTTACTCTTGTTTTCTCTTGCTGATTAACTTCGTTTCCTTTGTACCTACACTTTGTTTGTGATAGGCTGACGTATGTTTGTAAATTAACTAGGCGATGCTGGAAAAACCTATGCAAATTAATTCAATGAAGAAACATTTTTTGCCAGCTAACCTAGCTATATTCAATGATCCATGGCCATGCACTAGTACCCATTAAGAAGTTTAATATCGATATCAATTGTATAGCTTTGGTTGTAGAATAAAGTAAAGTAGCTTTTCTGAAAAAACATTCATTCGAAAGGTGTCTACATTCTAAAAGTTATCCTTTTAAATTCCAGAATATGTGGCCACAAAATACGCAGCCACAGCAAATGGCATTCAACAGTGCCACTCAACCGGTGGTACCATCGGGCCAAGCAGATGCTCACAACTACAACAACATTGGAAGTATTCTCACCAACTTGGACATAATCGGCAACAACAATCCAATGGAGTACAATTTCGAATTGCTGCCGCCACCACCTCCCCCACAACAAAACAACTCGCTTCCCGGTCCCCAGCAACAACATCATCCATATGCAAACGCAGCTGGTCTTCTGCGCCATACATACGACTATCCCAACCACACACTCACTGACATATCCGAACAAAAGAACACCTTCCAATCATATCACCAGCCAGTAGCGGTGGTAACACCACCCTCGGGCTATGACCCTCAGCCGGTGCCTGGCGCTCGTGTCTACGGTCAGCAAGCGGATGAAACAAAAACGGTTCTACCACCCATTAGTGAGTATATGCATCATGCGGGCTTGCAGCCGCCCCCGCAAGACGTCAATCTCGTGTATTACCCAGTGAAGAACGAATAGTGGTACCGTTCAGCATGAAAAATTTCTGAGAACCGTAAAAACAAATATGATATTAAACTAATCCCTTCCCTACGTAAGTCTATAAAATAGATGAAGCAACAAAACACCAACAGTAGAGCTCACCCCTCCATTTCGGAGAGAATGGGCGTAAGAGAAAGTTTTAATTTTTATTAAACAATTATACATAAACAAGATACTTCTTAGAGAACCTTTTATTGCTAGCTCTTAAGTGACACACAAACAGACACCAACATACACGATATTTGTTTTAATTTTTGTTTGTTTTATTTTAAACTGTTATTCTAAAGGAAAAAAGGAAATAAAACGCGTATATATCTACATATATTTAAATTTATACAAAATTTATATAAAAAATAAAAAAATAAAAACAGAGCGAGTGTATGTATATGAAACATTAGAGGCATGTTCCATTGCGAATTTTCAAGTTTTGGACAAATTTCTATTATAATTTAATGTTTAATTTTTTATTATTATTATCATTATTATATAAATATATATTTACAAATTAAAAAAATACAAAAAATACACAGCTGTAAGATGAGAAAGTGAATAAAGTTATATACGAATCAACAAAGGATCGATTATGATGGAAATAACGTGAAAAAACATGCACATTTACATATTATTATTATTGTCATTATTACAGATTTTTATTATATATATATTTTATATTATATTATTATTTTGATCGACCTATATTGTTGGGTGTTTTTATTCATTATTATTTTTTTTAAGAATACAAACAATAAACAAAACAAAAAATTATATATATATATATATATATTACAAAATTTGTATATTTCACTATAAAAAAAACACAAAAAAAAAACAAACAAACAACAAAGTAAAGATAATTATATATGTATACATATAAATATCAAAAACAAAACAACAAAAAAAAAAAACCAACAAGTTTTAAAGAAACGTTTATCAAGAACATTTTTTGGAACAATAAAAAATTATTTTTTATTTATAAAAATAAATTCGATTGTTGTTTTTAAACTTCTAACACAAGTTGGATTGTAATATACCGAATAGTGTTTCCAACTTGGAGGACATTATTTACAAAAATCACGGTAACCTTGAACAGCAGGTTTCGATATTCAGTCCTAGTCATCACCCGCCCCATGTTGTAGGAAACTGGGGCCCTATTCTCTAAGTCGTTCCGAAAGTAAATCCTTTTCGAAATTGCTTTTTGTTCCGTTTTTGAATTCAAACTCTGTAATACTTTCGATTTTCCGTATAATCAATGCTTTTGACATTACTTTCCGCTTTCGAAATAGAGAGAAGGTACCAAATATTCGGTCTCGGAAAATTTTACATTCGGAACGAAATACAGAGAAGGGCTCCTGTTGGGAGAACCTGTTTGGGAGTACGAGTTCTCTTGTTGTTATTGCCGTAGCGTCTTGCAAATCAGAGCCTAAACTGTATGAGACAGAATGTTGATGGGATGTGTCTTATGTGAAGGTACATAGAGTACAAGGTGTATGAATAGAAGGTAATATATTGCGCATCCCGCAATGGCGGCCAATTGTGACTGTGCAATAATCGTATAGAAATAATATGCGCGTGCATGAGATATGGCGGACAATTGTGACTATTCGTATGGAAAAGCATGCCTTTTTGACAGACGCGCAGAACGAAACGAAAATGAGTGCTCGGTATATATTACCTTCTATTCATATACCTTGTATAGAGTACATGTGCTAGAATGCCGGTGTAATGTTTTTATTAGATTATTAATAATCGCACCTATTCCCGTTGGCATTTATCGTAAAAGCCTAATATTTCATTTCGGTTTTAAGTAGTGTTTGAGACAAAAGATTTGAAATTACAGTGATCACAAAAAAGAAACAAAATCGTTAACAAGAGTTAGAAAAAAAATCTGAAATGACACGACAAATGAGTCGTATACAACAAACGCCAACGGGAGAGCGAATGTATGTGGATATAGGCCCTTATTGTGATTGTCGATCAGCGATCGTCACCACAATTGTCGATTGCGTCGATTGATATAACCTATTCGTACGCACAAAGTTTTTTCACTTCCAAGAAAAGCATCGATCAGACATTTGTAATCGACTACAAGCGACTGTCAAATCGACAAATATCAATCGCAATCGAGAATCACAGGTGTCGATCGATCGACAGTTGTCGCTCAACGATCAACTATCGACACTCACAATTGGGGCCCATAGATTAATTATGTGTTTAAGCAAATTCTTTTTTCTTTAACACCCATTAGGTGGGACTGGTTGGGTACATATATTAAGGAAGTACATATAAGAGTTCGCTTTGCTACGCTGCCCAGGGGGTCTAGCACGTAACTTGATACAATCGAGTTCGGTCCATACAATCGAGCACCTAATTTGTCTCAATCGATTATTCTCGATTGATTATCCTCGATTGAGACAAATTAGGTGCTCGATTGTATCGACTGAACTCGATTGTATCAAGTTACGTGCTAGACCCCCCAGGTGTGGGGAATCAACGAATACGAAGCGATAGAAAAGTTTCACAGATGTTTTTTGAAGAAACTTTTTAATCTACCTTTAAAAATTCCTTATAGAAGAAGCCCGAGAAAGCAGACTACTTTACTCTCAACTGAAACTGAATCTTATGGAAAAAAACTACTTCAGTGATGCACTAAATTAGAGAGAATTATCTTCAATATTCAAAACAAGATGTGAAGTCCTTGGCCTAAAAGGATCACCATACAACGGCAGTTTTATCCAGTTTTGCACCTTATGTAATTTGAGAGCAAAAGAAGACTGCTTCCACTTCATGAGTATTATGACCCATTTTAGCTGCCTACAGGAAACTATGACGGTATAAGAAATGAGGCATTAAAAAAGAGAAAATAGAGACAACGCCGTGATCCGATAAGTATCATTACGTTAGATAATTATACTCTTACCAAGTGATATTCTGGGTGATCACACAATCCGTCGTGTTCGGAATTTTGCTACGAACCCCGAAAGAACTATCACAGAATCCATTGCAGTGAACATTTTTACTAAGAATTAAATTCGTAGTAAACATTTCCACTACGACGGACTAAATTCGTAGCAAAAATGTCCATTACGACGGATTCTGTGATAGTTCTTTCGGGGTTCGTAGCAAAATTCCGAATACGACAGATTCTGTGATCACCCAGATTTTATTGCTGTCTAAATTCAGGTTACATTCATTGGACTTACTTTTAAGCGACGAAATTTGCCAGCTCATGATACTTTGCTGGTAGTCTGAGCATATCATATTCACCCCAATCATGGAATCCGCCGGAGGGAATTGTTCGCGGAAAAGAATATTTTGGTATCGTCGAATCCGAAAAGTGAACAGAAATCTGGAAAAAAAACCACACCCTAACAATAGTATGTGTTAATATTATGTATATACCTACCTATATGACATAATAACCGTTCAATTTGCGGATTCGACGATACCAAAATATTCTTTTCCGCGAACAATTCCCTCCGGCGGATTCCATGATTGGGGTGATTATGTTTCCTTTTATTAAAGCTAGCATTTTACGTATATAATTACTAGCACTCATTGCTAACTTGCGCCAAGTTGAAATCAGTAAAATGCCAAACCAGAGAACATTTTATTCAACAGTTTAAGTTTTTATTCAAAAAGAAAGCATTTCTATTCATTTAGATATAGCTTGGAGCATTTTACAGATTTATACATAGATAAGAGCTCAAAGCTCATTCGGCATTCAGCCTCAATTTATAATTATGTATCAGCAGTTGGTTATTATAATCAGTTATAGCCTTCGAAAAGTGATTTCGATGCAAATGCATAATATCAATAAAGCACAATACATTTGGGTTATCAGTCAAGACATTATAGAGAAGTCGGACACTTTGCATTGCCTCTTCATCGCACTCCTTGTCCATTTCAAGTGTGATTTCTTGGGTTCCAAAGATACGGCATGTGTCGTACATATTGGCAGCTAAGTAGCGCAAGATTGAAACCCCGTAGTGACTCAGAAACGGCACATTCATGAATCTGACGCGCTTTGGCTGGTGATTAATAATTATTTTTAAGATCTCGCCAAAGAATTCTCGTTGCTTTTGGCCAATATTATGCGACAAGTGATTCTCGAAGGCCACTACGCGGGTGTCAATTCCATTTGCATCATCCAGCGAACAATGAGGTCGGCTTTCGAAAAGTGGATCCAGCCCATACAGAGCGGTAATCTTGGGTCGAAGAATAAAAATCTCCACTGAGGCAAACAGACTGCTGCATATTTCATTCAGAGGCCTGCCTTTGAACAGCTTCAGCGACAAACGGTCGTCTGGGGTTCGTTGGTAACAAGCCATTTCTTCGTATTCCCAGACCAACGTCTTTTCTATATCGTTCAACGCTTTACACAGAAGGAATACTTGCTCTTCGGTGGAAAGATTTTTCATACAAAGCCGCTCGGTGTGGGACCCGCGATAAATCCGCGTATTAATGCCATGCTGGATTTTACTCTGCGGATCCTGTAGAATCATTTTCTCTGGAGCAATAGGCTTCACCTTGTAAAGCTCGAGGAAGTGCGTAGACACCTTACTGCGCAGCTCGTGACACTGTCGGTTATCCCACCTACATTTGAGATCGTATGAGTAAATATTTGACTCGATGGCGCTTATTTGTTCAAACATAAAGCGTCTTGTACACACTTCATGTTGTATCAAGAAATCCGATGGAATAAACCGCTTAGGGAAGAGCGGGAAAATACTGCGCAAGTCCACCTTATCCAGCATGGCGTTGAGGTAGTCTTTGATGTTGTCAGGCTTTTGGTAGTCTAAACAAATGAGATAAATTTCTGAGTTGCCACGTTTCGATGTGGCCGGTTTAAAGACATTAACCTCTTCAAAAACACAATTCAAAAAGTAGACTAGACTTATGCTGGTTGCTTCAAAGAGTGTGAACATTTTTAAAACGAGACTTCCACCTTTAGCGAGGATGAGAAGAGCCGCACATACTTCGGCAAAATGCAAGGTGGAAACGAATTCTTCTTGATTATCTGGCTCCTCGAAGCAATCAACTGACCCATCGGCTGTGATTAAATTAACTTCTCCATGGCGATCGTTACATTCTTTGGCCATGTGTTGGATGTTGTTTCGGTCCATAATGTTGCCACTAAAATCCTCATGGAATAGCCAACGATCCAACGTATACAGCATAAATCGGTCATCAATTATCATTTTGTTGAGGGGGTTGCCTTCGTAGTACGGATTGAGTGTTGTCGACAGCCAATTCCAGTTAACCTTTTGAATGGTAAAATAAATATATTGCAGTTAAACTATGAGCATGTAAGCTACAACAGAAGAATAGTTTTATGAGTAATAAGGAAGTGCACTATGTAAATAGAGTAAACAAACTGCACATATTATTTTATCAATGGAGTGCATTTTCTTTAAACAAATTACAGATAACGTTCTATTTACAACGCAATTTGTTGATAATGCCATTTATGCAATTATATACATACATAACAAATAGTACCATGAATAATCAACGACGGAAATGCTCAATTTATTAAATATTTTCTACCTGACCGTTAGACAAAAGATAGAGTTTCTTGTATTCGTAAACAAAATTGCACCTAATCTTTACCTCATTATAAGTAGAATGCAAATAGTGGTTCAGTGCAGCTATAAATGCTCCTGGTGCTTCGCATAAATGCAACGAATTCAGTCTTCCAGATTTAACAAGCTTATACTGATGCAAGCATTCGAATAGCTTACACCATGCGACAGTGACAAATTCCGCTTTAATGTTGTTTTTTAGTTTCCAAGGTATCTCAGATGATGGATCCTTCTTTCTCGTATGCGCGCTCCAATCTTCAATGACGTAGTCATTCAATTTGCTTTTAACAGCGTTCAGATCATGTTTAAGCTGTTGAAAATTCTCAAATTGATAATACTCTTTGAAAAGTTCCCCGAGCGGTGGTAGTGTCCATTTGAATGTTTTATTATATTTGAACTTTTTCTCGAAAAAACACTCGAGTTTTGAACTTTGTATTTCTTTTGATGGGCCATAGCTTACGGGCAAAGTGAATTGATTCCTTTCATATTGGTAATCTCGATCTGCGGCAATTAGTGTAGAGCTTTCTGGTTCGTCCATAATATCGAAGAATGTGTATTAATACTTTATTATATTAATATTTCTATTGTCCTGTCTTGTTTATGAGATACCTTTTTGCGTCGCTGTTCTCATTTTGTTGACATACGGGTAGACAGTTGTTGTTGTGAAAGAAATTGATAGTAAGTGCTGCCAAGCTTCTACAAATTGAGTAGACATGATTTATAGCAGTTTTTATAATGGTATAAAACTACAAGAAATTATTTTCTTTCCTAATCTAAGCCAAATCTCTGAATTATTGTTTAAGAGAATTGCATTAACAACAACTCGTAGACACAGTCGCTTTGGTAGGAATGATAGCTATTTCGAGCTACACCACTAATTCATCATCAGACTCCTTTAAGTGATTGTTTGAATATAATTTTCAACATAATTTTCTGACACTATCGTGGTCGGAAACGAATTTTCAGTCGTCAAAATATTATCCTGCTCCGGAAACAAGATTAATTACAATTATTTTTTTAATTTTTGACGTAGAAATTGCTTTAATTCTTCCTATAATTATAATTCTAAGCTATTTAAATTCCAATAGGCTAATTTTTTGACGTTTTCTTTTGTTTGAGTTTTGATAGAATGTTGAAGAGGGTAAAATTCAATAAATCTCTATTTTAAGATTGGAGTTTGGTGAACTTATCTTTGGGTGTTGCTATTCGCTCATTGTTCGGGACACGGGTACGTAACGAAATGTCAAAGTTTATATTGGCTCGCTACTCTCGCGGCAAGGACTCTAAATTTCAGTATAATCATTTTCGGACATTATGCCTTACGTTTAGGATCCAACTTTTATAAAGAGTTTTTAATGAAAATAGGATTACGTTACGTTGATTACGTAGTCGTGTCCCGAACAGCGGTAAACGTCACTTCAGTACAAAATATGTGCGAATAGCCACTTCCTTGACAAAATCAAGAAAAAATTTTACAAATATGAAATAAAACAGTAGGTACAACTATTTAATAAAATGCAATGTACCTTTTTCTCTTCTCTGTAAAGAGGTATAAATTCGTCTTTCGGGCTTAGGTTAGGTTAGGTTAGGTTTGTGGGCTGGCGATGATTACTCCATGAGTACATGCCCACACGCAGGTCAATACTGTCATGGGAAAGAGGTTGTCCCTAACCCATTATAACACTGTCTATAAATGCTGTACTTATTTACTTACTGTGCTGTTACTTCAAAATTATCCTGATGATTTGATAAAGTTCATTATGTTGTCTATTGATGTGCTGGAAAACTCGTCTAGATCGTGGAAGAAGGAACTTGTACCTGGTGTATTGGAGACTTAGAGTTCGCCTGTCTTGTGGCTTTTCTCCCTGCTTCAAGCTTAAGTGTGTATTTTGCGGGCGGGCTTATGGCCAGTCCATATTTCATTATTTAGGCATGAACCATGGATGTATAGCTCTCTGCTTTTGGTGAATGAAAGCGGATAGTATATTCCTTAACTTTGTTATCCAACAATGGGGTGCTGTTTCTACATCTTTGCCTTTCGTTATTTCCATTGGGGGTACAACCAGGGAAGTGAGTATGAAGAAGAAGCTCGAGCGTATCATGATATGATTCTGTCCAACGGCAATTGGGATAGGCAATGGGCTGATAATTTTGCTAAAAATGGTCCCTAAATCCTTAATTGAATTATGACTTATTGCAGTGCATTTTTTTTAAGCCCCTCTCTTTGTCAACATTTTGAGCAACCCAATGCATAGAAACATTAATTGCATGACTTTACACCCATACACACTATCAGTTTGGATCTTAAACTTTTCTAAATACCTAACTTTGGTCATTTGTTATCAAGAGTCGTTATTGTCAAACGGAAATGCTGTCATCAGAAGAGATACGGAAAGTGTTTTGTAAAACAACGATTTTAAATACTCGTACTCGTATACCTCTTCAACAGAACTCTTAAATAAACTTTTTACCGCACATTAAGTAGGGGTTCAGTTAACTTTAACCCTTCTATTACAGAGAACTTAATGAAGTAAAGAGGTTCTTGTGCACGCGATTTCATTATGTAGTATCACGAGTATATACTTCCCATTTAAGTATGATGACGCTAAAGTGAAAAGGTACAGCTATATTGTCCGTAAATGATTCCAGAGCTGAGCAAATTTCGACTCAGTAGAAAACAGCAGATAAATCGACGTGGTCCGTATTCAAATACCGCACATAACTGACATGAAACCCTCGCATTGTGTCATTATTTTTAACTATACAATTGAAACACACGAATCCATCCTTTAATCGGAAATTAATGCCACCCACACAACACCAGGCAGTACCAATAATGATTTTTTAGATTACGCTTTTGTGAAGTATGACAATAGAGTACTATTTTTATTTTAAAATTAGCTAGATAATCGTTTTATATGAAGCAGCATATTGCATGCTGCTAAAACAATTACTTGTTTATTACTGGGAACACAAAAGGACCGTAACTAATAAAACATGAAAAATAGCGCACGCAATCCATCATTTTGAGTTGCGTGAGAAGTTTTATAGGACGTGTAAGGATGAACTTTTCGTTTGAGTGCGTCCTTCGCATTTCCTTTGTTTTGACCAGCAAAGTCGAAGTTGGTGCATGATTGATGGCCATTTTAACGACAACCAAAGAAGAACAATTAAGAAGTGACATCTTGGCGTTTAATTAATAAAAATCCTTCTCTCCACACTAACAAACGTTACACTGCTACGACAATGAACTTTGTGAAAAATAGTAGGTAGTCCCTGCGAATACAAAATAAATGTTGTTCTTGGCTAATGAGTGGGTACATTATTTAATATTTATTTATTTTTTCTTGCCAAACACATTCTAGCAGATTTTGTGGCGATGTTGACAGCTTTTCCAGTATACCGTATGTATATACCTATACATATTTATAACCATTGTCGGGAAGTAGGACATCAGTTTTGCGGAAAGCTTGTGATTTGGAGAGCTAGTGCGGGCCAATGGAAAGGTTGATATTATTTGACTCGAATGATCTAACAAATACAACTCTAACTAGCCCCCAGTTTCAGTTAGAGTTCAACTGAACCTGAACCAAACTCCGGACGGTTCTGGACGGCCAACCGAAAACGACATTAAACTACAGTATAAACTATATTCAAGGTTTAAACGATAGGTACTGTGAACCGAATTCATTCTTGAACTCCATAGACCCAGCCTAATTGTGCCTCAAACACCAGGAACGATTCTGGACTAAACTACAACAGCATACTTTACCATCAGACACCGTATCGGGTAATGAGAAACTAATATGTAGAAGCAACCTGTTATTGATTTACTGTCCATGGAAATCAAATTAATTTGTTATCAGTTATCATTATCACCCTTCATTAATCAAACATGCAGTTGCCAATTAAATCATTCTTCCGACACCAACTCTGGCGTCGACCAAACTCCTTCTATTAGAAGATATTCTCTCCAGTATTAGATATCTAAAGATTAATTTTTCATCCACCATCGACCATAGCGTACAAAACAACCCCCACCAATCGAGTATAGAGAGCGAACAACAGTGTACATAAGTCTATTAAGGGATAAATATATAATTATACTTAATGAAAACTAATAAGACATTTAGGTGATTAGATTTGCGAAACAATTTAACTCAA
This sequence comes from Cheilosia soror, assembly GCA_949372485.1. Classification (NCBI taxonomy): domain Eukaryota; kingdom Metazoa; phylum Arthropoda; class Insecta; order Diptera; family Syrphidae; genus Cheilosia; species Cheilosia soror. The sequence continues at coordinate 68,959,815 of OX443564.1, forward strand.
TTGATAAGGGTTAACGCTTCCTCGGGACGAAGCGCATACCAGCAAACCATTAGTTGAGCCTGCTCCTTTGGTCTGCGGTCATACATTCCTCAAGGGAGAAAAATATAAATACTTTGCTCTTCGCTTTGAAAGTTCATTGGTTTTGGTTGCCGCCAGCTGTAGGGGAATGAAAAACAAATCCTTACTAAATAAATTAAACCCCTCTGGTGAAAAAGGACAAGGGCTCAGATAGCAACAAAAAAAAAAGAACTAAACAATGAATATAATAATCCTTCAACGGGTTCTTTTTTGGCATGCGGTGAACTTGAGAAAACCAAAAAAAAAAGTTTAATCCGCACAACAAACAGATATCGCCAAAAGGCAACATCCCCAAAGAGAACCGAGAAAGATAACTACAAAAGGGAGAGGCATTCATTCAGCTTAGGGTGTAGCCGGTTTAAGGAGGACTTGCTTTAGTCCTTTCGAGGTCACTTCACCACTAACCATAACCAATAAAACGAAACTGCTGACTGGTAATTGAAATTTAACGTTTTTCATTTCTATTCGCTTTCGTATTTATTTTGGAATAAAGATGCTGGGACTAATTAAATGGGTCATATCGGTTGACTACATGGGCATTATAGAATTGTTAAAAAAATCCCCAATATAATTGAAATAATGTGCTGAGCTGAGGAAGAGCATTTTTAAGGGAAAAATAAGACAGCAAGTGGATTTGTTGAGATAATTGAATTTCTATAAGTATATTCTGATTGAACTTTGAGAAGTGAAAAGTTTTCAAAAGGATTTGCCCTCATATTGGTTGGTTAGGATTGAGAAATTAATTTAAATCAAGGCTTTGGTAGTCTGTTTTATTTTCTTTTCATTTCTTGAAATTACATTTTCACTGCGGGCTAACATTTAATAACTCATTGGATTAAACTCTTTCTTGGATGAGTCCTTTCGTAATAATAAGCGCATTTCTCGCATGGACGGGTTCTATGTTAGAAGTTACCAGAACAGATGAATGCCGCCGAGGAAAAGTAATGTGATTTTCATTCTGATTCTTGTTTGTCCTTTGTCAATTGTGAAGATAAGAAAATTGGATGAGCGAACCCCATCCATTTAATTTATATTTTTGTTGTATTATTAGACGTTGTTGGTTTAACGTTTGACTACTACCCTTTTCGCCTTTAATGTTCCCATTGATAAGTAGGACAAGTGATCAGACTGGGCTAAAAAAGTGATGTGCCAGAGATATTAAAATTTAAGAAAATTTGTGGAATTTCAAAATTAAACTGAATTAACAGAGCTCATAACTTACTTACTTACTTACTTACTTACTTAGGTGGCGCTACAGCACGATCTTTGGCTAACCGCCTCCAGTTGTGCACTCCAAGTTGGTTGAAGTTCCCTTACACTTGTGCCGTTGTGCGCTCCACCTAAGGCGAGGTCTTCCTCTACTGCGTTGTCCCTCCGGTTTAGAATCGAAAACTCTTCCGGCCGGAGCGTTGGTGTCCATTCGCTCTACATGTCCTAGCCATCTTAGTCGACTTATACGTACTTTTCTGACCAAGTCGATGTTGCTGTACAGCTTTTAGGGTTCGTTGTTAAATTTTCTCCTCCAAAGCCCGTCAAGTTGATATAGTAAGCGTAGAATAATCAACGTACCTATACCCCAATAATGGCTCAAAATTTCCAAGCTTTCCTTCTGTATCTTCGTATATGGAATACAAGTTGTGGCCTGTATTTGACATAATTACATTGTGATGAAGAGATAATAATAATTTTCAAATAATATAGGTACATTTACTGAACACTATTATCAATAAATCAAGCTGAGCTTTTCTATTTCCACTAGTCAAAAACAATCATCCCCTAGGGAGACCATATTTACTGAATATATTTATGTCTCAGGTGATATAAAACACTATTCTGTCACAGCCACCCTAAGCATTCAACTACAATAGCAATATTAATCCTTACTTCGCATCCTCAGATACTTGAGTTTTCTGTGTAATACATGTATTAAGTACTTATGTATACATCATTTGCAGATGCTTCTGTGTTCGAAATTCAACTCAAGTCAGCATCTATTGTATTGTCTCTTAATGAGAAAACTTTCCTCCAACTATAGGAAGAGACATAACAAAAGATTTGTTTCGAAAATGCTAACATAACTCTGTAGTCTGTAATTGACACACGTGTCAAATAGGTCACCTCTCAAGAGATGAGAGTAAGAGAACTTAATGCCTTCCGAATATAGTGTCGTGTCATTAGGAGGGACTCTGAAAATGACGGAATTTATGTTAAAAATCGTTTGCACAAAACATCTAGCTGTCAAGTAACACCCAACGAAAGAAAATGTTGTTGCCTTGGCAAGTATTTATGCAAAACAACGTTTCTGGCATAATCGTAAATCAAGACCGCTTTTTCGTCGATTAGCCCGCGGCTGGACTTCCACATGTAAACATAAATTTCAGTTGTTTAACATCTTGTTGCAATCGTTAAATATTTATCCGGGAATGTTTTATGTGATCACACCTCCTTGCTGTTTCACATGTCGTTAGTACTAGCAGTGTGAAGCAGTTCCGCTGCAAGGAGATCCTCGCAATACCCATAAACTGGCGAAGCATTAAATTTGTCTCTAGTTCCCATCCCAATACTTGTATATCATCATTTTCCATTTCCCCGGACCAAGTGAATTTAATAGTTCTTAAGCACACCGACCAACGTGCGAGATAAAGCACAAGAATACTCCGATAAGGGTTGGAGGGTTGATAGTAGTTGTTCGTTCTCGTTTTCGTCGCCCCCGCTTGGCGACGATTTTCTTTCACATTAAAGCTAACTCCACATTTTTATAGTACTTTAATGGAATCCCTTTAGTAGTGATTAAGACTGCGGGCATATTGGGAGGACGACATTACATTGCTGCGTCCCCTCTTTTTATAACCGTTACCGTGGCGGTCTTTCCGAAGCTGGAGGGTTTGCTAAACAAAATTAAAAATATATTAAGTCTTAGAAAAAAAAACGCTTTCTCTTTGTTGCACACATAAATTTACTTCCTTTAGGGGTTTTCCTTGAGTCGCCCTGCGGGAATTGTTTTCACACAAAAAGAGGGGATGGACTGCTTTTGTGCAAAGTCTATTGGAGGTGGTGATTGCTAACGTCTTCCCTATAATAATTGTTCTGCTGGTATGTAAAGTTAACGCGCGATGATGGTTGGAAAATTAACAGAAAGAAATAATTCGAGCGGAATTCGAAAAGTTAGCTGAAAAATGTAAATTATTTTTTGAATCTAAATTCGATGAAATTTAAATTTCAAATCACCTAACTTACCATTCTTATTAGTGATTGTAAAACAAATTAAAATGTAATTTTTTATTCCCGTGTTTGGTGTTGTTGTGTAATCTTTAAAATTGTCATAAATCATATTGCTCATAATCGACTTTCGCGGTCGTGATTATGAGCCTAAGCTCCATAAAGGAATTCGGATTTTGATTTTTTTTCGACACAAGCGTATCGTGAGTAAACTGTCAATAATGATCCTTATAGGGTAATAAATTATCTTTGGTTAATTTTTTTACGTTTTCCTCTGCTTACGAATTTCCTTTATGAACTGCTTTTACTTCAAAGATTTTTATAAAATTGAACTTTACAACTTCTATAGGCAAGATTGGACTGCATTTCTGTTACATAATGCATAACCAGATTATCTGTCAAATGAGTAACAGCATAGTTTGTGTATTGGACTATATAGATACATAACTCATTTGACTAAAATTCACTATCATTTAAGAGATTTACTATGTATATGTAGTATGCTAAGAACGACATTGCCTATAGCCTTCTCGAAGTCTTAAGATACACTTCAAAAAAGTGTCATCGAAATCTGTTCAGCAGTTTTCACGTCAACTGGTAACAGACATAAACCCCCCAACGAGCCATTCGGACTCGAGATAAAATTTCGGTGTCCTCCATTCGTCCCAAAAATAAAAACTCGCACAAATGGTTGTGAGAAGCTAGGCCTAGAGTCAGGCGTCAGGGTGTCTAAATCTACATGCCTGCTGTGCCAACTATTTATTTATTTATTTAAGAGATAGTTATCTCCACTCGATACGACTCAAAACAATCAGAATGTAAACCAAACATTTTCAACGCACCCAAAATTCAAATATTATCAAGGGTTAGGTTAGGTTAGAGTGACAGGCCGCAGTAAGTGCAGCCTGAGGAGGCTTACGTGATACCACAGGATCAGGATCTAATGCTCTTACAACTACCAGCAGGAGCTGAGAATGAAGCGTTGGAGGCAACTTATGCTTGCAGTAGCCAAGATTGTCGAAGAAGTATTCTTCGAGATTCAGTTGTCTACGTGCTGAAAGGGCTGGGCAAGTGCATAGGAGGTGAAGTATTGTCTCTTCCTTCTCCTCGTCCATGCAGCTTCTACAGAAATCATTGGAAGGGAGGTCTAGCCTGAGAGCATGTCTCCCAATGATCCAGTGTACCGTGATGACACATACCAGTGTGCATATATTGGATCTCTTTCGTTTTTACAAGATTGTTGAAGCGCTTAAGATTCAGTATGGGCCAGATCTGTTTCGTGATGGAGCACGTGATGCAGTTTGACCACCTTCGATTAGTGGCGCTTTTCGCATTTTGTTTACACGTAGCGAGAGGCATATAGAGATTCCGCTTTTGACCCTTCTGTGCAGACGAATCTCCTGTGAGACACTGCATCACTCTCCTAGTCAGTCCTGGAGGGTATGCACTTATGCAGGTTTCAAAATTCTTATTGAATTGAAACTGGGGGAGGGTGTAATCAGTATCTAAATATTACCAAAACAGCAGCAACTTTTGTATTATTACTCGTACACTAAAAATTATTGCAAAAACATTTCTTTAGACGATTAAACTCTGGTATGCATAAAAAGGAATAGTTACTGTCAAATCTTACTTCGTGCATCGTTAAATTTCTTCATTTACTGTTATCTCCATTGTTTCCCGAAGCACACCATTCAAACTTAAGAAAATCAATTATTTTTTAATTAATCAACCCATTATCGAAGGTTCCCAGCAAACTTAACTTTAATTGCATGTTAGGTGGATTCCTGTTGCAGACGTCGTCATTCGCCGCCTGTTGTCGTTTATCTATGTCGTCGTCGTCGTCGTCGTCCATTTCCAGCAATTTCACTCATCAATTCATTCCATTGAATAGAAGTTTTATTTTTTTGTGCGTTTCTTTTTGCTTTAATTACCGCTATTAAAATCCCGAAGGAGGAACAAGTGGACAATCTATTCGAACTCTAATTATTTTGCACTCTTTGTAGGGAACTAAACAGCAAAAAAATCACTGCAAATGACTAAGGAGTGGGAATAAACCAATTTTCAGTGCTCTCAAGAAATACAAGCAAAGAGAAACGTTGTGGAATGAGAATTGCAAGGACAATGTAAAAATATATTGAAGTGAGCTAGAAATAATATATTTCTGAATATATAAAGAGGTCTACTTAAGCTAAGATTTATTATGAAAGACATGGAATGTCATCTGCATCTTAGCTAGCGTCGCCATGCCATAATGGATTCTGTCGTGCTGTCAGAATTTAATAAATTATATTAAGGGATCTTCTGGGGCAATAGGCTTAAAATACGGTATAGACCGACTTGAGACTGAGACCGCCAAATTCCAGGAGATTGAAAATTATTTGTCTACAATAAAAAATGTAGTCTCCTTAAAATTATTGAGTATCTAATGAAATTAAATGGCTGACTGTGTTTTACTTCCGAGTGCTGTCATCAGTGACCCCCACAAGCTGTCTAATTGATTTTTGATTGCTCATATCCTTCCTTGAATGATGCGATGCATAGCAGATTTAAGTCACTGCATGGATGTGCAGCTGAGAAATCTTCTTAATTCATCCGTTGGAATAGGGCATCACATTATAACTGCTAAAAAGGAAACTTTTCACAAACTAATATGTAGGTACATTACATTATTTTTTTTTTAATAAAACACAACTCTTTCTAAATATCTCCAAATGATCTTTATTCTACGGTTTTTGTTTTGTTTTACAATTTCTTATAAATAAACACTTAACATCTCTTTGCGCTACAATTATTTCTTTTAAACAATGAAAATGTTTTTTTTTCCTGGAAACTACTGATTTTTACTTACATAAAAAAGTTACGCAAGTTTTCATTTGTTTATTTGTATAGAGCCTAATAATAAGTGTGAAATGGAACAATTAATAAAATTAACAATACTCAATGAATACTTAAAAAATCAAATCTTCAAATGTAAATATTTAAATATTTGTTGTTTTTTTTTAATAAAGAATTAGTGATTGTCTTTATTTTTGTTTTCTTACAATTGAATTTAAGTGCTTTAAAAGCTTGAAATGTTAAATTGTTATTCCACCAACGTATCCCTTACATACTTTGAAGAAAAAAAAATGTATTAAATAACACCTATTATAATATTTATTTCAAAAACTTAATGATATTTCCAATATGCTTACATATAAAATAGTTTTTTTTTATGAAATTTAAATTGCAAAAATGTAAGGAAAACAAAACTTTATATTGGATCTGTGATACGCAGTTTCATTTTATTAATTTTTACAGCATAAGCATAGTCCTAGCTTTTAACCCCTTTTTATGACTTTTTATTTTAATACTATTACAATTTCTTTTACAAAAATGCTGGTTAAAAGTTTTGACTTATTATTACTATTTTGTGTTTTTTTTTTATTTATCTTTCTAATAATTTTTTTTTATTATGATGTATTCTGTTTAGTAGTAACCACTCGCTGCAAAATGATCTTTAAATAGAATTCAATAAGAAAATAACGTCAATAACAATTATGTTGCTGTTTACAAACGTGTGTATAATATAACGTAAATATATTTTAATGTATTATAATAATTTAGCTTGCATCTACGTGATAGGTTTAGCAAATAATAAGAAGCATTATTTGTTTTATTATTCTAAGTTGCACACACTTTGAAGATCAAATCGAGCATATAAAATAAAATTAGAGTAATTGGGAAATGCGTTTGAATGAAGGAGTTAGAAAATAAGAAGACAATCAGATGTTGATAAACTTGTTATGATGTATTGATATCAGTAAGTATTAATTGATGCAAAATATATTAAATGTAAACTATTTATTTTAAATAATAAATGAATAAATAAATAGGTGGCGCAACAGGCGGGTGACACCCAAGGCCTAGCTTCTCGCAACTATCCGTTTTGTGTGAGTTTCTATTTTCGGGACGAATGGAAGGGACCTACAATTTTATGCCGAGTCCGAACGGCTGAATTGAGAAGCTTTTTCATGACAGTCATACTCTTGGATGTTTGTCAGACGTTCGCGAGAGGTGGCGTAGTAGAAAAAACTTTAAGATGTAATTTTTTTTCGGGGATCGAACCTGGGATCCCTCGCACAGTAGTCCAGCACACTAACCACTGATGCGCTACTGCACCCGCATTTATTTTAAATCGCAAGTCTTTATTTTCGAAATCACAATTTAGAAAACGCAGGCCAAAAAAAGGCATTGCCTTTAAGTTGGCTGCAGATAAAAGCTGGCGGTCTATTGCATTTTAGTATCCAATAAACCAAGTGACTCGCATTTCGTTCGCTTCGAAAGCCCCAGAAGAAGATTTCGTTCGCCGGCGAGTTCATGTCTTAGAAGGGAAGAATCGCTGGAGATTTCCCAAAACTTTACGATCGCATAAAATGCGGTCATCTAGAGAAAGTTTGGCGTGAGCTTTCTGTCTGATGTATCTTCCTTACCCAAAAATGCATTTAATTGTACTTCAATGAACATAATTATAGAACAAACTCAATAGATTTTTTTCAAAATTAGAAACAAAAAAATGAGTTGGTATGCACTAAATAAGAAAACAAAAAAATCCATGATGCCAACAAAAAACTTATGAAACTTAAGCAGCAGGGTATAAAAAATAAGTTAATTAAAAATTAATTAACAAAAATTACAGCTCGATAAGACGCCACTAGATGACTTACTATATTTAGAATAATTTTTAGATATAAGCTAATTACTTACGCAAAATACTCCCCACCAGGATCCTGAAGTTGATTATCAAAATACTTATGCAAATAAGGACAATACAATATGCACACTTTCTAAGCCTCTAAGCTCTATGTATTACTATATTAGTTTAAGTTGAATTTATTTAGTTTTCTTGAGGTATTTAAGACATGTTACAAGCAATTACCTTATGTTTAAAAAACTTTTCTTATTTAAACAGAAAAAAAAATAGTTTTTTATTTTCTTTTAGTTTGGTTAGTACAAGTTTTAGGCATTAAAGCTAATTGAAATAAATAGAAAATAAAATTTAAAGAAGCCAACTACAAATGAAATTAAATAAAATGCCTAGAAGTAAAATCATCCGTTCTTAATTTTTTTTTATTATAGTAAAATTTTAGCCAATTTGATTTTTAATTTTTGACCATTCGATTTCATCGACCATGTCTAAAAAAAATAAAAAAGAGTCAGAAGTATGCCTAAATGAGAATTCTACTGAATTAAAAAAAAGTTCATCCAATTGGACTTGACGGTAGTAAACATCTAGTAAAAATTAAATAATAAAAATAAAACCACAACATTAACTAGCTTTCTTATTTTTAGTGTTTTTCTTTTTTTCGTGCCATCCTTATAGTATATGTAGTATTTAACTTACTAAAGAAAATGCTTATATTCCATACTCTTTTTCTAAATAAACTTTAAACAAATGCGACATTTATAGAAAATCTAGAATTATCTGTGTAGTTGTTCTTTAATTGTTTATGCTGGATTTGAGAAATTAATTTGTTTTCAAGGGGGTCTTAAATGGGCTGTTGTAACGAACTTCTGGAGCTGGTTTTTGAATGCACTGGATTTGAATTAGGGTGTAATAAAAATAAATATTATGTTTAGTTTTTTTTTCAGGCACAAATTGGGAGATATCTTTTTTATGAATTTATTTATATGACACCGAGATTTGTAAAATTTATTTAAGAAATTATAAATAAGAAAGACAAATTAATAATAGAAAATTATAGCAATCATTTAAACATGCATTTAAGTATTGGACATTGATTTACTTACCAATTATTTGGAGAAATGTATTAATAGCACAGATGAATAACTTTAACTAGCTATAGTTAGGGAACTAACAAACTTGTCGGCGATAGATCTTTAATAGATGTATAAATGTTTCAGTAAGAAAGCTACATGTAAACTAAGGCGCCAGTGAGTATTTTTCCTTTTTTTTAAAACAATAACCTATCAGAAATTAAACGAAAATTAACTAAATATTCTCAATCGAAGTAGCTTTGTGGTGCAAAGGCAACTTTTTATTAAGGCCCTTTCCCCACCATATAAGAAGGCTCTGTATAAGACTTTATATTCCCACTCTATGGTCATTAAGCATAGACTCTTTGAAAAGTGGATGAGAATATCCTTTGTCGTTTTGGGAGAAAGGGATGAGAATGAGATTTAAAATCGACTTAGGGTTGCACCAACTATTAATTTATATTTTTTTAGGCTTATATTGAATGCAGATTCGGCCGGAGGAGTCCTCTAGTAGACGCCGACAGCGCCTAGTATCATAATCAAAATATTTGGTTCAGTGGATCGTGATTTTCATACTTCCGTTACATAGATCTCGTTATCGGATGCAATTACTCGGCCGCGATTTATCCTAGCATTAGACTGAATTTATAGGTAAACTATATCAGGTATAAAAGATGTAAGTCAGCTACCATTTTTAAACGTATTGTTTTAGTTAAATATCTTGTCATTTACGGAGCTGAGTCACTACAAATGCTGGCTATCTAAATAGCGTCCTTTCAATTCTTAAAAGGTACAGAACCCAGCAAAGGAGGCGTTTGGCATTTCATTCGCTTTGAGTTTATCTGAGAATCCGAAGCGATATGAATTTCATATGATTGCCAACTCATAACCTATACAACCTATACGGAAGAACAAAATGCAAATATCTTTCGCATTTTGCGAAAGCATAACGAAATCGAAATTTCTGGGGGTAGACTACGCGGGCTCACAGTAAAGGGATATGTGAAATGTGCGCTACAGCTTGACCTTTTTATCGTAATTTTCACTCTTTTTTTAACTTGATCTAAAAAGCGTCTAATTTTTAGAATAGATTTAAGACACACATTCCAGCCGCTAACATTTAGACGATGGGATTTGTACCTAATTTATTATTTTTTTATGTTTTTATACCTTCTTTGTTCGCTCTGTGGTAAATAAGAAATACAAAATTGTATGTTTTGAATAAATCCAAACCATTGGATTTTTTTCTCTTACAAAATAGCATGCAAACATCTATTACTTACCACTGTAATTATATTCCAGTTTCATGGTTAAAAATAAAGTAAAAATCCAATCTTGTTGAAATTAAAATAGATTTTGTTTATTAACAAAAAAAAAACCTTTCTACAGCAAATCAGCTTTGAGAGCATCGCATTTTCTGCATACGTACCAAACAAATTTTTTATGAGAGTATAGTTTTCTAACTTACAGTCTTAACAATTAAATGGTAAAATTATACAAAAATCATTCGCTACTCGTGGACATCAAGTGCACGCATCCAATAGATACGATTTCTATTTCTATGTTCGTGGTTTCATTGTGAAACTGACAAGTGACAAAAGAGAACAAAAACAACTACATAGAAAAATAGTTAACAAAAATTACAACAAACTCGTGTGTATGTGTTTGAATTTTTCCAACAACTACTGTGCAAGGCAAGAGTGTTCTTTTGGTGATTTGTGTTGTTGTCTGCGTTTGTGCTTTTTACTCTTTTTCTCGGCATCGACATCAGCCAACCCAACCGCCTTGAGATCCTTGCCACGTCTATGTAGATGGAAGACGTTGCAAAATCGGAAATTACCATTCAAATGGTTTTGACTGGACGGTGTTTGGGTGGACTGACATGGATGATCCGCCGAACGAACTGTGGTCCGATCATGGTGTTCAATTAGGACTGCATTTGTAGTGGTAGCCGGTGTGGTGGCAACACTATTACTGGCGGTGGTTTCGAGTGACTTGCAATTACGACGTTGGTTACGGCTTTTTAAGGACTTCCATCGAAATATGCTCCACTTTGTCGTCGACTTGTTGTCACAACTGCAGCTGGAGCAACCGGGCAAAGCTTGTTGTGTCGACGGGGGAGTCTTACTATTTCCAACGGGGATATCTTTAACTAGGTCCGGTTGACCACCATGATCTGCACCACTGACCGTCGAACCATCTATACTACATGTTTCCCATGCAGCTATCGGCAGGGACATTGGACGCATTCTCGACATTCCGGGATTTAATAAACAACTATCAACGGTTTCTGAGGATGTGGACATACCTGCACGTTCGTCATGGTATTCGTCATCATCGGACGATTCGAGGCGATCTTCAACGAGGGATGTCTGACGCGATAGACCCTGTAAAAGTCGATCAAGGAGAAGAAATATTATTTGATTGTCAAGGCACAATCTGAACCAAATTCCTCAGACTCTTACCGCATTATGACGCCTCCTTGGCGGCGATCTCTTATTCCATAATGCTTCTAATTGATCGAAATGCTGTGATTGTGCTAAGGCGGCTTGTTCCGGACCGAGGTTCGTTTGTGATGTTAATGTCTTCATTTCGGCGATTTTCGAAATTTCCTCCATACTGGCGGAAACGGAGAATCGCCTCTTTAACCGCTCATCGACTTGCGCCATCATAACGGAAGACGTCAAGTGACCGTACTTCTTCTGCCAAGTGTATGTGTCCAGTGAGACTTCCTTCTTCAATAAGCGTTTCATTTGTCGCTTTGGTCCTTGTGGTCGAAGATCTAATAGAAATCGAATAGAAATGAGGATATTTAGAAAATAACTCACAGCTTACCTTCAACGTCTCGAGCGGGGGCTGAGTAAGTCGGAAGTTTGACGTATTGCGCTGGAGTGTTGTGCAAACAGATGACAGGCAAGTTGAAACTATCAACAAGCTGCACCAAGATCCGTGAGCAATCTAGACTAATATCAAATCGAATGAAGGGCACATGGAGTTGTAACGATGTCAGCGCTAAACCGCGTTTGGTTTCCCACACAATAATGGTTTTGTCATCGCTTCCTGAGACGGTGGTTGTTCCTAAAGTTGCAAATAATTATATGTAGTAAAGACAGCAACAAGGCTTGTTATACAGCCTACCATCGGCGGACACTTTGACACAGGTGACTTGACCTAAATGTCCGGCGAGAGTGTGGACTTCTTCTCCGGTATGCAAGTCCCATACAATCAGATTGAAGTCCTTCGATCCCGAAATCACCTGAGTCTTGTTGGTAACCGAAACTGCAACACATGTCACAGCGTCTGTATGTCCAACAAGCACTTGTGCTAACTTTCCTCCGGTCGCTTGCCAAACCTTCAGCGACATATCCCTGGAGCCGGTTATCACATACAAACTGTCAGCGGTAATGGTGAAGCATGTTATGTCATCCGAGTGGGACACTGAATACTTTTCATCCTCCCTGGTCAGGGACCAAATTTTGAGACTGTTGTCGCCGTTTGTACAGACCTGTAAAAATGCCTAGAGGGAAAGCAAGCAGCGGCATTTTTTTGTTTCAACTTACAGCAAACTTCATATTATTGGTGGACGCAAGGAATTTGCTAGGCCCCTGGACAGTCTGTAGAAGGGTTGCTGCCTCGGCTAGCCACACATACAAATAACCCTCGCGATCTGATGAGATAACTCTCCTCGAATCCATCAAAACGGTCACCGATGTGATACTCGAATTGTGACCCTAAGTACACAAATACAAACCCTTATCACGGCTTGGAGAACAATGCCAGCGGTACTTACCTTAAATGACGTAACAACCGCACCCAACGCAATGCCCCATATATTCACAGTCTTATCCTCAGAGCCCGATGCCACAAATTCACTATTCGGCGCAAAGCTCAGACAGGTCACCGCTCCTATGTGTCCATCAAAAGTCGTCTGGTACTCCGGTGTGTTGTTCACCTTCAGTATGTGTACACTCTTGCCGGAGGCTATGGCAGCCAACTGTGAATCCCTGGAAACATCGAAACAGCTAATCGGTGGCAGAGTCGTCGAGGGGGATCGCTGCGTTTGTATTCGCTTGAGGGAGCGTTTTCGTCGTTGATTGTGGGAATATGGATGCACATACAGCTCCTCGTTGCGGAAGGAGTAGAAGGTGATTTTATTGCCGCCGACTGTAATCAGGAAATCATCGTTGTCCATGGCATACACAGCTGTCACGGGTCCCGGATTTGGTGGCATCGACCGGATTAACTTTCCCGAATGCATGTCGAAAATTAATGCTCGCGTGTCCTCGCAACCGACCACAGCCCTCTGGCTGTCCTTTGCTATTGACATTGTACGGACCTGGTTACATTGACCAAAGGAAGAGATGGGAAAAAGAAAATTTATTATATTTTTAAAGCTTTCCCCAGCTCCACGCCTCGTAAGGCTTATATCCGTTACCCTGGATTTGTGTCCTTTGAGAGTGTGTAGCTCGGTGCCAGTCGCCAGGGTACGTAAGTACAAAACATTGTCATCGCAATGGGCCAGCAGGAATACCTGTTGTAAGAGAGGGCGAATGTATTCAATTATTGGATGGGAATCTTCGTTTTGGGAACTTTTTTAAAACCCCCTAAAGGACAGCCACATTTCGAATTCCAGATTTACCTTTCGTTCGCTGGCGCAATTATTTGGTCAACTTGAGAGTGAAAACCAGTTCTACAGGTAGTGAAGCTTCTCAAAAATGCTAAACGTGTCGATAATTTCAGAACCAACCATTCCATTCTGAGGGAAACAATTTTTTTTTTCTTTCAGTTTCCTGGAAAAGCATTTTACCGGAAGACTTGCAAACAACTTTTTGTGGAAAGTAAAAGTGAACTGCCATTAAATAATTTGTTGTTAAATATTGGATATTCCTTAAATGCGTTGGTGGTAAAAGAGGGGATATTTTAATTGAAAGTCGTTGCTTTGGTTGAGTGGGTTTTACTTGGGGGGTAATTCCTTTGAAGAGTTTCGGCCTTTGGTCGAGCGAAGAAAAGCAATTTATTCTGCGGGCATTTGATGTATATTTTTGTAAGTGCGGTTCTGTTACACATTCGGATGATTTTGAATTTTGTATAGGCGTTCGGGTGAAATAAAATTTTTATTTAGGAGGTTATGGTTTTCATGGAACTATTGGTTGGCTGCTTTAGAAATTACCGTGCCGCCTGCAAGAGGGTGATGTATTAAATGAAGGAACTATTCAATGTCAGAAATGGAAGTATAGGTCGGCATTCAAAGTGACGTTAGATAAACTATATGAACACTAACATGTATTTTTGCTCCTTAAAAACCTCCATTGGGGTCACTGTTAGATTTGGACTAGGAGCGGAGTTGGAAAAGTTTTTTTTTTTAATTCATTCCAATGGATAAAAAGTTGCAGAATTTTAATTTTTTTCTTGATTTCCTTATTTTCGGATTAAAATCAAGGAATTATAAAATTTGAAAGCGATTTTTTCAAGAACTATTGATAGAAATGTCTTCATTTAAAATTCAAATAAAATTAGTCGAACAACAACAGATTGGTCCTCCGAGCAGGGTAAAAGAAATATGCGAACTGTTTATTTACATACTGAAAAATATGTATGTACTTCCCACTACAATAGGACAAATTTAAATAAAGCTTAAAATTAGACCGCCCAAAACTCATCCCTTCCGTCCTGCTATGTCAAATTAATTCCATCTTAAAAGGAAATAACTACACACATCTCCGTTTACTGGGATTTTTAAAAGTAAAACCCACATTCCGGAGGACTTTTATGTCATGAAATTATTTCAATAGAAGTTCTAAAGCTACACGTACTAAATCCCCTTATCCATAAATTACATCCAACATTCGTTCGAATATCAATCGAATCCCTTTCCTTGGCTGGGTAAGTAAAAGTGATTCTCCCAATGGAAACACCTCTAAGCGATGTGAACAAATAAAGAATTCGGTTTTCTTTGGCATTTACCATTCTTCCCTTCGGTTCTCACGTTTTGCAAGTTAAAGACTTTGAAGTCACAAAGAATTTCGAACTTCGAAAATAAAGGGCGAGAAAGAAAAATAAGTTAAATTAATTTAAGTTAAATCAACACAACGCGTTTAATGGTTGGGAAGGATGCTGAATTTTGAATTCTGTGTAACACAGCCCACCCTCCGAGGAATTATTGTACTCCACCGTGTGTCTGTGCAATTGTGTATGGTGCTCCTAGACTCAGGCTATTTACTCTTTTCCGGTGATAAAAAGTACAAAAGCGTATTGTGATGTATCCCCAAGGATGTGAGTACGAAAGAAGAAAAAAAAAGTTCATGTAAACCTTTATTCAACTCGTACATAAGTGATTATCTAAATTTCCACCCTCTCGAAATTTAGGCGACGATTTCCCGCTTTTTTCGGAAGCAAGTGTGTATACACGTAAAGAGGGGAGAACACCTACAATAATGTAGAAAACGGAACCAAAATCACTAAGGATAATCTTGGCAATAGGAATGGTTGTTTATGCTGTAATGGACACACTTTGTGGGAATTGAGCAGATAAAACTTACCGAATCGCATGATATGTCCATTCGCAGTACAGGGCTTGTCATTGTCATCGTGTTTAATAACGTATAATCCTCCAAGGACCAAAGACAGATGAGTTTGTCATGACTGGCCGAGATGAGCACATCACAGGCAGAGCTAACTTTCACCGATGTCACTGGTCCGCGATGGTGCTCGATTTTATGAAGCTGAAAAGACAGATAGACAGAAAATCGAAATCAAAAGAGAAACACAGAACGGATGCGGTTATTTAGTAGGCTTCATTAATCTTAATTACAGATGATAATTAAAGATAAGATATATGTGGCAGAAGCAATTTGCGGAAACTCAAGTTAATTGTAAATAAATTGGACGCCCATTAATTTTGCGGCCATGATTGGGTATAGAGTTGATTCTATCTTACTTATGATGTGCTGCACGAAAATGATTAATTGAATTGAATACTAAATATTCATTTTGTTAAGTAAATGAGATATACGAGTATAGCACAGCTTTGGTAGTGTTTCATGAGGAGAATACTAAAACGCCTGACTAGCATTTATTTAATAGGCAGCTTAGTTGAGCCGCTCGTAAATGCGGTTGTTTGGAAAAAATGTTTTCACGCATTTTCTGTAAGTACCTACATAAATATTTTGATTTACAATAAATGGCGGTGGTTTGATTCAATTTAAAAGTCATTTACATTCACCAGCATTAAAATTGGTAATAGTAACGGCTTAATTTAATCTTTGATATAATAAAACAGACATCGTATTAAAATCGAACATTTACAACCTTTGCACGTTACCTTCCATATACCCCCTATTAATTAAGTAAATTAAGATATACCTTGTTTTAAGCAAGCAATTTGAGTAGATAATGAATATCTATGTAATATAAGCTCCAAAGAAATCCATCAGAGAATAACCCTAACAAAATAAATTCGATAAAATCAATTTTTTAAGAACGTAATTTTGCTTTTTGAAAGAAAATCTACACGACGCTCCCCAGCTTAGGCCCTAGTTCTATCATTGAAATGCATCATTGGAACAAATCAGTGGAATGGTGGTTTCATTTTTTTGACAAGTCGGTTATAGCAATCATTGAAAAATTCCTGTCAGTGAAAGAACCTGTCAGTGACTTTTCAACAAACGAGTCTAGGCTTTGAGGTTAGAGTTGATCATTGAAAGCAAAACTGACAGCTGAGAATAGGAAAAGAATCGAACACATCAGTGAAACGATTGGGTTCCAAATTGGAGAAACGAGAATCAGCTGTTCATTGAAATCGATTTCGATCAGTGAAATAATAAAATTGAATTTAAAGATTAGTTTTAGTCAGAATTAAGAATTTTTTTTGGTAAAAAAAATTCCACAATTGATTACATTTATTTTGATACCAACTAAAGCCAATATTGTTTGATTAATCGTCTTAAAATCGGAAAACAAAATTTTCAATGATGCATTTCAATGATAGCTATAACTAGGGCCTTACATCGGACTCTAGGTTTATCGTATTCTCAAGATGCTTGCTAAGAAAGGATTTTTGAAAATTCAGTATCTAAAAGGTTATAAAGGGAAGTGAAAAACTTTTCTTGAATCTGCAAAAAAAAAAATCAATGCAGAAGTCACAGTCCTCAGCCTAAATAGCTAGAGCTAGAAGCTTAAAATGTTTCATTATTGTTAGCTGCATATACTCAAGACGGTAACTTAAAGGGGATTTTGAAAAATGCGTCCTCTAAGAGGTGGAAATAGGGTACAAACTTCCTTACTTTACTTCATTCAACAATATTCACAAACACAAAAAGGTTAAACCTGTTTTTAATCAATATTTCACCGAGTATATTGATTATTTTTGCCTGAAAATGGCTTTTACTACAGCTTTTGTTAATCGTACGTAAAAAAGTTGCTTAACAAAATGTTTAGGAAATTTTTTAAGGATTAAAATTTCATAAGAAAATACAAAATTACAGAGTAAAAATTTTGAGAAAAAAGCATTTTAAGTAAAAAAAATGTGCACGACTGGGTCGCACGTAACTTTCTCGTTTATTGCGAATTTCGCAGAATCTCAGAGTCATTTGAACAAATTTTACGTTTAAAATCATACGCACTTAAGCAAGATGTACTCAGATAACTGAGCACTTGTTAATTAACAACGTAATACATACTACATAAACATACGTATTAACTTCAACATTTACTTTTAAATTTCACCCCGAACTGACACTTGAATTTCGATGAATTTCGAATTGTATTGCCACTGAAGTTTTGGGCTTTGCAAAAATATACCGTGTGTGAATAAAGATCGGGATTTGGGTAGTCATTTTTGAGAAATATTTATAAAACGGCAATATTCGAGTTTTCTGAGAAAAACTAAGTACGTGATCATGTTTATGTTGTCTTAAATGTGTATTTTGATCAAAATCGTTAGAGCGGTTTTTTGTAAAACTATGCTGACAAATGTTACAATTTTAGATTCGAAAAGCACTGTTATTAAAGTGTTTAGCTGAAAACTGAGTACGACGTATTCTTCAGGATATAAACATTACCTAGCAGTTACATTTTTAGCCAAATCGAAAATAGCGTTTTCGATATATGTGTAGTTTTTAAAGTACCGTTTTTAGCGATTGGGGTGGAAATCGAAGGACGCATTAATGGTTTAAAAAACACTGTTTTTCAACTGTTTACCTCAAAACTGAGCAAATGGTATTACTATGGATTTAAGCATTACCTGACAGTAACATTTTTATCATAATCGAAAATGGCGTTTTAGAGATATGAGCAGTTTTTTAAAGTACTATTATTAGGGATTTGGGTGGATATCAGAGGACGCAGTCTTTTTAGAGGAAAACTGAGTTTGCTATCAAGTTAAGAATGACAATAGTACCTTAAAAATATATTTTTTTTAAATGGTTTTTACCGTTTTCGAGAAAAAGCCAATTTTCAAAACTGCCGTTGCTGGACTGGGTATGCAGTCATGTTAAGCATGCCTACATTAACTCAACGATCAATTTTGGTTCAAATCGTTAGAGCCGTTTTCGAAAAAATTTAAATTTAGACATATTTCGTAATATTTCGTAAAATTTTTATATGGGAGGTACCGTTAATATTAGGGCTAGCATAAAAAAAAATGTCCCTAGCCCACAAACAAACTCTAAATACGAAGTTTGAAGCAAATCCGCCCAAGCGTTTAGATTCCCCAGGGGTGGGACAGACGACCGACATACGGACGGACAGAATTGCGAGACCCACTTTTTTGAGTTCCCCTATCATCGTAATATCAGAATTGATCAAAATCTCGAGTTCGTATACGAGAAAGTTAAAAATGTAACAACAAATTTTCAAAACCTTGAGTTTAAGGAGCCAAACTTTTTTTGCAGATGAACAGATATACCTTAAGTGCTTAAGACTTGTATGTGTTACTAAATTGTGTTTTTTAAATGTACAAACTAATTTTTGTACCTATTTTTGAAGCTATAGCGTTTTAAGTTGTAACACCTCCACATTAGAGGTCACCTTCACCTACTTTTTGTTCTAAAATTTTTTGTTCGGCGGAACTTCAGGAACCCTTAACGGGGACACCCTGTATAGACATATTTATAATTTATGAAAGCATACATTGTACAATATGTACTTAGGTAAATTGTACCGGAAACATTTTCTAAATACATTTCTTTTTGAATGGAATAAAAAACAACTTTAGCCAATGGAGTATTTTATTTCCAATAAACATTAACATTTTCCAAAGCATTAGCGTTTACAAGTTTTTATTTTTATTTTTATTTTTGTACAGCTCTTGCATAACTCAATAATGACCATACACTCAAATAAACTCAAAAGCGTCATAAAATGTCTTTTCACAAAAGTCGTAACTTCAATACTCCACCCTACCATCATTATAAGAACGTTCATGACGCTTTGCGTCGTATATTTTGTTTAATAAATTTTTATTGCAAACAAAAAAGCATACCCTTTACTGTCTTTCTACGAACAGTACCCTTCCCCATTATTCGTTGGAAAGGTTCCTTATTCCATTCATATTCATATGTGTACCAAGATAGCTCGTATTACAAGGACAGCTTGCTTGTAATTCCCACAAAGTCCATGTAAATTACAGCTCAAACTGACAAATACGTACACACATGGTAGAGCTGCTAAATATGGGTGCACGAAACCGATACAAACAGGAGGTATCGCACAAATCACGGAAACAATCCTTTTTTCGTTACGCGCCTCCTAGGGCCTCATAAAAATCTACATGATACCGACTTATACAATATATTTGACTTTGAAATTTTTGTATTGCCACCGAGAGGCAGAGATGAAAGCCGATTTACTGATGCGTGACGGTATAATAACTACAAAATAGCACGCATGTTGTGCACATGCCTTGCGGCAATGTCAGGGCAAGTAAGCAGATGCTTTTAAACATATGATATTTTTACTCCTTCTATCTAGACCCTTTGGTGTTGTAATATTTATAGTTATGTCCCAGTGAAATTACCTGAACTGAAATGCAGGCACCACCTATTTTTGTGGGGTAATTTTAATGCCCCATCTCCTGTATTCCAGAATGTGGTGAAATCTTTAAAATCCACTTATGGTTCTTGAACGTAATTTTGCACAAGCGAATAGATAGAGAAAGTTTTGATGATTTTTCCTTTTATAATTTATCTGCTCTAAATTAGCCTTTTAAATTGGGTACAGTACAGGTTAAGGAAGAGCTTTTTGACATTTATGATACGAAATATAACACATCCACGGCGAATGTAAAGCCAAAGGATGGAAATGTGTCTCTGGTTGGATAACAACAAGACGTCTCGTATTAAGTGAAGACATTCATGTGGAACGATCATATAAAGTGTGGGCCATCTGTTGGTTTCTTTTTGAAGCATGTGTTATTCTGACACTGACAGCTCTTATGCGTTAAAAAAATAACAAAATCTTAGTATTATATAAATGGATTGATTTATGCTTGAACAACGTTGGGAAATATTGCAAAAGTTACTTTCAAAATGGTTGCTGTGCTGCCGAAACAGTGCTAATTTTGAACAAAAATGTTGGTCGAAATAATGCACCAACTGCAGCTGGTGTATGCAAGTTTGTAAATTAAATTCGTTGACCATTGTTTACTGATTAATATTCAAACATACTTCCGTGTTCATCTTTTACCATTCAGCCATTCAAAAACAATATTTAATAATAAATAACCCATTCTCGTCGGTACTTAATTCTAGAGATATTTACTTGGTTACCAGACCATATACGTCGGACTGTCCCATTCTCTTAAGATGGTAACTTAGTAACCCATGCTCCTTTAAAAATCATGATTTCTTCTTTCACACGAGCTGGGCTTATGAATCTCTTAGCCCGCGACAGGGATTTAGATTGCGTCCATTGTAGAGCTTGACTTACAAAAACTTAGGGCTCTCAAGAATTTTAGCAATTATGCCTAGTTAGCAAATAGGATATGTATTACAAAATTTGTACTTCCGTATTAGCGAAACTATACATATCTGAACAAGATAATGCTTCCAGAAAAAACAGTCATTCGACAATTTGTATACGAACTGCTTAAAATCGCAACAACTGTTAGGTTAGGTTAGGTTTACGGGTTGGTGAAGCTGAGTAGCCTCTTCTTCACCCCACTTAGGTCGTCGTGGACAACAACTGTTAAAATGTTCACTAAAAATTAATAAATTTTATGTGTCACTATTTTGTAACAATTTTTCAAATATATACAATGACTGAAAATATTCTCCAATGTTATTTAAGGAAAAGTTCCAAACTAATTATATAAGCACACTCACTTTCTTTCCGGCGTGCAGATCCGAAATGACAATTGTTGAATCTTCGCTGCCACTAATCACCAGCGTATTATTAACACCGACAGCAACGCACGTAACTGGACCTTCCTGCTCCCTGGAAAGCCGAAAAAGAAACAGAGAAAGTGTTAGTACGTGTCTTAAGCATAGACCAAAACAAATATATATGTCCAAAGAAACACTCACTGAATGCGAACTCTCATCTCACGATTGCTCACGTCCCAAACAATCACAGATGTATCCTCAGCACCAGTCAACAGAATATCCGATTGCGGTGCAACTAACATACACGTGACCGCTGCCGTATGCCCTAAAGGGATACACAGACACACATTGGAAGCAGAAGATAAACAGACATTAAATTTCAGCCAACGTCCGGCACAAAAACTTTACCACCATATCGCCTCACCATGTCCAGTCCACCTGGCATGGAAATCGTGTACTTACCCTTAAATGTGTGTTCCAGTGAATTGCTCATTATATGCCAAAGCTGGACATCACCAGATTTCGTAGCCAAGATGAGGTGTTGCTTAGAGGGAGCTACGACAATATCCCGAATGGGTCCAGTTCCGGAAACTGTCATTGTGCGTATCTGTGAGGGTAGCGGTGCTGGCAACCAACCGGTTAGGGGCACAAGCAGTGGCACTGTGTATCCATCGCACCAAGCTGTTGCCGAACGCACTGTGATGCTAAGTAGTGAGTTGTCGTTTTCATCGTGTTCACTTATGGGGCGAAGCCATGAGATAAGCTAATCGCAAGGGAGGGGACGAGAATTACTTTTGCAAAATATCTGCTCAAGCTATGGATAGGAGGCACGTGTACTTTACCTGGGCGCCTAATTGCATTGGATCACGCGTCAGGACATCACTGGACTTGCGAATTGTATAGTAGATAAGTTCAATGTCACGGTCGAGCAGGTAGCATCGGACATGCTCGATTAAGCATCGGAGATAACTTATCGAAACTGTTTGCACCTGAAAGGATACAAATAAAATTGTATATGGAGTGTGGTAAGATAGATATTATCTGATATCTACAAGGGTAAACGGTTTCCATGAGACTGAAGTAAATGGACTGGTTGTTGCAACAGAATTTGAGATGGCTGATGAGCACAGCCAATAAGGCAGAATTTTAATTTTCAGAACATGAAACCTATGTTATGTGCACAACATTTTTAAATGGAGTTTCTTCAAGGACTTTGGGTTTTAGAGCAATAAAGGTCCTTACGAGATGAAAGCACGGGTATTAAGATTTTTTAATATTAAATAAAAAAAATAAATAGATGGCGCAATAGGCGGAAGACACCCTAGTCCTAGCTTCTCGCAACCTACAATTTTATGCCGAGTCCGAACGGCTGAATTGAGAAACTTTTTCAGGACAGTTATACTCTCGGATGTACAACCACTAATGTTTTATGGCATTGACTTGGCCTATAATGACACATTTTCAATAGAAATAAAATCTTAGCAAGGCTAATAGGTATTATGTAGACTCAATTACAGAACAGACAGGTGTACAAATTGAGATGTCAACATCTAGAAGGACCCGGCATTGTGAGATTAGTTCAGCCCTTCTCTGGGTTCTCACCTTTACTGGGTAATCAACATTTGGCATAAAAAGCAGTGACATTTACAGACGACCTGTCATTAAATTAATTCGTATCCACTATTAGGAACAAACTAGAGTGCCTTAGCCATGGATAATATGTTTAAAGATAACTGCGGACTTGCGGTTAATTTGCAAAAGACAGAGCTGATCCTTTTTACCAATGAAAGCAAAAATCCGGATTCAAATGTAAATAACACCCTTCAAGTGTTCCTAGATAGAAAACCAACCCACTGTCTCAACACAAAGAATGCAAAAATGGTCTTGCAATGTTATGATGTATTTGATTTTTATTTGAAGAATTTTGAGGAAGAGCAACGAATAAAACTCATAATCTCCTACGTACACTTTCAAATAACTTTGAACAGCCAACGATTGAAGGCCATTTCAATCAAAATTACCAAACAAATAACGAACATCATCAAAAGTTACCATCAAACTTTCGCTTACATTGCAGCGACTTGTCCCAGTCTCATCCCTCTGACAGTATAATAATCCCATTTAAAATCACAGTGCAATATGTATAATTCATCATTGCGGTGCACAGAAAAACTTCTGTAAACAAAAATATTAATGCAATCCAAATAGCAAAAAAAAAAAAAAACAAACCTTCCCTGACTCATCACGTTGATTAGCATCCGAATGACATAGGATCCCTCCGAGAGAACATACACAGAAAAAGGAAGGAAAAAGGGACGCATAACTTTTAATGATGGTCTGCAAGTCATTATTAAACCACTATTTCGCTCAAGGCATTGTGATCAACAGCAACACCAACAATGTCCAGCACAAGGACATTTCCAGCTCTGTTTAATTTTCGGTTTCTATTTGAGTTTCAAACCCGCACATCATAATCCTCTTAACCATTACCTGTAATTTTGTGTGGAAAACTTTCTTGGTTACAATATAACTATGTAGCTAATTACGATTGTAAACATTGAGACAGTATGGGAAAACTTTTACTTAGTTCTGTAATTTCATTACGAAAAAATGTGAGATTCACCAGTCACGAACTGCCCTTTCCCCTAACAGGCCCGCCGCCGCCGGTCGAGTATTTTTCACTCTTGCTAAGGACATAATGACCTGTTTGCTTTCATTTTTTGGAAACTCGAATTGAAAAAGTTAATTTCGGCTTGTTATCACGTTTGGGGAATATGTTACCTAACTGTGTACTAAACTGAAACCAATTCCGGGAAGTACAAGCACCAGACTCGGATATGTTTACCTTGAAAGTTGTTCACAAAACAACAAACAAAGTGGGATTTTAGGGAAAAAAAAGTTAAACAATCGAAATTTTCAGAGAGAAATACACTTATAGAAAAGTAAACACTAAGTCCTTTGTACATTATTCAGTTTGGATTTGATTATTCCGGGTATTGGGGACTTAGGCAGCAAGTCGATTCGGGGTTCCATGGTATACAGATTGAATTAAGGAGATGTACTCTGGCGTATACGCAATATTTTCGTAGACTTTTGTTTGTTTGTAAAATTTTTGTCAACGTCTCTTGGTGGTTTCGAACCTTTTTTTTTTTCTCTCTTTTAAGATTGGAATTTTTGTGAAATCTCGTATGAGATTTGAGAACATACATACTAACTTCGCCTTTTGTGAGAATATGTGTAAATGTGGGCCCATTACTTTGTCAATTTCCATATTTGTCATCAGTTTGAAAGCTGACTTGTGACTTGTCTAACCGACATAATGAAACTAACACAAGTGTACTGTGGCAATTAAATGAATAAGCTCACAACACTGTCTATTAAGGAAATCACATGAAAACCTACACATCTTCTTCTATATATATAAACGAAAGTTTAAAATATGTTTGTCCGTTTAAAACTCGAGTTCGGCTACACCGAATTTGATGATTCTTTTTTAAATGGAAAGGTATTCTTTTGTATTACTGTATTTCAGGCAAAAAGAAAATTCCAGCAAATCGATTTATTCTCATTTCTCGCTTTTTACGAAAGAAAATTATTATCTAAGACCTAAGCAATACAATTCATGTGCCCGGACAAAGCCGGGTAGATACACCTAATAATATATAGAGATATGCGGAAGCTGATTGAGAAGGCGCAATATTATCACATTGAAAATATGTAGATCTTTCCGACGGTACTACAAGATCTACAAAAATGTTTTAGCATATCTGTCTAGAAGAGAGTTTTGCATCCATCCACAGAGATCATTCAGTTTTTAACACAATTTTAAAGTGAATGCGAAATTTAAGGTCACGTCAGGTGTAGAAATATGATAAGGAGCAAAAAGACATAAGAAATATATATCTTACTTACCCCCGTAGGGATGTTCGAGACAGCCACTATGAAAGGCCAGCAAAAAAGGGCACAAACGATATTCATCCCCTGACTACAACAGAGATAACATTATAGTCAACCGTATAATTGAGTCAACGAAAACCTTTTAAACAGTCACAAGTCATCCATCAAGGATATTACTTTCGCCTCAATGCGTTATTTCTCGCAAAGTAATATCATTACCACCCCCTGCGTTAAAACAAGGATAAAGTTTTCCGAAATTTTAGTGCTGACTTTTGTGCGCCACCACAATTTGCATCCCATTAGAGTTTGCACACACTCGTCGTCGTCTGAGATTGTTCGCTGCCATAACCACAGAAAGCTATTATCCCATGGATACAGTGAACATGGATGTTCGGTTCGGTCGTTTACCACAAAAAAGGGCTTTAGCATTTGCCTAATAAAGGCGATGCCCATTTTAGCTGACAAATGCAGTTCTCGCACTTGATATTGCATTGTTCCATCTATAGGAACGCCCATAGAATTGGTCTAGCTTAATGGATGGGATACAATTGCCCCAGTCAAAGTAATGCGTCTAGTACTTACCGCAGCGAGGAGAAAGTCAAAATTACACACGGCGATTTGTTTGAATTTTGTGGTGTCATCAGATCGCATCAGATGATGCCACGACTCCTCCACGTGCCGTATACTGTAGGAGACATCTGCTGCAATTGGATTGTAAAATGTTGAATTGTCGTCCTGATGGTGTGAAGATTGCTTGCCAGATTCGGTGTCCTTTTCTTTTATGCTAATAACTGTGGATAATTAGAATAGAAAAACAGAAAAGGTTTTAGTTTACTATTTTGGTTCTTGTTAGTTTAGCAAAAAGTGAACAAAGCGACAACATAGACGAAGGAGATTTGGTCGATAAGAAATAATTGGGGAGATTTCGCAGCTGATGAAAGATTTCAGATGGTTGTGAATATTCCAGACAGAAATGTTTTAAAAATGTCCAACAATTAAGTAGAAATTAATTTGTTAGTGGCTATCTGATGATCTGATAAAAAAAAAATTAAAGTTGCTTCAACTTTTTGAAAATAAATTCTGAATAACGAAATAGCTTAAAAGTCTGGCAATACTTATGACATATAATTTTTGCTTTGACAGAAAAAATGTAATAGTTACCCGCAAAACTTATTATTAGCTTGACAAATCATTAAATGTGTTATTGGTAGCATTGTTTTCCTGTTCTGCATTCATATTTGTGTTATCTTACTTGCCATAATGATGTATAAGAGGTATATAATAGCCCTTAACGCGACAATATCCTTTTTAAAAGACAGTGTTTTCAGTTAATCACTTACTCAATAATACGTATACCATAAAACTAACGATAACTATAAATGCAGACCATCTTGATAGTCACGTTGACATTTTAGATGACGTTTTAGAATTTACGGTGATACCAAATTCATATTTTTTTGGAAAGAATCATACTAATAGTATCATTGATCAGATCACATTCAACTATCATCTTAGCCAGTAGCAATCCAGTTTTGAATCATCATGCTTCTGGCAAAATTCGTCCACAATGATAATAACTGCCAACAAAAACAATGTCCGCTCCTATAAAGTAATGAATGGTAATGTGGAAAACGATGCTATAACCTAACTTAACTTAATCTTGGACGGTCTCTCCGAACACTCTTTCAAAATTTGTATTTCGTCTGCTCCGTTTTATAACCTTTTTGAAACTCATTTAGGGTTACCTGTGCATTGAATACACATTTTCTGACAGTTCAAATATGTAGTTTGGAAAATTGACTAAAACTAACCTAACAAATTAATATTTTAATAATGTCACTCCATTTTGAGCCGGACCTGCTATTGCCATCGCTTTTATAACTACTGCTTTAGGCCTTTTATCTTTCTAGTTCCTCAATTGATTGACAATAAAATGTCCTCTTTTTCTTCTAATAGGCTGCTTTGAGGGTGAACAAGGCCTCAAGCAACAGTTGATGATCTCATCAGGTTTTTGTAAGTGAAAACGTAAGAAGATTCGATCATTAGTCCTGTCTATGAAGTCCCATTTAGAAGAGGTAAAGGTATCACTCAAAATGCAGTCACATATACAGTGTGGTCCAAAAACAAGTTTCTTTTAAAAAAATGCAATAAAATATACAGAATTAAATTTTTTCCGTATAGTAAGACTTTATTAGTAAGAGTAAACATTCCCATTAATTATGGAATACAACGTCGTTCAAGTGGCCGCCTCGGCTGGCTTCGCAGTATCAGATTCTGACATTCCAATTTTCCAAAACCTTGTTGATGATTTCGGGCTGTAGCTCACGGATTGCTTGGATGATATTGTTCTTAAGTGCTTGAATCGTTTCCGGATTGTTGGCATAACATTGGCCCTTTACCGTTGCCCACAAAAAAAAGTCCAAAGGGGTCTAATCGCAGCTCCGAGACGGCCAATCGACATCGCCAAGACGGCTGATAACACGATTTGAAAATTTGGTGCGCAAAAGATCTATTGTGGCAGGGGCTATGTGCCATATGGCGCTCCATCCTGCATAAGCCAGAGGTCGTCCAAATCCGCAACTTCAATTTCAGTAAAAAAAAAAAAAAAAACAGTCGGTTAACATGGCTCTGTAACGCCCACCGTTGACCAAAACGTTGTTCCCAGCCTCATTTTCGAAGAAAAATGGTCCCATTATAGTACCACTCAACAAACCGCAGCAAACGGTCACTCTCTGTGGACACATTGGCTTCTCGACAATAACGTTTATCCACTAGCAAACCAGCCTCACGAACTTTTTGCACAAACTTGCGTACAGCAGGCGCGGTGGGTGCTTCATTTCGTTCAAAACTACTTTTCAAAAAACGCACTGCTTGGGCTACACAGCACTCACTTTGGAAATACGTTTTCAATATTTTCCAACGTTGCTCAAGCGTAAAGCGACTCATTTCGTTCCGCGCACGTATGCGGTATGATACTGATTTTCTATCAAGATTTTGAACGGCAAACAGGTGTCAGTGTCAAAATAACCTATGATTTAAAAAGAAACCACTAGATGGCCCACCAAATATGGCCCACAGCAAATATGACAGTCACAATACAATTTGTTCTCACTAACTTTCAAATGTAGCCCAAAGCTATCAAACACTGGCAGCATTTTCTTGTCAAATCCTTACTCGGATAAATAGAAACAATGTAAAATCGGGTCAAAAAGAACAAGTCCCTAGACTTCAAAAAGTACAAAGGACAACATAACCAATAAACCAATCATACTCGAAACGAGAGATAAACCATGAAATCCACTCACCTGATGCATTGTCACTCTTCTCCGCACTCGTATCATCGCTTTCCTCGGACTCCTGATTGAAGAATATGTTTGCGATTTCAATGTGCATCGTCCTCGTGCTCTTCACGTCCATATAACGAGATTTTGCAATTTCCGCACAAAATCGATGACGCCACTGAATCAGAACCTTTCCGGACATGATTTTCTCTCGAACAAGAAACTCTGCAAAGAGAAACAAGTCAGAGGAAAGAAAAATTTTTTGTCAGAATCTGAGTGCGATAAAGGCAAGAAGAAGAAAGTAAGCGACAAAAAAAAAAGAAAACTAAAACAGGATAAATTTACAAAGTGTGAAGCCGCAAATTGGAGCGGAAGCGATACAGATTTAATGGCGCCACAGGCATTTGACAGCCGACACAGTCGACAGCCTTCAGGACACTTACTCATTTCGTTGCGAATTTTCTTTAGCGAGGAGAAATTAAAATTTCCCCTTTCCGTTTCGATGAACATCTCTGGGTTGTCGGTGGGCATAAGTAACTCCAGCAGTTCTGTTTCCGACAGGCCATACTCAGAGCATGTGATATACGCAGCCAGACGACCGAATCCCTTCTTGCCGTAGCGCTCTTCAAAGTAATCGAATTGCTGGGTGACTTTGTCCTCGAATGGCAATTCATCGATGGTTTTGAGTTGGGTAAGGTTTGCCTCCAGGGACAAATCGAAGAGGTACTCTGTCGACTTGAAGCGGTCCTTCTGTATCGGTGTAAACTTCAGCTGGTCTATGGGGGTTGTTGTACTGCAAATTATCTGCACATTCCATGGCAGGCTAATGGGTAACCACGACAACGCCGCCACTATATCACAATCCAGTGGATTCAGCTTATGCAAATCATCGATAAACAAAAACAGGATGTCGTTGTTCATGTCCTCGCATCTTTTGAGTAGATTCTGAAACCAATTGTTGATATAGAGCGGATCGAAGGAGGCGTCTTTGGGTAGATAGCCTTCAGGAATATTGAATATGATGGATATCTGCTGGCAGATTACTCGAAGCAATTCCAAACTATAAGCGGACCGTGGTGTGGCGGAAGCGAAACGTATCATGCGATGTGCTCGGGTGGGAAGTTCCGCAAACCATTTGATTACTTGGCTGTAGAGATCGGCCATGAGGGTGCTTTTACCGCTGCCATTCTTGCCGTAAATGAAATATGGCGCATGGCGACTTCCGTTGCGGAAATTCAGCATGACGCTGGCTCTAAGGCGATCTGGTACTGACGATGAGATGAGACTTTTCGAGTCGAGATGCTCCTTGAGAAATCTCAAGTGGGTGGAGTGTTCGTGGAAAATTTCCTACAAGGACGACAGATGATGAGAAAAGAAATGAAATCAGTTTTTTTTTCTTTATATCGCGAGTTAACATTATTAATGAGGCACTTGAGTGTGACGTTACTAAGATGGTATCGATTCGAGGCTTTCGAGAAATAACGCTTTATTGGAATTCGTGGGTGGAGGGCTGTTCGAGGATGAATTCGAAATACGTAGGTATATATTTTTGCAAGTGGATTACGAAAGCGAATGTATTTCAATTACCCTGCAGTATATTTAGGCTCAACACAAGATGAGTGGTTACAAGGACTATTCATTAAATAAAGACTTTTTTGTGGTCTTTGTAATGGCACATAGCTAAAGCACCTTTGTAAAACCTTATTGTTTAAATATTGCTCTTGAAGTTTATTATGTTTGGGATAAGTGCCAACATGGTGATGGGGAGCTTGTTGATTGCTATTACATATCCGTAGCATGTCCGGACACAGTTTTTTGAATTAGCCACTTAAATACTTTTTGCACATTAAATTGAGAGGTATAAGCCATATGGTCCTTTTTTCAAATTGCAGGTAAATGATTTGCGCGAGTTTTGATATCTTTAAAAGCTAAAGCACTTCAAGCCGTCTTCCGAAATTAGCAATGGAATCGGAATAGGAGTGTAACTTTGATGTAAGCGGGTTTATTATAAGAAAATTTGGTGCGTTTCGCTTGTATGGAACATACAAATGTTGGAAACCGCATTTGACAGCTTAAGTCTGATAATTTATTGCATTTCAGCCATATTTTTAACCTACAATTTTCAAAAATTACTTCTAAAAATACTTTCGACTTTTTGTTCTACTACTTAACTAATAGATTTTTGAAAAGTGGACCGATGCCACAACCAGCATTAAGACCACATAAAACTGTGCAACGAGTGCCTTATGGATTTGCCTCACTTTAGAAACGTCAATTCTGCTTGTTCACTAACTCATTGAGCCAAGAAAGTTTCGTCTATACGGATTGGCTAAGTAGTTTTAACGTGATGCCATTAGGCGTTAGTTCCACATACAAACAAATTTCCCCAGTAACCAGATGGTTACTTACCATTTACAAAAAGGAAAATTTTTCCCGTCTTAACAACACTGTGTCACATATTTGGGAGGGAAGCAAGAAAAGATATCACTAGGACGTTACTGTAGTTCATGTTCGGAGTTCTATAAACCTTAGAAAAATACCCTAAGAACGACTTGTGAGCAGAATACATAAAAAGACGGCTTTATTGCAGTGATGAAATGTCCATTCAAGTTCGCAGTCGACAACCTTGTTCAAATAAAAGTCCAAGAATATCTCATATCGATCACAAAACCTCCATAATTTCAATGAAAACCAACCACCCACACCCACACATACGAGTACTTTTCTTCGTTATACGATTGCTGACAGTTGACGAACCACGAATAATGATTTCATCCAATAAAATCAAGTGTAGTCAACTAAATCGTAAAATTGCATTAAAATCGAGCACTAAAATGGGAAATGATTTAATCTCAGGGATTTATTTTGTTTTGCTATCAAAGTATGGTACAGAACAGACATATCCAGAGGTCTAATAGAAAATTATTTAGGCCGCTGGCTGTAAAAGGAAACACAATTGTAGGTGTTGATGGAAATTCAATTCTGCCGTACAGACCGTTACGTTACCCTAAGGCATAAACGATTACGCTTTGAGGGCGCACAATTTATGTTTACAGCAAAAAATGTCAATACCCACTTTATAGCCACACATTTTGGAGCGACCTTTCGTTCCGTTTACTGCAGAAAGAAAATACATACAACCAACACCTTGTGAAACGAACGATAAAATTATTTCCTTCTTCGAGAAATACCAAAGGACGAAGAAAATTCGGACACCATGAGACTTGAGAGTGTACATTTTAACACTTTCACTCTTGCTTTATTGAGATCGTAAAGAGGTTTTAAAGAAATTGATTTCGCTAAATGACACAGGAAGGAGGTAGGAAGAACATAATTTATGCATTGAAATACACACCCTCCCAGCAAAGGCAAACTCATATCCTGTATTGGTCGGTGACCAAGGCAGGACCACCCACCAGGGTAATAATAATTAACTGCAATCAATATCCGTTGCGAAGTGAAATGGGAAATAGTAATTTTCAGGCGCTGTAAGGGGATTGGGGACGTGTTATGCAGGTCTCATTCGATATGTAATGTATCTATATAGTCATGACATTATCTCTGGACCGTGTGGTGCAGATACAGCTTTTCGATTTATCTGACATCATTACGGTTATTTATTGAGATTGTGAATGGCTTTTATGTTGATCTTATACGAAGAAACTAAATTAAACCGTTAAATTGATAATCCAGTCAGAAAATCGAAGAATACATTTCAAAAAGGAATTTATTTTGTGCTTTATTTGAAAATCATCTGCGAATTTTTGAAATAACTAAAATTGAGTGGATGAGTGATGGATCACACTAAGCTTTCATTTATATTGACCCGCTCCACTGAGCAGCTGGATTTACGTCTTTGGGTCGATCGCTTACAAACCGTGTAATAGGTAAACGGATATAAGATGTACAAAACCAAATATCATGGCTCTCAGTCGTCAGATACGTATGGTTAGTTAGGTTAGAAAAAGCACCCTTTCCACTCGTATAGGACTTGAGGCTTCCTTCATGTTCATAAACAAATCCTGGAAAAATCGAGTAGACTTATCATATTTCTGATTGTTTAATCCA
The DNA here is from genome assembly GCA_949372485.1 of Cheilosia soror. Taxonomy (NCBI): domain Eukaryota; kingdom Metazoa; phylum Arthropoda; class Insecta; order Diptera; family Syrphidae; genus Cheilosia; species Cheilosia soror. The sequence goes on from OX443564.1 coordinate 68,992,435, forward strand.
GTTTGCTATTGGTAAATTTGAGCAGATCCGAAAGGTTTTCGAAGAGCCTAGACCCCATCGGAGTCGTCCTCATCGTCGGGGCATTGGAATACCTAATGTTGGATCGTCTCTGTTTCATCCGTCTGCTTAGATTATATTGAAGACCACTTGAAATATGCGGGTAGACGACGTTCATACAAAATTAATTGCGAGTGGCATCACGATAGTACATGATGAAAAGACCAATAAAAAATGTTGCTTTTCTAGTCTTTACCGTACCACCCTCTAGCAAACCAAGAGATAAATGGGCATACGAATAACAACTTTGTCACAAATACTTCACAAGGCTTAAAATCTCATTAAACTTTATTCAAAAGCTATGTCAAAAGATGTGTCAATCTTCGTATACCTACCAAAGTTATAGTCATAATAAATTTCTAATTAAAGTTATCGTTGTGGTGAGAAAAATGCTAATCTCGCTTTTTAATGGTGTAAATTTTACCATAAAATAATAAATTAAAAAAATACCTGCAAAGCAGTTTGCAAACGTTACTTACTCGCTGCCATAAATCATGTTATGGCTCGTGCCAACATACCATCAACGTGTGGCTTGCGCAAATACGGGAAAACTCAACTACTTCCTCTAGGTATTTTCCGTTGAATCCAGTTAAAAAAAACGGAAGAACGCTTTTGCTCTGGCGAACCGTCGAACCAAGCACGAAGCAAAAACTATTCCAAGTGTTTTCATGGATGAAATATGGGCTACCAAGCCGACATACATACTTAACGACATGCATGAATATTTAAACAAGTTTTATGAGCTTCCAAGGAATCATCTTCAAAGGCTGTTCCTGCTACTCGTGTTTTTTTTTTTTTTTTGCTGAGGTCTTAAAAAGTTAAAAACCTCTAGAAGCATCATCTTGTGCGATGTCCTCGGCCTGAAGTAATTTTACAGAATATAATTGCATTTTGCTTATTGGGGAAGCCAAACTCATCGTCGTTATCCTGGGATAGGAATGAAATGAAAAACAAAAATAAACTTTTCCAACAAAAAGGGGATTAAAAACTTAATTACGCATACTTTTAGGAGAGCTTCAGCTAACGCTACCCCAACTAGCGAAAAAGGCGAACCTCCATCTACACAGAGGTGTTAGTTGTGTGCGGTTTTGATCTGCCGCCAGGTGGAAGGTATTTTCAGAAACTTCTAGACACGACTTCGAAATGTTAAATCCTTACGCGAGGTCGCTACAAATATCAGCATTAGTTGGAAATATTTCGAAAGGATTAAACATAAGCTCATGAGTTAATGTGCGATATTATAGTATAGTATAGTTTGAGGGTAGTCTGCAATTTTAAGCACAGTCGCCCTTGTTCAACTTTTATGCAATATGCTTCACCTGCCAATCAATAGGGAGTATTCAAATATTTGTATTTATTGTTGACAGCGGATTTGTCAGTTGTCAATCCTGATTACCAGTAAAATATTTGATTTACTCGTATTGGAATTCCATTCTATGCTTTGTATTGGGTTGTGGCATTTTCACAAATTTCGTATTTACTCGTTTATACAACCTTAATCATTGCTCAGCAAATAATGTTTGAATTGAAGGAGGTCACGAAAAAACTGAATTGAAGAATATCTATACACATAGACATACCTATACAGATACACACACACGCGCTTTACAGTGCTAATGGTCTTTCAAAGAACCCAAGTGGGTAATTGAGTTAATGCTTTTATGTATCCATTAAAACTGTCGGAGAACTTTTTTAAATTTATAGAAGTGGATGAACGGCAAAAAGAAAGTGAAGTGGAAAGAAATACAAAAGAGAATAAACGAACAGATACGACTATGTGTGTGATGAAAGTAAAGTAAATATGTGAGATGCCGAATCCTTCCTGAGGGATGATGTCAAGATTATATCTGACTGTAACTCTGTAAATGAAATTGCATTAATATTTTCTGAGTGGACTTAAACTGGACGTATCTTCCGCATAAAAATGCGTACTAACAAATCGTCCACCTTTATGGCAGAACTTTTAATAGGCATAACAGTGGCGAACTTTCGATTTATGAATAGACTAGCAATGCCCGCGGCTCCGCCCGCCGGTTTCTTTTCTTTTAAATTGAATTCAAATTTATTTCAGTTATCATATAAATGCACGTTGGTTTATATTTTGTCTTCTTTTTTAAGCTTACAAAATATTTTATCGCAATGCCTTTTTATAAACATTACCGACTTGTTATTTATTTAATGGGCGCGAGTAGCTATAAACAAATTACGCCTACAGCTCACACGCGAAGCAATGGCCGAGTACTTCCGAAGATAGCCCCTATAACCCCGTTTCCCCTTGGCCCATCAGCACCCTAACTAACCTATACTGATCTGGAGGATGTAGCCGGTACAATGTTGAAAGAATTTTTAAAATGGGTCAAATAGCTATGTAGTTCCAGAGTTAGTCCCTACCATACCCCCTTTACCCCTCCCCCGTCTTCAACTTATAGTGTAACCTGTACTGATCCGAAAGTCCTATGTCAATGGACATAAGATTTCACATAAATAAAAACTCGTCACAGGTATGATCTAATTATTTATACTACGCGATCATATCGTTACACTTTCCATAGCTGCAGATCTCAAATACATATATGTACATAGATATGTATCTATCACTTACGCACCACAAACCTTTTATAGTACGTAGACGTACATATATACATATTTAGTTTGTTTTATGCATATCCATTGTCTACATCAAATGCAACTACGCCATACATTAGCATGTACATACAATGTGCCAGTCGAGCGAGTAACTATATTCTATTTTGGGAACGCAATATAAAACTACCCCCAAAGCACAACTGCAATCGAGAAATCATTTTTTTCGCACTTGACCAAATAATATCTATTTTCAATTTATTATATCTCACCCTGTGGATGGACCAGAATGATGAATTTTAGATCAAAATACTCGGTGAAGTATTGGCTAACAAATAAAAGCATTCCTTGAAATGACATACGTAGATTTATGAGTATAATGGCAAGTTGAGCGTAGTAAGGTCGAAATAGAAAAGTGGGGTGCAAACGTTTTTCAACCCTTTTAAGACGAATTTTGAAAAACAATGAATGAGGCACGTAATAATTTTGACTTATCTATCAACACACAAACTTTCAAGTTCATACGGCTAACGGTTCGTGAGACCCCCTTATTCCCCACGACCCCTTTATTCCTGAGCAATTCTCACCCACCCTACGGACTAAGTTGGCCACACAACAACACAATAGATCAGAAAAAGAATCATGAAAATCGAACGAATGGTTCTCGAGTTATGAAGAAACGAACAGACGGACGTTGCATTTTATAAGTAGTATGGATGGATGGATATGGATGGATGACACGCAATAACGCGTAAATTTGCTTTTAAGCTTTAAACTATTAGAAGAATTAACCTGACTCTGACTTAGATACGAATGAACTATGCATGAAATAACTATACACAAAGTGGATAACCTGCATACAAAAGTTAGCGAACATTCTTCAACATAGGCCAGGCAAATCCAGCCCCATTTAAACATCCTATACGAACCTCCTTGTACAGCATTTAAGGAATAACATTTTCATTGTCTTCTGCTTGCCAGAGACCATACATGTCGGTCAATAGTGAACTGTGCACAGCTTATAAAAAATAAAAATGAAGATAGATGTTTTTGAAGAAATCAGATGTCCCATTCCCACATTGGTAGTTTCACATAGCAAAAAAAAGAAAAATAATAATGAATGTATAGGTGCTAAAGACTGTTGAAGAGCGGCATCAGATGCATTAACTTCTAGTCAGTGTTGAATCAGACAGAACGTCACGATAGACAACTATAACTTTGAGGTAGTTCAGAATTTTATCTACTTGAAAATGACATTACAGCAAAGAATTACACTTGCCAATTGAATAGTAAGGTCTTGTCGAGAAACACCAAGGAGACTCTATATAAGACCCTCATCATCCCAGTCCTACTTTATGGCGCAGAATCATGGACGTTATCAAAGGCAAACGCAAAATTCTTCGAGTGATTTTTGGTCCCGTTTGCGCTGACGGGCTTCGGAGGAGGAGATTTAAGAGCGAACTCTTCAAGCTGTACAGTGACATCGACCTGGTCAGAAAAGTACACCTCAGTCATCTAAGATGGCTGGGACATGTAGAGCGAATGGACACTACCGCTCCAGCTCGTAAAATCTTCGATTCCAACCCGGAGGGACAACGCAGTAGAGGAAGACCTCGCCTTAGGTAGCGCGCGCAAGTGAAAGGGGACCTCAATCAACTTGGATTGGGCAACTGGAGGCAGTTAGCTAAAGATCGCGGCTAAGTAGAGAGGCGTACTGGTTGAGGCCCAGGTCCACCCCGGACTGTAGCGCCACCTAAGTAAGTAAGTAACATAGGGATCCATTAACACTAAACAGAGAAGAGTATAGATGAATGCTTAAGAACTTCTTATGTTTTCAGCTGGTTTCGTCTATTCGATTTAAGCATTTGGTTTCAACAAAACGATGCTACTATCATACACACCGTTCCTTAAGAAATGTGCCGAATATGCCGAAAAATATCAAAAAAAGCCGTAGTCTGTTGCAGGCCCTCAAAGAAAAATAAAAATATTGGTCTGGATGTTTTGAAAGAAAACTAAAACGATTTTATTTTCTATTCTTAAGAGCAAATAAAATAATAGCAAGGATTCATCATCATCATATCATTTTCAATGGTCCGCTTGTCCATTAAGTGGGTCGCGGGTGTAGGTTGCTCAAGAGGACCATCCATAGCTCTCGATCCTCCGCCATCGACTCTAAATCATCAAGGGCAATCCCCATACTGGTATAAGAGAGATTATGGACTTGATCTAACCATCTCATCCTTGGTCTACCTAGAGGACGCCTTCCCGATGGTACGGATTCCATAGCACGTCGTGGAATCCTGGTCGGGGACATGCGTTTAACATGACTAAACCACCGAAGCATGGATCGCTCCGTCCGGAGAAGTAGCTGCTCGACATTGAGTTCCTCACGTATTCTGGTATTTCTGATGCGATCTCTACGGGTCACACCAGCAATACTACGGAAAAATCTCATTTCGGCAGCTTGTATTCGCGATCTTATTCTTTCGGTCATGACCATAGGTAAGAGTTTTAACAAACACCGAATTAAAGACTGACAACTTAGCATTGACACCAATGTTCAGTCCTCCTGATAACAGAATGACCAAGCTGTCTCAAAATTGACCCAGCCTGACCAATCCTACAGGAAAACTCGGCATTGCTCCTTCCATCACTCGTGAATAAGACCCCGAGATACTTAAACTTCTCCACCTGTTTCAATGGGACTCCACTAACATGCAGACTGCATTGAACAGGCGTTCTGGAGACGACCATCACTTCAGATTTGTTCACGTTTACCTTCATCTCAGCTTCAACGCAAACGGCTACAAACCGATCGAGTGCGCGCTGAAGTTCAGTCTGAGAGGATCCAAGGATGACCAAGTCATCAGCGAAAAGCAAATGACTTATCCTCAGATCTCCCAATTCGAAACGTTTTTCGCCAAGACTGCGCTGTAATATCCAGTCCATATAAGTAATGAAAAGGAGAGGCGACAAGACGCACCCCTGGCGAAGTCCAACGCCCACGGTGAAAGCATAGCAAGTATTATGCTTCAATATTCTTTTCCTTGGATTAAAATTCTGTACAATTAAGAATACACTAAAAAGTTTTAGGCTACACTGTATAAGTGCCAGTTATAAATGATATCGATCTGTGAAGTATACTCAGCAACTTTAGAGCGGAAAATAAAATGATTAAGTATGGAAAAACGTATAGCGATACTAAAGCCACAGTCAGAAATCGTACATTTGATAGACGTTTCTTCCAGTTCGTTTTGCAAACCTCAAGACACGTAGAAAACTAATTTTTGAAGACTTTTACACCGCAATTCGTTTTAACTGTTTTACTGCCTGCAGTTCAGAACTATTCATTTCAACTAAAGATTAAACGAATTTGGCACAACTTCCGATACATAATACTACCTACATCAATAAACTATGTAATATCAGCCATCACTAATGCAATAAGTCGTATCTGCTTTCGATGTATATAAAAAGTAAATCTCCTAGTCCTTCATACCCCTATTATCGGTTTAATGACAAAATCCGCTTGTCCTAAGTACAACCCAGATTTCGTTCCCCACATTTAACCCTCCTAATAGGCGTGCCAACATACCTGTCAGTTAGCATTACAATTTTGACCTATATTTCGTGTGCACTTAATGGAACTGAATGCATAGAAATTCCCCGTCAACCAGGATGAGCTAAATATCCATCCATATTAATTATCTAATTGCATTTCCTCTGCATCCTCGCATCATGAGCTACAGAATGCATATACAATGTAATCCCTCGTGTCCTCCATTTTGCCGACAGAAATTCCATTTTTAATGATTTTCATGTTGGTGATTCCCCCCGATTGGCTCATCTTGCCGTACCGTAATGTTTTCATGTTGACTGTCCTCGAAACTTCTGAGTCGGGTATAGTATGCATATGAATATGCCACAGGGGATCGTAAAAAAAGTTTCAATTTCCTAAAAGTTTACTTGGACCAAAAAGAGAGAAAGAGCGAGAAAAAAACCGACTCATCCACGTGATGATATCCTTGCACATGAGCAGCGCTCTACTAACCAAAAATAGTAGTTACCATGTTCACTACGGCGTATACGTAATCTCAACCGATACACTCATCCCAGGGCGAGGAGTGTGCATGGAAATGGAAGGGAATCTGTGGCAAAAGTGGCAATATTGAAATTAATTATTGACAACGTTGGATTTTTTCTTCCCTCATCCTATGGACGCGTGTAGGATAAAATTATAATAGCACTAACGCGAGCTTCAGTTGAAGGTTAAACGAGTTTTTCTTATAACGTTCCAAAGTGCTCTGCACTTTTCATTCAATGAGATTTTGACGAGTAATTTAATTTGATTTATTGCGGCGCAATTGATGGAATATTCTGGTTTGCCATCAGGAATCGATGGGGATAATTAATTCACCCATGGGAATGGTGAGCGGGTTTTTGAGTTCGAGTACCGTTTTTTATTTCCTGCGTATATCTGTACTTTCAAATAATGATGTCTGATTGCTTATTTGCGGAGGTTAAGGAGCAGATCATGAATTCAATTAGCTCTTGAGGTTCATTTATTCAATTCTCTATTGATTTCAACTTTGGATGAGTGCTAAGGGTTTTCAAGTATTTTTTCCATCGAAACTCTGTATATCCCAATAAACATGCAAAATTATGCGCGGAATAATGTTCTCAATAGAACTCGTTGATTTGGAAGCTATCGTCCTGGGTTTTAGTAGATTTTGTCGGTCGGTTTCCTGTGAAACGCACACGACTTGCTGGATAAATACATCTTCCCGGTATTGTGAAATTATTGGCGTGTTCAGGACTTCTATGAGCATTTATTACGAATGAATAACGCACAAAACAAATATCTAGAGTTCTTGCTGAAATTATTCTATACAATAATGAAATTTAATACTATGTCGAGCAGCTTATGCATATGAATATACAGTGAGCGTCAAAAGTGAGTAAACACCAACGGTCCAACGAAACAACAAGGACAAAACGTATTTCATATTGACAGGATAAAATACTTTTTTGGGCATTTAAAAAAAATTGTTTCCAAACTTTAAAGAAAAACTAAAAGTCCTTAGTGTTCACTCACTTTTGACGCTCACTGTAAATGTATACATTTCCGAATGCTGTTGCTGGAAAATGTGTTTTGCCAGGTGATCCCAAAAAGCAGAATTTGTACTAGTGTGCCTCATAATTTCCTAGAAGAAGTTTTGCTCCCAATGCAAGTATGTGATCCACTTTTCAAATTAAGGTAAATAGAATCCGGTTAGTCTTCTACGGGATTACCTGCAAACACTTAAGTGGAGTTTTCGTAAATGTTTCTCCTTGTGATAAAATTATGTTAAATTCAATGAGTAAATTCTTTTAATACTCTTGCCTGTAGTCCCAGTCATGTTCCTTAATGTCTTAAAATGTGCATACACCGCTACAAAGAGTTTTAGCTTTGTAAGAGGTTAATCTTACTTCCTATATAGCAGGGGTTCCCAAACTTTTCCATACTGCGACTCCCTATACATGTTATAATAGTTTTGCGACGCCCTTCTAAAAGCACACAACGGAACAAAGCACAGATATGTGAATATAAGCTGAGCTTACTGAAGATTCACTAAAGGGGTTTTCATTGAAATGGAATAAAACAAGCTGTGTTCAACGTGCAAGGTATTAACGAATCCCATATATGCCATTATTGTATTGAATATAACACCAGGCCCAAATGTCCGCCGCAGCTTCTTACGTTGTCACGGATCCGAGTGGTCCGATTTGCTGCATAGACTTAATTTGAGCGATGGCATTGGTTATGTTGGGTTTAAGGACATCGGTCGATTGCGGTTTATTCGCATTGAGCTGCGACTTCAGGCAACGCCACATGAAAAATTTAGCGAGCTTAAATCGCACGATCTTGGTGGCCAATTCACGTCAACTCTGATAGATATCAGATAACCATACCCTGCAGATGAGCGACACATAGCCACCTCTTGCTGGAACCGCATGGTTCTGTAGTACTCGCCGTTGATGGTATTGGCCTTACCAACAGCGTCATGAAAAAGTACGGAGCAATGACGCCACCGCCAGTCTAAAATACGCACCAAACTACTTTTTATGGATGCATTGCCACCTCGTGTTGGTTGGCGTCATCCCATATATGGCAATTTGGCCATTCATCCAAAAATGCGGCCCGTCGCTAAAGATAATTTTTCTATAATAGTCATTCCATTACATTATCAATTATCATTAACTTTGAGCTCCTGGGTCAGTTGGATCTTGAACGGGTATAGGCCCCAAGTCTCGACGCAAAATTCGCCAAGTTGAAGTCTGCAAATTTCTATACTTCTTGTGAACGGCAAAACACAATGGAATTAGGACCATTATTCCGTGTTATTCAGCAGTATAGGGCCTAGAGAATTGTTCGAGTTATATTCATCTGAAAGGTCTTTTTTTTAAATATTGTTTGAAAAGTGTTGCGCACACAAAATCACTGCTACTACTCATGTTAAAATGTGTATCAGCATTCAACTTTTAGCGGCAGCAACCAAAATCAAATCATCTCACATCTGGCAGGGTGGTCCAACTTGTTGTCAACAATATGTACACATGTATATCCCTGTATGGTTTATGGACTTTTTTGATCCACTTACTCCTACGTATAAAAAATAACATAACCTTGACTTTCTCCTCGATACATTTATCATTATGGAAATCCCATTTATATGATTTAACTAAAAAGGATACAAAGCCAATTTTGAGTCGAAAATTATTAACCACAACCTCTGGCAAAATTGCGTCTACTAAATGCCCACGAAAGCCCTCAAAAGTATGGGTAAAGATTTATGATCTGCCACAAGAATTCCAAAGGCGTTTTCTCTTTAAAAGTTTGGTAAACCGCCTTCATAAATGCCCCTGAGAATTATTTAAGAAACTTGTTTCCAAACTCACTTGTACAGTCTTTTTTCTCCCCTTTATGACATCAGGATCATTTGAAATGTGCTCCTCGATTAAGTTTCGCATTTTGTCGAAAATTTTATTTTTAAATTTACTCAAATAGGTTTCGTGTTCCCCAAGGTCTGCGTCGATTCTGTGATTCTCGGATTTGCCAGCAACGCTAAAAGAATAAAAATGGATATCCTTATTATAGTTGTAAAGTTTTCTTTTGGAAAAAAAAAACTTACACCAATGTGGTATAATTATCCGATGAGAGATTTATCGTCAGGCGATCCTTTAATTTGCGTAATCTTTCACCGGACTCGACATCCGGTGGGCTGAGATGACTGGACCATTCCCTGAATACAGCAATCACCTTGTCATTAGAGAGCTCTGTACAAAATTAATCAATGACAACACACAAATTTCATTTAACGAATTTACTAATACTCACCCAAAGCCTTATGAACTTCCATCTCCATTGGTGTCATACGCATTTGTTGAATACGCTCGTACAGCTCCTTGGAGTGATGTTTCTGTTTTATGATTGCGTTGAGGGACTTCTCAATTATGTCAAGAAGTTTAACGTACTCCGAATGCCATTTCTCATACGAAAGTGATCTATATGTGAAGGAATGGCAAACAGATGAATATACGGTAAATGGTATACGGCAGCAGGCAACTTTTAAGATGGAATTTCTGCCCGAAGGTAAAGTTATGCAAAAGGCAAATGAAATAAAGTTCAAAAAGGATTTCCTTTCAATATGTATGACGGAAAGTAATCTAAGAGATATTTATTTCCGATTTCCTTGGTGAAAGTTTGGGTGCCTCTCGAGTGTAGAGAGAGGTATGGTGGGACTTAAAAGGATTTTATTGCACTCGTTGGATAAATCCTAGTTTGCATTGGAAATTCTAAGGAATACTTGTGAATACATTTCTTAGAAGAAATTGCATTGGTTTGGTTTGTTGTTATTGTTGTTGATGTTGAACATGAGTCTTGGATAGGTTGATGCCTTTAATCCGATTTAAGTGAGTTCACCAGCGAATTGGGAATGAGGGGAATTTGAATGATCAAATAAATCAGTTTTATTCAGACGCATTAATGTAGGTCAACTACTTTTGGATGCTCGTGGAAAAGTATGATGGGGTTTTTTTTCCGAAAGGGAGTTTCGAGAAGTTTTGATTGCGGAAGGTTAAACTTTCACTTATCTAATTGATTTTAAGAAGTATTAGTAATTTTTGTCATGTTGAAAATTATTTATGGGAAAGTATGTGTACCTACTATGATACACTTGTATCTAAGAACATTTGGCAGTTCATTCATTATTTCACCTCCGCCATAGAATTTCTTATATTTGCATTTTCATATCTATTCACAATAGAAAATGTATCAAGGGTTCAGTCACTTAGTGCTGTTGCTACAGCATGAGCTACGACTACGACCTAAATACTAAATACTACTACTGTCCACGTAGTCGCAAGCGCAACTTTGCCGATCCGCGGACAGAGCTTCATTTGTTTATATGCAAGCTGCAAACAAGCATACAAAAAGCTGCAAACGACGAAAGCGTGCGTTTGAAGAGCAGTTTCGTTGACAGTAGGTCTTAGTTTCCGTTTAAGTGAATAGCATGCTACAGCCTTTAATAAAAATGAAGACTTTTAATATTTTTAATGATTCTGGGCGTTACAGGTCCTCAAAGAGGCTTTATCTTTTCAAATTGAACGGTATTAGACAACTACTATTCGGTCTCCAGAACTAACCAGACAACCAGAAAAAAAAATCGCTATAGCCAATGATTCTTTTTGCATCCTTCTTAGACTGAGATCCAGATTTCGAAAGTAAAATAAGGAATTTTATCTTAGCCAGGGGTTCCCTAACTGTGCGTTGCGATGCCCTGGGGCGGCATGGCGCTATCTTTAGGGCATCGCAAATTTTATTTTTTCACTGCTGTAAGACTTCAAACAAAGGAAAAGCATTACGTTTCTCTTTACGACCAAGAGAAAGGTCGAAGCGAAATCCAATAGTTACATTGCAGTCGAAGATTAAGCGCGTTGGTTTTTCCCGCATTTCCAGTCAGACTTGCTTCGTGACTGGCACTCGTACATTTGTGAGAGACTCAAAATTAAAAAAGGGGTTTTCAATTGGTACAGGTCATTGCCAGCCAAGTTCGTCGGGAGCGTTGCCAGAGTCCCTGTATACAGGAGAACCCGCGGTAGTCAGTTCCCCGCCGGGCATAAGAAAACGGCCTTTCGCAGATTCCAACTTGGCGAATTTTGCATCGGGACTTGGGTCTAAGCCCGTACAATATATAACTAATCCAGAGCTCAAAGTTAATGAGCATAGACAAAGTCCTTTGTTCGCTGACTTGCCTTCGGAGCGTTTGGGAGAGAACCTCACTTTTGTCCGAAAAATCATCTTTAGCGACGATGCGCATTTTTAGATGAATGCCCGGGAAAGGCAAACCTATAACGCTTCATCAGCGCCCCGAGATGCTTGCAGATGTATGTTAGTTCTGCACTTAAATTGCTGCAAATTGTAGTCTTCTGGAAATATATTCCCAGGAAGCGAGTTCCAAAGTTTGCTTGTCCTGTAACAAAAGGAGTTTTGAAAAGATGATGTCCTCGCGGTTGTCAAGTGTACTGTATGGTCATGAGCATTAGCAGCCTGTCTTGTCGGGCGCCCAAAAGTTGCATTTCGAGGGATAATGTCCCTCGGAACATCTACCATGGAAACCTATAGAACAAGCATAGGTCAGCGACTTGTCTTCTGTGCACCAACGGTTGCAGATTCCATGTGAGTGTAGGGTCTCCACTCTCCAATAAGTCGAACTGCTCGTCTCTGTATGCTGTCAAGTAGGTTAAGTGAATGTTTTGGGGCCGAGCTCGATATATGGGAGCAATATTCCAGGCCTGGTCTAACCTGTGGTTTGTAGAGAAGGAGAAGTTGCTTGGGGCTAAAGTACCTCTTTGCTCTAAAAATATTCCTATAAATATAGGACATCGATATTTCAACGTCGACGTGTTCTTATTGAAAAACCATTTAGTGAATCTTCAGAAAGATCAGCTTTAATTCAGATATCTGGTGCTTTTAGAAGGGCGTCGCAAAAATAGTTCAACCTCTCTAGGGAGTCGCAGTATGAAAAAGATTGGTAACCCCTGATCTAAGCCATAGATAGGTTTAGCTAATATCCCACCGAAAATATCTGCCGGAAACAGGCGTATCAGTGTTTAAAGCAATGCGCTCCCGTTTATTCTTATTTCCCTTGCAAAATATTCCCCTTTTCGCCAAAAGTACCAAAAGAATCGCATTCAATGAGCGATAGGGCATTTGATAAATAAAATAATATCTTTCTTTTAAATCGCGGTTTTTTGGCAACATTAATTACTTTTTCTTTAGTCCGGCGCAATTGACTAGGACTGCTAATCGATGAGTCCCAGGTTTAACCTACAAAAAAATACAAATAATATTTGAAGGTTTTTCACTGTCCAACCTTTCGCTAACGTCTGAGAATTGAAAAGGAACCAAACACCCGAGGGTACAATTTCAGATATTTTTATCTCCTAACTCCTACCCCCTTAATTTTAATAAACCAATCGGTAGCAGGAGAAAATAATAACAACCTAACAAAGCGTTATAATCAAAAGCAACAATTGAAATAAAGAACTCACTCTCGCGCTGTTGATCAACGTTTTTCGGTTATTTTTCCTTTCTTCAGATAGGGGCTTATGTTTTGCACAAACAAGCGAAAACTTGATAATTTTTTTCTTTTGACAGAAGGACTTTATGAAAAAATTATTCACAAAGCTGTACAATTTCTACAAGGATATACTATACCTAAGCTACGTATAGGTATATGCATGAGCCAAAAGAGAAAAGAAGATTCAACGGTGGAAACGAGTACGTATTACAAGGACGACATGGAGGCATCAGAAACGAAATGAACAACAACAATTACATTCGGCGTGAAGGGAAAAATTTCAATCTTGAATTTTTGTTTTGTTAGACAAGTATACGAGTATTTTGAATGTTTATTTGACTTAAAATGTCTCAGGATGAGCTAACAAAAAAAAAAAAAACCTAATTCTGAGTGACGCTGAATTGTCAATGCATGATTTCATCGTTATACGAAATTGTTTTCGAAAAGGATATTGCGCGTTCGCACATCATAATAACTGTTTGCAAGGCTATACGCGGCAACTTATGAGAATCGTAATATGGCATTAAGCTGACGAAATATGAACGATATTGCTTTGGAAATCAAAGAACGCCCTCGGTCTAAATTGATATTGAAAAAAAAATGATTTTATTAAAATTATCTACTAGCTGTTTCTACTTTACTTGTCTATTAAAATTTAATATAAGTCGGCTCTCACATTGAGGCAACATTCAATAAGCAACTGGCAATAGGAAACCTGCAATATTATCGCTCACAATTATTTTACTTTTAATTAAATTAGAGGTCTGACATCAAAGCAACTCAATATCGCTCGAACGAAAAATGTTGCTGATTGCGGCAATAATTATCGCTGGCGATACACAGCGCATGCTGAAAAGCAACATTATATTGCTTCCTAGTAGCAACATTTGCGATTATTGACACATTTGCGCATACTACGTTCTATAAAATTTTGGAAAATATGTCGGACGATCCTGTTTTCAACAAAAAATTCGTTAAAGTTGTGGAAAAATATCCCTGATAGCTAGAAATGTCAGGCAATATGTTGCTTCGATGTGAAACTAGGTTAAAATAAAATTGCGTATTGCTTATTGACAGTTGCTAGTTAGTTGCTTAGTCGGCTCTCACATTGAGGCAACATTCAATGGGTGGTATGAATAAAACCTAGCAATTGCTTTTACTCAAAATAAGTGTCAAAATCGAAGCAATTGCTAAGCTTCGTATGAATAAAAACTGATTTGAGTTGACTCCAACTTTTGACATCTTCGAAAAGCGGCGCCACCGACCTTTTACTTAGATTGGTATGAATAAAACGTGGAAGACAAAGCAATTGCTACGAAAATTCCAAGTCTGCTATTTTGTTGACTCAGAGCATTTGCTAAATATTTTGCGCCCATATTTCTTTACAAAAACAGTATTTTCTTTTGAGTTTTCGGTGTTTTTTGTTTGTATAAATAGTTAAATTAATTTTTCTTTGTTTGATTGGCACATTAAACCTGTTTTAACTACTGTTGTTAACGTTCGTAAAAAAAAACAGTAGGTACTATAAGCAAAGACGAATTGGTTAAGATCACAACTTTAACCAACCGTATCGTTTTTTTATTAAATTAATTTAGCTTTTTTCCAAAAATCGTTTTCCTGATTCTAAATTCAAATTCAAAAAATTAACGACAAATTGTGACAGAAACTGCAAGGGAAGGACACATGCAGTGAAGTAAATGCTTTGTTCGAAACTTCGAACTTACTTTAGCAAAGTAGTTTTTATTCATACCGATTTAAAGCAATTGCTCAGTGCTTTTACTTTGCTACAACCTTTATTCAAAGCAAATGCTAGTTTTTATTCATACGACCCAATAAGCGACTGGCAATAGGAAAAGTGAAAAATTATCGCTCACAACTATTTTACTTTGAATTAAATTAGAGGTGTCAGTGTCAGGTGTCAGGTGTCACATTCACATCAAAGCAACTAAATATCGCTCGAACGAAAAATGTTGCTGATTGATTATTGGCAGTTGCTATAGTAACTATAGTTGCTTATTGCTTGTTGCCTCAATCGCAGAGCCGCCTAAGATATAAAATTTTCAGATAAAACAATTTGATTGGGGACCGGAATAGAAAATATTAAAAATGAAAACCATGGAAATTTCCATTTGCATCTGATTCGTCCGCGTCCAGAAGTATAGGTCATTTATTACCAATATCTGGATTATTACCTATATAACTTTTAAAAATGTCTAAACTAAATAAAAATCAGATGCAAGCACTCTAATGAGAAAACAAACAGCGAATGCTGCCAGATTGTGGTAAATGTCCCTTTTTAAGGGAATATTTGTACTTGAAATGAGCTAAAAGCGAAAAAGGGATACATACTTTCTCTTTTCAGAATAAAGAAAAGTGTTTTTAGGTTCTATGAAACTTTACTTTAATTTTCTTGTTCAACTTCAGGAAAACAACTTTTTAGCAACTTTAAACTTTTTTACACTTTATTGAACGAGCCCATTTATTTTATACACCTGAATGCATCCATGAATAAGCGCAAAAGAAAGGAGACCTGTTTTTGCAATAACTAATGAAGACTTTGTTTAAGTTCTACTATGGACGTATCGCACAAGAAAGCGAGGGCTTAGGCTAGGAGGTTCTCCACTTTTTTATAAAGTTTATGATACTGCTGCAGAGGATTCTTTCATCTATTCGGGGGTCCAGTTGGTCTCTGGGGAAGATTTTCCCTCTAATTCCACATTCGCATATAATGTTGTTTCGTCTTTTTCAATACATAGCCTGCACTCCTCTGAGTTGGCTAGATTCACTTAGGTAGTACCGTAACCCATGTTGTCCTGCGAGGAAACCTATATAATAGGTTTCTGATATCATACCTGGCTATGGGCATTGTGATGGAATGGCTGGATATCTCGTTTGGCCTGTCTTAGACCTGTGGGATATTCTCCCAGTATGATATACCCTTTTATGTGTTTCCAACTTTTTATGGCCAAGATTATATAGCCGAAAGGTTCCAGTCCCGTGAAAGGAGTTTCGGGGAATTCGTCAGCATTTTTCCTTTAAAGACCTCATGACCAGGAACCTACCATAAATTTGGCTCTGTTCCCGAGGACGTCTTCGAAGGACGTTGATACAGTGTAATAATAATTTGGAATCAATGAGCTAAGGGCCCTTATAGCTCTTGACTTTATTCAATGAATATACATATAGAATAGATGTGAACGCCTTTGAAACTAATTTTTGGATTAAATTGACACATTTTTTAATGGCGTGGAGCTCTGCTAGGGTTTTTCTCCGTAGTTATGGAAAATGTTTTTTTTTTGTTTCTTCAATTTTCTGTTTACCTTTTGTAAACTATGTGTGGAAAAATCGAAGCTACTTTAACGAGACAGGCGAGGGTAAAAAGGGATTTTTTTTAGTAGTGGCGGTGGAATTTGTATGACGAAACTTGACTAAGGCACGGGTTTTCTTCATTGCAATGGAACACAATTTATATATTAATATTTTATATGCACTTTTTTTTTGTAAGCATAGATTAATGATTAATAAGAGGAGAAAATGTATTTAATGGCAAGAATGAGGAAACATATTTAAAGGACCGTTAAAAAAAATCATTAATTATCACACCCAAGCAGGCTACCTAAGTCTTTAGAGACCTAAAATATTCGCACTGTAACGTCAGGCACACTCTACTTCAAACTGTTTGTAAATATTTCAATTATAATACAACACATTCCGACAGCACAATCATCTGTATATCAACAATAAAACTGTCGTCTATCACAAAATTCCCATCGCATATCCTTCGAACTTCTCAATTTCTCAATTTCTCAATAGAAATCCATCCCCGGGGCAGTACGAAACTGAACCCGAACCCGAATCAATGATAAATAATTCTACCATTAAATGCCTTCTCTGACATCGGAATGTCACACATTTGTTGTGAATTCAAAAGAAGTCCGATTCTTTACCCCCGCAAGCTCCAACTCAATCCACTTACCGATAGTCCTCCTTAAGTGTATAACAGCCCGTTGTGTTGGTGGCTTTATCCTTCCCCAAGCAATACCACTTATTCAGTAGAATCCTCTCCTCGGCCAGACAATTACTGGAAATTGCTAAAAAAATATCCTCATCCATGTGTGTGGGTAGCCACATTTTTCCAATACTTTCGCCAACAAGAGCCTGCAAAGAAGGGCAGATAAAGAAATCGACACACATCCCCAGACACACCTTGACTTACAACAAAAAACACACTCTTTGACACACGGTGACATGTTTCGATTTCATCGAGGTAATCGTGAATTAAATATGGATCCTGTTCCAGTGAGATAACATCCGGTGGCCCAGTGCCAAAGTGCATATCGAGAATCTCAATCTAAAAGTAATGCGAGAGAGGAGAGAGGCGAAAACAAATAGAAAGTCCCCCCCCCCCAAGAGAAATGAGTAAAATTACAGATTAAGCTTGGTATAAGTGATGGACAGGATAAACGCCGCCGAGCGTGTCGTCCCCATGATAAACGACCTCAATTAATTAAACATTTTTCATGGTGACAATGGCACTCGTTCACAGTGCGCGTGGAAAGTTTTCAACCACAAAAATACACCCCCAAGGTCAACAAGTGTTCCACTAGGCTTTCGCTTAACCTTAGGCGAGTCTATAGGTTGAGAAATGTCACCGCACAGTGTCAGTGTATCCTGGCCGAAATTGAAGACAATTTTACCTCAATTTGCCGGTCGTCATACATTGATTGCAGCTCTGGGCCAACCAATTCCAACAGCATACGGCGTTCCTCGATGAATTCTGCGTATGAGACAGAGACACAGAGAGACAATCAAAAAAGGATTTTTCTTATTTGCGTCGCAATTAATTGCAATTTCTGCCAGTTTGAAGAGAAAAATTTAATTCACCTTTGGAGTGACAAATAATAGCAATTTGGTGGATATACCCGTACTTACCGTCCTTCAGACTGGACACGTAGACTTTAATGAGTAATGGTTTTGGCAGTCGTGTGGATTCGGTTGTTATACCCCGTAGGGCGTTGAGGATACCCTCCTCGACGGGGACAGCCATTCTGTGCTGTACGGGTGGTTATGCTTTTGTTTAGGGATTTTGCGTAGATTTAATGTCACGTTGGTGCCTTAAATAGAGTCCCAGTGATTTTTGGGAGTCTTGCAGCTATGTATGGGTAAATAGAATTCACCGCCGAAATGGAGGCAATTTGATGTCGACGAGTTGCTGCTGCGAACGGTGACTGTATTTACTTCGGGGACGTCATTTGGAGATGGTATAGCCGAACCGGTTGCTGGGCCAGCTGTAATGAAAGGACGAGAGAGTTTTAATCAATTAAATGTATTAATTAACTTGGTGTGATTGGAGTCTAACTTTAATCACAATGGGACAGTTTCAATTAAGCAATAGGTAGGTGAAGATAAATTATTCAAGGGCTTTAAGGGATACGATTTACAAAAGGTATTAAATCAATTTCAAGGACTTTGTAAATATTTAACAAAATTTCCAATAAAACAATTTGCAAGCAACAAGTTGATGAATTACTTCGGAGAGTAATTGGTAGTTGCAGGTCTACTTTAACGTCTTTGAACCACTAAGGCAATCTGTTCACTTTAGCAGCTTTAGTCCTTTAACTACGCTAAGAATAATCTTAGAAATTCTTCCCATACATTGTTTTTGTGAAACTTATTGGTTCTTAAAACACAAGTGGAAATATGACCTATGTAAAAATATCTTTTAGATTTAATTTCTGTATAACTTGGAAATGGTTAGTAACTATGCATACCTATCGAACCATTTTGACTTCTGCTGGTGCAAATCGCCGCCGCGCCGCTTCGGTTTTCCTGGGGCCATCAAGTTTGCCAAAAGAAATCTGATTTTTTTTTAACTATTTATGAGCTGATTCAACATATTTGAGTCCCATGTCTGAAGCGATTACTGTGACAAAGAGATGATGGATGAACCGTTAATGTTGAAATGATGGAAATCAAAGCCCAAAGTTGGTTACAGACTAGGGAATATAAGTTCAATTCTGTGTTCCCGGCCTTTGTATGGCCCTATAATGTTGGCCATTGTGCGTCGGGATAGCTTCCTTACCACTGGAAAAATGATCTGATAGGACACAATGACAAGCTTCGGATATGGATGGATTTATTTTGGCGACTTTTATGCCAACATCAAATCACTTTGCGGAATGCGCCTACTGTTAGATTCCCAAATTTAATGTACAAGAAGGTGCTTAGCTTAGATAATAAAACCGTGCTTCAAACTGGTTGTAGTCGTTTGGTATTAATTAGTGTAAGAGCTTTTTGTTTATGCGTCTTTATTATTCAACTCTTACTTAACGACTCACTTAACTCTAAATTTGGACATGTGATATGGTACTACATTACGTTTCGATTCCATATTGTACTTGTATGTGGAGAGGCTGATGGGCGCTTATTAAAGTGAGTTTATATAATAATAGATGTATACAATGCAAACCGCCACACTGGTCATATGGAAATATCAATGCCATTATCTTGGGTGCGAATATCGATTACACCACAACGACTAATAGGGCCCATACACGACGCAGACACGTCGCTGCAGACCTTAAGTCTGTGCAAACATGCCTTGGCCACACACGGTGCAGATAATCTGCACAGACATTAGTTTGTATGATTTCGTCGTGGTGGTCGGGTCAGAAAAATGACGGATACTGCTAGCCGATCCGACTTCATTAATGCCGAATGGATGAAGGAAATTTAATGAAACTGCTAGGAAAAATGAATCCAATAATAACTAAACAAAAATCTTGAATGAGGGAACCGATTTCTCCAAGCGAGACGCTTCCAATTATGTTTACGCCGTGAATTTTCTCGCTCGTCTGTACAAAATTCACCATACACGACACAGACATGTCGTTGCAGACCAAGAAAAATTCAAAAAATTTTGAATTCACACAGACGGTCGCTGCAAACAGTCGACATGGCTACACACGACACAGACGGCCTGCGCGGACATGTCCACAACAACAAAATATATTGGTCTGCAGCGACGTGTCTGTGTCGTGTATGGGCCCTATAACGAATAATGTGAGAAGTTTTGACGCTAGAACTTTGCCGCCATTTGACAACACTGCCAGTGTGCCGCCACCGATCGATGTACACCGATATACCCACTTCTATGAGGATTACCATCGTAAAAACCGGGAATAGTTAAAGGAGTAGATTTGCAACTAGGCAGAAGGAGCGATCGAGTAAGCTCACCGATCAAGGTTATAGCATCGACTGAGAAGATCATGGCAATAAGAGTATTTTGGGACTCACATTATCCCAATAGTTGTAATCCGAAAAGAAACATTTTTAAAAACTGTCGGTCCGAGTAATTTAAATCATACCTACAAGAAATGCAGGTTCAAAAGAATTCAATCAAGAACTTACTTTCATTTGTTCAGTCATGATTAATTTGATCTCGAAACCCTTTCGACCCTTTATAAGTTTAATGTTGCACAGTTTCCTCTGTTAAAACTTCTACGATACACACTATTTATATTTAACCAACAAGTGAAACCGAATCCAGAGTTCATATAACCTTAATGTAAACGAAACATTCGCAAATATACCTAAACTTCCCTTACCTTTAACTAAATTCAGTAAAATAATATCTCTGCTTTAGCCGAGTATCGTATTTCCTATGAAACTGAGTTGGTTTTTGCAATTTTCTATAAAAAAAAATAACACCTCTTCAAAGGACTGTGTTGTACGTACATGCACAGCCAAGAGGGAACCACCAGATATCCATTATACTATACAGATACACACATTCACATCCTTTGCCTTGGTATTGTGAAATTCATCATTGAAAACGACAGGCAAAATCACCTGCGGAAATTCCCTTTTCGCCCAAATGCCTCACACTTATAGATTATGATGGACATTATATATATTTGGGATCTGCCTTTTCTCCTGGATATGATATTCTTCCGGTGTTTTCCTTTCCATTTACTATACACAAGGACTTTTTGTCGTTTCGCCATAAAGCGAACAAAACGAAATTCCCTCTTCCGAGTGTCGGTTTATTGGATCATAAATTCGTCCTTTGATGTGAATCAATTGATTTTTCTCATCCCTGTATGGCAGACGAAGAAACGTGTCTCCCAAACTCATTTCCATCGGCATCCAATAGTTGAACACTTTGTATGCTGGTATAAATCGCCGAACAGAAAATATTCCTGCTGAGTGTGACATAATATCTAAGGCAGATGGGCTTTTCGTCTCTGACCTAAAGTTTGGCCGTCAAATAATTTTATGTTCGTCCTTTTCTCGAATTATCACGTTGCCTGAGTTTGGTAATATATACGAATATTCTATTCGTGTGAGTCTGGCACTAATTTCATCAACAAATGCAAGAAATTTTTTCGTTGGGTTAACATGTAGTTCAGAAATGTACACATGGTGTCCGTAACACTAAAAATATGTATATGGGTGGTAATCAAATATTTTATGTCGTAGATATTATTGTCACATCGCAATAAATCTTTTTGTACTCCACATTCTTTAGCCCTCTTATACCGTCCATCCTGAAGCGGACTTTATTCCACTACCCACGAAGGCTTACACAATTCTTTGCACATCTACATAAATATTTAAAATATTCACTAATTAAATGTAAGCTTACCACGACGCAAAGGTGTACTTAATGTTTCATAGCACCCACACATACCTACAGTGTTTGTGGATACACTGGGATAAAGAAAACGCTCATTAGGGACGTACTACAGGCATTTCTGGGTTGTTCGCCATAACGAATGTTGGCTTTTGGGTCAATTAACTTTTATTATGTCCGAGCATAAAATACTGTTCGCCGTTGGTTTCTCTTGTGTTTTACATTTTTCATGGACACGCCGACCGTTTTTGTATCCCTATTCGTGCATAATGTTCGAGGATTAATCATTTTCGCGTGAACTTTTTGAACTGCTATTCAAGATGGTAATGAAAATTATTTTAAGGAGGTACAATTTGTATGTGGGAACTGTACCTACGTGCCATTTTTACTGCGTATATGGACAGTTATTGCTTTCGTGAAAAAAAAAAATGTCGAACTGAAGATTTTAATCAGGATATAAGTTCTGCCAATTATGTCTATCTCGAAGTCTCCCTTTACATAGAATAGCAAACTTTAAAGCTTAATTTACTTCAAAATACGAATCTTACATTTTTTTAAATCAAAAGTTGCTTATCATAATTCCTTTTTGCAGAAAATGGGCCTACCAATTTCAATTCAATCTTCAAAGTATCCGCCAATTTAAACTCTCTTATAGACATCCAAATACGGAATTAAAACCCCAATGACGACATGATACAGTGGATAATGTTAATGAACAAAAAAGGCAAACATTTTAAGAAGGAAATGCGTTTTGCAGCCACATCACAGACCGAAGCTCCAAAATCCGATATCAGTAGAGAATTTGAAAAGCACTCAAGTTTTCCTTCTTTACGTGTGCTTATCACAAGGCACTTTTGCCTTCCATTCATGTGGATTTTCTAAAAGAGTAAATGTATCTCAAATTGCTGGCTGTCGGGGAAATGCAATCTGTCTATACCGTACCTCAGTATGTGTGTCCTGACTGCATAATGTACGGTTTTTGAACATCTTCCTTTCAATATAAAATGAATGCAACCATGTGGCTGATATATTCAATCGGAAATCCGTGCAGGTGTGGGTGACACAATTTTCTCGATAATTTCCGCGTCGAAATCGGTAGTCGATTTCGATAATGAATCATGATTTGTAGCTCGATTACTCTTTGCCCCTCTTCATCTAGTAATTTGATTTCCCTGGCAATTATCCATTGAAAGTGTTATCTTCTACCGAATCGATATTTTCGGTGGCGACACACAAATACAGCAGTGTGAATACATGTATGGACGGTATAATTGGCTATGAGATAGCAGCTAGAGAAATTTTGGCGTGTGATGTACGAAAATTGTTTCGATTGAATTGCGATGGATAATGGGCAATTAGCGAAAGTAATTTGGTTACCCTATAGTTGGTTGGAAATGGTTGTGGCACTGAATTGTCAGATAAGGTGGTTTTTGAAAGGATATCTGATTTACTATCATGTATGTGTATTGTGTGTAGCTGTTGGCAACGTAAAATGAATAAAAAAGTTGTATTTTGTTGCGATGCAGTTTGGAATGGATCAGCTACCTTTACATTAAATCAGACTAACTCTTCGAAATATTAATTCTATCATGACTTATATAATGACTATTAATAACTTAATATATCGAGTGTTGAACAATGTGCGGGCTATAATGTAAACGAAAATATCTGCTAATACGGTATTATTTCAGTTATGGCCAAATGCAGGAAATAGAGGCATAGTTTTGGATGACGTGTGTAATAAGTTGACCGCAATCTCGCCAGTGACACGAAGAACCGTGTCCTGAAGTTTGCGAAATTTTGATGGCTTATTGTCACAGACTAGACATTTAACGTAACCCAAAAAAAAAGCCTAGAGGCGTAAAATAGCAAAATATTGGCTGCCAATTGACGTCGGCTCTCGCCGCTAAAAATGTTTTTTTTTTTTCTAAATTTGTGATCGGTTTGTAAAAGACCAAGTTTTTGGTTTTGCACACTATTTGTGCCATTGCAGTAATATTTTTGTTCGACCTCACGTTTCGTTGACGTACTGGGACGGCTCATAATCATAAGCCTCTGAACCAATTTCTTCGAATTTCTTTATAATTCGCCGAATGGTGAGCTGGAAAAGACATTCATTTCAACTGCTTAAATTGTACGTAATATACAGAACGTTCCGCGAAAATAATTCTAAGTTTGATAATTAATTTTAACGATTCTATACTAATGTATAGTGCTCCATGGTAAAATGGTATCTACAGCAGTTTACAATAGGAGCGTTTTTATGAAACCTCGCTAGTAGTTGACAGTTGAGGCACATTTCACATGCTAATTAAAACAACAACCTGCTGGCAACAACTCTTGATTTTCTCCCCAGCCGGAGAGCTGATGGCTGGCAGCTGGCTAAATTCAATTCCCTATGAACAAACAGGTGGCGCTGAAAGCAACAAGTGGCTTAGAAAGCAATTGGTGGAATTAAATTGTTCATTGACTCAAATCATGGCATGCAATAATTA
Organism: Cheilosia soror; assembly: GCA_949372485.1. Classification (NCBI taxonomy): domain Eukaryota; kingdom Metazoa; phylum Arthropoda; class Insecta; order Diptera; family Syrphidae; genus Cheilosia; species Cheilosia soror. Next base: position 69,016,827 of record OX443564.1, read on the forward strand.
TTATTATGTTATTATTTCAATACCAAATATCATATATATTTGATTTGTGCATTAGCACAAGAAAAATCAGTGTTTTCCAAATTTAAATAATAAATTTCCGTCAAAAAAAAAAAATCTCACGACAACTGCGTAATAATGGCGTTCTCTTATCTTATGCACACAACATTCCAGAGAAAAATTCAGAATTTATCAAATATTTCTACCAAATGCATAATTTTAAACGAAATGCTGGTATTCCTTAAGGCTTATCCTGGCTTCATTTTGCCGGCAATTCTCCAAATGAACGGCTGTCTGGCGAGGTCACCTAATGTCAGCAGAATGACAGCAAAATATTTTCAAATATGGCCGCAATTCATTCATTCATTCATTTTCAATGGTCCGCTTGTCCATTAAGTGGGTCGCGGGTGTAGGTTGCTCAAGTGGACCCTCCATAGCTCTCGATCCTCCGCCATCGACTCTAAATCATCAAGGGCAATCCCCATACGGGTAGAGGAGAGATTATGAATTTGATCTAACCATCTCATCCTGGGTCTACCTAGGGGACGCCTGCCCGATGGTACGGATTCCATAGCACGTCGTGGAATCCTGGTCGGGGACATGCGTTTAACATGACCAAACCACCGAAGCATGGATCGCTCCGTCCGGAGAAGTAGCTGCTCGACATTGAGTTCCTCACGTATTCTGGTATTTCTGATGCGATCTCTACGGGTCACACCAGCAATACTACGGAGAAATCTCATTTCGGCAGCTTGTATTCGCGATCTTATTCTTTCGGTCATTACCCAAACCTCATGACCATAGGTAAGAGTTGGAACAAACACCGAATTAAAGACTGACAACTTAGCTTTGACACCAAGTTCAGTCCTCCTGATAACAGAATGACCAAGCTGTCTCAAAATCGACCCAGCCTGACCAATCCTACAGGAAAACTCGGCATTGCTCCTTCCATCACTCGTGAATAAGACCCCGAGATACTTAAACTTCTCCACCTGTTTCAATGGGACTCCACTAACATGCAGAGTGCATTGAACAGGCGTTCTGGAGACGACCATCACTTCAGATTTGTTCACATTTACCTTCATCTCAGCTTCAACACAAACGGCTACAAACCGATCGAGTGCGCGCTGAAGTTCAGTCTGAGAGGACCCAAGGATGACCAAGTCATCAGCGAAAAGCAAATGACTTATCCTCAGATCTCCCAATTCGAAACGTTCTTCGCCAAGACTGCGCTGTAACATCCAGTCCATATAAGTAATGAAAAGGAGAGGCGACAAGACGCACCCCTGGCGAAGTCCAACGCCCACGGTGAAAGGTATTGATTTAACGCCGTTTACCCGAACACAGCTTTTACAGTTTGTGTAAAGAGATTGAATGGCTCTCAAGAGAGAACCATCAATTCCATACTGCTGTAATACACTCCAGAGTTTCCCTCGAGGGACTCGGTCATATGCTTTCTCCAAATCTACGAAGCAAGCGTAAACAGGTGTAGCATACTCCCAAGCCTTCTCAAGTACCATTCTGAGAGTGAATAACTGGTCGGTTGTGCTTCTGCCGGGACGAAAGCCGCACTGCTCATCTCCTAATCGTGCCTCGACCACAGCTCTGCAACGCGTTTCCAGCACCTTGGCAAAGACTTTTCCGGGGAGACTTAAAAGTGATATACCCCTGTAATTGGAGCAATCCCTTTTATCCCCTTTCTTGAAAAGGGGCACAATCACCCCAATCTGCCAATCGCTGGGTGTTTCGCCGCATTCCCAGGCCACTTTAATGACACGAGAGAGCCATTTGACTCCCTCTTCACCTAAGGCCTTTAGCATTTCTGGCCGGATTTCATCCACTCCGGCAGATTTGCCAGCTTTTAGCGATTTGATCGCAAAAGTGACTTCCTCTACCGTGGGACTATTTTCCGCCCTGCTTAAGGCGATAGATGTGTCATCCTCAATGCCCTGGATTGGATTGAGCAATTCGGAAAAGTGCTCGCTCCATCTGCGCAAGATGTCCTCCTCATTAGAAAGAAGTGTACCATCTTTGGATTTGACTCCTTCGATAATGTTCCACTTCCTTCCTCTAAGACGGCGGATGGTCTGCCAGAACACCTTGCTTGCAGATCTGTGATCGCGGTCCAATTTTTCGCCGAACTCCTTCCAAGAATGTTCTTTGGCTGCTTTAACAGCCAATTTGCAAGTTCTTCGCGCCTCAATGTACCGGTTTCGAGAAGGAGAGTCCCCCAAGTGAATCCACACCTTGAAAGCCTTCTTCTTCTTTCTGATGGCTTCTTGAACTCCGGGCGTTTTAAACCACGCAGTTCTTTTCTCACCACCAGCCGCCACACCGAGCCGCTTCACTCCGCAAACATGTCCTGCAGAGGCAATAACTGCTGTTGAAAACAACTGCCATTCTTCCTCTACATTCAATGGAACATTTGGAATTTGTTCAAACCTTTCAGATACCTGCCGTGCAAATTCCTCCCGTATCTCATCGTTCTGTAGCCCCTCCCACCGTATGCGCGTAACCATTCTTGGTTTACGCTTTGGCAGAATAGGTATTTGATCGTTGAGATACAATTTGCACAACACCAGGTGGTGATCAGTTGACAGTTCAGCCCCTCTCAACACACGAACGTCACAAACCATCCTTTTAATACACGATGGTACCACAAAGAAATCTATCAGCGATTTCTGCTGAAGACTTCGACGGTACCATGTGTATTTATGGATATCTTTGTGTGGAAAGAAAGTGTTCATAATGGACATTCCATTTGAACAACAAAAGTCCAACAACTTCTCTCCGTTTGCGTTCTGATCGGGGTCACCGTGTTTCCCAATCGCGCTGCCCCATGTCGAGAAATCCGCACCCACGTGAGCATTGAAATCACCCATCAGGATATAAGAATCCATATCTGCAACCTTTTCAAGGGCTGCATCAACTTCATCTAAGAAAGCTGCGTACCCTGACTCCAGATTCGGTGCATACACCTGCACTAGAGCCAGAGTTGATCTTTCAAGCTTAAGCTTTAAGATCGCAACTCTCCCTCCTAACGGAATCCACTCCAATACTCTGCCTGACAGCCTGGGACTTGTGAGTATCCCCACTCCCGCCTGAGCAGACATTGAAGGTGCTACTCCCGACATGAAGAGTTTCCACCCATCCGCAAGGTCCACAGTTCTAGAACCCCTTTGCTTTGTTGAGGAAACACCGACTATATCTAGTCGATATTTAACAGCCTCCCCAACAAGCTCCAGGTCTTTTCCCGTGAGCGAAGAGATGTTCCACGTGCCTATCCTAAGTCGATGCCGTTGTCGAGTAACCGTAAGTCCACTTATGCCCCTATTGGTGCATAGCGCATCCACCCTCTGACCCCCATAATGGTTTGCGAGACCATTGACAGGAAGCTCGTAGCCGTTTCGGGTTAAACCCGGCCGACTGCCGAGCGTGACAAGCCGACCACCAGACGCTCGCAAACTGCCACCCTTCAGGCCTGGCTCCAAAGGGCGCCCTATTTTGACAGGCTTGGCAATATCCGAGGCTCGCTTTCTTCGCTTTGTCATCATTGGGTGTGTGCTTCGTTAGCCATGTCTAGGTGAACCTAGACATGTTGCCCGCCCCCCACCACGGGGAGGTCAGCTACATGAGGGGGCCGCAATTCGCTGTCAAATTTCTATTAAAGCTATTGATTAACCCTGTAGCCCAAAATATTGGTGGAAGTTTAGTTTAAAAACAGTTTCTAACAGTTTCTCTAATAAAAAATTTAACGAAGTAAAGTAAAAATGAAATTTTCCAAAATCAGTTTTTAAAGTATCTACGTTCGATGCAAAATTTTAAGTTTCTACATCTAAGGCTTTATTTGAATATTACATCTTTTTCGCACATGATCTCATGGAGTTAGATGACAAACAGATTCCTTGTCTCTAGGTCTTGGTGCAAAATTGCACATCAATAAAAAAAACTTTTTCTCTAATCCTTGTATTGGAATATTAGGCCAAGAAATTACAAACTCCCAAATCATTTCAACGCGATATTAATTACATCTTGTGTACTACCAATATTTTACATACTCAAAGGCACAATAACAAAAGGCCCTTTCCCATCGAAAAAAAGTCAATGTTAGCCTTGTTTACATAAAGACTATACCAAATCAAATGCTAACTAACTTCTAATGACGTCTTATGTTACACAGAAAGATTGACCCCACCATTCCAAAGTCGAATATTTTCTTTGCATTTATACTTCCCTACAATCTCTATATTTGTATACTCATAATTTACGATAATACTCGTAATATTGACACGGACAATATTTACTTCCGCGCCGGAACGAAAATTATATGAAAACAACTTCCCTAGAGCTAATAAAAAAAAAAAAAACAGAAATATTTACCCAAACAACGTATTTGCTCAAAAATCGTCCAGCATATTAGGTTTATTTGTTTTCGCCGAATATTTTATCAGACCGGGTATACTCTACTATTTCATTTTCATTTTTTTTCTCGGGAAATTTCAGTTCCAGTCCCCTTATCGCGAAATCTTAACATTCCTTCATCAAGTTGTTGTGTCCTTGTCATAGCGCATCAAATCAAATGAACCACAGTGAATATTAGGAAAATTGAAAACATTTATACTATCTAAGTCTAAGAGGTCTTGTGTACACTTGACTTGAAATTTATAAAGATATTCACTTCAGTCCGCCCGCAGTAGGAACGACCCGTGGTCAGTTGTGGGTCGAAAAACTCGAGGGACAAATTCTTATTTACAGAGCTTGTCATTATAGTCGCCACGCTGTGTTGGAGTAGGCACAATTTTTAAATGTCCTGAGTTTTATTGGAATTGGATGAATTAGTTTTTTTTTTTTTACTTTTCGATCGACCACTTAAAAATCTATTTGCTGAGAACTTTTGCGAACGCCAGACGGCAAGCGATTTTACGGCACATTTTCTTTTATAGCACACGCCGCCGCCGCCATTGGAAAATTTAGTTTATTTATGTGCAATCAGTAGAAGAGCCACTTAAGGGAGACAAAAGGGTGAACATTCTCTGATTCGGTCGTAAAGTGAAAACGTTATGAGCTCGAAGTTCAACAATAAGGTGATATGTAGCGTCAAAGCAATAAAATTGATTTATAAAGGGGTGTAATAGGTAGTGAATATTGTTGCGAGGGTGTGTTCATTGGAGGCAGAGGAGAAAACGACTGGTGTTTATGGATTTTCTTGTCAGTTCAGTAAGGCTCTTCGAGCTGAGGTAGTGAACTCAGCGCTAAGCTATTGATCCTACGATTGAAGTGATGGGATATATCGCAAAGCAATTGGCATCCAATTTCCCAAGATTGAGGAAGGGGCTCTATTTATATTCAGTAGAAAGACGGTTTCTGTACTATTGCGATAAACTTCGGAACCCATAAAGAGATTCCGATGTGGTTTGGAACCACATGTGGTTTGAGGCCACATTTCATTCTGCTTTACTCTTCTAAGGCATTAACATTTTCTTAAAAGTATCTTTATATTTTAATTATAAAATCTGCTATATTTAAAATTCTTTATTTAAAAGAAAATGCTACTTTGGCATAGCATATACAAAAATATAAACAAAATGTTGAAGAAAAATTGGGAAGATTTTTGGACCAAGTATTGCATTTCTGGTACTTTTTTAAATTCTGGATTTCTCAATTTTTAAGGTGCGCAGTATTATAAGCAGTATTTTCAGATTGTGACTACAGTTGAGCTATTAATTCATTACATGTATATGCATATAAAAACTAGAACATTCGGTTTCGGACTACCAATAATGTAGAAATATAGATTATTCCTGTATCACAGAAAAAATATTTACATTTGTAGGAAATAAAAGAACGTTTCGAATTGGGAGATCTGAGGATAAGTCATTTGCTTTTCGCTGATGACTTGGTCATCCTTGGGTCCTCTCAGACTGAACTTCAGCGCGCACTCGATCGGTTTGTAGCCGTTTGTGTTGAAGTGATGGTCGTCTCCAGAACGCCTGTTCAATGCACTCTGCATGTTAGTGGAGTCCCATTGAAACAGGTGGAGAAGTTTAAGTATCTCGGGGTCTTATTCACGAGTGATGGAAGGAGCAATGCCGAGTTTTTCTGTAGGATTGGTCAGGCTGGATCGATTTTGAGACAGCTTGGTCATTCTGTTATCAGGAGGACTGAACTTGGTGTCAAAGCTAAGTTGTCAGTCTTTAATTCGGTGTTTGTTCCAACTCTTACCTATGGTCATGAGGTTTGGGTAATGACCGAAAGAATAAGATCGCGAATACAAGCTGCCGAAATGAGATTTCTCCGTAGTATTGCTGGTGTGACCCGTCGAGATCGCATCAGAAATACCAGAATACGTGAGGAACTCAATGTCGAGCAGCTACTTCTCCGGACGGAGCGATCCATGCTTCGGTGGTTTGGTCATGTTAAACGCATGTCCCCGACCAGGATTCCACGACGTGCTATGGAATCCGTACCATCGGGCAGGCGTCCCCTAGGTAGACCCAGGATGAGATGGTTAGATCAAATTCATAATCTCTCCTCTACCCGTATGGGGATTGCCCTTGATGATTTAGAGTCGATGGCGGAGGATCGAGAGCTATGGAGGGTCCACTTGAGCAACCTACACCCGCGACCCACTTAATGGACAAGCGGACCATTGAAAATGAATGAAAGGAAATAAAAATTCTCTTCGACTTTTAGACTCCAACTAGCCATGTATTTGATTTAACAGGAATCATCAAATTGACGATTGACAGCATTTTTGCGGTTAAAAATTTGGTCACAATCATGATTAACAAATTTATCGAAATAATTATTGAAAAGATTGAATATCTATCTATACGCAATCAACCCCTTTAAAAGTTTTAAATCAAAAATTGTATCTACTAGTAAAATGTACACTTTTTTCTACACTCGTAACTCTGAATTAAAGAAACAGGATAATCGCAACGTAATCTTCAAGTTAAATATTTTATAAGTAGGTCAGAATTATGCGAGAAACAGATTGGCACAGCAACAGCAACTTTGACAGCCACAGCGCACTTTTTAGAGCCCCTGCTTTTCAATGGCTGAAGTTACATTACCACAGCTACATCGACATCGACATCGACGTTAGAGCTAAGTCCTAAATTCAATGTTGCTGTGCTAACGCTACCAACATCACGGTGTTCTCTCAACTTTCGAATGCTGACAAACTGAAGGTGCAGCATCATTACCAGATATATACAAAAATGTTTCAGCAGTCTACAAATTATTCTTATGTAAATTATTTAGAAAATACTATGTATTTTAATTTTCTTTTGATTTAGATTGCCTTTTATTTTCGATTTGCAAAAGAAATCAATTCTTTTTTGTGATCTGCATGCGTCAAATTATTAAATGTTGGTGGGACGTGATTTTGAATTCTGGTTTTACTATTGCAATGTGGAAACGAGTTATCTAATTCAATCTTCGCGAGTTGTGTTAAAATTAATGTTTGACAAGCTATGAAAACAAAAGTGCATACAAATTTTGATTTGATGTTTGATTGGGCAGCAAACATCTGAAAAACACAGTCGAAAATTACATCAGATATGTTTTTCGAATTTTATACTTTAGCTACCACCAAGTACCTATACTGGTACATACCTACTGGTACTAAGTACGTGATTTGCTCTAACATTTTACAGGTTGTCATGTAGGTACCTAATATAATTTTTTCGCTTTTACCATTTATTTTGGAAGATATAAAAGGTAATCTGGTAATGCTGCGTTGCAATCAACTCACAACAAATTTTGTTTTCCTCCCTTGACAAAGTTGCTGTCGATGTTTCCTATGTGTTTCATGCGACTTCTGCTGTTGAAGTTGCTGCTGCTGTCAAAGTTGCTGTTGCTGGTGCTGTGGTAATCTGTTTCTCGTATAAGACTTGCCACCTTCTAGAAAATCTCGTGAAGGACTTTAAAAAAAAAATAAATTTTAAATCCAAAATGCGTATACATATTGCCCAATTATTATACAATAAATACTAATAAAATAATGATTTAAGTACGCTGCTCGAGCTAAATTTTAGCTTCCATACAAAATTCTCTCCAAAATTTAAGCAAATCTCTTTAGTCCTGCTTCAGCTAAAAAATTAAATTTTCATTTAAGACTGTAGGTACTTCATATATCTGTCAAAATTTAGCGCGGTGCCCATTAATGGTTCGGCACATTTTTTTCTGTCCAACTACCACCGTCACCTCGAAAATAATTGCAAATATATTGACTTACACATTTTATACATCCCTCAGATGTCCTTCAAATATATAACAACCAGAAAATATCTTAATTAGATTAGAGAAAATATTTATTGAGGAATTTTAATTTCTTCCATTCTAGCCTTAAATATGAGTATCTACTATGTCTATAATTGAGGACAATTCAGTGGAATGTTATTCTTAGAACTCCCGGCGTGCACATTTCAAAAGGTCCTACAATCTTCTAACTTTCATTTTCTTTTACGAAATTTCTCCAAAATAAATTTGTCTATAAATAACCGGCAAGTAGAAAAAAAAAACATTTTTTTTTCTTCATCATCTCAGGACCAGATGAAGGAATTTTCAGTTGCCAAACGATAAATATGGACATTTAGTGGAAGTGAGGCGAAAGATATTAGCTACGATTTATCTTCCATCAGAATCTGTGGCAACTGTGGTATTTTGAAGTTTCTATTTCATTACGCTAATTATGATGGAGTGTTGAAGGAGCAGAGTAAACGTTGAGTGCATAAACTGAGGTGAGAATTGTTACATCAATATTTTGTTTTGTAGATGAAAGGCGGTATGTGAGTAAATGAGATTGTGTATTGTAGATTATTTGGAAATTTTTAAATGACTACAAAAGTGTAGAAATAATTGACAGCTTTATGGTGTGCCTTTGATAAGGATTCAAGTTATATGGGATCCTTCTATGGGATTGGGATGCTTAGAGAATGCAAAAAAAATATATTTAGAAAGCAAATGTCAGCGTTACAGAGAACTAAATAATGTTGCTTGAGCAAAAAAAAAAAAAAAAAAACAGTGAAAAGTGGACAAGTTGGAGTTACAGGAATGCGAATTTCTACTTCATTCAATTCCTTACCGGGCATAGACGTGCTTCAACAATATCTACACTAAAAATATAAAATAATAATGAGCCATACAATATTAGTATGGTAACTCGAAACAAATTATAAAAACCTAACTGGACCCGGCATAACTAAGTTTTGCCCGCAATAGTTGGCCACCAGATGTCAAAAAATGCGAAGAATATACAGTCGTCGGCTTAATTATTTACACAAACGTAAAGTCAATTCTACTCATAAATTTGAACTTACTTCATGTAAATCTTGGCATCAATGAAAAGCTAATTTAAATCCCGTTTGAATGATGCAAAGCTTTCCTTAACCCATTAAGTACCCATTGAAAATTTCGAACTTTTGTAAGCGTCTACTTTTTTGACTTTTTTCCTCTGACAAAAAAAAATGTTTTGATGCAAAAAGTTTCTTCAAATAATTCTAATAGTGACTGCAAAAATCTCATCGCTAATATTTTTTATGATTTTTTGAAAATAGCTAAAAATTACTATTTTAGCCACTTTTTCCAAAATTTTTCTGAGATCATTAGTTACAGGTCCAAAAAACTGGAGATAGGTCCAAAAAACAAACAATCTGTAAAAACTTTAATAAGAAACTGACAATAATTAAGCACATTTTATGTCGACAGCAAAAAAACTTTATGAATATCTAAAAAAAAATGGTTTCCAAACTCCAAAGACCAGTCAAAACCGCATTGGTGTTTGCTCACTTTTGACGCTCACTGTATTTTAGGGGCTGGTTGACCTGAAACTGTAGGGCGTTTAGACGCTACTACTTCGGCATACTCGTGAACTGGGTCGCCTACAGTGGGATATGTAATTTCCAAAATTGACTTCACGAGACATGACTTTTTGGGTCAGTCTAGGCGACTGAGATAAAAATTTACAACAGACCCGTGTTGTGACTGCGGTTTCGTAAATTTAAATTTTTTTGATAGAGTAGTTATACAGGGTGTCGTCCGGGAAGGTATACTACTTTGTTTATTTATAATTTTTAATTAAATGAAAGAGAATGGATCTTATATTAATAAATGTTTTATTTAATGTCGGCAATTATGTATATGGAATACAATATCAGGTAAATGTCCGCCTCTGTTAGTCTCACAAATGCGAGCCCTTTTGAGCACATTTTTCATTGTCGTTGTTGTTCTTTGAAGACCAAGCTCCTGAGCACGGCGTCGAATTGAGGTTGAGGGATTGTTTTGAACACTTCCTTGAGCAGCCGTAATGTTTTCAGCCGTACTTGTGGTCCATGCTTGGGTCTATCACCTACAGACCCTCTTTCTTCGAAATCATTCACTACACGATAAATAGTGCGTTTTGTTGGCCGCACGTTGTTTCTCCCAAAAATTTCATGTAACTTTCTCATCGTCACAGTAATCGATAAATTTGCCACTTGTCTACTTCACGACTGCCAAATATGAACTGTCAAGACAAATGTTTACCAAAATGGCGGCAAAACAAAGTAGTATACCTTCCAGGCGGACACCCTGTATTTCAAAATCTACATGCTACGTTAAAACATCAGAAAGAGTTCACCGCTTGCTTTCGCTAAGTACTAGTTCCACAACTACACGCCCTTATAACTGACGCAAATATAAAAGTTTCAGGGACTCAAACCAATACTTCACACTCCACTAACACGTGCAATCCATAAAACGAATTGTTGTCTCCTTGATACTTTTTTTTACTAAGGATACTGTGTAATATCTTGCAAAATATATTCATCATTGTATATGGAAATTACTCAAATTATTTGGACTCTCATACATTTTACAATGGAAATTACACTGAAATAAAAAGGACACGAAAAATAAAACTGTGAAAAATGTATCCCAACCCACATTAACATCCACTTACATTTATTATGTACATTCCGCATCAGTCATACATGGCGTATGTGCAACATTTTTTTATTTTTTTGCTTAGCGTCAAACTAAATGTAATTTCCTTCTTTTTATCCTCTGACGCTCATTGAATTTATTTCGACACAAACAAACACATACACACATAAGTTGGAGAAAATATAAAATAAAACTCCCGAACAAATATTTTCTTGCAGTTGATGAATTGATTCGATATAAAACATCTCGAACGTCTTATGCACTTGAGTGGAAGAGTAATCTCTGTACCGACATCTCTGTGTTTGTCTGGGAAAAGTTGATGTATGAATTGCTAGCATTTGAGTAAAAGAAGGTTTCAATGGTGGATGGATGTTTTAGCATTGTGTGTGCATTCCGACTTGGTGGATCATTAGGAAAATGTGGATGATGGTCGCTTTTAAGAATTATTAGTTTACGCTTCCATTGGTTTGTGTGGTGTATAAGCGTACAAACAACTTAAGGACGCTGTTGTGCCTTTTCATTTCATTTGGTGCTAAATCGGAGCAGTCTGAGAATAATTACTTACGGGTGAGGTAACTGCAGATGTTTACTGGCAAAATGCGATTTGTTTTCGTACAAATAGATTTCGCTTGGTAATTTGTATGCAAAACGCATCAGAGGAACTGTGTTGTGCTGTTGCATCTGTTGCATCTATCTATTTTATGGTGGGAGGATGAGCACGAGTATCTAATTAAAAAAAAATCTACTTAGGTTAAAACAAACTTCATTAAAGTTTGGTAGTTCTTGTTTAGAATAAATACATTTTTTTTTTCAATATATCAAACTTTTTTGCTTCATTTTTGTCATCATTATATTCGATACCACCTGAAGCTTGTGTGATTAATAATCATATTAATTTTGTGACTGGGAGATCATGAGCCAGATAATAGGCAATTTTGTTCGCATCACTGTCAGTAAGTGGCAATTATCTACCTCAAGCAGTTTCGCCGTACACAACCTCAAAATTCAAATTTATGCACCAATTACTTCGATTTATTACCCACGATAGCACGGTCTGTGTATTTTTGGGTGCGAAAAGGAGTCTAAGTCGTAGGACACTCATACAGATACAATTTATGGTGCTAATGCAATTGATGGTTATTTCAAATATTAACGACGACTTGTCGAGGGTTTATTTTTTATTGGGTGCCAGCCAATCCTTGTGATGTTGCAGACATATTACTTTTATGTATACACCCATCAGTTATCTTTGCGCTCAAAGAAGGAGTGATGTTAGATTTCTATACAATAGCATGTCTACATGTTCTTTACATTTTTAACATAGAGTAAAACAATTTTGTTAGTTTGATTTAGATAGCCTTTGTGCCGCGTCTACGTCCGACAAAATAAATGTATTGTGTGAATGTGACCTCAATCGATCAAGTCCATTAGAAGTTAAACAACCACTAACAGACGCATTAATGGTTACCACACTATTATATAAAGAGGCACGTTTTGTTTGTAAGGGGTTAGCTCTGGAACTACTGAACAAAATTCAAAAATTCCCTAAAATTGAAAGCTGCGGGGCAGAGTAACTACTGCTACAAGTCATTTTTTGTTACTATGAGACTAACTACTGACCGTTTAATGTAGTTTACTCATAACATCTATACCTATTTGAATGAAATTATACATTTTTTGACTTTACTTCAATCAACTTGTCATTATATTTACAAACTAAAATCAATAAAAAAAAGCTTAAAAACGGTTTTAGGCACTAATTTTCCGAGTATTTTGAGCTAACATTCAACTTTCTGCTCAATCCAGATGCTGAGGTACAGTTAATTCAAAACTGATTTTATTTGATCAGATGCGAACAAAAATAAAAGCGATTGTTTTTGATTGTTACACCTTGTTTTGGGTAGAGGGCGCACATCCAAAGCTTTAAAGACATATCTAATAGATGTGTATATAATACATCAAACTTTTTGCTTTATGGCCATTTGGCTGGGCGGCGGGTGCCTTGCATACAATTTACAGTTTATTATTCTACTTTCTAAGGAGAATGGTGTCTCTACTGAGGGTAACCTACCTTGAATAGGTAAACGTAGCAATGGACACAAATCTTTGCTAGGCATGTGACCTAGCACGTATGTACATAGGATAAATATTGGTTTTGTATGGGAGGTAGGTACTAGAGCCCTCTAATTCACGTGTACACGTGTATTTACGTTTTGCGTGTATTAGCACGTGTCATTCGGTTCGCTTCATAAATACACGTGTATCTATTTACACTTTCTGGTGACATCTTGAAATAAATGCAGTATATATCCCAAAATATGGTTCGTCTTCTTTCTATCAAGCCATAAAGTAACAAATTCCATCAAAAGATGGCTACGATGTCAATGAATTTAAAAACTTCCAAGAAATTTTCATTTAAAATTGTTTTTTTTCGACTTTTTTCTCGATTTTTTTTTCCGAAATTTACATGCCATTCTGAGTCGAACATTATGGGTGACAGACGCATGGCAACATATTTCACCGTCAATAATTTGCCGAGTACCCGACATGCACCCCATGACATGATATATTCTGACGTCGAATTGACATCAGTCTGGCATGCGTATGTAGTGTTTGGCATGTCGTGTACTCGTAGCTTAACATAAAATTTATTTGAAAAAAAAAGTCAATTCCCACTAACTCCACACTGAAAAAGTGGGCAATAATATAATATCACTATATTTTGGTCCACTCTTCAACACAATATTTTGGTAGGAATTGTTGTAATGCATCTCTAAGTACCGGAAAAATAGTGAGCATTTTTTATGTTTGTCGTTCAATGTTACTGAAAATGCAATTTTCATTGCAAGGAATGAATTATTTTATTGTAAAGCAGAGATTGAACTCGGGTAAGCCTTTGGTCAGCAATTCAAATTAATTTATCATAACTTATATTCAACTAGCGGACCCGGCGATCTTCGTCTCGCCCCAATTTAACACCAGAGTGTTAATAAAACCCAGATACTCTAAATTTCAGTGTAGTTTATTTGAATGGAATCGAAATGAGGAAAGAGCGATATGATAAACAATGTTTTTCGATATGTTTTCCAGCGCAAAAACAAACAACGAAGGTTTGCCAACACGCGAACAGGTAACGTACAGTTGACCGTGCGAAAAACAAGGAAATTCGAGATTAATCCCACAGACTTCCAACGTTTGGCTTTGTGATTTATTGATTGTTATCGCAAAAGCCAATCGAACGGGGAACTGAAACCGCTTGAATTGGAATGAAAGATTAGTTGGATTAATCGGAATTGAATTTGCCTAATAGAAAATGACAATGCGAAAAGGACACTTGGCGCCATCTATTATTTATCTCGTTAACTTATCCACCCAAAATGCACGCAAAACGTCTTTTGTCCCAATGAAATTCACAATCCTAAATTTTCCAAGCTTCACAACGAATTTTCCGCCTTTATATCGTCAAAAATCATCAATCATGGGATAAAATGCAAAAAAAAAAAAAATCCGAAATTTTCGCTTTTTTCCGGAATTTTCCGAAGAAGAAGAAAAACCTTCTTCTGGCAATTACGAACAATTGAAAAAAAATTTGAGCCAAATCGGCCTCGCCGTTCTCAATTTTCGATTTTTCCGACTTTTCCGGAGGGTTTTCCCAAAATTTTCTTTCAGAAGAAACTTTTTCTGGCAATTACGAACAACTCAAAAGAAAATTGAGCCAAATCGGCCCAGCCGTTCTCAATTGATGAATTACTATACATGTTTCCAACCATTTTTATACATATAAGACTGCGTGTATTAATTACACGTGTATTAATTACACGTGTATTTAGAATGTATACACGTGTACCCGTGTACCCGTGTATTTTGAACGTGTTGCACGGGTACACGTGTAAATAAAAACACGCTTAGAATCTGGGGCTCTAGTAGGTACCAGAACTACTTGAATGATGTAGCCCATTTTCAATACCAAGCTGACGTTAAAAATAAATCCTCCCCTAAAGTTTCATTCATCTAATTCGATTCGTTTGGATGGTATCGTCCTTTCAACACACAGGACAGGCTTTATTAGCCCTTCTTTGTGTTACGAAAAATGTAATGATTTTTATACCCTGTGCACTTGCAGGGTATACAAATAAGTTTAAAAAAACGAAAAAAAAAATATAGAGTATTTATTTTAAGGTTATATGCCCAAACACACGTTTATCAATTCGTGATTTTATCTAAAACGATTCGGGTCATTCTCAGACATTTATAACCTCACGTGCGGCTAATTCCCGAGTAATTCCTGTTAAACAACGCAACACACATTCCAATGAACTCGTATACGGTCAGTATGCATTGCATATCCTTTAATAGAAAAGGAGAAATGATGTGAAAATATAACAATTCTCTAAAAGGCAAATATGAGAGAATGGAGATTAAAATTCAATTTTTGAATGTATTTCGCTTTTTGAACGCATTCTCCTTGGTATGATTTCAAAAGGGATATTTTTTGTTTATTTATTCGTAAGAATATGTATGTATTCCGTTGAGTGACCACTTTTCCTGCTTAAAAGCGCATTAAAGTTAAAAATTGGAAACCAATTGAGGCAATATTATATTTATAGTCAATTTTGAACCACCCAGTTGAACAGTGTCATAGCTAATTAGAGAAACATTATAAAGAAACGTATAGAGAATGTCCCGATGAGGTAAATCTATTCACCAATTTTGGGCTATCTAAAGAACTATACTTGACCTTACTTTAAAGAGCTTCCTATTAAATATTGATCTACTAATAGGGAATTTACTAAATCAGCACGACAAAGTTGAAATATTTTAATAATCAAAAAGCCATAAGTATCTGGTACTAAAGCTTTTAAAAACCAGTGGAATAAACACTTGAAATCTTTTTCGATAAAAACTACCTCAACCATATTGCTTGAGTGTTTTCACTTACATTAAATATTTCTACCAAACCTGATTCAATCTATTCTGTCTCTGCTGAACAACATCGCATTCGTAGCATTGTGGAAAACTTTTTTGATTTTTTGATGTTTTTTACTATTTCTCTCTCTCTCTATTCCTATTTCTCTAGAACTAATCTGTTGTCCAGACTGAATTTAACTTATGCGCTTGTGAGTTGAAAGAACAAAAAGAACCAAAATACAGATTTTTCTTAGCTCCTTAGAAAGTATTAAAACTTTATACCTTTCTGTTGCACGCCGACTTGGAGGACCTTTGAATTTGTGGAAAGTTCTGAAATACCCTCGAAACTTTAATGCACTTTATATGTAGGTATACCGTGGACTTTGGATGAGTTTCTTTTTCGTACATTAAACGCAATGTGAGTTGGAAATGTGTATCTTTCTTTGCAATTATTGAATAAAACGCTCTACAGGAAAAAAATGATGTACTCATCATCAGCAATTTTATTGAATTATCGATAAATGGAATTTATGATGAACGCCTTCTCTATTTGGGATATTACTTGACAGTGCCAAGTGGATGTCACTGGATGCGGCACAAGAGTCCGTGAACGGTATGAGAATTCAATTATAATCAAGGTTCATAATATGGAAGTTATTTTCTGTTCAACAACTCAGATGAGGATCAAGGCAAATGGTCATCTTGCAAAACAACAACAGGAGTGCGTCAATTGTAGGGGTATAAGTATCTTTGTGCAAGGACAAGTCATTCACTATACATGCCTACGATGTGGTATTTGGGAGTAACCTGAGCATCAAATTGTTGACGTGCACTGCATACTTTTAAATATCATACATACACCTCGTATGTTCCGAATTTCATCTTTTTCGCTATCCAAGTTAACTCGCTTTCAGAATTGAGTTCCTAATGTACAAATAAGCTAAATTATTCAATCCTGCTACTGATAACTAAGAGGCACTTTGGCAACATAATGATATCACTGATTATAGGTAGGATGTTTCAGGTAAATGGTATGATTTATGATAGCTTTTAGGCAAATGAAATATTCCATCTAATACACATATCCTGATATGATGTGGACTATAATACTTTTGATCTTTGGGATTCGGAAAATACATTAGATGTGGAAATAATGCTGATATTTTTTTTTAATTGCATTGCTTTTATCCTGCCATTACTTGCGATGAAATTGTATACAGATGACCATAAATATAAATTCAGACATAAGAATTATGCGTCAAATTTTCTTGAATTTTTCGAGATATGTATGCCTACAATAGACAACGATTCATCATCTGAAAGTACCTTCCTTCAGTAAAAACAAACTTTAATGACAACAAGAACCAAGTGATTTCCAACGTATTTTAGTGATTTACCATTTTTGAAAGAGAGGTAATAAGGCATTATCTTGCCAAGGAAACTAGTGGACTGCAAAAATTGCCTACGAAATAATAAAAATGTACCAAAAATTCGAGTTATGCCAAACTTTCGTATTGCTAATTTTAAGAGACTTAAAAAATCGTTTAAAGCAAAAATATATATGCGCTTCAAACAATAATAAAGAACGCATAATAAATTGTGTAAGAGTAAAAATCGTAAATATTAAGGGTAAAAAAAATCTATTTTTAAAAGATCATCTCAAAAAATGTCTTAAAACGCGTTAGAAAATAATCCAAAATAGTGTAAAAATTGAGACAAAAATACATAGTAAATGTATTCCAAAGCTGTTGGAAGACATTCCACACTTTTTTGTCTTGATTTTCTATTTCTTCCGCGTTAGATTTGCATCCAAACCCGATAAAAAATTTTCTCGAAACTCTGAAAAATGGCTTAAAACAAGCCAAAAATAATTTTTGCTTAGGAACGCGTTTTTTAAAATGAAGTGTCCCCTCAATTGTTTTTAAGATCCCGAATTAAAATGATAAAAAACAGGTTTACAAATTAACCACCAAATAGCGTCAAAACAAGACATAAAATCTGTCTAAAAATGCCATGTCTTTTGAAAAAAAGCCGCTCGTATCGTCGTCGTTACATCATGCAATTTCCATGCAGCTACGATAACTATACGCGTATTAAACCGCACACGACGCAATTTAAAAAAATAAATAAATAGGTGGCCTACTAGGCCTAGCTTCTCGCAACCATTCATTTGTGTGAGTTTCTATTTTTGGGACGAATGAAAGGGACCTACAATTTTATGCCGAGTCCGAACGGCTGAATTGAGAAGCTTTTTCAGGACAGTTATACTCTCGGATGTTTGTCAGACGTTCACGAGAGGTGGCGCAGTAGAAAAAACCTTAAGATGTAATTTGTTTTTCCGGGGATCGAACCTGGGATCCCTCGCACAGTAGTACAGCACACTAACCATTACGCTACTGCGCCTACGACGCAATTTACCATCGTCAAAATACAAAGCGTAAAGATGTCGCCTTCGCCTGACATTTTTTTTAAATGAAATACGTAGGTATCAAAAAATGTAAACAAACTCCAAGCGAACTCGTACAAATACGATAAGCGCGCCGACACTGCTTGACGATGTCGTCATGTAGCATGCATGTTGCGACGATTACGCATAGCAGACGAGTAGAGTAATCAAAGCCTATGAAGTACTGTCGCGAAGAACTCAAGGCTCTTGGTACACATCGCATATTTATAAGGTATCGCTCTGCTGAGTTCCGGGACATGAAGGCGTTCCAGGCAATGAGAAAGCAGACGAATTATTAAGATAATGTTCGACAGCTGTTTCAGAACAAGCTGATCTCTCTGGGTATATCGCGCCTTGCACACTCAAGCTTGAAGCAGGGAGAAATGCCACAAGAGAGGCGAACACTAGATGAGCCACCTTAAATACTTGTAACACCACAAGAAGGTTATGGCCATTGGCCGTCCTTCAACGAAACCAGAACCGAGAGTTTAATACGGAAGGTTAGGAAATCACTGTCCATCCACTTTGTATAGAGGCTGCGGGGATGAGGGAGCTCTTGAGGACACAACCCACTTAATATGTCACTGACCAGGTCTCCAACATAAATTCGTAGGAAGTCAATTCTTCAACGACTTCGACGAATGAACTTTGTCAAATCATCAGGATGGCTTATGTAATCAGCACAGTAAGTAATTTGAATACAGTACAATGTATATAATGGGTAAGGGACAACCTTTTTCCCCCCGGGGGTTCCACTAGTGATGCGCGATATATATCGAATCACTCGATTCATCGATATTGTCGTAAAAAAATATCGATTATTTCACTCGATAATTTATTTTCGATATCATCGACGCATCGATGTTTTTATCCCGATTTTTTTGCACTCAAAGACCACTGTCTCAGTTATAACAACAAGCCTCGTTACGATTCAAGAACCTTAAAACATTTTCTTATTCTTATCGGCTAATTGGATGTCAATACTGAAGCAAGATGAAGCATAAAATGCTCGATACAGTAGCCCAAAATTGGGCCCCATAGCATGCGCTTCTTCAAAACTACCCTAGTGCCTCTATTTCAACTTACATTTCACTAAAGCCTATCAGCACAAAGTTAGGTTAGGTTAGGTTGTGGGGAGAACGATCACAAGGCACCTTGGTGGGCCCATCGCTTCTTTTATTATACTACTTTTGATAATTTCCTTGGAGGTACTGGTAGATTGACGTCAACTTGTTTATTTTCCGTCATTTCAAAACGAAAAATCCAGGCAAAAAGGTGGATGCGAAAAAACGCACCATAATACAGCTCAAAATACGTGCCAAAAACTATGCAAAAAAATGCACCAAAAATGCACAACAAATACGGCCAAAATACGCGTGAAAAATCGTGATGAAAAACAAAATATGTGCCAAAACCAACAAAAAAAATCCCAAAAAAATTTAGCGAAAAAAACTGTGCAAAAACGCGCAACAAATCCCGCCAAATACCCATCAAAAATCGCGATGAAAAAATAACAAAATATGCGCCAAAAATGCGCCTGAAAAACCGCGATGAAAAAATAAAAAAAGAGGCGGCAAAAAAGCGAGATGAAAAATTAACAAAATACGCGCCAAAAGAAAATGAAAATTTTCGCGAAAAAACGCGCCAAAAACTGTGGAAAATTTTCGCCAAAAACGCCCAACAATTACCGCCAAAATACGCGTGAAAAACCGCGATGAAAAAATAACAAAATACGCGCCAAAAAAGCGAGATGAAAAAATAACGAAATATGAACCAAAAAAAAAAATCCCGCCAAAAATGTAGAAAAATTTCGCAAAAAAATTCCCCAAAATCCGCGTCAAAAACCCTCCAAAATGAGGACAAAATAGAGCCAAAAATCGCGGTAAAAAAAAATAATAAAATATGCGCCAAAAAAGTGACAAAAAGTCGCGCCAAAAAAGTGACAAAAAGACCCGCCAAAAATGTGGAAAAATTTCGCAAAAAAACGCGCCAAAATACATCACCAAAGTACGCGCCGAAACTATGCAAAAAAATGCGCCAAAAACGCCCGGCATATCTCGGCAAAATACGCGCCAAAAATCGCGGAGAAAAAATAACAAAATATGCGCCAAAAATCGCGATGAAAAAAATAATCAAATCGCGCCAAAAAAAACGCAATGAAAAAATAACAAAATATGCGCCAAAAAGGTGACAAAAAATCCCTCCAAAAATGTGTAAAAAATTTCGCGAAAAAACGCTCCAAAATCCATCTCAAAATATGTGCCATTTAAAAAAAATGCGCCAAAAATGTGGAAAAATTTCGCAAAAAAAAAACGCGCCAAAATACATCACCAAAGTACGCGCCAAAACTATGCAAAAAATGCGCCAAAAACGCCCGACAAATCTCGGCAAAATACGCCCCAAAAATCGCCGAGAAAAAATAACAAAATATGCGCCAAAAATCGCACTGAAAAAATAACAAAATATGCGCCAAAAAATCCCGAAAAAAATGTGGAAAAATTTCGCGAAAAAAAGCGCCAAAATAGACGTCAAAATACGCGTCAAAAAAATCCACCATACTGCGCGTCAAAAAATTGCGCCAAAGTATGTGTCAAAAAACGAGCGAAAAAGCGCACCAAATAGATGTGATCAGCTTCACATCTCACAATCGACTGCCTCCAAAATTTCAGAACAAGCCCTTTTATAGAGAGGCAATGCCGTTTGTTTAGGGTTTTTTTTTGCTCAAAACATCCATGAACGGACTGGATCCATTAGACAGCCGTCAATCGCATTTCGATCGCTTTCTTTGCAATGGATGCATTTAGAGTGAGAAGCGAAATCATTTTAATGTTATATTTCTTGCCAATTTTTGACAGTCGCTTAGCAAATTTCCCATCTTGAAATATAAACTTTGACCTCATTCAAGAATCTAGTCATCGTAAGTCGACTTGAATTATCTGGATTCAAATTTACCTTAACGCGAAAATTAACTTGAATTGTCGGTATGTCACTTATTGAGAATTGTTTTTTTTTCTCCTGGGCCCAGATTCCGTAAAATGAAAACGATCGAACGATATCGTTTTCACTAAACCTGTCTCTATCATATCTGTGGCAATAGACAGAGACTGCTATTGTCGAAACGATATCGTTCGATCGTTTTCATTTTCTACAGATTCTGGCCCCTGGGTAATCTTGTAAATTTTTTTTTGTTCAAAAATCAATCAAAAAAAAGTTAAATTATTGTCTTGAATTATTTCCTTTGTGTAATAGAAATTGATTGAGTATTCTAAACAATAAAAATATTTTTTTTAATAAAAATGAATAGAAAACTCAGGAAAATTTTAAGTTTGCATATAAACCGATATTATCGATACTATCGATTTTTTTGGGTCGATTTTTTTTTGCATCGATATTTTCATCTTGATAATAAAATATCAATGTATCGATGCAGTTTTGGATTATCGCGCAACACTAGGTTCCACAATGGGTAAGTAAGCCCACAAACCTAACTGTGCTCATCTCTTCAACTAAAATGTTTAATATCCCTGTTACTACAAATCTATATTTTATTTATGAAATAGCTTTTGTCGAAAAATTTCCGAAATCAGCTCAAAAAATACTCAGAATAACGTGCCAAAAACACTTTAACATCATTTTACTCATTTGCATTACAAAATGTGAGTAAAAGCTCAAAAAATAAGCCACGTGTGCTGAAATAAATGTTTGACTCATTTTAAAATATTTAAAATATATTTTTAAAAAACTTTTACTGCTTTTTTACGCTTTAGAAAAAACCTATGTGATGATTTTTCACTTATTCCTGCTAAATTGTTAGCAAAATTTCAATAAAATTTGCTTTTAAGCAATTTTAGTTTGAATTCATTTAATTTTCAAACATACCGCAAATCTTGAATACATAAAGGGAATTTGTGAAATATTCTACCTGTCAATTATGTTGCTTGAAAATTAAGCATCTTAAATAATTAAATCCATGTAGCTGTAAAAAGGAAACCAATTAAAATATTTATCTCACACCATAACATAAGCAAAACTTTATTAAGAAGTGCTATAAATTGTACTACATTTCCAGCCGAAAATACATTTTACTACCAAGACCAGCACTGCTGCCATTGCCAACTGCCAGCACCTAACCTACAGATATGAAGCAAATGTGTGTAGCTTGCTCTTAGTAGCTGTGTAGCAGCAATTTGCCAGAAGTAATTTATTATTAATAACATTAAAGTTGAATGCAGAGGAGAACGTACATTAAAGATTCATTCGCCTGGGTCGTAAAGTATACATTGTCAGAAATGCGTCATGCCCCTGCCTCCGTAGACTATGGAATTATAGGAACTTATGGTGAAAGCCAACTGCAAACAACGAGTGCATTTGGACTCCAGGCCATCTGTATAAATTTTCAGACCACTGACTGACCGCCAAGATCATATGTAGAAACTGAGCTCTTCAACATTTGCATCCGCGATACATCAGAACTCAGACGTGTCAAGTGCCTAAATGGATTAGGCCATTACAGAACAACCCTATCTCATGGATTAGCATAAAAACTTACTGTGTCTGCTATTTTTTAGTCGGCATCTCCAGCTGATACCTACTAACTTAACCCCATAACTGATGGGCTAAAGATTGAACGCGTCCTCCCTCACCCAATGTTTATTGTGCGGAAAATGATGGTGTACTATTATTTTATTTTATGTACGTGAGTTTGCTTTTCCGACAACACCCTGCACAGCAGCGCCTCTTATTTAGTGTTATTGTGGTGTGAAGAAAAACAAAAATATACACATTGATGTTAGACATGTGATGATGTGAGTTGTGAGCTGTGAGGACGAGGAAGTTGGAAACTTTCTATTGATTGATTGGGGATGAGCGTGTACGCACGCTTTGAGGGTATTTCGCATTTCGAACATGCCGGCACCGACCGACACCTACGCCCGTCATCGATCGGAGGGAGGGAGTGAGTAAATATTGAACATAAGTAGCTGTTTATATGAAACAGAGATTTTGCAGCGAATTCGTCCGAAATTTATATAATTTTATCGAACGGGATGTGCGCCTAGCAGGAGTGAGGCAGCCGAATGTTATATTTTATTGTGTTTATTTTGTGTGATCTGGTATACATGGTGCAGAGTCAGCAAATCGGGCCAAAAGGTGATGCAGGGATTTGGGTATGCGAACAAATTGGTTTGTTTTTCACAATGTTTTCTCTTTTATTGGAAATTGCAAACTGCGCTATACCTACTGCTGGGTTTTTGGGTATGATTGATGTTTCATGAAAGTAATAAATAAGAGTAACGTGTTTGTACTGCTAACGATACTTTGAAGGTTGCAATAAGTTCCACGAAGATTTAATGACATAGGGGAAGCAAAAAAGTTGGAAGCCAATTTTTTATTGGCTGTATGAGTATGTGTAATGTACATACAATCACAAATATGTATGTAATTATATGAATTATTTGTAAACTGCTCAAAACAAAAACAAAACATTTGAAAAAAATTAGTGATTTCAATATTTTTTTTAAATATATTTTAGCTACGGATTAAGAAATTGAGTGCACATAATCAATAGTGAAACATTTTACTTTTAATTTAAATTAAACTTCAAAAACAAAAATGTAGGAAAATTAATGAAAAAGTAAAATTTTGCAGATCACTATTTTTCTGTTATGAATCGTTGACAAATGTTGTGCTTGTGCTTAGTAGCGAATATGATCTCCTCTGCTCCATATGCACTATCTTAGCCTATATGGTACGCTTTCGATGTGATGCGTTGCGTAGCCTTTTGTTCGGGTATGCGCTCCCAAGAGACTTTTAGCGAGTTCATGAGCTCTTGTTTATTGGTAACTTGGCTGTGGTTCTCTTTAAGGCTTCTTTTCAATTGGTCTTGGTCCCATAAATGCTCGCTTGAGTTGAGGTCGGCACTCATTGTTGGCCACGGCAAAACTTTAATATTGGCATCAGAAAGAGCTCTTACTGTTTTACGGCCCATATGCGGGCGAGCATTGTCTTGCATAAGAACAAAGTCAGAATCCACTCTCTGAATATGAAATATGGAATCACAACAGGTCATATTATAGTTTCAATGTATAACTGGCGATGGATATGGTACCTTCATCCAGAATTATGAGCTCTGTTCTACCTAACAAGCTTATTTCAGCCGTAGAACTTGGGCCCCCAAAACGGCAGCTTCGTAAATGCACATTCACCTTGTCTTCTCCAAAATGTACTCGTTTTTCGTCACTAAAAAACTTGACCTTTCATTCGTCCTTAAAGACAATAGTCCTTCAGTTGCCCGTAGTCTAATCCGAATGCTCACTGGCGTACCTTAAGCGCGAGTTACATGTCCGTATACTAAACATGAACATAATTATGCCTTATCATTATCGGAAACCGCTAACCACCTGCAAATGTACCCAGCTCCAACTACAACCGAATCACTGCATCGTCAAGGTCAGCATCTGAGAATTAGCAGCATTTATTTTAGCGTCAGCAGCCTACCAACAGAAGCATCATAGCATACACAAATGATGAATAAAGCGCATCGTGCGTACCTTTTTGTTTAAATGTTTGTTGTTTGTTTTATTTTTTTTTTGTGCGATCGGTCGCGGCCGCTCGTAACTCGCGCTGCCCGATAAACCATTTTCAGTTTCGGTAGAATAGCACGCACTCTAAGGGTCAATTCTCAAAAAATTTCGCATACGTTTATCTGTCAAAATCTCCAATTTCATGCGAAAGACTGAAATGTGCAATTCTCAAAATCCGCATACGAGGATTTCTCTTCGAATGTTACTCGTCTGCCTTTCCTAGGCGGAATTGTGAGTTTGGCACTTCGATTAACGATTTGTTTTTTTAATTTCTGTGTGAAACAATTGATTGTGACGAAGCAAAGAAAATTAAAATGGAAGAAAAACAAAGGAAGAATACCGGTCATGTGACCAACGACTAAAATGGGGCACCTATTGAATTCATTGAAATTGATATTACTTTTGTCGTGCAGCAAAATTTATATGAAAATAAGCATATTATGCGCTTTGTAGCTATTGTAAAAACACAATTAATTATTAACTGAAATTAGAACCATTCACATACAATCACAAAATGCTGTTTTGTTTTTGTTAATCTCAAATCAAAACCCACATCCACAATATTTCTTAGCCAATTTGGATTGAGATTTTTTTTTCATGGGATTCTTTGCACAAAAACTAGATACATTTTGACCTAAAACTCTACCTCATGCGAGAGGTGAATACAATTTTCGCAGAGGTGGAAAAAACTTTGAGAATACCAATTTTTTTCGTAAGCGAAAATTTCAGGCGGATTTGCTCGTACGAGTTGTGTTATGCGGAATTTAAGATTACGTACCGTTTGATCACTTACTTGAGTGCTAGTAGATTGCCGCAGATGATTTCTTAAGGCCTGGGCGGTTACAGTACTGAAGTGCAATAATTCGTATGTACCGGTCTTCTTGCGCAGTTGTGGCTCTGATTCTTCCTAGCCCAGGACTCCTTATGGATAGCTCGCCGCGGGGTTGGCCAGTATTTATTTCTATATTTCTTTCATATATAAGGTTCGCGAATTCATGAGAATCACGGAGAAGGAACATTTTTCGTGATTCTCACAAAATTTAAGTACCTAAAGTCAGGCACAGACTTCTAACGTGTAGATTGTTGCTATACAGTAGTATGGCGCAATCTACACTACACTGGGACACAATACACGAGACAAAAATGTTTCTACACAATATGAAATACTTAGCAGTGATAGCGATACAGAACTCCGCGTTAGGCGGCTCTCAGATTGAGGTAACTATAGTTGCTATAACAACTGCCAATAAGCAATCAGCAACATTTTTCGTTCGAGCGATATTTAGTTGCTTTGATGTGAACATTGGAGAGATTGTACTAGGGGAAGTGGACTCATACATAAAATCGCATCGATTCTCCTGAGTTACACTTTACCGTCCGTAGGTTCCATGGAGCCTATCACAAAAGTGCTTAATTTATATATTAAGGGCAATAAGCGAAACTAAGTGAATTGCCGTCTTTTTAAGGGCGATTCAATAATATTTTAAGGGATTTGAAAGCAATTTCAGCAAAATATTTTTTTTTGCAAAATCTCGAAAATTGTCTACATTGTTCAGAAATTTTTTTTTTTCGAGATTTTGGTTTTCGACATTTTGTGCTGTCGATATTTTTTTTTTGATGAACTTTTTTTCGGTGATCTTCCAAAATTCTCGATATTTTTTTTCGACATTTTGTCGATTCGAGATTCTTTTTTTGTCACGATTTTGGGTTTCTTTTTACACGATATTTGACGTGCTTTTATTTAAGTTTTCAAGCAAATCTTTTAAGAAATTTTAGATGCATTTAGAATTTGCGCTCATTTCTCTTTGAAAGTTTCAAGGATTGGTTCGAAAATAAGGCACGTCATGTTGATGCTACGCCACCAACTATATATTCAATGCGATAAAATAACACAGGCCAGTACAGAAACTTACTGATGTAATGTTGCCCAAAAGTCCAAAATGTGAACACGGTGGTGGCTATGCACAAAACCGATTAAATTAACAATAATTATAATGCTAAATCAAAGGGCACCTTTCAAACTCGGCCCCCAGGTTTAAGATAGAAGGCCTCCAAAACCCTCCTATTGCGGAAGGTTAGAGCTTTTAGTTATACATAGTTTATAATTAAGTATAGGTGACTGAAAGCTGTGTACTATCCAAAATCGAAGACAGGGTGTTAATATCATTCAAGCAGGATGCCATACAGACAATAGAAGAATTACTGTTTTGTTTGAGGGGATTATAACTTGTTTGATGATGGATTATAGAGGTGTTGTTTGAAGTAGCTGTAATCTTAACCGAACAAAGTCACCTTTAAAGTGATTGTTTGAACAGTTAAACTCTGACTGTCGCTGTATATGTTGCTCTAGAAGTGACATTGTTGTATTGCACTTCGCTTCACGGTGGATTCTTCCAACTATGAATAGAGAGGATGACAACCGCATTGAATTTGTTTGTTTCTAAAGCTATGATTACACGGCCTTTTTTTTGAGTCATTTAAATGTCGCTGTGACGTCAGGAAAAAATGTCGCAAAAATGAGTGACATTTAAGCTACGATTCGTCATTGAAAAAATCGATCACACGAATTGACTATCATCGTCATTTGTGTCCCAAAATCAATTGACGGACACTGCGAGTCATTTAGAATTTTCCGTTGGGATGGCATTGTCCTAGGCGTCATTGAAGAGCGATCACACTGCCATTTTTTTCTGCCATTTAAATGGCACTTAATTCATGTCATTTGGTGCGCCATTTTTCTAGTCATTTAAATGACGCTGCCAAAAATGGCGATCACACAGAGCGACATTTAAATGACTGCTTTGTGACGGGATTTTTACGTCAGAGCGCCATTTAAATATATATGTACATGTCGAAGAATGGTTCAGTATATGTCACGGATACAGCATTCCACTGTACATTTAAACGTTAGGTTTACTGTATTATCAGTTACCTAAATGAAATCAGAGCTGGCAATGTGATTGTTCGAGATTTAAGAAATATTGAAAAAAAAAAAAAAAAAAAAAGTAATTTTGGAAATTTAGAAAAGAAGAGACATCGCTTTGAGATCATTGACGCCGACCCGACATTGTTCCATTCAGTAAAGAAGACTGATTACCAACAAAGATTCTACATATATATTTTTTATTACAGTGCAATCGTTGGTAAAATCGAATGCTCCTCAAAATAGCAAGGATCTACAATCGCATACAATTCAATGAAATTTTCAAGTACTACAATTTATCACCTGGCACTAACATTTTGTGGAATACTATTAAATACTGAATGGAACAGAAGCGACGAGCACATTAAAAGGAAGAGTAAAATTTACAATCACTATTCTGGGAGAACTAAAACGAAAATGAAGAACACACAAGTTCGGTAGCTCACCTTTCCCAAGGAGATACGAGGAAATGAACGTAACGAGAATGAAGCACTCCCTTTATTGTTTAATAAACTGAACAAGAAAATCCCCATAAAAGAGGATTATCTTACTAAACGAAAAAGAGTGTTTATGGTTATAGTATTCCCCTGGATGCAAAAAGGACACACATATATCCTTGTTTTGTTGCATTAATTAGATACTTTTCAAATAGTATTAAATAGAAAAAGCGAATTATCCCATCACTGCGATTGTTTGTAATCGAAAATTAATATATAATTGCTAAAATTAAATAACAGATTTGGCACATACATATAACTACGCCAGTCTAGCCGTGATTTCAATACGCACTTACGTCAAGAGCCTAATTTAATTAACTCCAAACAATTCTCTCATTTATGTGTATAGCAAACTGTTGCGCCCACTCTAAACCTGGTATTAAGTACCATGTGTCATTATCGTTCGAGCGTGTTATTTTCGAAAGCACCACTTATTTACGTAAACGTAGTACGTAATTAGATGAGTATATAATTGACAGGACGAAAAGCTCCTGTCCCACTCTAACTAAATGAATAACGATAAACTACACTTTGGACTGAAATAAAATTCAAGTTTTGGTAAAGCCTGTCATCCATCAACACGTTTCAATATAGGCTGGCAGGTTAGCAAGCAACAAGAAAGGGTTTCTTTTGTATTTAAAGCCAAACTTTCAGGCTTACCAACTTAACTTTATGCATTCCCACTCGGTATACCAATGGAATAGACGAAAAAAAAACGCAAAAATCGTTAAAATGTCCACATATATGCATGCAAAAGGATTTAAAAAAAAAAACCGAAGAAAAAAGGTCCTTTGGATATAACCACCTTCACATGACACAGGACGTCAATAGGGATTGCCAATTTATGTGCCTCTTGTTGTTTGTGTTGATCGGCTGTGTATGTGTCCTTTGGGACTTCAACGAATTGAATTTCCGGACCCGAATGAAAGGAAAGGTATAAAAACACTGACATCTTGTATATGCGTCGTAAAAAAGTAAATTAAACTTTTACCAAGAGAATTTTGTGGCATGTTGATATCAATAGTGGGTAGGGTATAGTAGGGCTAGCTTATGGAGGACTCTCAAATGGAGTGCTATGGTTTGTCATTATACTCTCCATTATAAGGAGTGTATCCCTTTTTCCTATACAAGGTGAATATATTATATTTGAGAGAGATGTTCGAAACAGACCAGCACATCGGGACCTTTTTCGCCTTTTCACCCCTATCCATCTTACCCCGTGAGACTCTCCGGTTTTCCCTAGTCTCCAGTCCTAGTGTCAACGCTAGCAGCATCTGTTTACAGGAGAAGGTGAACAAGAGGGTGTGTAACATATTGACTTTAAAGTTTGACAAATCTTACAGAACTACGCAAGATATTCGAAAGAAAGTTATAGAAAGTGGAAAGTGTACTGTGCGGTAATTAGAAAGTTGCCGCCTAAAATGAATTTAACTGACATCACGTACTGAAAGCGCTCCGCACTTTATACTTATTTTTAAATACATATAAAGAAAACAATTGGGAAACTCACTCAGTTCACTAAAACACTCGGCGGAACTCTTCAAAAAATCAGAAGGTTTTAAGGTCTGAAACCTCTTGCTCCAGCCACTTAGAACTTAACACAAAGTGAAATTCTCCACGACTGCTGATAAGGGCTTGAAGACAAATTTATGCAATTGTTGTTTCCCGACCGCATGATGACAGGAAAAGGCTGCGAGCATTAGCAATTAATTATACCTACGATATAAGAATGTTAAGATCTAAAGCCCACTTTTTAGTGGCTTAGAATTTAACTATTCGCATCTACATTTGCTTTGAGCTGACTATAACAATACATCTGCCCCTTGGTCCATTAAAAATCATAGTAAAAACCACAACACTCTAGAGCATCTCGTGAGCACACAAATTACCTTAATTACAAGGAAGTTTCAACTTGGATCTTAGACCGACTTCAAAAGTTACTTTATGAATTTATGCCACTAAGAACCATTGTACAAAATTGCAGCTGCAGCAGCACACCATGCCATACAGACACACCCATTATTCTAAATGTGGTGTTTATTTCCTAAGAAAACACACACACACACACTCGGGGGAGTAAACAATCAAAGTGGTGTACTCGCTCATCTTGGGCTTCGTGCAACCAGCAGCCAGCATAGCTTTTATATGTTTGGCTTGCACTAAGCGGATAAAAGCCAAGAGTGGTAGAAGGTAGAAGAGTTGCTTATTTTTATTCCAAATTGCTTTTTGTATTTATTTCACTTGCAAGCCAGCATTTCTTCGAATTTACTAACTTGGCTATATGTGAGTTGCATAATGTATAGCTTGCCTGATGTTGTTTTAAATTTGTTTCATTTTGCTGGTCTCTTTTCTGTTATACTGAAACGTGTACATGTACACGTTATCCGTGACCTTTACGAAAAGTGCTTGCCTAGTAAAAAGAGTTGGGGTCATTATAGTAAGAGCACAAGTTTCCTTGTTATTTATCAACAAAGTAGCATGTCCTTATGCATGATGTTGACGACTGCCATGGTTTTAAGTATACATATATGTGTGGTGCTTCGTAATGCACTTTATGGTTGCTGTACATCCCTGCAAATGCTTTTTGTACAATGTGAATTAAACACACTACAGCACCAAACATCGACTTTAATTAATGAAGAGATAATGACGACTCCTGATTATCTACCATTTACAATTTATCATCCACGAGTTTACGCTGACTAATGGGAATTTTACTACCGAAAAATGGATTCATCCTTGAAAGCATTTAAAGTGACAACGAAATGATTTTAAAGGTCGACTTCTGGGGTGTAGGAGGTAATCTGCTTAAAGAATAAATGGCTTGGATGCCATTATTATGCAAACTGTCGCAAGTTTTTCTTTCTTTTTTTTTCCTATACCGAGAAAAGTTTAATGAAAATTACCATTAAAACGAATGAAGCAGCAAAGACACAAGGCTCAGACACAAGAATGTCAACTTTTAGGCCCATGCCGAGGCATCATAATAAAGCCATGTTAAAATATTGATGACCCAAAGTTTTCGAAGCGAGAATTTAATGATATTTTATGTAAAAGTATAGGGCAAAGATTTTCATATTAGGAATTTTGAGTTTTTTTCTAAAAACTGTTAATGGACGTCCTTTTGGTTTATGTTATGGTGATTATTATTGAAAGTTTGCTTGGCATATTAAGTGGGTGGAACTTTAAATACTTTTCCTATACACAATAATTGAAAATGGTAACCGAGTAGGTACTTAGGAATGTAAGCTGACATTTTTAGGTTAAATCTCAAACCGGAAAGGACGTATCTAGGTATGGAACATAGTTTTAAATTGGCATATAGCATATTAGATGATGCAGACAAGAGAAATACCCTGTTTCCACGTTAGATACCGAGCCTTCATGTCAAAGACCAATCCATTGCCGAAATCAGAGAAATAATAATAGGGTCTCCAATAAGTCGAACTGCTCGTCTCTGTATGCTGTCAAGTAGGTTAAGTGAATGTTTTGGGGCCGAGCTCCATATATGGGAACAATATTCCAGGCCTGGTCTAACCTGTGCTTTGTAGAGACGAAGAAGTTGCTTGGGGATAAAGTACCTCTTTGCTCTAAAGGTAGCTCAACTTAGCGGACGCCGATCTTGCGATATAGAATATGTGGTCCTGCCATGTGATTCCTGAATTGAGTGTGACTCCTAGAAGGTGGGATCCCAAAAAGTATCTCCAAACAATTCTAATAGTGACCGCAAAAAAAAAATAAATATTTTTTATGATTTTTATGCATTAAACAATGCTTCTTAGAAAGAACGTCAAAAATTTGGGCTGTCATCGTCACATCTAGGTATATTATGTGCGAATATCATGCTATACAATAAATGAATTTCTAGGAAATTATACTTCTTTATCAATATAAAAAAGATTTCTCTCACCAACGAAATGAAGGTCTTCAAATGCTTCACTGAAATGAAGGCAATCGCAATCGCAATGAACCCACTGTGGTGGTGATGATAGGTCATGTGAATGGATTCTTTCATCCCAATTTTATATTATTATAGACTCATATTCCATTTTATAT
Source organism: Cheilosia soror (assembly GCA_949372485.1). Taxonomy (NCBI): domain Eukaryota; kingdom Metazoa; phylum Arthropoda; class Insecta; order Diptera; family Syrphidae; genus Cheilosia; species Cheilosia soror. The sequence continues at coordinate 69,049,164 of OX443564.1, forward strand.
TTAGTGGAAGTTAATTTAAAAGTCCTCAATCTTTTAAAATCCATAAAACTTGAGTTAATAATAAGTTGTAAAAAATGTCAATGGAATATATTTTTCATGATGATTTTGTGATAAAAAAATAAGAAAATTGTATTAACTAGTTTAAAGAGTTTCATTAAATTTCTTACACATACTGTCACCAATTTCTAATTTCCATTTTAATAAATATTTTGTCTTTTCATTATACGATCAGAAATCCATTTGCACTTTAATAAACTTGTAACCGGCTTTAAGCCTCAAAAGCAATCAAGCTACCTCTACAAAATAAAGAAAATGTTTTTCCATTATTCGAAGGAGTTGAATATCAAACTATCAAAAGGAAACTTTTGTAAAACACTAAATTAGTTACCTATAGGTATAAACAGAGTATCTGCAACCCTTTAATGACCTTCGGCCAAAGGGACTCTCAACCCCGACTAGGTGGAACGATGCCAAAGAACTAATAGTATTCAAAATCATTCTTCTGTTAAAGTCTAGGTACACACATGAGTACCTAGAACCTCTGGGAAACGAGACAGCCTTCCAAATGTTAAACCACCTTACACTGTTCATGCTCATGCAACTAAAAGGGTTTCATTTTACCTTTCTGGGAATATTTTCAAATTAAATTTTCCCTAGGAAAAACAAAACAAAAAAAAAATGCATTAAATTCACTAGCGGCACTGCTAATAAAACTTAAAGCATTAGTCAAGCAAAAAACACACACTCGTACAATGACGACCAGCATGAGATTAAAAATCCATGAAAGATAATTAATCCCACATTAAACAAACGCGACTCCCCAGTCCCACTCAGCGTCGCTTATATTTCTATTTCTGTGCGATAATCTAATATGTGGCACATAGTCGTTGCTGATGGTTGGGGGTGGGGGTTGTAATTGTTACTGTGACTATGAGTGAGGTTCGAATTCACCACATACGGTTCGATACACACAATTACATTTCGCATTACATTGTTATTTACAAACTTTTAATGAAAACATAACATGGATGGATGTTCGTTGCGCACTGCCAGCTATCCCTTATGTTGATGCGGGTGTGGTGCGTAATTGGGGTTTGCTGCTGCTGAGATAAAAATGATCCCCTTTATGTATCGCAATGGCGTTCATAGTTTCTGAATGAATGTAAAACGACTACCGCGTATTTGATTATCACCATCCACTGAGGGAGGGTATAGGCAGGCTTATTAAGTCAAATAAGCTTATCAGATAAAACTTCTGTTTACGTTGTCGGGCATTGTTCGTCCGTAAGGTAGAAAGGAAAGTGTGTTTGGTCCTCTCTGGGTGGTGTGTATACATGCCGATCCGTGTTTGTAACACGAGACATACACATACATATTTCCTTTTTTTTTTTGCTGGTCCTTAATATTAATAGATACGTTGCTGTTATCTGTGGGATGTCGTGCATTGTTGTCAGCGGAAGGAGGAAAGGCATATGTACTATATGAAAAGGGCTGAACCATGTGGGTGTTAATTTATGGATTCTATCATCTATGGCAGAAAGCTGAATTAAGCCACTTAAACTGAGATTTATGTAGTTTATCATGGGAGTCGGATTATCCAGTGGTTATCAACAGGGCCGACTAATTACGAATTGTTAATTGTTATTGTTATAGAATTCAGACTCTCTCGAATATTGACTAATGAAAATTGATTGTAATTGATTTGATTTTAGAAAAATCAGGCAAAAAGCCCGTTATTCTCTGATGCTCAAGGCTTTGTGCACCGCCCTAACTGCTATTCCTATTTTAGCGAAGCAAATATGAGCAAGGAAAAGTTTTATCATCTTCCGGTGCTTTGATTTTAAATCCCTCCACACAAGTTAGGCATGTGATTTAGTATGTACACACAAACTAATGTTGGTTTTGTATGGGATTTGACCGACTTAGTCCGTTTTCAATACCAAGAAGTCGAAAAAAATCCAAAAAAAGAAGTCATGTCACAATTTCATTCGCCTAGGTCGATTCGTTTGGACAATATTGTGTTTTCAACAGACAGACAGACACACATCGCTAAATCGATTCAAAATTTGATTCTGCTTCAGAATATGTTTGTGGTATTCGGTATCTCCTCCTTGGCATTACAAATGTGAACAGACCTTACTGCGGAGACATGGACTGATTCGCTAGTGAAATGACAGTTTCGTACAAACCTGTGAGGAAAAAAGGAAGGAAACATAAGCACTAGTCCTTCAGTGCGGCGAAAGTTTGAAAATTGAACCCTCTGCGCGCACTTGCTATTTTTTACATAGAACACAGAGCTATCCATTGTAGAAACATTGCAACTTATTCCAATTATTTCGAACGTTCTACAACAGATGGCACACTCAGCACTTAAACAAAATCGCACGAATTGCTCGATGCCATTTGAGTGCTTTCGTTTCTCTCCGCCGTGAACCAAAAGAGCTAGTGCTTATGTTTTCTTCAAAAATTGGCTGCTATCAGTCCCTGTATAGTATGTCAATTATCGGCATAACTCGAGTATTAAAATTCACCAACCTATTCTATCCTTTGGTTTTAATACTTTTAGTAGTAAAAATATAATAATTTAAGGATGAAAACTGCAAGCTCTAAACTCATGGTTAAAAATGATGAACCCAAAAACTGATACCCCTGATGATGTTGGCAAATACCAACGAAACGTAGGTTAGAAAAATGGAATAGTTGTTTTAATATTCGCATTCGAAAATAAAGACAAGAGAAAAGGAACTTTGTCAACAGAAAAATTTAATTTGAACCCAAAATATATTCCTCCACCAATTTTCCATTTTAGCTTCGTAGGTCTTTCATTTTTTAACTGACAGACGATTGTCTACATAGATCAAACTTATGAATTACTATTATATAGTACATTTACACCGCACCTAAATTCAACATTTTAGATGACAAAATTTCGAAATCCAATTTTGTTTTCCCACTGAAATTTCAACATTTCAAATGACATCTAGTATCAGAATTGATTGCATACTGATATTTTTTGTATTTTGTAATCAGAAGTGGTTTGTACCAAAAGAATTAATTTTTCAGTAATATTAATCTAAACATGAATACAGTGATAATTCACTATTCAGACATATTTTTCCTACTTCCTACTTTTTTTAGCTTTTAAAATCTAGTTTTACAGCGGTTTTTTTTTGTCAGTGAGCTCAAAAGTCATCAGAATTAGGTTTGTTCGATTTGACAAACTTACAAATGCAGCGATGAAATTCAACATTTCGAAATGTTGGAAAATATATGGCGAAATGCTGAACATTTGGCCTGAAATGCTGAATTTAGCCGAAATGATGAATTTAGGTGCGATGTAAACGTACAAATAGATAGGTACTAATAGATAGGTACTAATAGATAGGTAATACAATATGGCGTCAATAACTCTTGCTCCCTTATTTCTAAGGGCTATCGGTACTTCTTTGACACCGATATTTTAAGAAAAAAATGTTTGTTTTTAAATAATAAAAATAATAAAAAATAAAAATATAAATCCATGGCATACGAAATGCAAAGATTTCAACTAAAGTCCCTGATGCACTTTATGGCATGAGTTAAGGCCCATCAGCCGCAGTGAGAACATAAAGTGGGAATTTATTTCTCTGTACGCCGCTGTTCTAATATTAGAAATATGAGCACTTCAACCAACACCACCACCGCCACTATCCTCTGGTACATACTCCAATCGATTGGAAATACACCGAGCATATTTCCTCCGTCATGTTTACTAACAAGTTTGTTTACTTTCTTTATGGTTGCAACTAATTTAGAAAAATAGAACGGAAACTACTATGACAATACTGAAGACTGAAGGGCGATATTATTTTTGCCTTGGGCGTATTTGTTTCATGACCAAAAGTGGATTCCTTCATTCCCTTTATTTTTTCATTGTCTGGTCTGGAACTGTTAAAACAAATATTCAAAATACCAGCGCAAAAATATTTGAAAAATCTGTTTTTAAAAACAAAAAATTTTGTTGCGGTGTTAGGTGGACATAAAATGTAGCCTACTCAATGGTTCTTGTTTTTGTAATAAAACATGCCTTCAATTGTGAATAAGCTTGCAACCTTCTAATATTAGCTGCGTTTCTTTCGTCCCTATCAGCGTCACTATCAAGGATTGCCGAAAAAAACGAACATCGAAGAATGAAAACATGAGTTGGCAACGCATCAATCTGATAGAAAAATTGACATTGACAGAATAACAGACCAATTTTAATTAAAAAAAATTATCAGTGGAAAATTCAAATTAAATATGTACTATGGAGGCATTCATAACTAAGAAGCTGAACATTTTACTATTCCAAGTGTATAGGTAAGTAATCCATCAAATTGTATTAAGAAAACAAGTTTTAATAGAGTTTAAATAACAAAATTTCCAATTTCAATGCCATACAAAGGGTGTTTTCGTTCGCGGCAAAAAGTTTGGAATTGGAAATTTCGTTATTTAAACTCTATTAAAACTTGTTTTTTTAGTACAATTTGATGGTTTAATTAATTACCCTACGCTAAAAATAGTAAAGTGTGCAGTTTTCCCTTATTATGTCGTGATTTTCGTGGCAAAATCGTGTGGGAAATTCTCGGCAATTTGAAAAACGTTGGTGTCGGTCGTGTCGTTGTGCGCAGAATGTTTGAGCGCTGTTTAGAACCATCGTTCATGAGAATTCCTAAAGTCGGAGCTGTTCCAAACGAAGTAAGCTATTCAAAACAACATCTCTCTGCTTTTTCTAATGAGATAAGCATTTTAGGAAGTTCTCGTCATCATAGAGCGCACATTCCGCGGAGTTACCCAACTCAAACCAGTGCTTCTGTTTAGTACCACATACAAGACTGATGAACGGCTTATTCCCAAGGACGAAGAAGCGGAATATGTACTGTAGAATTACCAAGCAGAACCAGGAAGAGATCCTTCCACGTGAAATCGATTTCCCACCATTGTTGCGAGAATAAATTACTGATGAGACCGGTGTCTCAAGTTCACGTTCACATTTTGTTGCTTTTATTCTTCTTGATATCGAGTTAAAATAAGATTCCAATTGGGAATGTTAACAGTAGACAGTTGAAAATTAACGGAAGCCCAGCCGCAGCCAGACTTCTCTTCTGGATTAATTATTCGCTTGCAATGCATGGCCCAGGCACTGGGAGTCACAAATATTACTTCAGTTTCTTGAGATTTGATCTTTCCATCTGCTAAGAGATCTCCGACAAATTTCTGACCCAAGTACTCGATACCGATAGTCATAGCAGAGATCCTCCTTTGAATACTGCTCTTCGGGTCCTTCTTTTTTTCGTTTGTTCATTCGCCGGCTGAGCTGTGCCATATTTTCTTTATGGGATAGGATTCCAGAGAAGCTGACGTCTATTTCTGAAAGCGTACAGAAGTAATTGGTACACTTTCAAGTTACTATGCAATTCACTTACCTTTTACCACAGGGCGTTGTCCAGCCCAATCAGAAAAGATGCCAAGATTGTTTCTGATTTGTTCTGTCTTGTTTATTTTTTTTTTAGTTTCTGTCAACATGTCAAATATCATTTATGACATTTCCATACAAGTTATCGATAACGTACACAAATCTGTGTTGGCTACACTTTTCTCTATCCCCGCGAAGCCGTTAACGCCGATAATTATCCAGGCTAAGTGTTTGTTGTATTTAACAAGGGATTTTATTTTTATTTTGCTTATCCTATAGCCGTGACGGGGACGAAAAAAAACGCAGCTATTAGCGAGGTTCCGTTCAAACCCATTGTGCCCATACAAATTAAACGACAGAGGAAGATGAAACCGCTTTTTATATTCTTTATCCTATGTTATTAAGACTGATCAGACAGTATGTGACTGAAACTTGTAATGAACAGTATTGAAATACTAGCTACACCAGACCGATTTGGTACATACGAAGGAACGGCATTGCTTAACTTATGTTCTTGTTAGGCGTCGATTAAGGCTATCAGTAAAATGCTTCCGTAAAAACTTAAAACAGAACAAAACTGAACCATTTGACCATACGAATTCAGTTGACAATGTGAAATTGGAATTGTAAAGTTGAACAGGAAAAGTTTTACGTACGAACAAATTAATAAATTCGTTTTCTAGAAAATTTAGAGATCAATTGCCTAATTTTTTTTTTTTTTGACGAACTAAGTTATTATAGTTGCTTATTGCTACAATTGAAAAGCAACATTTTAAAACCAAGATTGAGTTCAACGATTAAGTTTGAATGCTCCAAAAAAAGCGAAACGCGGATAGTTATAACCGACGCACGCCTTAATCAGGACAATTTTTAACCACTTCAGCATGTGTCGAGAAATATCGTTTGCTGTTTTTTTGTAAGAAAATGGAAAAATATTTAAGTGAACACACATTAACGCATTAAGGGCCGGTTTGTTCATCTTTGGTTAAACCTAATCAACGGTTATTTCAGCTGATAACCATGTTCCATGATTTGGTTAATTAACTAGAGAAATCGATAACCAGCCGATTTTGGTCGGTTGACGGGATTTAACCAAGGAAATTCTGGAATTTTGTTTGTTCAAGCTTTGACATAACAGTCAAAAACAAAACAACTCTCTTTCGAAAATAAAAATTAATTTAATAAATAAAAATCGCAATATAGTTTGATAAGTTTGAAGCTTCGTATTTGCTATGTGGACGCATTTTCAATAACTGGCAGATGAATACAAAGCAAGACAGTGTGGACAAATATTACATACATTGCAGCGGTTGTGACAATTTTAACCATTGATTTAATCTAACAACTGAAGAGATGAATAAACTGTAAAACTGGAACGATTTGTCGCAAATCTATGAGTCGGTGACCAGAGTGAAAAAGGATCTAAAATCTCCCCACTAGTTGAACCATTTTGAGCTCTTTATAAAGCGTAAGAGCCTTCTGATGTCTATGCTTGTCAGATCATCCAATTCGTTGTAATGGAAGGCCCCTAAGTGAAGCTTCCTTCTGCGGGAGAGAGCTGGGCAGGAACAAAGAAGGTGAGGGATAGTTTCCTCTTCTTCCTCATCCATGCAGCTTCTACAAAAGTCGTTTGAGAAAAGGCTCAGATTTGCGGCATGTTTGCCTATCAGGCAGTGTCCAGTAATTTGGTTACCATACAGATATATAATCATGGGTTAAACTAAATCAATGGGAAGGTTGGGAAAGGGAAGGATGAAGCTGGGATAAAGGAAGAAGAAGATGCCATGATAAGGGGCTGTCAAAGCGAGTACGACGGCCAAGGAAGGGTGGGTATAGACGAAATTTCTCGCAGCGTAGTACCAGCAAACGCGAAGTCTGGCATGAATTTTTGTGGCGTGCCTGGGTCAAGCTCCTACGCCCTCCGGCGAGCTAAACGACCGTGAGCAGCATGCCAGCAGGGACCCAGCTAAACAGCGCGTTACAAAATGACTGTCAGAATTCAAAAATAAAAACTATTCAAACAATCACTTAAATGAGTCTGATGATGAATTAGTGGTGTAGTTCGAAATAGCTATCATTCCTACCAAAGTGACTGTGTCTACGAGTTGTTGTTAATGTAATTCTCTCAAACAATAATTCAGAGATTGAAATTCGACATAATTTCCCAACAGAAATTGTCAGGGTCAATCAAGCGAGAATCGCTGTTACTCCTCGCTTCCCCACTCAGCAATCTATGGTAATTTAACCGCAGATTTAACCAGATCTGAACAAACCGGTGCTTAGTGTTTCTTATTATGAAACATTTTTTTTATTAATTTATTTATTTATTAAAATGTAAATTTAATGTAGCCATTTAGTTTTTCTTATTAAAAAAAATAATACTAAATCAAAACCAAATGTTAAATGTGTTCTCTTGAATCATTTCAACTTCTTCGGACGGCCAAATAATGCCAAGCGCTACAAAATTGACCTTCCACAAAGCAAAATATGGTCAACTTCTTATATTTGGCTTTACTTCACTTGGCGTTATTTCAGAGCACCTATCTAAATTGTAAGCAAATATATCTTTTCTATGTGTGACTAGTACTTGGAATAACATCAGCCATTATTTCAGGCAAATTAGAATGAAGATTGCCGATGTCTTTGCAAAGCCCTTTTCAAAATAGCATTAAACGACGGATTTAATTACAACACCACGCTCCAAAAGCACTCGTTAAATTTAAAGCTCTACTTTGGTTGTTAAATATTATATAGACATTCAAATAAAAACAATTAAATTTGTAAAGCAAGGCTGTCCTAAAAAAAACTACTCAGGGACAGCAATCCTTTAACAATGGAACTGACTGCCATTCCCACCTAAATTTAACTATCAATCATCTAAATTACCGTCAATAAACATCAGCGACAGTATAGTTGGGATATGTTTACCCTCTTTTGAAAGGTATGAGATATCCTTTTATTTCCAAGGACGCGTTGTTTAACATCATGGTAATTACAACTAAAACAAGGGAGTGGTAGCGGTAGCGCTGACACCTGCAAATGACATTTCAATGAATTTCGCTCCCCGACAGAATATTTATCCATACTTTTGACTGACTTTTTTTTATTCCTTTCTGCAACAACACAGCCGTGGGGTTTTGTTCGATTTCATCAATTTCAATGAAAACTTTATTCACAGCTGGTGGTTGCAATCAATTTGACGCCCCTTGACAGGTTATTTTTTCCTTCTTCCTTTTTTTTTTGTCAGAAATTTTAACCCATCTCATCATTTTATTATCATCACATTCGGCAGTGCAAAATGAAAATGTTGATGGAATATTAAAAATTCAACAGCAGTGGATACGGATCGTTTTTGTTTTCATTTTAAATCAATCAATTTTCGAATTGTACTTGCCTTAAGTAGGTGTCTGGGTCTGCCTATAGAACAAGAATCAGCAACAATAATCTTTTATCTTGTGTTATTGTCTGCCGATTGAAGGCTATCAAACCAATTCCTTACATTTCGTTAATTATACATATTACTGTTTCGTGTTGGAAATTAAAATCGAAAATCTACTCAGAACAAATTGTATATCTTTCGTTTCTATTTATATAAGAAGAGTAGAAATATTTATTATTTCCTCAAAACAAGAAAAGAAAAATCAAAAATCATGTGTTCGCTTCAAGCGAGCTGCTGTTTAATTTTAATTACCTCTTGTTTAGGTAATTAATTTAAATTGTTTATATTTTTAAAAAGCAAACATTTATAGGAAACAAGAGAAAATTTGCAAAATCCAGTGAATGAGTTTCTGTTTAGGTCTTAGATTATGTTCTTTTCTATTTCATGCACATATATACAGTTGGCGATCGTTAAATTTTATTGTCGAAATTGCACAAAGAAGAAGATATTAATTTTTAATATTGTGTTGATTATCTAAGAAAATGAAAACAGTTTTTGTAAACACATTTAAATGAAATAGTGTTCACTTATGGGGGGGAGAGTGTTTGTTTTCAGAGTATCATGTGAACAAAATTAGTTACTTAGTCACTTTCGTGCGGAATTCCAAGACTGTTTGGATCATGATCATGACTCAATTTCTTATTCTAACATCGCTAAAGGGTCTTACTAAAAGTCGTAGTTGGTGTTACTTACTGTTACGAAAATTAAACCTCGCATTTTTAAATTTTAACAAAACTAATAATTTTTATTGGCGACTACATAACCTCGCGCAAGCACGTTTCTTTTTCTTTTCTTCTCTCCAGTCCGTTTGACAGATGTTCAGCCGGTCAGGTTGGCAAGCGGAATTTCTCACCGAGGTTTTAGATGGGATCCAAAATCATTACAATTGAATTTCCGCACCCATCAGTATGGTATAGATGAGTTCCAAAACAATCTTTATACATAGTCTTGAACCCTTACTTGTTCAACTTTTCAAAGACTGCACATTCCCTCACCCTTTGCGAATCTCTTTAACAACTTTTCTTTATATGTAATTCGGTTGTATATAGTAAATTGCAAAATGTTGGTTGAGTGTTGTATGAATATGGGCACAGCTCTGATTGGCGTCAACTTGAAGATGCCCATTGTCGGCTCATTTCGTGCTTCTATGAATAAGCGGAAAACTTAGAGAAGTGGATGTCTATCATGCAACAGTACCCAAGGTACACAATAAGCAAGGCTATCGCAAGAGACCGTCAGGACTTTGACCGCGTCTCCCTTAACCTTATAGCAAGCACATCACCAGTGAGTGATAACACTTTCATCGGAAACCACCGAAGTCCTGGTTTTTTAGTATATGATCATAAAGAAACACATGATTCGATGAGGAGCTCCAGGCCCGGCTGGCACATATAGCTAAAAACGAGGCTTATCGAGAATTATATAAGAGTGCTGCTCTACTGGCAAAAAGAAGGGATGAAAATTGACCTCTAGATAGAAAAAGAATGGGCACGAGAAACAAGCGGTCGAAAGGTGCTACAGCTGATGCAATGTCCAAAAATATACTCGTGATGATGGTGATGCCAATGCTTATGTAAAATAAGGATGCTAGAGCAGATAGCCAATGGAATCTCAGGAAGACTTAGCTAAAAACTGATCTAAAAGAGGGATCAAATCACGTAAAATGAAAACGATCGAAGGACATCATTTCGACACTAGCAGTCTCTGCCTGTTGTCACAGATACATATAATATAGAGACAGCTTTAGTGAAAACGATATCGTGATCTGCCCCCAGATAACTTTACAGACTTGCCCATTTGAATATTTATCTTTTCTACGACTATAGTCTGAAACCAACTATCGACTGCTTCAAAACACTTCCGCAAATCTTAGAAAAATTCCAGGAATTCTAGACTGCTACACACCATTGACTTTTAAGTTGCCTAAATTGTAAATGTTAGAAGTCGTTCCTCTGTGGCAGAATGGGAAAGTTCCGTCAAAGTGGGAATGAACGCCAAGGAACAAGTCACAAGTCAATATCAGAGACAGAATTTATCAAAACTTCGATCAACTGGCGATATGAAATGTGGGCCCAATGAAAAATGCCACAAACCAAAAATGAAAAATTGTCCCAAAAATGTACAACAACAAAAAAAAAACGCGTGAAATTATGTGAATTGGGGTATTTTTCATTTTACATTTTTTTTTTTTAGATGAAATTTCTTTATGAAAAATTACCCCAAATTGCAATCTGAAATTTGGCTCTAATAAAAAATGGCAAAATGTTCTAGTTTTCTTTTCTCAAATTCTCAAAAATTAAAATTTGAGAAAGGAAAACTAGAATATTTAGTTTAGGAGAATTTGAGAAAAGAAAACTAGAAAAATCGCGCAATTTTTTCATTTTTCATTGGCCTGTCGAATTTTTTTAGTAACATTTTAGGTAACATTTTATAAAATATGGAAAGGATTTGATAAAAAACACAGCACTCGCTATTTCTCGACACTCATGACGGATGGATTAGACTTTAAAATTAGAGAGCGACCTCTATCAACTTCAGTGATACTTAGGGATACGTAGGGATTTTCGTGTGATTTTTTTAAGCCTAGTGTCTCCATTTTAGCCACATACGATGTAGTTTATGTTACATTGAACCTCTTTAACGGATGCATAGGCATACATATTTAGACAAGGCAGGCAACATTAATATATCAATCGGCACCAGGTACTTCTTTTTGCTCAACTTCATCAAATATATACTTCAGACTTTTAATCTGAGTCTTTAAAAGGAAAACGTGGGTTTGGTCAAGCAAACCAGTGCTGCCCCCAAAGCAGTCCAAAATTAGCCCAAATTTTGAGCTAATACTGGTAGGTACATATAGATCAATGGAGTAAAATGTCGAAGTAAGCTTCTTGAATTTGTGACAAGTCGAATTGTTGTTTCAATGAACTGTTGAAGAACAGTGACGGTGGTGGTCCTGATTTCTATCGAGATGGTTGGATAATGTCTTGAGTCAACAGCTAGAGATGCAGACATATATGTAAAAATAAAAAGGGTCTAGACGACTTTCGACTTTTGCGATGCTAGTCATAATGCAATCCCTCAGGGATCAAGAAAAATGGTTCATACAAATATACATTAAAGAAAACGTATACCCTGTGAGCTGATCTACTTTATTTAAAATGAAAAACACGAGAAGAATTTTCTTTCTTTTTCCTTACTGATGGTGATTTATTATCTTTTACATTTTCATATCTCAGCGGGCTCTAGAGTAAATTACACACAAGCCACCAAAGGCGTATTCTTATTCTGCGGACAAAGTTTTAAATTAAAAGTAATGACCCAGATAGGACTTTAGCATTTTCCCAACTGCAATTGAAGGAGAATACTGCGCACAATTCATTTCTTTTGTTGAAACTTTTATAATTTTCCGTAACTTCCGATGACAACTTTTGTTGAATTAACAACTAAAGTCAACCGACTTTAACAAACAATATAAGGAAAATTTAAAAATCGCTTACAAAACCATTAGTAAGGCAATTATTTCAATTAAACACCCTAAAGTGCCCATCAAATCCCACAGACCGGATCATGCACGCGATGTAAGTATTCTGACACATTTTCTAACTGGTTCATTTGGGATGGTCCCACAATTTTATTCAACATGAAAAACGGCTTAGGTGTTGTGATTAACAAGACAGGGATATCGATTTTTAGTGTCTAAAATTAGTACCATCCCTCATTTGGGCGTCCCAATGAGTAGGTACAACGTTCAAGTACATAGAAGTCCTTTGAAGAAAGTTTTTATTGTTCGACATAAAAGGGACCTGCTGGGCACTGGCCCAACCGCCACCGAAACTGTATAACAAAAGGCCCATCAATGCTCTCGGCACGAAAAACAACAAGCAGTTGTTAGCCTTCCTGAGGGGATCAAAAACAATACTTGGATACCTCAGTTGCAATTAGCAGTAAAAGTTGTTGTAATAATATAACTGTAATTTCGCTTGGATGGATGCTTACCGAAATGGAAATTCCTTGCTGTGTTTTTCCTCGTGAGATCCAGCAAAACGAAACAAATGGTTATCCACAGGATGTAAAGTACACGAGTGCTTAGGACAATTAGTTCACTTTTACTTCCTTTTTGTCAATGGAACTTTTTTTTCAAAATTTCCCTTGAAATTCTGTTTTTTTTCTTGGTGTAAAATTTTTCTCGTAAAACACAATAATAAAAATTATTTCTTCTTTTTTATTGCACTTTGGAAACTTTTATCCACTTTATCCCCTTTTGATCACACTTTTACTTTTTTTTTAGGTATTCTCTAAAAGAAAGGAGGGAACGTTAAATTTGAATTCAAAACTTTAGATTTAACAACAACCGGCGTATAAATAGGGCACAACGTAATGCACATTAATTATTCACGAAGACGAAATAAAACGTGAAATAGAAACGACTGAAATTAAATAAAAAATGAAAAGGTTTTCAAAACTTTGTCGTTTTTTTCCAAGGACTCTATACAATTTCTCAGAGCTCGTTGGATTATTGCCAAGTGTTTTAATTATTTTCTTTAAAGCAGGATCATATTTGATTAAAAAGGATGCGTTGGAGTATATTTTTTTTTCGGTTACTAAAGAATGTGAAAAAAAATCCCTATTCACTTTAATATAGGACACACTGAAATGTAACCCCTTTGGGGATGTTCACCAAAAAACTAAACCACAACACTCCACTACGGCTGTGTGTAAGGATACGCTTTCTTCATCAGAAAAAAAAATCCACTCGGTACACATTAAAAATATTTACATCTACCTACTAATTAGACACGGTTAGTGGCGGTGGGTATACATACAAAAATAGATATAAGCGCACCCAGATCTAACGCACCTGTGTATTGTGTACTGACACCAACAAACAAACACTTTTTTTTTTTTTGGAAGAGTAAAATCACAAAAATCTGAAAATTTTCACCGACCGTTTTGGAGGAAACTGAACTTTTCGATTTAAAGCTTGCCAAGAGACTAAAAACGGCAACTGCAGCCGCATACTCTGCAGGGGAGGATTTGGTTGGAGCTAAAACTTGGGGCAGCCATTCTATTCCATTGTGTACCTGATCCGAGTATAATTATGTTGCTGAAACATTCAGATCAAGTTGACCTAGAATGAACTGGAAACGTGAAACAAACACATTTTTCGGAGTGCTTTGCTCACAACACAAGTGTAAACATTTGTAGCTGCGAAAATAGGGGGTGGGTAAATGGGGTGTACTGTGTACACATATTCTAGGGATGAATCGAATTGGGGTTTTAGGTGGTTTTTGGCGGGAAGTAATGATGAAGCGCGGCATTTTTTCGTATGGCTTCTTAATTGGAATGGGTAAAATTGGAAGAGATATTCTTTTTCGCATATTCTTAAAAACGACTCTGCGCAAAAGATATTATATACACAAGTATTGGGCACAATAACTCTAGACTTAACTTCTCGTACAATCAATCGTGAGTGTCAGTTTTAATGGAAGGTTTAACGCAATATCTGAAAGATTGGGATGAGAATCTTAATCAGGCTAGTTAAACGCTTAGATAATTGTCTGTCAGACCTTTAGAAAAACCAAGACAGTTGAAAGACGACTTTTTGGTGTAGTTTTCAGTTTTTGGCTATTGAACCTAAAACATTGTCCAACACACTAAATCATAAACTCTTTGCACATGGACTTATACGACAGCCATTTTATAAAATAAATTGTGAACTGTATGTCCGTATTATTCGAATTCAGTTTTTTTTAAATACTTCTCCCGGGAAAGGTGAATTGTAGTCTTCTGGAAATATATACCCAGGAAGCGAGTTCCAAAGTTTGCTTGTCCTGTATCAGAAGGAGTTTTGGAAACTTGATGTCCTCGCGGTTGTTCAAATGAAATGTATGGTCATGAGCACTAGCTGCATATCTTGTGGGGCGCGCAAAAGTTGCATTTCGAGGGATAATGTCTTTAAGTTCCTCGGAACATCTACCATTTAAGTACCTATAGAACAAGCATAGGTCAGCGACTTGTCTTCTGTGCACCAACGGCTGTAGATTCGATGTGAGTGTAGGGTCTCCAATAAGTCGAACTGCTCGTCTCTGTATGCTGTCAAGTAGGTTAAGTGAATATTTTGGGGCCGAGCTCCATGTATGGGAACAATATTCCAGGCCTGGTCTAACCTGTGCTTTGTAGAGAAGAAGAAGTTGCTTGGGGCTAAAGTACCACTTTCCTCTAAATAGGTAGCTTAACTTATCAGACGCCGATCTTGCGATATGGGATATGTGGTAATGGCATGTGATTCCTGAATTGACTGTGACTCCTAGAAGGTGCATTGAGTCCTTGGGATGGATTGGATGGTCATCCATTTGGATCTGAGGATAATTCAGTAATGGATATCTACAAGGGGGCGCAAAAATAACCTTCCGATGTTTTTTGGCTGTAATTTAAAAAAAAAAAGTGAAAAACTTTGATTCTTCTTGTGGATTATTTTTATTTGGTCTTTTAATTTTTTTTACATCAAGTCGAGAATATGATGTCATGTAAATGGCCGCCGCCACAGTTGATTGTCATTTGAGCCCTTTTTATGGCATTTTCCATCACTTTGGCCAAAACTTCCGGCGATAGGTCATCACATTCTTGACGGATATTGTCTTTAAGAGCTGCAAGAGTCTGAGGCTTGTTGACATAAACCCGCGACTTCAAAAAGCCCCACAAAAAGAAGTCTGGAGCGGTCAAATCAGGCGATCTTGCTGGCCAGTACAAATCGCCAAACGGGAGGCGCCCGGGAAATGCGTCTTCAGCATATCGGTTGTGGCACGTGCAGTGTGTGCCGTTGCACCGTCCTGTTGGAACCACATGTTTTCCAATCCCAATTCATCAAGTTGCGGCAAAAAGAGCTCGTTGATCATTGCTCTGTAGCGCTCACCATTCACAGTAACCGTTTGGCCCGCGACGTCTTCGAAGAAAAAAGGTCCGATGACTCCTCCAGCGTTCTCTGCAGAACGGCTACTCCGGGGTCTGCCACGCCTGGCAGCATCTGGTGTTGTGCCAGTCTCTTCGAGGCGAGCGGCTAAACGTCGCAGTGTTTCACCAGTAGGGGTTGGACGGCTAGGAAATCTGCGACGAAATTCACGTTGTGCCAAAGTCACCGACCGATTATTGCTCAAATAAATAGTCACCAATATTCCGCGTTCTGGAGCAGTGTAGCGTAACATTGTTTATTAACGTGTATTTCGCATGTGTTTACTACACAAATGTCAAAACAGAACTGACATTAGGGGCCAATCGCAAAATGTATAGCATTTTCTGATAGGAGGACCTTGTACTAATTGAGCGTCGTGTTCTTAAAACGTGAGATTAAGTGGTCCTTCCGATGCCGGAGTAGCGAAATGAAAATCTTGCTCTTCACAAGGAGAAGGTCCTATGTAGCTGCTTTATCACGCTAATATGTTTTAATTTTCGGTATGTTTTGCTAGGTAATATTTTTCTAGCCTTCAAATTTCCTAATCCCTCATCTTCAAAGCTTCATTTTTAACACACTTGGTAAGGCAAGACTACAAATAGGTACCTTTATGAATTGGTAACAGAACTTAAAATAAATGGTTATGTTGCACCCGCTTACAAAAAAGAAACAGCATTGACAATCATAAGTTCTATAAGTGCAAATTGAATATGTATTTCCTAATAAATAAATATAGACCTTAGGGAACATGCCACTGCATTGCCTACACAGAGAAGCGATTACTTACCCGGAAACTCAACATGGACGTGCAATTAAAATACCAACGGGAAACCTAAAAGATGATCTTATCGCTCATTTCTTAAAGTCAGACGTCACAGAGCTACATAGGACGCACCACCGCCACTTTGGAACTTCAGACAACCGTAAGATTTTCGAAAAGTTTAATTTGTTGCGCCAAATCCCACATCAAAAGAATTTTGCTACGCTCTGTCTCTCTGTTTCTCTACTTCAATTTCCACTTTTCATAAAAAAAAAAAAAAATAAAACACAAATAATCCCAGATGTGACGTAAACACCGAATAAAGCCGTAAACAGAACTCCAACGCCAACCAGCTTTCATCTCTTAATATACCGACACCCAGTGACGCTAGTACTTTCTACCTCTGTTACACTGTCCTGGTGGCTAGTGCACCTACGGCTACGTATACGATTTCATTTGTAAATTGAACATCTCTTTCTAGATCTAGAAAAAATACAATACAAATAAGAATACGAATACGAATACAGATTATAGCTTGCTCTCCGTAGATAAAATCTCATTCCGATTCCAAGCAAAAGCAACCAACCAAACACAATAACATTTTATATTGTAGGCCGGAAATGTATTCCGTTTGTTTATTTGATTCTATAGCACTAAATACTTGCACCAGCCGGCGAACTTAAAACCAATTTCCATAGATAACGGAGAATGTGCTTTTGCTTTTGTACAATATTCAACCTAAAAGTACAAATGAAATTCTAAGAAAATCAAACAGAATGTTGCTGATTTCCGAGATACACTCTACAGAGACTGAGAGAAAGATCAATGACCAGCGATGCGCAGGCCTCATCAGTCGAGGACGCTCTCAGCTCAGTATCCATAGTCCATAGACCACTCTGAGCGGTGGGTATGATGGAAATATTTGTTGACATCAGTACTCCTACTCCTACCATGCTGCCAGCCGCAGCCACCCACCTGTGAGAACTCAAGATGGAGTGTGACCAGATGTTGCATTTTTACAAAATACTATTTTGTTCTACATTATTGTCTATCTATATCTAACCTAATCACCAGTTTTTGTATCACAAATTAAGAAAGTACTTTGTAGATACATTTAAGGAGAATTCGTTCTGAATCATTGTAAACTGCAAATGCAAGGTGCTCATCCATGTTTCGAATAAAAACATGACATTTGAACTACTGTGCGAGGGATCCCAGGTTTTCTACCGTCCACCTCTCGCGAACGTCTGACAAACATCCGAGAGTATGACTGTCCTGAAAAATATTTTCAATTCAGCCGTTCGGACTCGGGACTTCGGGGCTTATTTCTTAGCCCCGATAAAAACTGTGCAACCAAACTATTATTTAAATGTTATCGAAAAATTGTATCGATTCTGTCATAAATGACATCTGACATCACAAAATTCATTTAAAAAAAAAATTATTCAAAGCATTTTGCCAAAAATATGCCTTTAAACTACCGAATTTTTGTTTTCCCCTGCATTTTCCATGTTTTTGTTTATACATTATTTTTATTTGACCTTTAGACTCAAGTCAAAATGGATATTTTTAGATCGTCCGGCAATACAAATTACAATTTGTTGATCAAACTTTACATATTAAAAATGGCAATGTCTGTCATTTCTTTTCGTTTCAGTTTGAAATCGACTTTTCCCCATCCCAACTGAATCCCCCTTTTCCCGTCGCTAATAACTCGGACGTCGGACCCCAATTAAAATTTCCAAAATCAAAAATTTTCAATTTTAGAGTACCTATACCCATCTAATTGCAGACTTAAAGGTATACACAAAAATTGTGGAAGAAGTCACTTGTATAGTAGGACCTAGGAAATTGCGATTGTTAAAAATATGCACATGTGCACCTCCGTTGGTAAAAAGATCTAAGTGCACAAATATTAATACCTTAGCCGGCTCTCATACTGAGGCAATAATCAATAAGCAACTGGCATGGCAATAGGAAACACGCAATATTATCGCTCACAATTATTTTACTTTCAATGAAATTAGAGGTCTTACATCAAAGGAACTCAATATCGGTCGAACGAAAAATTTTGCGGATTACAACATGTTGTACATAATTTGTAAAAAAAAATATATATTCTTTCATAGTATCAATATTTGTCATTAGTGACACTTTCCTAGACATTTGCGCATATAAGTACTACGTTTTATTAATGATTGAAAAATATGTGTATGGGAGTGGGAGGTACCAAAACTAGTCGACCGATATAGTCCATTTTCAATACCAACGACACGACGACGGTAAAAAAAAGTCATCTCACAAAATTTCTTGCTTTGACTATTTTTAAGGATATTCAATTTGATGTTTCCTATTATGTATTTGGAAAACTACCATAACAAAGTCTTATGTCAACGGAAAATTTAATAAAATTAAATAAAACGTTAAAAACATAACATGTCAACAGTTCTTCCGAAACTTGTAAACGGAGTGCCTTTTGACACTTGTACTTAACTAGACAATTTTTTCCCCGTTCTAGTTGGTTTTTTCTATATTTTGGAAAAATCTTGAAAAAAAGATATTTTATTTTGGAAAACAAGAATTTCAACTTTTTCATCTGGGAACACTGCCTATACCATTGACATACTATAGGTACATGGACTGCTAGCAGCCAATTTTTTCGTTGAAGCAAAAATAAGCACTTGCTCTTTTGGTTCACGACGGAGAGAAACGAAAACACTCCAATGTCATCGAGCAATTCGTGCGATTTGGTTTGTGTCGAGGTTTGTGTGCTGAGTGTGCAATACTGCCATCTGTTATAGATCGTTTGAAATAATTTGAATAAGTCATTATTTTTGCGCAGTTGCAATATTTCTACAATGGATGGCACTGTGTTCTATGGAAAAAAATAGCAAAGGCGCGCAGAGGTTAAAATCTCTTTCCTACTTTCGCCGCACTGAACCAAAAGGGCTAGTGCTTATGTTTGCTTCATTTTTCCTCGCAGGTTTGTATGAAACTGACATTTCACTAGCAGTCCATGTATAGTCTGTCAATGACCTATACAAACCAATATTAAAGTCGATCGGATGAAAAGTGAATTTTCCCATACAAACTTTGAATTTCCCTTTGGAGTTTGAATTTCCCCAAAATTGCTCTAGGCCATAAAAGGAATTTTGGCTCACTTTGACCATAAAAGGAATTTTGTTTCAAAATGTCAGCTTATACCTTTACCTTTGGGCTGAACGTACGAGACTGTAAAAACTCTGATATTTAAGTTGAAACTTTACAATTTGTGTTCAAATAATATTCTCGCCTGATGGTCACACTGTTGGTTCAGTTGAACTCTCCCTTTAGCTTTTCTCGCTTCCGCTCTATGAGTAAACAGAGAAGAAAACCTTTCGTAGACACATACATCATTTTCTGTGGGCCGTTTTCTGCTCCAAATTTCAAATTCCGAATGTTCCCAGCCACCACCTGTATGCTTTTCGTTTGTACTCAGCCCAACTGTTTACGGTACCGAAAATTGGATCCAGGAAAAGGCAAAAGGTGAATAAATGAGTACAGCATAGACATAATCCTTTAATCCGTTTTCAAATTGAAATTCTCTGCTCTGATACATTTCGGCAGGACACAGAAAGGAAAACTTTCAGATGTATATAAAAGGTACGATTTTGGGTAAATTCTCATGACCCGGCATTGTATTCATTTTCCGGGTTTGCTGAAGCCCCTCGGGACCATTTGGTATTGGGCATTGGTAACTTTTATCTTCCCACTGCCAGTATACCTATGTGTCGTGGGTGTAATCGGGTTTCCATGGGAACGATGATGCTCCTCTTTATTTACATAAATGTCGTCATCATTAGGGACGCGCAAGCAAAACATACGAGTATCCCAAGGGAAATACAATTTTGTCCTTTATAATACCTTTTCGATTTGAACATTTTACACATTTGTGGTTCGTTATATGCTACAGATACAGGTAGGTATACACAACCAAGAGACACATTATACATTATACATTAGCTATGTTGCCAAATTTTTATGTTGGGTTGGGGGACTCGTAAAGAAAAATGAAATGCCCCAGTCGTTTTCCAGTGAGGGGGGAATATCTATCTGTTGAGTGTTGTATATTATACTAACCGGCACTTTGTCTGGGTTAATGCTCGTCATGTATACTTAAAATCCTGTTTTTGTGTACAAGTATAGAGAATTAGGGAATGTATGGATGGAAAATGTACCATACGGGGTCAGACGCTTACTTAAGGGGGACCTGTAGAGGAGGCCCCGCAGTTATTGTCGCCGGATGGTGGTATAAAAAGTTCTCGGAGTAGGTAACTTTTTTTCTAAAGAAACGCATAAGAATGATAAGGTCATGGGAATTTTCCTTTTTAACACATGTGATACATAATTTAGAATTTTGAATGCCACTTGGGCAATAGGTACTCGGAGGTTTTGTATAGCATAGTACCTTTGGGGCTTTTCCCTTTATCATTGTGATGGATAGATGGGTGGGGGTACCATGCTCGTATGAGGGATGGGTTTATAAAATGGAAAAGAAGGAGTTCTTACAGCCCCATCCTTATCTAATATTCTAATATGAAACTGAATTTGTTCAGCATTTTGTGCTGCGAGGACTGGAAATAGTTTCCATTAGAAGGGCTTTTCTAATGCTATTAAAAATTGGAACTGTCTTATGGAAGAATGTCGGCAAGTAGTAGTGAAGGCAGTACAGTAGTACACTATCTTCAAAAAGGGTAATACTGTAAAGCAATTACTAAATTACTTAAGTCATTATTATATTGGTGCTTTTAGTTTTTCAGTCCGAAAATAGATTAGTAAAAGTATAGAATAAAAAATGCACACAACCATCAGGGCCCAGATTCCGTAAAATGAAAACGATCAAAAGATACCGATTTCACTAAACCTGTCTCTATCATATCTGTGGCAATAGACAGACACTGCTATTGTCGAAACGATATCCTTCGATCGTTTTCATTTTACGGAATCTGGCCCCAGGATGTCGTGTGTACACGATGGAATTCCAGATTCACTTGCCCAAAGATGTGATCATTGTCAACTATTTTTTCGGATGATTTTCATAAAAGTTATATACCTACGTTAATCTTAAAATGTAAAATGTAATCCTGTCCGGTTTTTCCAAATTGGGAGCAAAAGTTTTTCTTTTTATCAAGGTATAATCATACGGCAGCTGTCAATGGACCAACACATTCAATTCGAAAACAGCAATATGAGTAGGTACCTAGACCTACATATCCATCCTTTTAATTAAGGAAATGGCAAGGAGGTAGAAAAATACCCAGAGATACATTATTCAAAAAAATCTCAGTAAATTTGTTCCAAGTGAATACGATATTAGTTTCATTATTGCTTGCTGTCTTTACGAAGCCTTTTGAACTCGACACGATATAAATACCAACAGAAGTCCATACACCAGGAAAACAAATTCCGGATAGTCCAACAAGCCCTCTAATGAATTATTGTTGTTGGAACATGTCCAACCAATGAATGACAGCGAACTATATGCATTCACAAAGGAAGTCGGTATTTGTATGGTTGCTCAGTGAGTTAGATTCTACTATTATGAACTGAGAATGTACCTTCCACTCCAGGCTTTACGAAGACTTTAATTACTATTCATACACAGAAATCGAGGAATGTTCTGTCAGAAACGTGGTCTTTTGATACCAATCAACATGAAATTATGAATGCACTCGCTGTAATTCATCAGAACATTGTTTCCTGCATGTGGAGCTTTTGTGTTGGCCAGTCAAATTCGGATTGTTGATGCCTTGGCTCGTGGACTGCATCATTAATCATGTATCCGCTTCAAAGGACAACCGGCTGGCTGTGTCCCAGTGCTGTAAATGCCTTTCAAAAATATCGAAAACCATTCATATTCGTCGTTTCTACGTGTACTGCATTTATTATACTGAATTGGCGTTGTTGAAACTATGTTTCAATACTGAGGTGAGGAGTTTTTTGATTCCCTAAAAATCATCTTTAGCGACGAGGCGAATTTTTAGATGAATTGCTATGTTAACAAGCCAAATTGCCGTATATGGGATGAGGCCAATCCACCCTAGGTGGCAATGTAGGTATCCATAAAAAGCTTTCATTGCTCCGTACTTTTTCTTAATTATGACGTTTCTAAGGCTATTACGATTACCATCAACAGACTACTACAGAACGATGCTAACCGATTTATTTTGGCCCAAATTAAACGATATGGGGATATATGACATGTGATTCCAGAAAGACGTGGCTGCTTGTCACACAGCAGATGCCAGGATGGTCATTCTCCATGAACGATTTGAGGGTACCTATGGTTATCTCTAGCAGAGGTAAGATGATCGTGCTATTAAACCCCGCTAGATTTTTTTTTGTGGGGTTGCCTGAAATCGCAGCTCAGTGCGAATAAACTGCAACCAAGCGATGTCCTTAAACTCAACATAACCAATGCCATCGCTCAAATTTAGCCGGATCTATGCGTCAGATTGAACCACTCGGATTCGTGATAACGTGAGAAGCTACGGCGCATATTTCGACATGGTATTATATTCCATACCAATAATGGCATGCATGGGCCTTAAACAAAAAAAGGATTTCGTTAATACCTGGCACACGTCTTGTTTTATTCCATTTCAACGTCGACCCATCCTTATTGAAAACCCGCTTTAGTGAATCTTCAGCTCAGCTTCTATTCAATTATCAGTGCTTTCTTCTGTTGAGCGCTTTTAGAAGGGCGTCGCAAAAATATGTTAACCTGTACGGGGAATCGCAGTATGGAAAAGATTAGAAACCCCTGATCTTGAGAATGTTTTATGTTTGAGGTTTGTTATATTCCTTACTTGATATGGAACCACATTAAAGACTTAAATTTACCCAAATAAAACTAACTTTGATTCAAATGAAATATAAGTATTAACTGCTCGGAAATAAAACCTATCAAAAGTCAGACGACACCAACTTGATTTCTCAAAATTAAAATTTCGGAACAACAGTCTCAATAGACATATACATTTTTATAGAACCCCCTTTAAACCCAAATCACTGTTCCCAATTGAAAATCCTACAACAATACAGAAAAATAAAATAAATCACACAAATACAATTTTCCACTAAGAGAAAAATCATCGCAATTCCATTAGGTTCGAGTATTTTTCTCTTGCATCCAGGATACCTGTTTGTCATTTCAACTGATACATATATGGATAGAATATCTTGGATACCTATACCGTCATTGTTGGATTCGTCTTTGATATGCTTTCTTTTTTTTACAAAATCATTCCATGTTGCAGTGTAAAAGTTGAATCCCTAGATTGAGAGACTGGTATATTTGTATCTTCTCGTATCCCCCATTTTTATCGATAACGATAATTTGATTGGATACACAACAAAAAAAAAGCACTGCAATAGGATGATCTGAAATCAGGAAATAATGAGAATAAATTGAATTTCTCGTCGTTGTATCAATTTTTCTTATTTGTCGCAATAAAGGATTATGTCTCCATTTGAGATTGCGGATGAAAAGTAAAGACGACGGGGCTTAGACGCTAAGTCAATCGTTATACTAGAGGTTACCAAAGATTAGAATGGAGTGACTCAGATGATTAATTTTGACAAACCGCCCGATGCTGTTGTGTTATCTTGAGTTTCAACCTCAAGGAACCATCCACCACCATTAATTGAAATCAATCCGATGGAATAATTTAACTGCCGTTTTGAGAAACATTAATGCACGGCAGTATTTTTATTTTATGGATATTGATCCGAATGATGATTTAGCACATGTTTTCTAATAATTCTGAAGCTGAAAATTGCCAGTAAAACAGAAATAAAAAATGTAGGTATTAAAAGTATTGTGATACTTTTCTCTACATGTAGTGTTGTTTTATAGAAAACTGAATCCAATTTTTATAATTCACTTAGTAGAGTTTATAAACATGACAAAGAATACTGTAACATAGCTGGCAGGAAATGAAAAAAATAGAAAACGCTTAAAATTCTTCACTAAATCGACAAAAATCGCATAAAAAGAATTTCGTGAAAACAAACGTCCAAAATATATGTCAACAAAAACGCAAGAAATTACGAAACAAAGACACATTCAAAAATAACCGTGAAAAAACTCACAGAAAACGAGTAGAAAACATGACAAAAATGAAAATAAAAGCCAAGAAAATGGGTGACAAAAAATTTGTTAAAAACCTAGCAAACAACTGCCAAAAAACGAGTGCAAAATGTGACAAAATTGTCACCAATAAAAAAAAAAATAAGAGTTATCATCGGCCTGGGCGATGTTTTGATATCCTCCACTGTATGTACTGTATAGGTACACGCATGTGTCTAATATTGGTTTTGTATGGGAGGTACGAGAACTACTCGACTGACATAGACAATTTTTAATACCAACTTGACAACTGTAAAAACAAGTCCTCTCATAAAATTTCAGTTGCCTAAGTTGATTCGTTCGGACGCTATCGTGTTTTCAACAGACAGACAGACGGACATGGCTAAATCGATTTAGAATGTGATCCTGATTCAGAATATATATACTTTATAGGGTCTCCGGTGAATCCTTCTCGGCGTTACAAATGTAATGACAAAGTGAATATATCTTCCTGTGGAGGGTATAAAAAACGGGGAAACACCTTTAAAACACGTTTAAAACGATCCAAAAACACATGAAGACACAGGAAAATATACAAAAAATTTAATATAAATGGTTTGCGAAACAAGTCGGTATAGACACCCTCGGTCTAACTTCTCACAACAATTTGTTTGTGTGAGGTTTTATTTTTGGGACAAATAGAAGGTACCTTCAATTTAAGCCGAGTCCGAACGACTGATATGAGATGAGAAGCTTTTTCCAGGAGAGTTCTACTGTAGGCTGTTTGTCAGACGTTCCCGAGAGGTGGCGCAGTAGAAAAAAACCTTAAGATGTAATTTATGTTTTGCCGGGGATCGAACCTGGGACTCCTCGCACAGTAGTCCAGCATACTAACCACTGAACCACTGCGTTCACTTTATACTTTAAAAATCACGTGAAAATTATTGCAACAGGGAGTACTTCAAAAATTGATTGTCAACCCTTGAAATTTGCTCCAAAAATAGAACTAACTAAATAGCTCAGCAAAGTTTTTTTTTTAAACTTTTGACTTGCCTAGGCAATAACAATGAACCAGAATATCTATTGTCCTATAAGAATCTACATAAAGACTATGAGTTGATAATGAAATCAGCAAAGTATTTCTTTATATTATCAAGAACCAACTATCCCTGAAAAAGATCTTCCTTTTAATTATGCACTGAGGGCGGGACATTTACATAAAGGGTCCGCCAAATAACTTTTTTTTTTAAAATGCTATAAAAAAACTACTGAATATTTTCTCAAATTTCTTTTTTTATTTGAAAGTACAATCCTCCCGGTTAATAATGGAAAATAATTTCATTCAAATGGCTGCCTCGGCTGGCCATGCAGTAGCCTACACGATCGGTCCAATTTTTAAGCACATTATCGATTGTGTGCAGCTGTATTTCACCAATGGCTTCACGAATATTGTCCTTTAAAGCGTCAATTGTCTCTGGCATGTCGGCGTAACACTTACTTTTACGGCACCCCACAAATAATAGTCCAACGGTGTCAAATCGCGGTGGCCAAACGACATCACCTCTGCGGCTGATAATGCGATCTTCAAAAGCAGGGCGCAAAATATCGAGTGTAGCTTCGGCTGTGTGGCACGTAGCGCCGTCCTGTTAAAACCAAATGTTGCCAATATCCTCCTCTTCAATTTTTGTGAACAAAAATTCGTTCAACATGGCCCGATAACGATCGCCATTGAGTGTAACGGCCACTCCTTGCTCATTTTCGAAGAAAAATGGCCCAATTATGCCTCTGGACCAAAATCCGCACCAAACAGTGACTCGTTTTGGGTATATCGGCTGTTTTTGGCTTTTCACGGTTTGGTTTATCGATGAGGATGCCAGTTTCTTTCACTTTTATCACAAGATAACGAACATACGGAGCAGACGGTGCTTCTCTTCTTCCAAAATCCGTATGCAATTTTCGCACACATTCTGCAACATTACCATGATTTTCAAAGTAATGTCGCAATATTTCCCAGCGTTGTTCAAGCGTATACACAACCATATTCGTTCAGCGGAAGGATAAAACTAATTATCTGTCAAATCAGACATGAGCTAAGTGTTACCATTCGCGAAATAAGCACTAGTTGAAAAAAAAAACGTTAGATGGCGGAACCTTTATTATTTGTTCAGCCGGTACTCCAGAGTCTACAAGACTTACTTATTTTATTTTGGTAGTATCAGGGGCGTTTAAGTTATTAATAACGTGCCTTATTAGATTCAACATCCTCCTGGCATTCTTTTTGAAGTTCTGAATATCCCTTAGATCTGGGAAGTTCTCCAAATATACGGCACATTTTTTGTGATCCCAGGAGAGGTGAAAGTACTCCCGCCTAAAGTCAGCCCCAACGAAGAATACATTTTTCGATTTTAAAACATTGCTTTGATCAATTTTATGGTGCGTGGGTCTATATTTGTAAAAAATAATTTCACGGCTATGGCCGTTTAAGATTCAATTTAAATCACACGATATTTGGAACGGTTTCTACCACCACTCACAGCTCATATGCTGATCTTATTATCTTCATTAAAAGTTAGTAACGTTTTTAGTTTTACTATACAGAATACCCATATTGCTAGACGTTATTAAAAAGAAAATACAAGTACAAATACATAATAATATATTCAACTCCTGCATCCACTAGTATTTATAATCAAATCACATTTCATCCAAATACAATTTATCCTAAGGATCAGCAAAAACAACAAAGGACAACCTAAACTTTGTCAACGTCTAACAACACTCATACTTGTGATTGGTATCTGTTCTTGGTATTTTCATTTTGCGAATTTCAAAAGAATAACATCAACTAACTTACTGGTAATCTCCTTTTAGATGTTTAGACAAAAACTACCTCGAGACAACTCGTATACATCTTCAAGGACTTCTATTCCCTTCTGCACAATTGCCATAGACAATCAACAAAACATTATTCTAAATAAAAGCCAAACGAATACTTTTCATTTTCCTTTGTCGGAGAACTTTAAACAATCATCCGCAACACAATAAGAAAGCACAAGCAAGGTGCCTTAAGTCAATTTATTTGCTCGTTGGTCGCGTTCTCACGAACACAAATTCTATTGAAGTCTAAGATTCTTATTTGGAATCTTCTTAAATAAACATTCGCATAGTGGATGTGGAATCGATAGTGTTAAATAAAATTTTCATTGATGGCTTTGGTTTGGTCGCCCACGGTTTCTTTTGCCGCTATTTATGTTATCAAGGTGCACAAAGTTGAGTGGGATTATAAAATCATAATGCTTCTGAAAAAAAGAAAATTTTTAGAAACGGAAGTTTGTATACGTAAATATCTACGCAGAAAAGGTAGAGAATAGAAAAAGTTTACCTGTAGATAAGTTTATCTACCATAGAATTGCATGGTAGCTGTAGCTGTTAATGTATCTATTGAACAGTATTATGACTCTAAATCTAACTGCGACGAGCTGCTTAATTTCTTCGCTTCGTTGCCATCGGCTGATATGTATGTGCTTTAGAGATACAGATGTCAATATATATCTATTAAAAAAATATCTATCTGTCTTATATTCAACATTGCATCAAAAAACTAGCTTCAAATAAACCCTGATTTAACAAAGAATGCAAGCGAGTCACCGCAGCGAAAAACAAGGCTTTCCGTGAATGGCGGTCAAACCTTTCGGAGGAAAAAAGATCTGAATTTATAATTCTTTGAAATAGATGCAACATAATTATTGAATCGGCGAAGACAACTTACAACAAAAGAGTCACTAACAAAGTAATTGGCTGTCCTAACGGCTCACGCCTATTCTGGTCCATGGCAAAGGCAATCAGTACTAACTTTAGTTGCCAGATCTTTTCGCTAGCATATTTTCAGAGAACTCCACCCTAGATTCTGCACAACTAGAGCCACCAAATATGCCGAGGGTGCAAACATCGATGGCAGAAGTGAAATTTCGGCCTCGAATAATTCACCGCATCCTTAAGGAACTAGATTGCAATAAGGCAACCGGACCAGACGGAATTCCGGCTATAGTACTCAAGAGCACCAGAACTTGCACCTGTACTATGTAAGCTGTTTAGCATGTCGTACTCAACAGAAGACGTTTCCTTCTTCCTGGAAGACTGCTCGCATTCAACCTATCCCAAGGAAAGGGAGGAAATGTCTGCCACAAAACTATCGTCCAATAGCGTTACTTTCAATGCTCTCAAAAGTAATGGAAAAGGCAAAAAATGTCGAAATAATCAAATATCTAGAAGGCCACCGATTAATAAGTGACAGGCAATACGGATTTCGGAGCCGTCGTTCCACTGAAGTCCTGGAGTCCACTTATGGACGCAAGCAATTGAACAACACGGCGAATCCAGAGCCGTAGCCTTGGACATATAAAAGGCATTTGACCGAGTCTAGCGTAGGCAAGTTAGTGTCTTATGGATTACCACAACAACTCTGCGGATGGATGTAAAATTTTTTTCTTGGAACATCGATCCAAGTTGTTGTAGATGGTGTATCATCTAATTCGTTTGCTATAAATGCGGGACAAAATCTTGAAGTGGGGAAAAGACAACTCGGTTGTATTTAATGAAAACAAGACACAGCTCACAACACACAACAGTTCCTCAGATCCAAATGGGTAACCATACAATCCATCCCAAGGACTCCATGCACCTTCTAGGAGTCACAGTCAATTCACGATATAGCCTACAGCCTTCTCAGAGTTTTATGAAACATAAAAAAATGTTTCATCGAAATCTTTCCAGACGTTTTCACGTCAACCGGTAACAGACATAAACCCATCTACGGCTTTAATATAATGTATAGTATAGACCAGACCCGCCCAGCATCGCTTAAGTATTTTATGAAAAAAAAATCTGTTGTTTTTCTAATTTATTTTGTTTGCTTATTTCTATGTATTTCTGTATGCAGCACGCCACATACAGCGAACCAAAGAAGAAACATACATCCCAAAAGTTTATGATGCTCTAAGCATCATTTATAAATTTACGGTCGGCCAATTAAAATTTTGTAGAGCACCTCCACCGCTTGACTTAACCCCGTAGGCGAACTCAATTTACAGCAATTGCACCCTCTTTTTCATCCCTTAGAAAACGAATTTTACAAAATCCCTGAACATCTTTAGTGTTCAGGTGTAATACCATGAAAAATTTTAAACTTCTATGTCTAGCCATTTAGGCTTGACTGTGTCCTTTGCATTCAATTATTCATACAAATTCAACTCCGTTTCCAACAAACTGAACTGCTTCTCGACTCAACGGAATAAAAGAACTCTGCTACTATGGATGTACTGGCCTTTATGAGGTATGATGAGTACCACCAGCATGATAAAAAAGACTGTTAGCTCACCACATTGGATAGGGTAGGGTGAAAATTAATAGCGCGACTCGACCATTTCAAAGATAAAGTGGTAATTTGAATCTATTCAGCTTATTAGAAGTCATATTCGTTTCAACACACTTCTTCTATGAACACGAGTCCTTTCCATTTCCAGAGTAGGTATTAGGTACACACGCAAGAACAATAAACTCTGAAACCCAAGGTCATAAAGGCGGTGATGTATTATCCGCAGATTGGACTGCACTTTTACGATAATGCATGTTTTAATGCATTTTAGTGCACTCTCGTCATATACGGGTATGCATCTGTCCATTAACTGGATGGAGGCCATGGGTGCGAAACTTCTAGTTTAACGAAACCTAAAGGATATACAGCCAGGAATTGTTTGTGGCCTACATCTCTTTATATATGTTTTTTTTTTCCCTATCTGTTTTGTTTCTACTTTAATCCAAAGTACTTTTTGATGTTCTTCCATTATATTGTCCAAAAATAGCCGAAGGCAATACCATAAAATGTTCCATACTTGACACTATTTTGTAATGTACTTCCAGATTCTTTAACCAATTGACATGTGTTATTGCTATGTCAAAAATCTCAACACCAACGCCATATCATTAAAGCCACACAGCGCGCGGTAACGACTAAATAAGACCTCTAGTGACCGGAAGCCATCTGCTCGGAAAAAATTAAATAAACTTTTCCAATTTCACTGAGTGCATCCAATTGAGATTGAATCGATTCTCCGCCCTGCTGCTCACAGTCCAAATTGGTGTAGCTGCACATTGTGAAGAGTGTACGGTGGAAAGGTCTTCCTAAAAATATAACCACCACATTTGACCTACGAAAAGGATTGCTTGTTCTGTGTACAAAACCATCGTCCTTGTAGTCCACCAACATCAGCTCTATACTTCCACGTACAAGGTTATATTTTTTGTTGAAAGGAGGGGGATAGCGACGACGATAAAAGCCCTTTATCTCTGGACTACCAAAAGTGTCATGTATGTTAACAGGATGAGAAGTTAGATACTTAATACTAGATAACTGGCACGAAATACGTGTACTGTGTGCAGTCATTGGAGCATTTATAATCGGGACACTTGTCCCCGGTAAAAGATTCTCAATAATGCGACAAGGAGGCGCGTTTCGAGAGTGTGATGAGCAGTAGTACATGATCTGCTCTATACCCTAATGCTGATTTGATGTACCTACTCGTACACTATGATAGAAACTGGGTCATAAGCATCGCTGCGAAGAACAAGTATTTTGCATTAAAGGGAATTTTCATCTATTTGGCCAGAGTGATGAGACTCGTCTAGGTGAAGCGGATTGGTGGTAAAGTTTTTTTTTTTTTCCTTTGGAAGGTACCTTTGCTGACAACGTGACCCAAATCGTCTATTGGATGCCACAAGATACTTTATTCAAATTAAGGATTTGCCAGAGTTAATGCCTGGATTATGTTGGAAGATTTTTACATATCAAGTGGATGGCTAGTAAGTTGAGGACGTGTTTTTTGGATACTAATGAGGGAGAAATTATTTCATAACGTTTATTAGCTATGAAAATATGTAAACTGAAAGACAGAGAGAACCTAGTAACAAAAGGTGGAAGAAAGAGAGGTGTGACTTAAGCGTGGCGTAAAATATGTCAAAATGAACTGCTGATTTCAAGGTATTTTTTAGGTTTTTCGTTTCAAGATCGCAAATTTGTATGTACTTAATAGGAAAATGGTTTAATATACATAAGACAAAGGATTTCATTTTTGCAACTAAAGACTGCGAAGCTTAATGGTTTGCTTATTAGTTAAGCCCAATAAGTTCTATAGATATGTTTGATACATACACTCCGCGTCACTTGAATAGCACACCCCCTAAAGTCGGTTTTCTATAGCCCACTTGTGTCAAACCAAGCATGCTAGAGACTTAATTTTTTTTTAATTAAAGTTCATTTAATTGTTGTGATTTGACAAGAAGAAAGATTTAAAACTAGAGCGTATTAACAAAAAATTGCTAACTGTAAACCGGAAAATGTGGGATCCTAATTTTGTGCCACTTGAATAAAACGTGCATTTAGTTTGGCCGTTATCTTTGGTACGTGGACTCATATTTTTCTTTGTTCGATTTTTTTTTGTTAATTTCGCCTATTTAGTTAAAAAAAAAATAAAATGGGTGGAGAAAAAGCCTTAACCGAGGCGGAAAAAAGGCAAATCAAAGTTTAAAGGACGCTCGCCTATTTATTTGCCAAATTAGCCAAAAAAATCAGTAGGAGCCGACACGTTATATCCATATTTTTAAGTATTTATCTAACTATGGATAAAACATGAAAGGCCGCATACACAGTATGCTTACTACTGCGGAAAGGCGACTTATATTTAAAAAGCGTCAAATTCTTACGACTCTTTTCCAAAAATCAGGAGAAAATCAAAGCAAGTCTCACAACTATGCATCGTATTATTTCAAATGCTAAGCACAAACAAATACTAAAAATAAAGAAGAAGGCACCCCCTCGAAAAGCGCAAAGCCTCCGTTTTTATCGCGAAACTGTGACCTGGACTTAGTAGAAGCATTGTGTGGTCTTCTAAGATGAAAAGAATTTAATTTAGAAGTCCCGGATGGCTATAGCTTTTATTTCTATAACCTCCGCAAAGAGACTAAACATTTGGATCGGCTGCATAGCAGAGTTGAAGGGGGGTCCATTTCGTATTATGGCACTTGCAAATTACAATTTTTGTCAACCACAATGAATGCGTTGTCTTACAATGGTATATTAAAAGAGGCCCGCCTATACTTTCATAGCCTGTTTGGACCTCTGCTTTGGATTTATCAACATGATAATCCGCCAATACATACAGCCCAGCTTGTTAAAACGTATTTAGAGAGCATAAATGTGGAGCTATTAAGCTGACTCCCGTACTCACTGAATTTGAATATCATCGAAAATGTTTCGGGATGGGTGACACGTCAAGTGGGATCGGGGCGACAATATACGGCTATATCTGAATTATCGAATTATGTAGCTTGAAGCTCGATTTCGCTAAATTAATTGGACAATTTGTATATGCATCCCTTCCAAACCAGATGTGTGAATTTTGGAGCAGAAAAGGTGGCTCAAAACACAATTGAACAATTTTTTAAAATCTAAAATACTCCAATTATGTACCTTATATTTGAGTTATTTTTGTGTTAAAAAAAAACAGAATTCTCTAAATATTTTTTTTTTCAGTGTGTTCTATTCAAGTGGCGCAAAATTCATACCCCACATTTTGACGATTTGTAGTTAAGGCTGGGTGTTCGAGGGTATATGATTTTTCGCCCCGATGGGGCTTGCAGGGCTTAAGAGATAATTGATTGCAGTAAACGGCTTTCGACAGTAAATAAATAGACGCTGTTAGTGACCGTCTTAGAATTTTTATTTTTTGACTTTTATGTACCATAAAGTCCCAAAAACGTCATTTTTTGGGTGTTTTTTTTTTTCGCCCCGGTGGGGCAATATCTAAATGGAACTTTTTTATTTTTTTTATGATTTTATTTTATAGTTAATGTGTTAAATTAGTTAGTGACCGTCTTCGAATTTTGATTTTTTGAGTTTAACTATTATAATCTGCAAATTAAGGTGACCAAAAGGAAACAGTGTTTGTAGAGCAACCAGAACTTATTTTTGTCAGCTTTTCAAAACAGAATAACATTCAAACATTTATGTATCCGTTCATTGAATACAAATTAAAGATTTGGTTCATAAAATAGTTAAAATTGCATTTTGAAAAGTTAACAATTTAACAGCAGTTTCATTTTTACAATAGTTTGAAATACGAAGACGAGCACCTTAATGACCATTAAAGAAAACAAATAAAAAACATTAAAACAAGTGTATTTTCACGTTTTTTTATTTTTTATTCGAAGATTGAATGCATTTCGAGTCTAGTTGCGACTCATCATCAGCAATACACTAATAGTGGTATACAAAAAACAAAGGGCAAAAACTGACTTAAATAACAAAAACAAAATTGATTTACAGTGTAGCTTACTGAGAGTTAAAACAGTTCATCAGATTAAGAGAGAGAAAAAATTAGCAGATGAGAAACAAACTGATATTAGAAAAGTTACGAATAAGTAGCACAAAAAGGAAAGAAAATTACAATAAGTTAAACAAAGGTGAAAAAATGTTTCCTGCATCAGCGTTCATTAAATTATTGCTTTTATGTATGAAAATACTTTCATATGCATCTAATTGATTGGAGTTAGAGATTTGTTTCAATATTTTTACATTGTCAAAAGAAATATTAGGGTTTCTGTGTGATAAAACATGTGAAGCAATGGAAGATTTCTCCGGTCTGTTGTATTTTATGTGGATGTTCAAGCGAAACGGGCACCTATGTTTCGCCTGGTTTGTCCAATGTATTTATCCTCGCATTCGCAGCAATTAAACTGGTAAATACCAGACATCTCCTGCGAAGTTGATTTGTCTTTTGTCGAACCGAGTAAATTCTTCAATTTGTAATTATTAGTCACAACTAAGTCTATATCACAGCCTTTTAGTTTTGGTATTAGTTTATTGGTGATTGAGGGGGCATACGTCATCGAAGCGCGTTTATTGTTTTGGTTGTTAAGTTTTTTGTTTTGTGAGAATAAAGTTGTGAGGTTTGATTTTTTAATTTTTAGCATGTGTTTTTTTATAAGTTTGTCAATTAGTGTTTCACTATACCCGTTTGTAATGGCCAACTTTTTTAATTGAGAGTATTCAATTTGAAAATTTCGGGCGGATAGAGGAAGTTTACATAAACGGTGTACCATGGAATGGAACGCGGCGACTTTATGTTGTACCGGGCAAAAAGAGTCATTGGTAATATATCGATCTGTGGTTGTAGGTTTCCGATAAATAGCAAAATTCACTTTATTATTTGATTTGGTGATTAATAAATCTAAAAACGCCAATTTGTTATTTTCTTCACATTCTACGGTAAAGTTAATGGAATCATATTGGGAATTTAAACAAAGTAACACTTGGGGCAGTTCACTATATTTAAGGACCGCAAAAACATCATCAACATATCGATGCCAAACGCGTGGAAGTAGACCCTTCTGTTCGAGGTCCAATTCGAACTTGGCCATAAATGAATCGGCCATTATGGGGGAAAGGGGGTTACCCATACTAGTTCCGACCTCTATTTTGTAAAATTTATCTCGAAACTTGCAGAAATTATGTGACATACACACTTTTGCAGTTTCGAGGAGTACATTTAACTTTTCAGCTTGTATATTGTACTTTTCTAAATGTGACCTTAAGGAGCTGACAGCTTCGGTGATCGGGATACTGGGAAACAGGGCTTCTACGTCGAAAGAAACCATGATTTCGTCATCGTTGATGTGGATGTGTTTTGTTTTTTCCACGAAGTCAAAAGAGTTCTTTACCGAGCGGCTTTCGATGGGGTACTTCTTCAATTCATGGACTAACCACTTTGCAGCTTTTACCGACGGGGAGTTAACATTCGATACAATGTTTCGCATTTTATTACCAGGTTTGTGAACTTTGGGAAGTGAGTATAATTTTGGAACTTCTGGATTAGAAACATTGAGTTTCCATGTCGGAACGTCAAACACAGTGTGAATTTTCTTTATTAGTTCTTTCGATGTCCGAATCATACTTGGGATGGGAGTTTTTGGTAGTAATTTGTAGTTACTATCATCTATTGTTTTTTGCACTGTTGTGTTATAATCTGATTTGGTCATTATAACGACTTGGTTACCTTTATCAGATTTCATGTAATACACTTCTTTTTGTTTTAATAGTTTTATTATTTTATGTATTTTGAGTTTCATTTTTGTTTCAGAACTCACGCTCACATATGCAATGTAGTTCACAAAATATCCGACACAGCGCTAATCGTTTTCTCTATAATTTTGCTCTCTCGCGAGAGTCTGTAATTTGCAGATTGTTGTTTTGCCGCATTCGTTGCCACTGGGATATGGAGAAAACAAGTTTGGATCCTTTTTTTGGTTTTCTGATAGATAAATACTAATTACTTAATAATATTATTGTTGTTGTTTGAAGTCAATCGAGCATTGTGAGGCATAGAGGCAGATTGGATAAATATCATCGTAGACGTTACCTACAAAACGGTACACGTACGTAACATAATTATGAATATGATAGGGAAATCAAATCAAAATGAAATATTATATTGAGAGCGGAATATTTTTAAGGGATGATGAATGATGATTGATATGGATTGAGGGCTTGAGAAGATTTGAGAATATGTATGGGAGTGGGAGATGGGAGGTGAATGATGATTTTTTTTATTATGAGTTGAGTTCAAATCAAACTACATAAATGCAATTTTGGGTCATCGTAAATTCCTACTGTATGAGGAAAGGGGTTGATTGCTTTGCTGTTCCCTATTTTCGGCCGAACTTTTCAAAATAGATTAGTGGTTGTGTGTTTTAATATTTTGAAAATTATTGTGTGTAGTATAAGTATATATACACATCACTTTGTCATTACATTTGTAACGCCGAGAAGGATTCACCGGAGACCCTATAAAGTATATATTATTCTGAATCAGGATCACATTCTGAATCGATTTAGCCATGTCCGTCTGTCTGTCTGTTGAAAACACAATAGCGTCCAAACGAATCGACATAGGCGAATGAAATTTTGTGAGAAGACTTCTTTTTACTGTCGTCAGGTTGGTATTGAAAATGGGCTATGTCGGTCAAGTAGTTCTGGTACCTCCCATACAAAACCATTATTAGACACATGCGTGTACATATACAGTACATACAGTGGAGGGTATCAAAGCATCGGCCAGGCCGATGATAACACTTTTACTTGTTTTTTTTCCGCATGATGCTGCCGTATATCTACAAAATTGATCTCATTATAGTCATATCCTCGGTCATATCTCTGTAGAGTGAAGATAATTACAATAAGTAATTTTTCTCTTCTAAAGGGTGGAGGGGGATAATTAAAAAAAAAATGCCAAAAAAGCCAAAAACTATTATTATTTTTTTTTTCAAACACTATTTGGGAGTAGTACATATAGGACATACATATGTACATATATCCATCCATCAATCGAATGGAAAATATGAATTTTCCTATATAAACTTTGATGAAACTTGAGTTTGGCTCTTACCATTTGGGCTAGGCGTCCCCAATCAGTCAGGACAAACTTTTTATTAAATTAGATAATCCATACCTACATCCATAAATGGTGCGAGCAGGGCTGCAGCCGTTTGTTTTTGGATAGGATTTATATTCTATATAAATATATAATATGTAGATATACTAAAAAGGAACCCAAACCCACAAAACAAAGCAATAATAACAAACTAGCCCTAACAGGTTTTTATAAACAGCCAGCATAAAATGCCAAAAAAATAAAGCTAAGGTCAGGAATGAAAATTTGTATACATATTATGGATTTTGGATATTATTATTAAAATATTTCGATTTGTGCTTACGATTGCGATTGTACGTCGCTATGATGACGAAGGCGATATTCATAAGTGTGCGTTAGGAAATTCTATATCACACACACTTTTGGTTTCAGTGTATTAGATAAACAACGTTTGCAGCAACAGGAGCAATAGCAACAGCAAGCACAGCTAGTCCCTTTCCCTTCCCTTTGGTTGTTTTGATTTATTTTGTTGTGCAGACAATTTTGTATTATTATTATTAAGTGAGCTGAGCGAGTCTGCACTCTGCAGTCACAATTGTGATCTTAGTAAGGGAGGGTGTGCTCGGCTATTTTTAATTCTGTGCACTAATACATGTAAACACGTTTACTTGAGCACAGAGTTCGTAGCTGAGGGAGACCCACCCTTAATAATTTTTTGTTAATATTTAAGGATTTATTTTTCAATCTTCTTGCCGGTCAAATAAGCTCAAATCCGGACTTTGCCGCTCAGTGGACACAGCTTAATTTATTTTATATGTAAGCTGCAAACATTTTTAATATCTTTTCGATGTCTCATGTTCAACACAATTATACAAAAAAGCATAATAGGGTAAAACGAAGCCAATTGAGAATTGGTCTGGCATTATAATATGTATAATGTATATTAGTCATATGAGTATACGATTTCTAGCTGCACATGTAGGTGAATACCTAATTTCTTAACAACGTTTTTATGTAATCATAATCAAAACCAAATATATTAATTTTCCCTAAATTTGAATTGAAATCCATCAGTTAACCCAATCTGCAAAACCTTTCCTAGCCCCATAATGGTAAAAATGATTAAAAAGTGAATCAATCGAATCTAATTGGATTTACTATTTATGCAAACAAAGCATCATTCAGCCGCAGCAATATTTGTATTTATAATTTTTTTAAGCCTTAACTCAACATTTGCAATGCGTTAAATGAGAAACTATACGCATCCTGATATAAAATATACAGAAAATTTAATTAACAGCAAATATGAACATTTTCATTAACTTTGGCCACCTCACTGCCACCGAGAGCTTCGAAAACTGGTAAACCTCAATCCTATATCGCTTCGTATGCATTACAAATCGAAGAACCCGCAACGGTATGCTACATTAAACAATCCATTTGCCTGGTACATACCAACTCCTATGTACATAATAATATGGTGGGAGCGAATGAATTCGATAGATATTTCCCAGGCAAATATAACTGTTTGTGCATGTGTACTCTGAACACACCAGAAAATCAATGAAATGGGCTTTTCAATCAAAACCGCAGGAGAAAATGTATTTCATTTGGTCAATCAACTGGCAACGGCCATCATTGATGGCACATCATCGACAGTTATCGATTTGAAAATTGAAACCACCAACGCTCATTTTCAATTGAATACCATTTGATTTATCCGCGGCTTCGCTTCCGTTACAGAAGTACTTAATGTGCTTTACATTGTGCTCGATAGGATAAAAAAAAAGTTCAACATACAAACTGAATCGCTATAATAACTCCCGACGCTAATAACTCCGGGCCCCCAGGTAAATTCCCAAAATAAAGAAATTTATTTTCTTTAAAGAAATTTATTTTCTTTATTTCTTAATTAATCACCGTAAGGTTGGTAGCATTTGCTAGGATTTAGGATTTAAGCCGACGTTGTTGTGGCAACGGTAGTAAGTTTGCCTTTAGTAAAAAGCTGAGGGTGAGGACTACTATTATCAAATATTGTTGGAAAGATTCGAATAGACTTGAGGAATGTTTGAACACTTTCTATACACAGGGGTTTCTAATTGTTTTACAATAGGTAGTCCTATGCCTATCGGAAGTCGGACAGAATCGAGTGATTCTCCACAAAAATCCTTATAAAGCAATGCGTGTCTATATAGGCGCCTTCAAATGCTTTACTTTACTTTAGATGTCGCTCACAGTCTGGGGTGGACCACGGCCTTAACCAACAAGCCCCTCTAGCGAGTCGGGTCCCTAGCTGGCTGCCTTCAGTTACGCACAAGTTGGTTGAGGTCGCTCTCCAATTGTGCGCGCCACCTGAGGTGAGGTCTATCCCTCTGCTTCGTTATCTCTCAAGGGTGAACCGTGGGCTCAAAGACTCGTCGGACTGGTGTGTTTGTTGTCCCAATGCGCTCCACGTGACCCAGCCACCTCAGTCGCTGTATTTTGAGCTTTTTGACTAGGGTAACGTCGCTATCGTTGTTGAATCTCCTCCACCACACTCCGTCGATACAAACTGGACCGAAAATCATACTCAAAGAATATTTCTTTAGCTTCTTCTTTTCATCAGCTTTCGATAAGGGTCATACTTCTCCACCATACAGCAGGACCGGGATGATTTAGGTCTTGTACAATATTTCCTGGGTTCTGTGCAAATACGCTTGTTAGTTTTAATTCTTTGTTATTTCGTGTCTCTCTTCCATCCCGTAACTTCTCACGGACTGCACACCTTTTCTGTAGATTTAAAAATTGTTTCGACCATAATAACATAAACAAGGACCTATAATTTTCATAGAGCTAAAATAACTCTTTGCCGTTAAGTCATCAAAAACTATTTATCGGATCAGTGCGATACAATCCCATTGAGTTCACCGCTGGCTGACTAATCTTCAACCGGTATTTGTGACGCTCGTTTGTCAAATCGAACTCAGTCATGGTAGGTACTCTTGTAAATTTAGTGATGACATCAAGTACCTACCCCTAAGATCTACAACGATACGCGATATGTGTAAATATTTGAAATATTTTGAACATATACAGATACACGCAACTCCTTTACCATTGAAATGAATAAATTATCTTCGGTATTACCGCACATGTATATCAAATTCACGGCAAAATACATTATTTAGTACACCGCTGCTCCCATAAATGTCCCAAGCAGGTGATATATATTTTTTCGCAATTTTTTCTCCTCTCATTTCTCCAAGTAAATAATTAAGTTTTACCATTACCATCATTCGTCCGGAATATAGTTCTCGTCCTTGAGGTGGTGATGCCATGCTTAGCACGAGATATACGAGTAGACACGGTGAGTGAGGTATTATTTTTGTTTGAATGAAGCGCATGAACATGTCCTCTGAACTTTATCCAAAGTAATTCATGGCTCGAGCAAAAGAAGAGCGGCAAACCTAACTGAAGTTTGTCGGTCTCGGTACTCTCGGTGGCTCTCCCTCTTCATCTTCCTTAAAATGTGTCACATAATTATTGTTTATGTTTGTTGCTCATGAATATGCGATAAATCACTTTGCTCCAGCTCCTGGCGTATCTATATTTTAACAATTTTCACATACCAACCAACCTGCTGGCTGTGAGTTGTCTGTCTGAGACAGCAACCATAACAGGCAATGAAATACGATATAGACGGAGGACGAGAAGCCTGTTTTTGCTTAGCTCCGTTTGAATGGAGCGGAAAATGGAAATTTATCACTAACCAACAACGGTTCGGATCGAAAAGGAAGTCGATTGTGTCGTTCGTAGGCGTGTACGGAGTACACTGATGGCATGCTTGCTAAGCCATATGCATCTAGAAGCGCATATAGGTAGGCAGGTAGGTAGCAATTGCATTTTTGGGGGCGCAAATAAATTACCACCACAAAGTGTCACAGCCTATGTGTGTGACTTAAAACATTTGTCGCAGAATGGGAAACCATGCGGAGCAATGCAATTATTGTTTTGTCAGGAAATCAAAGGCACTAGATCCAAAGCCACTTCTGGTCCAAAGTAAATGGCAAGTGTTCTTGCAGTTCAAAGTGCAAGTCATGTTCACTTGAGTATACACCCGTGAACAGAAACTGCTTATCATCCGGTAGTAAATGGTTATTAGTAGGGCTCATTGAAACAATCAAGATAAGCATAGACAGTATTCACCCTTAAGCGCCTTAAGACTGTTAAGCATTTAATTCCCTCGCTGAGTAAACCTCCGGTTTTAACCAGAACATTATTTCAAACAAAACTTTGGCTGTAATCTCTATTTGCACGCCTATTACCCTGAAAGATTAAATTATTAAATTTTAACCAGAAAACTGTATATCCACGGTTAACCGCCGGCATTTACACTTCAGCAGCCGACACATCCTTTCCCTATCCCCCAACCGCTCGGGGGCATAAATTATCTACAGCTGCTGGCCACAGATAGAAACGTTTCCCTATTATCGGTATCTATGGGAGGGTTGCGAGTGGGGCAGGACTAACAACTGGATAAGAAGCAGAAAAATATTGATAAATAACCATCACCGATGCCTCAGGATACCAATCTATGTCCATTTTTCTCTTCTCTATGAGTTTGATTGTATTCTGAAAAGATGAATGGTGTCCATAACAAGGTAATGGATTTAGTTATTCTCGATGGATGTTTTAGGAAATTATTAAGGCCGAGCTGTAGATTAAGTTGTAAATTAGGAAATCCACTATAATGTCAGTTGGAAAACAGAATTGAGACAACTCATTAGCACGATGGATGACTGTATATCCATTCTTCCAAGAGAGGGTGGTCTGTTGCCGGTAGAGGTGTATATGTATAACCCAACAATAAACGGCTATCAGTTGTCACAACAAAACTATTTGACAGATCTTTCTGCAAATTCAACATGAATGTTTCATCTTTTAACCTGCCATGCACTACACTTTTTAGAGTAGACCACTCTCGTACAAACTACAATCGTTCTTATTCAATTAACGGTTTATTGATATCGTATGTCAATTTAATCGATTTTAACTTGTCAATTTCATTCATAAAAAGAATCTTCTTTGGAAGATATCCTAATGTAAATATTTCCTCAATTTTCTCGTCATGAAGCCCACAAAGTGGCTCTGATAATGACGTATAAGGTTGCTGATGACCGCTTTTAGGCGTTTAAAGAATCGTATGCGATTTTCAAGATATTGTTGAAGCAAATCAAAGGATATCCTTTCTTCAAGACCGGACAAACGATGCTAAGATTCCATTCATCGATCACACTTTTACCCGAAAAAATTGTTTAGATGAGTTGATGCATACTTGCTACAAAATCGTCTCCAATAGCATTAAATAGGTCAATAACGAGGCGGTCAGCTCACGCATTGGATTGGATTTGAGTTTAAATATATCCATATAGCTAACCTATAACATTTTGGTCAGTTGTCCGAGATATTGTTGTGTATTTTCATCACTACTACCTTAGAGCGGAATCTTGTTCGTTCGCCATATCGACATAGTGCTTGAAGAAATCGTGCTTTCATATTCTCAGCACCAGTTGTGACTTTGTGACTCTACTACATTGTTCACTTGTATTGTATGTATATGCTTTTTACCTTTTTGGTAAAATACTTTTTAACCTCTTTCCTGAAAGTGAAATCTCTCTATCGACTCAGCTGAGTGATTCTCGTCTCGTATTCTTTCTTTTCCTTTAGAGAGATTTTTGGTTTTCTTTTCTTCTCTGTTCAAAAGTGACATAAGCGGCTTTTCTCTTGTAGCTGGTCCTTATGTAAGTACATAGAGTGTTGCGGGTGGTTGTCTGATGACACTTTGGATATCATATCAGAGACCCCACATCTGATGGCTTAGTGGCTATATTGGTCTTTTGGACTTGAATTGAATTTGGTGGCAAGTAACTCCTTGAGAAATCGAGAGAAAAGACGTCGCCAAAGCCTCTCGCGATCTCAGCCCTTCGAAGTCGAACTCTTTTAGCAGTATTTTCCCGATTCAATTATCGCACTTCGTGTAATTTTGGAATTTGTTTTCCATTATTGATAATTTTTCGTTATATGGCTAACAATTGAAGTGGCCTTTAGGCTGCTCTCGGATTGATGCAACCAGTGTTCCCAGGGTTTAAGAAAAGAAATCCCCTTTTTTTAACACCAACATGATATTTTTTCCCCTTTAGAAAGAAAAAAATCCCTTTCTTTCCGAAGAAAAAATTTTATCATACTTAACCATGTTTTGAACTCGAGCAATGCTTCTAATTGCTTGTTAGTTCCTTCTTCATTCAAAATCCAAAATAAAATGAGAATTATTACACATTAAGTTGTGCCGCCGTTGTTTAGAAATTCGCGTAATATTTTGAATTAAGGCATAGTTCAAGGACACACTATGTGCTGAGCCACACATCACACATGCCTTCTCATGAAAGTCGTGTCGGGCGAGACGGGTAGATTTTTAGGTTATCTAGTTGAGAAAAGAAGCGTACATTACACTGCAGATCCATTCTCTTTTCTACTCACTTAAAATCGACCTGTCTCGCCCGAAACGACTTTCATGGGAAGGGATGTGTAGCATAACTTTCATTCTAATGAACGACTTGGCTACACACAAAAAGAAACCCTCATTGCAATAAAATAAAATTTGACAGGTACAGGAGTAATGAAATCGAAAATACAAAAATTTGATGGTAAATTCGAAGCGGACGCCCGATTTTACGTCCT
Source organism: Cheilosia soror (assembly GCA_949372485.1). Classification (NCBI taxonomy): domain Eukaryota; kingdom Metazoa; phylum Arthropoda; class Insecta; order Diptera; family Syrphidae; genus Cheilosia; species Cheilosia soror. The sequence continues at coordinate 69,093,058 of OX443564.1, forward strand.
CACTCCACCAACGCAAATACCAATTAAAGATTTTTATCGAAAGCGCTATGGTTCCGGAAAATAACCTTCGTAATCATGCGCCATGCTCATGTGAAAATTATTTCTGAAAGTGGATTTTTGGTCCATTTTCTGTACTACCTTTCTTTTTTTCTACTCACTCAAAATCTAGCTGTCTCTCTGTACATGACGTTCATGGTAAGGAGTGTATGGCCATGGTTATAGTTTTATTAAATGTCAAAAGAATGAATGCATTCAGAAACCAAACAAAAAATTAAGTGGGTGTTGCATGGGCACATTTCTTGAGCATGGTTATTTTTTGTAGATTGTTTTGTAGGTATTCATTCTAGAAGATTTTCTTACAAACTGTTTTTGATAGGATTTTAAGATTTTCCCCTTTTTGAATTTTTTCCCCGTTTTTATCCCCTTCCCCTTTTTTCTCCCTTTCGTCTTAAAAAATCGGCAAAAATGGTGATGTTCCCCTCAACCTGGGAACACTGGATGCAACAAGCAATAAGCAACTAGCAACTGCCAATAAGCAATCAGTAACATTTTTCGTTCGAGTGATATTTAGTTGCTTTGATGTGAGACCTCTAATTTAATTCAAAGTAAAATAATTGTGAGCGATTATATTGCGTGTTTCCTATTGCCAGTTGCTTATTGAATGTTGCCTCAATACGAGAGCCGACTTATACTCAATAACAAAATATCTATTCACATAATATAACCTCGTAGTCTTAAAATACTGAGTACATCTTTAGCTAATCCGAAAAAGGACACTTTTTACCTCAGCATTTTCATCCATTATTAGCTGCCCTTCTATCAACTCTTATCTATTTTATACAAGTTCAAATCAGAAAAAAGAAAAAAAGGAGAAGGAAAAAAAGCTTTGATCCTATTAACCAGCCCTTCCCACTGAGCTGAAGAGCAAAAAACCGAATAATTTGAGCACATTTTGAATTAAAAGCTTGAACCAATTAATAAACTCTGACTCGTTAGGTGTCGCTGACTAATTAAGACCTCCCCCCATCAGTAGTTCGTAAGAGAAACAAAATCCTTGAAAAGTTTTTTTTCCATAGACTATTCCAGTTGTATCCCATTATTAACTCCCTCATGAATTAATGTTAAGAAGATGTAATGAACTTGTGCTACCCTCTTTAAAAGTGACTATAATTTGTAAATGATGCATCTTAATTTAGGGGGGCGGGTCTTTGTCAGACAGCCCTGAACACGGTGTCTCTGTCGAGAGAGACATAACGCAATAAATCTCGCTAAAACCTAATTATACGCTAAAGGAATTAAAAATTCGATTATACTACGGCTCAGGGATGACAATGACATACATATTTTTGTTTGGTAAGTTTTTGAAGTATTCTGTAACAGCCTTTTCACCTATATAGTTATACACCCGCTTGTGTATTTTCTAAGCGAATATTTGATAAAATTACACTGAAAGTGACTTGATTTTGATTTCCTTTACGGATTGATAGATCAAATGATTTAGTAGATTGAGACAGTGGTGGTGAAAAGTTTCGATCGACTTGAGAAAGTTCAGTTTGATTGGCGAAGTTTTATATTCAACAAAATATAATATTTCCAAAAATACTAAAAGTAATCTCTATAATCTCTTAAAGCAGTAGCAGAATAACGTATTTTCATGATTATACTTGTACGTTTTTAGTTGTTATTCCCTTTATATGTAACTAAGGTTCAAGACGTACCTAATAGCCTTATTTGAAATTTGATTCAAAACAGCAAAAATATTAAAGTACCTGCTGGGCAGCACGAGAGCTATGGCTTTGACTTGAAATATGCGACGAAGATTAAAATGAAATGCTATGTGTCTTATTAGATCTGTGTTAAAGGAAGTGTTTCCAATCATTATAGAGATGAATTTGAAATGCCTAAAAAGTACAAGATCTTGTTTCCACACTGTCATTTCGAGTCGCAGATATTGAAGCCAATTTCAGATAAATCTAGTGGAAAATTGTTTTCAACTACAATCTTAGCTTAATCCACAAATGAGGTTATGCTAGGATAGAAAATGTTGTACGGCGCGCTTGCACCTTTTCCATTTGGAGGACTCAAGGCCCACTGTAATTCACTTTAACAATAAACCCGAAATTTATCGAGTGGACTTATTATCTTTCTGGTGCCTGAAACTATAATTGTTGCTCTTTGTGTGAATTTTAGCAGATGCGATATTTCAGCTTCGGCCGAAAAGTTAAGTGTTCGAAGAACCTGGTTAGATCGGTAGGATCTTCTATATTTCTTCCTCATCTTCGCAGCTTCTGCATAGATCGTTAGTTTCTAGAGCTAGACCTCATTTTCGGAGCCAACGCGACTCTTGCTAGCTCATTCATAGCTCTGCTTGAAAACGAATCAGGAGTTGGGTTTGGGTAGTCTCCAGGATTTCTTGATTTGCATTTTTTTCTATGTAGTGCACTCATATCGGTCTCCATTTGGAATCCGTCGGTGTATATAGCGCTTCGTATTAAATTTTATATGGCTCTTCTGTACTTCTTTCATCACCATGATTCACCTGGTCTAAGGACGATTTCAAAGGCAACTTTTAGTAAATGAAGGAAAGTTTGAAGCGACGTGGGAGATGCTGTAAGTTAGGATGAGTATAAATTAAGCTACTATGCCAATAATAATATAAAGGCTCCTTTATTAGCACAAACTCAGGATAAATCTTTTTTTTTTTGAGAATATTATTTTTAAAATTTCCATCATAACTTTCCCCATCAACTGTATATAGACGAACACTGTTTGTAGCCTTTTATTGAGATATTCTTGGGGTTATTTCACTTCGTTCTTGCGAGGTAATCCCCAATTGATTGATTCTTTGTCTTCTTTTTCTCTATTTAACATCAATCCTTGTACAATCAACTACGACCACCACTCTCAGATCCAGCCGAGATAAGGTCATGAAAAGAATGAAATGAATTTTTTATTAAATTTATTTGTACTTCCCAAGCTCCAATAGGCGAAAAAATAAAAAATGAAAGAGAAAGAATAATCATAAAAATCAATCCCCTCGGCCATCGGTGAAATTTCGAAAATTTATTTCCTTTTGAGTAATTTTCTTCCTTCGCATTTACGAGCCTACATTGAGGTGAACAAAGAAAGAACAATAACAAACAATAACAAACAATATAAGACGTTCATTTTCGATAGGATAAGAATATCTCTCTGAAAGGATATCTGTGTATCTGAAAAGTTTTCTTTTCGCGGTGATATCTAACCTTCTCGGCTCTTACCAGATAGACAGATGAAGAAGCTTTAAGGCAGAAGGGCGTATCTCTATTGATGTCCATAGATAAACCCAGATGTGTGCCGGCACACTCTGGAGGGGGTTGCTAAAGGTGATAAAACTAATAAACATGAATTTATGATAATGAAATATTTCCGATATATGAGTTCCTTTTGCCGGAATATGTTCTTGTGGTGATGATGATTTCTTGGAAATGATACTTAGTTCTGGAAGAGAGCGTGCCTAATGATTTAAATGTAAGGCGTGAACGTTGGCTCGCACACACAAGCTGTGAGGAGGAAATACTGGGAGGGTAATGGTTTTCCGGTTGGGTTAGGATGTAATGTTGGAACACTGAGCGACAGCAGAAAAGTTATCTGATAATAGTGTCCTGCGTTTAGTTGCAAAAAGTTTATTACATTATCCTTGCCCATGGTAGAGAAAATAGATTCGGATTACTTCTAAGTTATGACTTTTTATTAGACGAGTATTGTTTGCCATCACATCACAGAAGTCGGATATTTTTAAGAAGTACCTCGTATGAGAAATTTAAAATGCAAGCATTCATCATCTAAGCAGCATACAATTTATTAATGCAGGTCTCCTGTACAACCATCATATGATATAAGCTGAATGACATTTAATAATATTTTTTCCTCAATTTTACTCAAAAGCCATAGGTAATTACAGTAATGAACAATTTAATAATTGAAGCTCTCATCTCTTTAAGTATAGCGCACTCAACAAATTAACTGCGTGCTATATACAGCAACAAAATGTCAAACCTCTCCGGGTATAGGTAGTGTAGTCTTAAATTACCCTGTGAGAACCACTCCCCCCCCCCCCTTTAGGAAATTTCATTCCAGGGAGGGGATCCTGTCGTTTAGTAAATCACATATTAATGGCTATGTAAACGGGGTGTTCATATTGCTGTATAATTTAATTAAATTCTCGACGTTAAATTAATTTTGTTATAATATCCTAGGAAGGCATATTCCCTTTTCGGTTTACACACAGAGCCAGTGACAGTTGGCGTAAACCGTAAACACAACAGCATAGAGAAGAATATAAGTATTGGAAAGGTAAAATCTATTTTTGTCAAGGGAATTTCGTAGTTAAATTAAATTGAATATTATATGAATCAAAAATGATTATTAGAAGTATAAAAATCTAATTTATAAATTTTACAAATTTCGAGTTTGAAATTTAAGAGAACTTTTCAATAACATTCAGGCCCGCATTACCATGAGTGAAAAGGGGCTCCAAAAAAAGGAAAGAGCCGGATAACTTTTGTTATCTGTCGGTCATTTTTTAAACTGTCATATTCGAAATTTACATTTGAGTTACATATGTGGATTGGATTGAGGTATTTAAGATTTTTTGCTATTGACATGAATTATTAAATGTCATGTTTTCGATCGATATGAAAACCACATTTCCGACATAATAATAATTTACATATTTTTGTAATTATTTGAACTTCATGTTGAAGTCCTCAGTTCAAGTCCAGTATATTACTTGTGATAAATTTTAGCGATCGAAATCACAGCGCAGATAAATGCTCGCTAAATTTGCAATAGAGATGCGGCACACATAAGTTTTTAACAAATAATGTATTTTAATGTTTGTCAGTACTGCATGTTCTTTACACTTACATATTTTTTTCTAATTTTCCACAAAAAAATCAATTCATAATTTGTTTGTCCTGGAAATGTCAACATTTAGAGCCGATTTAATGCACCAGACAATTCTTTCGCGAGATTAGTAGGCTCCTAAATAATAAAAATGTACTATAGGCTGAGTATAACAAAATTGTACGTATTACATATAACATATAGTACCTGCTGTTATACCCAGCTGACATTTAGTGTGACCAATCCATATGAAGCTAAGAATTAAGCGTGTAATTAAATAAGTAAATTGTATCATCCTTTCATGCTGTCTTAGCGCATCAACATTTTATACCACTCATGGGGCCCTTCCCATTAAGGCTCAAAGACACATTGTACTTAGTGAAATCCGCTACCGCCTTTGAGGAATTTAAAGTTTAAAATAAATTAATTCCACAACCTCCCACATAATGCATGTATACTCTGCGGCAAAATGCAGATTTTAATGGCGAGATTATTCAAATTCTTGTTAGCAAATAATATTCGTTGCCATAATGGAATCCCACAACTCCCAAGAGGATTATAGTTGAAGACAAAATTCAAATCAAAACAGCGATAAATTGGTAATTTGAGAATTTACCTATTAGGAGTCCCCGAGTGGATAATTTGTAATTTAAATAATTTCCTTAATTTGACTGTGTAATTGATTTTTAATCTTTAATAGTACATTGAATAAATTAGCTTTCGGTAATGAAAATTATTCCGTACGAAATTTATGCCGCTAAATTAACAACAGATGAATAGTTGTAGCATTGATCTGTGGGTGGGATTCAAAGTCTACCAATTGTCGTAATGAGTGTTTTTCTTTAATTTCCCACAATGATCATCGAATAGGATACGATGTGTTGACAACGTGCGTGTTTAACATAAACTGCTCATGGGTAGCGCTAAACTCCATCCTATCGCCGCCGGAATTTGTCCATTTCTAACTTAATTGCTTTGATCTTCAGAAAGTGGACAAAATGGACCCCAAAATGTTAAACAATCTCCGACGCTATTAACGTACTACTTGGACAAAATGCGTTTAGCTCTGCGAATCAGGGACGTATCATGAGCTATTTTTACCGCTTTAGGCATTAACGCCTAAGAAACTAGCGCCCAAATCGATTGGAAATAACGCCCAAAAAAATGCTTAGCGCCCAAAAATAAACAACAGGATGGAAATAAAGCCTAAAATAAAATTAACTTTAATACATATGCAACCCCCCTGCATGGGGTTACTGTCAGATTTGGAGTATGTGCGAAATTCGCGATAATTGAAGATTTTGTTTTGTAGTACAAACTTTCACCTACTCCAAAATCTAACAGAAAACCCAAGCAGGGGGTTCCAGGGGGGCAGCATGTCCCTATACATATTCAACTGCTTATGCATTTCCACTTACTATTTTGGGCTTCATTGCTTGTCAAAAAAACGACCCCTGGAAAGGAAATAACACCCAAAATGACGAACAATTTTGAAACAACAAATTGTACGGTTTTTTTTTTGGGCGTTACTTACAAAGCGATATTTTCTTGGGCGTTATTGCCTTTTTTAACCCATCTAAATTCCGGACTACCTATGTAAAATTATAAGGAGTTACTTTTCAAGTCTTCTTCTAATAATTTGAACGAAATAATAAAACATTTAGAAGTAGATGGTGGTGTACCACAAGACTAGGTACCAGGTCCCTTGCTGTGGAATGTTTTGCATGACGAAATTCTGCTACCGATTTCAATAAAAGGGACAATTGTCGACTTTGCAGACAACATGGTAGTTGTGGTAAAAAAGCATGATGCCCAACGTACGAGGGACAAAATATAGCCGCAGGTTGTTGGCGAGAGTTGTAACTTCGATATTTTTATACTCCCCTCGGATTTGGGCCTTATTAAAGATAAAAAGTGCAAATAACCAATATAACTAATCTAATAACTTATCGAAAAATCCGACATCCTTGACAACGGATCGAAAATCCTCTAGGCGATAGTCTTTGAACCAAAGATTCGTCTTGAGGTATGATTCACAGTCACTTGTTGATTGAAAAATCATATAGTCTCGGTGAAAATCGAGCAAACAGTGCATCTAGATCAGATGTGGTGGTCGTCTACTGATGAGTCCACCCCACCCACCACATATCGGGGCGAAACGCATTTCTGGAGTCGAGGCCAACACAAATTGTGGATCGATTTTCACTTTGAACTAATTTCCCTCTTCCAATCGAATTGCCAACATTAACCGAAAAATGTAATAACCTACATTTTCACACAAAATTTCATGGTACGTCAGTTTTATTTACCATATTATCTCGTAAACCGTTTGATAAATCCATGTTATTGCCTTCCTTTCATCAAATCGCCACTTTTCGTAGGTATCAACAATTTAATTTCCACCGTCGTCGCTCCATTTCAAATTTATTGTCGGTTTTATTCTCAGCCAAAAACGGACTTCACAATTCCCTATAGCCACCGCAGACCGCACCATAAATCAAACATTATGACCGAATAAAGCCAGCTCTTTATGCGTTTATCGCCGTTTTCTTGGTGAGGATAAATTTTCCAAATCAGATGGTATCAAATTGTCCATAATTATCGGGTGGTTTTATTACCATACTCAAAATCAAAATAAATCAATGGCCTACCACATACGCTCTTACACTACGTTGAATTCAAAAATCAGAATGCAAGGATTTTTAAAATATGAAAACCACATCCTTACGCACTTAAATTTAGCAAAAGGAAAACCCGATACTCGCCTGAAAATGTATCTTGAAAGCTTTTCAATTGAATATCATCGTCATCATCATCATCATCATCATCATCGACATGCTCATCAAAAATTGCGCCGTATTATTAGATAGGAAAGCCAACAAGGAAAAATGTAGACGAGGTGGAAGGAATTTACTCCTCCCATCTAGCCATTCTTTCATTCATACATCCACCATCGACCGACACCTTCTTGTCTGAGATGCTCTACTTCACATCTGGCCTAGATGTCTTAGGTAATGATGTATAAAGAGGAGAAACAATGCGAATAAAAAAATACGAAATAGGACAGCAAGGATTGCCGGTGCCGCTGAGAGATAAGGGCGCAAATCGCATTTAGGCAGTTTCGTTAGGGAGCTCTGTGCCCTTGAGGTTAATGGGTTCCCCACTGTATATAAACACCTTTAAGTAGCTCTAGGAAAGGGAAAGTGCTCGTAGCATTTGAAGTGAAAGGTAGAGGGAACATTGGTGTATTTCTTAAATTCGCTATATGAAGACAGGAACTTTTGAATTGAATGTCACGATTCAGTGTGAAGGTATTTTGTAGCGTGGATCTTTTTGGTTAGGGTGATGATTTGCTTTTATCAGCCATCAGGAGGGGTTAAATGTTATCAAATATCCTCATCTTTTAGAAAATAGTGCTTCCTCCCATCGATCTTAGCTTGACGAGTTTTGTTTTGTTTGATGTCTCTACTTCGGTTGGGAAAGGTTTAGATTGTGAAAGGACTGATTTTTTACAGGCAACTGAACTGAACAGGCACAGCATTTCATCCAACATTTAGAACAAATTGGAACGGGCATTTTGCCGATACATTCCTTACCTCAACGATGCACCTTATCAACGTGACATCCATCGAATAAATTTGTCAAAAACCTTTGTGTGCATACATACTTTGTCATTTCTGATTATTACCGGAAGTTATAAATGCAATTTTGATGAGAGTTTTCAAATTCATATTTAAAAAAAAAGTGAGTGAACAGAAAACCAATGATATTTTCATTTGTCTTTAGAGTTTGGATATATTTTTGTTTTAAATATGTATAAAGCATTTTGTCCTGTCAAAATAGAACACTTTTTGTTATTGTTATTTTGCTATTAATTTTTTTTTCAGATTACTGGTTTTTAAGAACTTTTTCAGTACCCTAAACAAAATTTAAAAGAGCACTGACACTTTTGTTAATTCCATCCTTTGGGTTAATTCAAAGAATGACTGTCTCTTCCAAAATTTTATATATATCAATGGCAGTAAATACAAAAATTCTCTGAGAAGGAGAAGTTTTGGGTAATATCCGCCCAACTGGATCATAAAAACCCCAAAATTAGTAGTGAAAAGTATTTACATCCCAGTGATCGAGCCAGCCGCATCCGCGACCGAGATTTCATACATGACGCAAAAACAAATTCCCTCAGGATTGATTTACAAAAGCTGGTATTTAGGAGTCTTACAAATGAAGTGTGTTAACAAGAGTCCACAAGTCCTCAGTGGTTGCGACACAAATTTCTCTGTCAAGTATGCCTCCAGTTTCAAGTATTTTAACCAAATTAAACCCCCTCGTCTCTTTCAATCCACATTCACTTATCAACTAATTACTTCAAGTGCACCAATCAATTTTCTGCTTCACTTCACAGCACTCAACGTGTAAGGCATATTTGGGGTTTCGCTTGCGTGCGCACCACCCGAGACCATATACTATGCACACCTAATTGAAAATTTATCGATTCATCGGAGCTATATTTCAATATCAGGCATCAGCAATGGAACCACCAAATGAAGAAGTACCCTCAGTATCTTTGAAGATACTGAACTTTGATAGCTCCTCTAACCTAGCTCCACACTTTTTCCCCCAACATGCAAACGCAAAGTCCCTAGCACACTCTCAGCATTAATTTGCCGGATGCAAGATGATACTGCTGCAGCTGCTGTACAATCTACGAGTATGTACCGCGTAGCTACATCCAGTAGGTATAGCGTTGCATGTGCAACGGTTGGGAGTGCAAATTAATGGAGCGTATTAATTTGATTTGATTTGATGAGCGCACACACCTTTTTCTATAGCGACATCATCAATTAACCCGCAGTTTGATACTTTGCACAAAGGCATCTTCATTATCCTTCGCACAGATGGACAATGGTAGGGTGGACATAAAAATGGCATTTTCCACTTGTTCACTTGTGCCGTGCTCACACAAAGGAAAATATTCGTCAGCATTAAAACTGATTAAATTATGACCTCGACGAGCAAAAGGACGACGTTGGATGAACAAAAAATAGCCATGTACCTATACCTACATGATTACTTGCCTTCTTTTGGCCGTGCCGGCATCAGCTGCAATTTACACTCTATAGTCCTTTTTTCCTCACTTAAAATTATACTGAGGGATTTACTCGTAACATAATCAATTTCATTTTTCTGCTGTCGGCATTGTGCGTTGATTGATGGCGACAATTGTGTAATCCACGCGAGTGTGCTTGAAGTTGATGGATATATTCGCAAGTCAAATTGTCACAAATTGATGATATATTAAAAATAAATGGTTTCGTGTGTAATCCAATTGTGGTGCGTGATGCTTGAAACTATTTCCAAGTAATCAAAATAAATGCCAGTTTCTGGCATGACTTTTCACTTAAGGGAAAGTCAAAGTTGGCATTTGTAGTATTGTAGGTAGCTACTTAATAATTGGCTTTATCGCAAAATTGATATTCTTGGTTGTATACTTTAACTAGATGTACTCGCACAGCTTTGACCGTGTCCAAGAGCTGTATTGCTTTTAAATAATAAATACGCCCATTCCTATCACCATATTAAGAAGGACGCGGCTTACTTTTCGTATAAATTTTCTTTCGCAGCACTTGCAGATCCCATATAATTGGCCGACTGATTAAGATGAATTTGTTTTTAGCACTACTTTCATTATCGTCAATTATTGTTGTCTTTCAGTAGTTTTTTTTACCTAAAAGAGACGTGACGACATTTGGGAGAGAGTCGAAATGAACGTACATTATGTCAATAAATTTAATTTTCTTCACTTTTATTAATGAATAAGCAAAAATAATAATAGCAGTTAGAAATATTTATAATGCTGTACATTATATCATGGTCACTCCACCGAAGATGTTCGTCCTTCACTAAATTTATTAGACTTTTGTGATTCAGAAGCTACTGCAAGTACAAATTAGAGAGATGCGATAGAAACCTATAAATTTGCGAGGGGCCCTGACCAATTTCAGTTGACATTTTGTAAGGGTTTTCATTGATGCCTTGTTCGGAACAAAAAAAAAAAACAATTTTGTTAATAAGAACTTCGATTGGAATTATACCTATTTTTTCCATTAATCATCATCAGGTTTCATATAAGTAATCATTGAATTGAAAAAAGTTGAATTTTATTTTCTTAAATCCGTTTTACTTTTCCACAAAAATTTCTTAGAAAATTTCTCCAGAAAACGACCCGAAAAACATAATCTAAAAATGTACTGCAAAATTCCCACAAAAGCCCTCTAAAAATCTCCCCAAAAGAATATATTCCCACAAAATATATGCTAAAGACCGCCAAGGTAGCAAGACATCCTAACAAATGAATCGATAAAGGCCCAAATAACCTACTAAAAAACGGCATAAAAACGTTCAAAAGCTGGGAAAAAAGTATAGCAGAAAACGACCCGAAGAACGTGCCAAATATCTAACTGAAAAAGAATGAAAAACTCTAAAAAAAAGTCCCAAGAACCCTAAAATTGCTGGGATTTTACTCCTTGAAAAACGCGTGAAAAATGCTCTGAAAAATGAATCAAATCATGCACTTCGGCACTATTTTCAAAAATAGTTTTCATAAAAATTCATAATCTCTCCTCTACCCGTATGGGGATTGGCCTTTATGATTTGGAGTCGATGGCGGAGGATCGAGAGCTATGGAGGGTCCACTTGAGCAACCTACACCCGCGACCCACTTAATGGATAAGCGGGATATTGAAAATTAATGAATGAATGAGTTTTATTTTTCTCGTCTTGCTCATCTCCTGTTCACGGAAAACATCCCGAAAAAAGAAAAAAAAAATTTCCAAAAATTCATCAAAAATTGCATAAGAAACTTATAAATACCCATAAAAATAATTTAGGAACAAATGCCTCAAAAAATCACCACAATAATGTTCCAAAAAAAGCGAAAACAGGACACTACTAAAAACGGTAATAAGAATGCACCGAAAAACACACCAAAAGAATGAAAGTTGCTGCGATTTTACGCTTTGAAAATGCCTCGAAAACGCACTGAAAAATGTCCCATAAAACGCCTCATACATACATGTAGCTCCGAAAAATGCATCAAAAAAAGGCCTTGAAACACATGATAATTGGTAGGATATTCCCCTATCTGCTTGTATTCCTATTTACGAAATTAACTCGTTAAACATAGGGTTTGGGGACAAGGCTTAGTATGAATAGTAGGTATCTGGGGACTGCTATTGCAGGTGAGTAATGGCGAACATTTTGGTTTCTGGTATAAGTTATTTTAATAGAGAAATCCGTAAATAAAACTCTTCTCTTCGATGACTTGACACCAAGTGACTTCTTTATTATTTTCAATTTTTCAAAATAACTTAATTATAACTTATACCCTATTCACACCAAACCGAAAACCGAGTTTTCGTCAAAAAAGTTTAGAAAAATCGTAGATGCATTCACACCGAACACCAACTCGTTTTCGTTTGACGTTTCAATTAGCTGTTATATTAGCTATGAAATGTTTGTAGCGACTAGACTTTTATTTTAGTTACTAAACTTCGCTCGTATTGACATAATATACAAACAAAATTATTTAAGCTACTTGATAATCGTTAACTTATGGTTAAATGCATACAATAATTAACATAAGCAACATTCAAAATCAAAACATCTGAAAATACCATTTAGTTGTGGCAGGTAGTTTGCTCTTTATGGTGAAAGCAAAGATAAAAAAAAACTCTCACTCTCACTCAGTCTCTCACATCCTGTCAGCGGTTTTGCTGAGCTCGCTGAATGTTGCAAAAGGTGTGCCTGCTTCAACAACCAAACGATTGTACTCGTTTTCGTGGCGTTTTCATGGAAAACGACCTCAAACAACTCGTTTTGAAAACTGCAATATATATGGGAAAACTTCTGTTTTCGAGGAAGTTTTCGACTGTTTTCGCGAAAACCCAGTTTTCGGCTTGGTGTGAAAAGGGTATTACTTAAGTGCTATGCTGGATGTTGGGTTGCCGACTCGAGGTTGCAGGTTATTGGCCGGTTCAATGTCATGCACCCGTGCTGGATTTTGGGTGACTTGTTCGCCGCTTTACTTAAGTTGCATGTTGTGTGTTAATTTATATAGTAATCGATTCACATATTCGACTGAAGAAGAAGAAAAATGACTACTAGTACTTTGCATTAATGTCATCTTGCACCAATAATATAAAAAAAAATTGTAAAGCCTGTTCACCTCAGAACTACGCCTTTATTAATGAAATTATTTCATATCATCCGCGTATTGTATTATTCAGAACACGTTTTGCTTTCGGCCCAAGGCCCATCCAACCCTTGTTATCTTCCATTCTGTCTTTTCTTTTTCTTTAATAATGTTCGAAAGACATAAAAATGTCATAAAACACAGTCATCATAAGATACCTCGGGCCAATGTCTATATAAATATTTATGTTTACTACCCCAGAAATTAACTACATATGTTTCCTTGATTAATAAAATTTTAACAACAACCCTTACTAAGTTCTTGCGACCACGACCGAGGAAGATTTATGTGCGAAATAATCTTATAATGCCATTGGCCCTCATCCGCGCAGCACACACTTTTTTGCCATAAAATCCCTTTTTTCGCAAATGAAAACATTTTTCCACCTGGCGAAAATGAAAAGTCTAAGTCTTGCACCCCCTACCAAAAAGGAAGGTACTTTATAATCTTGCTTAATCTCCCGTCAGCTCTTGGTGTTCCTTTTTTTTTCCGCGAACAAAACAGAAACAAATACGATTCACGTCGGTCGGTATCATTAATCATCTGAAATGTACCGTTTATTTCGTGCGTCCTTTTACAATAAAAAAAAGTTGATCATTTTGTCTTTGAATTGTCGGTATGCTTGTGGTTTCGCTATTACAAGGATATGCGCCAAATTAAACATCACGGCAAACTAGGAAAGAGTATTAATATTCTACAAATGTTCGCCAGTCTTTCGCTTGGGTGAGTTGCGTCGCCCTACATAATCCTGGAAGGAAAAGAAAAAATAAAGCCACAGAAACCAATCGCTGCGTGAGAAAAAGACGGAATTCCAAGTGTCTCGAATATATAATGCTTTTACGCTAATCTAATTGTTATTCTAGAGCGCATCCTTTTGACGGAAGTTAAACAAAAAGTCTGAGGGAGTTGCTTTCGCTTTATGTCAATTTTTTTTCTATTTTACTTCCATCAACGTGTGCCAAGCACACAATCGCATTGATTAAGTTATTCAGGACATTTACAGAAGAAACGTGCATCGGAAATTGCCAACTGCATTAAATTCAAACGATATTGTATGGAGGAACGACCGAAGGACGGACACTAATACACATTATCAGTCTGTATGGCAGACGAATGAAAGCTAATGGAATAAATTCCATCAAACGTACACGATTTATATGTAAACCACTTGGCGAAGAAGAGAACTTCAAGACGTTGGCTGCCATATAACTATTCACATATTTATCTTGAAAATACTTCGCATTCAAATAGCACGAGGATCTCAGCATATTTTGTTATCCATTGACAAGTTAAACATTTTTAGCGTTAAAACCTCACAAATCCCTTAATCCCCTAAGTCAGTCGTGGAGTGTGGAAATTGAATGTGGTAAACATTCACTTAGGTGCAGGAATAAAATATAGTGGCGATGAGGGTGAGTTGCTTCAGTTAGGGAATTTAGATTTTGATGCAGTCGTTTATGTATTGACAAGTTCAACTTTCCGTGGGATCGTTAATGATGAAGATGGCTAAAATTGGTAGTGTCAATATTGTTTTTATAAATATGGCAACCCCAGCGGGTTATGAATGGGCAGAATTTTTAGCTATTGCACTTAGGTCTTCCGACACTTACTCCGTTTTGTTCAAAATAATAAAATTTAGGATGTAAATTTCCATAATTTTGGGGCGTCGCGTCGTGATTTTGTGTTTCCCGTATTTCCAGTCAGACTTGCTTCGTGGCTGTCAGTCGTATTTACCCGCCATTTAAATGAGGGTTTTTCAATTGGTATGTGTCGTTGCCAGCCAGATTCGATGGGAGCATTGCCGTGGTCCATGAGAGTCCAGGAGAACTCTAGGCAGTCAGTTCCTCGCCGGGCTAAAGAAATCGGCCTTTCGCAGACTCCAAATTGGCGAATTTTGCATCGGGACTTGGGCTTACGCCAGTACAAGATCAAACTAATCCAGGAGCTCAAAGGTAATGAACATAGACAAAGGAAGAGAACCTCAATTTTAGCCGGAAAATCATCTTTACCGACGAGGCACATTTTTGGATGATTGCGGGTATGTCAACAAGCAAAATTGCCATAAATATGGGACGACGATATTTTAGCGTTTACCCGTTCTTATTTAAAAACCCTTTAGTGAATCTTTAGTAAGATCAACTTCACATATCTCTGCTTTTAGTAGGACGTCGCAAAAATATTTCAACCCCTCTAGGGAGTCGCAGTATGAAAAAGATTGGGAACCACTGCGATAGATGATAAATTGATGTTGACTAAAAAAAAGGGAAAATGTAGTTGTCCTTATTAAAAAAATCTCAAGATCATTAAATAAACAAAAATAAACTTTGCCTGACCTTTAATGAGATTTTTGAAAAGCCTTACTTGCAACTCAGAATAATCAACTGCTGAGGCAAAAAAGCGCGCACAATATTGTGTGATTTTTATGCAGTTACTACTTCCCGCAGATATTTAAAAGAACAATTTCTGAAGCTAAGTTAATTTAAATAAATACACTCCTTCCATCTATGCTACTTGAAATTCTTTTGAAATCCTTTCATATCTCTTATTGAATAAGTAAGATTTTAATTAAAATCATCACACACGCAATATTGTTTGCTCAGCTCTCAACTTTTACAACAACCACTTTATTTGGAAAGCTTTATTCATTCGGGGATCTCATCCAAAACTAACACAAGTGATAAATATCCCAATTGACAATACACACAGCATACTCCCTTCGATGGCACAATTGATTATGGCCACACAATAACAGCTGCCTATGTAATTTGTCTGAGATAATGTATAGTATACGGGATTCAAATTGCTAATTGACAAAAATATATTCCTCCATCTGACAGTTGGAATCTCCTCTAGATCCTATCATCGCTTCACATTTAATTAATTCGTTACGTAGTCACGTCCTTAACCGAGAGACAAAACAAGGTCACTCACTTTGAAGGAAAAATCCCCATGAATAAAATGAAAGTATTCATCAATCAGATAAGTAAGCTGATAGCCTTCAAAATTTCATTCGAACCTGCAGGATTTGAATCCCCCAAAGTTAGTCCTCTGCTAGCCTCGCACTCGTACGTGGTCCTGCATATTGAAACAGCCTGCGCAGCAATGAAAAGTTTACAGCAATTTGATATGCTTAACGATTTGCTAGACTCCGTTGGGAGCTGTCTCTTTTACCTGGTACCTACCCTCTCATACCACAAAAAAAATAAAGTAAGGATTACCAACAAATTTTCCAAACAAAAAAAAAATGCTGATGAGTTTTTCTTGTGTTCACAATGCTTACGGTGAACTCTTTTTGTCAGTTTGTGCCCCTTTGTGTGGAGCTGTCCTGTGTGTACGAGTACATAGGGATTTTTGTTAATTCCTTGTGAATGCGTGATTTGTCCTTTTCGCACTGAAAGTCAGAAACTTAAAGGGACGGTTAAGCAAAGATGTCCTGTCCTTGGCGTTATCGTATAATCATATCCCATGTTTGTCCCTTTTTCATCTCATTAGTTCCTTTGGCTAGCTCCAAAGTAACTGCCACAGGACATTTTAATATACTACACTAGGAGTCTATATTTTCGTTGGGTTTCTTTAGTTTGTTTGGAGCAAAAAAAAAAAACACTGCAAATAGAATTTGGAATGACCATTGGGTACCAGATTGCTCTTTAAATTCGTATCCCTTTTGTCCGATCATTCAGTGATGTATGAGGTTCGTCCATTCTATGGAAACTCTCTAAAAAGGGTTAAATTGTATTCAAAATGAGCCGGGGAATAAGCGCCCACTTCCTTTTTACTTTGTTATATGCAAACAAATTAGGCAATGAAATGGGATTTTATTTCGGCGTTTTCCTTTCATAGAAGAAAGTCAGCAACTTTTCTTCTCATTCTCTTGTTCGCCCAGAACTCCTTAAGGGTGGACTTTTATTCACTTTGTATGGTTTTATGAGTTTGTGGTGGTGAAAAAGTTTGAGGTCAACGTGTTCGTTTATTTTGGTAAATGAACCTTTATGAAATTATCAAATTATGACCATCAGGAAAGGAAAAGCTGATATGGGAAATTTTTAATCTTCTTACAGTTATTTACAGTTTTATTTTACTTTCATTTAAAACCGTACAATTGGTGAAAAGTGAAAAGAGTCAAATAGAATTTTGTCAAGTCGGGTATATGGTATGGGTCTCATTTTGATTACTCTGCAAATTATTTCAAAAACGAAAGAAAAATTTATATTATTGGAAAAATAAAAATTACCAAGTCCTTAGTCACAATATAAGCTTTATTTAATAGATTATTTTATGTCATTACTGTTTAAAAATAATTTCGGGCATATGCGCGCGCCACGGTTAGTTCGAATGAAACGCAATCGTTAAGTCCAATTTTCGACAACTTTATCGAGCAACTGGGACACTTCCAAATTTGAATCACAGACTGATGGATGAGGCCAGTTCACAGGTACACGCGCGAAGTTATGTTTCAAATGTTTCCCACAATAAATTGTTGGTGTCGCGGGCTTTGTAGCATGTTGCGCATTGTTCTTAAAAATAAAGCTCTGTCACGTCAACTGAAAAACAAAAAAGTCAGAAATCATGTTTCTATAGCGATCTACATTGACGGTAACACTGTGGTCGGCATCGCCCTTAAAGAATTATGGGCCGATGATATCGCCAGCCCATAAAGCACACCAAACAGTAGTAACGGCATCTCAACAAAGGACAACATAATTTGTTTATATATCCATTTCATTTATGGTGTTCCATATAACTTGCTCAGATGGACGATTATGTCGACCGTAAAATGGACGTAGCGCACGATAAGTTTGGCGAACCGAACCATGGTTTTTCAAATAAGTTTTCATAATTTGCACTCGTTGTTCTGGCGTTAAGCTATTGATCGTTAAATGGCAAAATGTACTTACCACAAATCGACTTTCAACTGTCAAATTGACAATCTGTAGAAGCAGTGTTTCCTGTTTGAAAATCAAACCTCCAAAAAAACAAGGTTTAGAAAGCATAAAGAAACTTAGTCGGCTCTCACATTGAGGCAACATTCAATAAGCAACATTCATTTGCATCTTGTTGTACGCTTGCTTGTAGCTAGCGTGTAGCTTCCATATAAACAAACGAACTACTGTCCACGGAGCGGCAATGCAAGCTGCAAATGAAGACAAGCGTATTTTGCCGCTCCGTGGACAGAGCTTCGTTTGTTTATATGCCAGCTGCAAGGAAGCTGCAAGCAAGCGTACACCAAGATGCAAATGACGAAAGCGTGCATATGAAGCGCAGCTACGTGCACAGTAGGCCTGAGGCTCACATTTTATGGATCAATTACACTAGTCAATAGAAAAAAATATTTTTTTTTTATATCGCAAATAATTTTATGTGATTCGTGTTCTATGTGCTAGAAATATTGCAGAAAGTCAAATAAAATATTTCTATAGGGTCACAATTTTATGATATCTCAATATTTATTTTCTTACTATTTTAACAATTTTTATATTTAAAGTACTCATTTATTTTGGACTAAAAAAATGCCTTCTTCACTTTTTTCGTTTTTCGATGGTACTCTGGTGATTTGGGTTTCCCTAATTAACAGTAGTCTGCCAGCATCGCAGGGTTCCATTGTCCTTGATATCGTTTTTCAATGACAGCTACATCTTGGTGGAATCGCTCTCCGTGTTCAACACTCATAGCTCAGATCAAATGCAACGTGTCTTTGAAAATACATTTTCTGCTCTCGCACATATGATTATTTATTATTACTTAATATTTAAATTTCTTTATTTGTAGTTTTTGGAAAGAAATAAGGAAATTTAAATAATAAAAAATAATATATAATAATAATAATATTTTCGGGAAAATAATCTAAAAGCGAGTGCAGAAAATTTATTTTCAAAGACAATGTTGCATTTCATTTTATAAAAAGCTTGCAACATTTTGTCAACGAGGTCAACATATTGCGGGGATTTATGATTCCCTAAAAAGTTTTCAGTGACTGCAACAAACGATGTCCAGGCTTCCTTTTCTACGTCATTTAAGTAGGAAGTGAATTCGGGATCTTTTGTTACCAGGAAAAGAATTTTGTTGACGTAAAAAATTAAAAAAAGGCAACACTAAGCTTTTTTTAAGCCTTATACCGTACAACCAGAAACATTTGGCAACGAACGCCTGCGATTGGCCCTCAGGAAAGCTTTGAAAGAGCTGAAAAGAGGACAAGTGGATTTTTATTCAGTTAAAATACGTTTTGTCATCGACTGCAACATTTGAAGCCAATTTTCAGTTTTCAGCGCCATTTACTACAATATTTATTTATTTGATGGTCTTAAGTCCTTCATTTGCAGAAAAGTCGGCGTTGGCAACTTCAGCAGCTGATCCTTTTGCTTTTTGGAATTTCTCATCGATCCCATTCAGAATATGTATTTAAAATATATCCAACCAGTTTTAGACGAAGTGTAACGAAAATAATATTTTCAGTGTGCCTACAAAATCTACTACATAGTTTTAACGATATTTTTTTGGTGTTGACTAGTGTTATCTATTCGTTTTTCGTTTGAAATATTAGTAAAATTTGTATACATAGTTATACTAAAAATTTGGAGTCAAAAATGTTTAAAGCAATCCATAAGGGGTTATAAATTTTGTTTTATTGTTTTATAATTTTTAGTACATTTTTTTCCAACTACTACATGAATATAATAAAATTCTTTGCCTTTAAAACATTTTAAATTGATGATGTTCTCTACTTCATTCAACCCTCAACTTATACCAGACGACACGCGAGAGTTTTATAATTTATTGTCGTGAGTCGCGAAAGAAAATAGCATGAACAAAAGTTACGTATACGCCACCGTTTCCCCAAGTGCTTGGATAACAAATCACATCGAATTGACACCGAGATTGAGTAAGCAAATTAATTAGTTTTTCATTTAATCCCTTCCACGGAGTGGAGACATTTGATTACGCTTACTTTCGCTTGGGGAAATTTTCGAAGGGATCCTTTTCAAGCGCACTCACCGTGCAGGCATTTATCTCCAAGAGTATCTCAGTAATCAGAATTCACCATAAAATTTATATAACATCAAGCGTCTTTAGTTGTGGAAATCATAGATACGGCCGCTCATCAGATTAATTCCAGATTTGGTTTTCAATTTTGGCGGTTTTTGGAATAATCTCTTTCGCACTTGACTGCATCTATTCAGGTCGCCTTGGCCTCCGCGACGCTGGAATCTCATTTGAAATTTTGATTTTGATTTTAATTAAACCCTGCTATGTTTCTTTAGTGTTTTTTTTTTTTCTGTTTTCCTTCAAGGATGTCAAGATAGTGGTGACGGCCGGCGGCGGTGAAGAAAACAAAGAACACGACTCACAGTCACAACACGAAATAATGAAATC
This sequence comes from Cheilosia soror, assembly GCA_949372485.1. NCBI lineage: Eukaryota > Metazoa > Arthropoda > Insecta > Diptera > Syrphidae > Cheilosia > Cheilosia soror. The sequence continues at coordinate 69,113,567 of OX443564.1, forward strand.
TGCAGAGTAAAGGAATTTACATAAAAGCCCAGCCACCATGATGACAGCTAAGAATGGTTTCATAAGTCGCAGAAAGGATATACATATAATCACATTGTTATGCTGGTGTTACCTTCGGCCGGTCGGTGGAGGTGAGTACCGATTCAATTATCGGCCTGGAACAATGAAAATGGCAAAGAAAGACATGAAATGAAATCGTAATCTCGAGATCAGGGAAGCATGAAGTTGGAAATGCCAATTAAAGTGGAAAAGAAACGGCTTCCTTTCCGGTTCGACTGTTATGCTGAGGGCTTATGTGAAGTATCGGAAAATGGGACGAAAGCAATATCTTTAATGGGCGTCTAATGGTGGGATCGGCACATGAAATAGAAAGGAGAAATGCGATAAGAGTGGAGGAATTTAAATGGCGCATCCTTGTTGTGTGATCAAATTAGGAAGTACCTAATAGTGATGTGGAATTTGTATAGCTATTGCAATTGGGTTTATGGTTTAATTCCCTAATGTTCATTCTGAGAAAGTTGAGATTGTAAAAGAATAGAACAACCATGCAGTCAACTTGAAACCCAACCCCAAAGAAGAAGAAGACGCAATCATAGGTCTATTTTAATTTTTTAGGCACACGTTCATGTTCGAAACGTGCCCACGGAAATGTAAATCAGAACGGTAAAATGCAGGTGGTCACAAAAGGATCCTGGATGAAAATAACTCGACAGGTATTCCTTAAAATCTGGGAGCCGATTTTACAGTCTTTAATGTTGATGGTATCTACACATCCATCTTTGTACATATATCGTTCCGAAGTGATTCTGTCCTAGCGAGGTATCCGTTGGAATGAAAAATGTTCGGATTTCAATGGAATCGGAGGATTTTTGCTTCGAGGTATTCTTCCGAACTTCTTCTCCAAATGTGAAAAGCATAAAAATACGGAAAATTTGATTCTAAAACGAATGCGATAATGGATGGTTTAAATGGTTTTAATTTGGCAAAAAAAAAAATAAAGACTCGACAAAAGAAATCATTAAGTCAAAAGAGTTTTTAGTATTATTTTGCATTTTTTTACTTTTTGTTGCAGGTAATTCAATTTAATAGATAGATATCTATGCACACATTATTTTGCAACTACTCTCAAGTGGAAAGCTTTGACACTGTTGAAAAACTATGAAGACATGCATATGTAAGTCTTTCAGATGTTTCGTTTGCATTTTCTTTTGAAGTCTTCTTTGATAGGTATAGCAGCGTAAAACGACTACTATCAACAACATCAACCTACTTCCCTAGCACTTTCTAAAATCAACATAATGCATAGCGATATGGCAGCACCAACGGAATAATGATGGAATCAACCACCACAAGCTGACACATAAAATCCATTCAGCGCACAATGTCCTTTTTTTTGCTGTTTCCTTTGCTTCAGGGATGTGGACCCAGTTTCCTGAGGTGAATAGAAAACCCTTTAAGTCAAAGAAAGAAAGTCCCGTGATGTTAGCATGTTAACTGAGGAGCTCTTCTCAAAAGCAGATGCGGTTAGCAAGGGTCTGGCACATAAGTGAGAAAAGTCTCAACACCAGAAGACTTGTTTTCTTGCGTTCTTCATATATTTTCCTCGTTCTCTTGCTGGATTTAATTATTCGTCCTTTAGCGCAGTTAGTGGGACATGTTTTTTTTTTGTGTTAGAATTCGCAAGGCAGTATACATATGTTTTCTTTTAGAGTGCTTACCAGAAGCATGCCTGCCTTGTCGTTATGTCCGTCATTCGGAAAAATAAAAAAAATAAAAACCAGCCTGGTTGTTACATCCCGCATGACTGATTGCTTTCATAAGTGTCATGGCGAAGCTAAGAGAATGGAATACTGCGCCACTAACACGGCGTGATGGCCGGGAGGGCGGAATGCAATTCTTTTCCACTCATACGCATCTGGTGTAAGGATATAGCTTTTTGAGGCTGTGGATATGACACTTAAAATGTATTTATACTTTTTTTTATATTACGAGTGTGTGTGCATTAATGTAGTTATTTGTATTTTTTTTATGATAGAGTGTACCTACAGATGGTTGGTGAAAGCCAGCTTTGCGGAAGTGTGTCAAGGATTTGTTTCTGAATGAGTGAGTTGATATGGTTACTGCAGATGTTGGGGATATGTGTAGTACTCGTATTCTGAAAGAATGAAGCAGACAGCAAATTTAAACTTGGATACACTAGGCCAGAGATTTTTATCGTGTGAGTCGCGAGATAAATGTTAGGGGCCGCGAACTTTATAATAAAATATTTAATTATTTTTTATAATTACAAATTTTATGTTTTTTTTTTACAGTTTTATTAATGAAAATCATTTTCATGATTTTTTTTCTGATTTACAGATGTGTGGCCAACTTAGGCAGTAGGGTGGGTGAGAATTGCTCAGGAGTAAAGGGGTCGCGGGGAGTAAGGGGGATCTGAAGAACCGTTAGACGTATGCAAGTAAATGTTTGTATGTTAATAGATAAGTCAGAGTTATTACATGCCTTATTCATCGTTTTTCATAATTCGTCCTATACGGGTTGAAAAACTTTTCAAACAAACTTTTCTATTTTTTTTTTCTTTAAATAGTTCTCCTATAACCTAACCTATAACGCTTCAACAGCGCCCCGAGATGTTTTCAGATGTATGTTAGTTCTGCACTTAAATTGCTGCAAATTGTAGTCTTCTGGAAATATATCCCCAGGAAGCGAGTTCCAAAGTAGGCTTGCCCTGTAACAGAAGGAGTTTTGGAAAGTTGATTTCCTCGCGGTTGTCAAGTGCCTCTATCTTGTGGGGCGCCCATAAAATAAATTTAAAGCCAAATTTCCTTCAACATTCTTTAAATTTGCTTTAAATTATTTATAAGTGAAAAAGGTCTTAAATTGCAAAAAAATTCAAATCAGATTTGCTTGAAAAACATATTCTCTCGTACCGATTAGACCGATAGCACGCATCCTTTTATTGTTTTTCATGAGAATCCGCACAAAACCGATACACCACAACATATCATAATTCCCTTCGCCATCCGGTAAAAAATAAAAGCATAAAAAAAAAAATCAAATTTGCAAAAGCATTCTCCGAATTGAATACAAAATGAAATCACGATTACGAGGTTTGCATCTCTAGTGTTGCGCTCCGGAAGGAATTCACTTCGGTTGAGGGTTGGGACCATCTGAGACCATCCTAATTCTAGAACCACACGCAGGCTATCTTCCTTCAATTGAATAAAAATCAAATTTGTACGGTATATAAACATTTTTCCATCTTTTTGTGTTTTGCTTAAACGTATTTTGCATGCAATTATGCAGAGTTATTTACTTTTTGGCTGAGAGCCAACAAGGAAATCCAAAAGTATCCTTGAAATTGCTGTTTTCTTTCTTTTTGGCATGTTTGCGACTATGAGTATGGCGGTCATGGTTTGTTTTTTGTTTTATTTTCTACTTTTTTCTCACTGTTACGTTTAGCAGAATAGAATTTAATTTGCCAGCTTTTGTTGGAGTGTCATTTATTTTATTTGCTTTTGCTATCTTATCCCTGGGAAATTAATCCCCAATGGTGGTGTGTACTTGTGCTGAATGACAAAGTAAGAAAATTGGGGATTTGGCACATGTTTGGGCTTTTGGCTGGGATTTTGTGGGTCGAATGAGAGGTTAGTTAGCAGGTGGGTAAAATATACTGCAGTATACTAGGTTAACAGGTTTTATTTGGGGGCAAATCAACGTTTTGAGAATTCGCATCAGTGTAATTACAGAGGTTGTATAATATATACAAATTAGAAGATTCTATTTTCCAGTTGTAAATTATTTACACATTCCAGGAAAAGTGTTTTTATACGCTAAAATCTGTTGCTAAGGAACATTTTGCAATGGTTGTAAACCATTCTACAGTGATATACGTCCTAGTCCAAGTGAGCTGATAACAAAGAATGCTGGTTTAACAAAGAATGCAAGCTAATTACGGCATCGAAAAACAAGGCTTTCCGTGAATGGCGGTTAAATCCTTCGGAACAAAAACGATCTACATTTATAATTCTTCGAAATAGGTGCAAGCTAATTATTGAATCGGCGAAGACAACTTACAACGAAAGAGTCACTAACAAAGTAATTGGATGTCCTAACGACTCACGCGCATTCTGGTCCATGGCAAAGGCAATCAGTACTAACTTTAGTTGCTCTTCCTTTCCACCTAGCAACAACACCTAAAGAAAAGGCCAGATCTTTTCGCTAGCATGTTTTCAGAGAATTCCACCCTCCATTTTGCACAACTATAGGCCCCCAATACCCCAAGGGGGCAAACATCGATGGCAGAAGTGAAATTTCAGCCTCGAATAATTCAACGCATCCTTCAAGAAATAAATTGCAATAAGGCAACCGGACCAGACGGAACCCCGGCTATAGTACGCAAGAGCTGTGCACCAGAACTTGCACCTGTACTATGTAAGCTGTTTAGCATGTCGTAATCCCAGAAGACCTTTCCTTTTTGCTGGAAGACCGCTCGCATTCAACCTATTCCAAAGAAAGGGAGGAAATGTCTGCCACAAAACTATCGTCATATAGCGTTACTTTCAATGCTCCCAAAAGTAATGGAAAAGATAATAAATGTCGTAATAATCAAATATTTAAGTGACAGGTAATACGGATTTCGGAGCTGTCGTTCCACTGGAGACCTGTTAAAGCTATGTAACGCACGCATGGACGCAAGCAATTGAACAACACGGCGAATCCAGAGACGTAGCCTTGGACATATCAAAGGCATTTGACCGAGTCTGGCATAGAGCCCTTTCCCGGGAGAAGTATTACAAAAAAAATAGAAAGAAAGGACATAAACAAAGAATAACAAGGCGGTAGGACTTGATGGTGGTGCCCACAACATCAGCGGAGCAAATCGCCCAAATATAGAGCGACCTTGGGAAACAGAAAGTTTTCTCCCAAAACAAAGGTAAGAATCAATACTAAGATTCTAGCTCATCATAGCATTGCTAGACACCAGGTAAAGATAGTAGAGTGCTTCCAATTCCCATGAATTATAGTCTCGACCAAAGGCTGCACCGAATAGAACTCGTATGTAATTTAGTCAGCTAAATCGACAAAGCTAAATCTGCTGATACCTTGTCGTTCCTCTATGTATGTACCTCTACATTCCTATTCAATCGTGGAATCTTATCCGCAAAATGAAAGTCATTCAATTGTTCTAAAGTACACTATCCTTTCTATTTCTAACTAGGTTCGTAACTCGTGTTAAATCCCGACTACAAAACCCATCTACTGAGTTATGCCAACGCAACAAGAAGAGGTTAATTAAAAATGTCATCGAATGTACCCATACCCAATGCTTAGTCAGTACGTAACAACAGCAATTGTGTACGTATCCTGGTCTTGCATTGTTATTCCATTTCTGTGTACACTTTTTTTGCGTCTACAAAATGTCTGTTTGTCTGTTGGGTATTTTCAAGGATATACAAGAAATAGTTCACATCATGCAACCACTCGTCGTATAAGAACTTCACTTGTTTTTGTTTCTAGACACGAGGAGGACGAAAGGAAGAACTGGTGAGTGCAGGTTGTATTCGTAGCAATGGCAATGTGGAAAAATTGCCACAGCTGTTATTGTGCAGCAGTTTTATTTGTAGAGCAACAGTCCCCAGGAGGTATATTGCATACGCAAGCAATACACATTTATCCTTTTCACAGCTGGTTAGATAGAGGACATTTGTCCGTACAACAATAGTTTTGTTTTTTTGTTTTAAGTGCACAGTAGGGTAGGAAAACCTTCGTTCAGATACAAATTACTACATTTACATTATACCTAAGTGAATTTAATAAAACGCAATATTCCCATGTCATTTAATTAATAGCCTAACATAATAAGTGGAAACTTCCAGCGCCTACTCAGTACTTCTCGGTCGTTGAAGATGATTGCGTCGTCCAACAGAGTCGATCTAAGCAGTCACCTCACGCTGCTGTGCATACTGTTCCAACTATTTGGCTTCTCGGATTTCAACTACAGCCGTTCAGCCCGACAAGTCGCATACAGTCGTTCGCGAAAATCTCAAATCGTATTCAAGTTTCTGACCATCGTATGTGGAATTATGTTCGTACTAATGTTATACTCTTCGATATTATCCTACTTCCACTTCCACCCTGTGAAACACACGACTTTGAAAAGTCTCGATGTGCAGGAATCAGTACATCGAAATTTGTCCTACGCTGCGGAATACTTGAGCATTGTGATTTTAGCGGTCAATTACATGGGACTTCGCCGCTCCCTTCTGCTGACAATGAATGACATGTTTGACATCTTTAAACGGCTCAAAAGGAATTCCGATTCAAGGATTTACTGCCCTGCCCCATTCGCAGTTTTCATCATTTTCAAAATTGCTCTTTTTTCTCTCAGCCTTCTGTCCGGCATTAGCGGAAATGTAAAGTCCATATTTTTACTTTTGGATGTTACCGCATCATATGGTCAGATATTGCAACTATTGATGTTCATGGGCCACGTTTACTCTCAGTTGGTGCAAATATTTTTCTACTCGAAGATGAATGAGACTCTTCAGATAACCTTACTGAATAAAGATCAGTTAGCCATAAAAATACGAAAATTTCTAGCACTATCCTTTCGTATCCATCAGGTGAACCGTAAACTAAACGCGTTCTTTTCCGCTCTGTTTTTGACAAGCTTTTTGGGACTATTTTCGGACACTCTCCAGTTGTATGGGATTCTCAGGCTCGTGTGCTATCACAAGTTCCACGAAAATCGGATAATACAACTCGGCGAATACATTTTCCACATCAACTGGCGGCCATTACTGATGTTAAGAATGTCGTATGATATATATTTAATTGGTCGACTCTCGGATATGTTAGTGCAATCGGAAAGGGCATTCAAGCAGAGGATAATGTTACTAATCTACAACATGAGACTTACCACGAGCACACAACTTGTGTCAGGTGTAAGCTATTCTCATTTTATTATGCATATGAAACTAATTGTGCTTTTGTTTGCAGAACAATCGGTTGAGGGTTCGAATAAACCTCTACAGCACAAATTTTAGGACTGGTCGAGCAATCAAATCTGATCGAGGATTCTTCTTCGATGTTATTATTATAATTTCTGTGATCACACTTTTTCACTACTATGCCACTGATTTGATACGTATACGAACATGAAGCGCGACATTTATTTTCGCACAAAAGTAGCACTCAGAGTTTTGGATAGTTTAAAAATATGGATTTCAGTGTTAAGTTGTAAATGTATAAATATATTACTTACTTAATGTAATATTATATGTCCCTTGCTGAATATTTTTGTAAATATATTGCATTTACATTAGCGAATGGGTTTTAGTAACTATTGAAATTATATTAGTTTAGTTGTTCTTTATTTGCTCAAATATTATTCATTAATTTTAAATGTATCGCTTGTCCTTAGGTTGCAGGTCTTAGGTCTATCGCTTTTTTGCCACCGATCCTACAACATCAAGAGCAGTACCCATCATAGGTAGATAGGAAAAAGATTATGGACTTGAGTTTACCATCTCATCGTGGGCCTACCAAAAGGACGCCTAATTGATGGAACTTATTCTATACTAGCTGGACCCGTGCTCGCCTTGCCCGCTCGCACAAAATTATATGTATTTGCTTCATTTAAAATTACACTTTGAGTGTTTCATTGAAATCTGTTCAGTAATTTTCGCGCTATTAAAATAAAAATAAAATTCCTCCCTCTCCAACATGTTGCTACTTATATGAGGTCCACCTCACCAAATTTCATCTCTATACATACAGGACTTCAAAAATCGCAAAAACCGTAACTGACTCACTGTCACTCACTCACTCACTTAGATGACGATCATCAAAATTATCAAGCACCTCCGGCCAGGGCCGTAGCCAGGATTTTGGTTCGAGGGGGCTTGCTTTCAAGTCTTACGAAAAAAAAACTATGTATATTCCAATTCATTGATTTCTATTAGTCATATTTTTTCAAAGCAGAAAACGTCTTGATTTTTTTTTTTTTTTGATATGAGATCAATCGCCTTATAGACTAAGAGCTAGCAACGTTTTTTCTCAAGTCATTTTAGCAAGGCTGTAACTTTGTAAGCTTAATTGAACTTAATTTACGACCGATGTAGGCAGAAAATGCAATTGCGATATCAGTTTTTGGCGATTTTAAAGTGCAAAAAAGGCAAAATTTAAGTCATTATAGCAAAGTCAAATTTTTCATATTATGTTGGAGATATTATCACTCTACTAATTCCTCAAAGCCAAACCAAAACTCCGGTTTCATCATATACCAAAATCTTAAGTTTGCTAAAATCAGGTAAATTTCTTTCACTTTTGAGGTTATGGCATTCCAATATAAACCAACGCAGCTCTGCCAGAAATGTAATTTCGTGTTTAGTAGTCAACACGAACTAAGCTCTTAAAGTTACAGCCTTACTAAAATGACTTGAGAAAAAACGTTGCTAGCTCCTACTCTAATTCACAATAATATCCGAATGAACAGATATCATAGCAAGTGAACTTAACCTTGCATTTTTTATAACGCTTCGGGACATTGTTTCAATCTTTTTCATAGCTAATAAAAAATAAATAGGTGGCGCTACAGGCGGTAGACACCGTAGGCCTAGCTTCATAGCTGAAAGGTTTCTTTCAAATCTAGCTGTGGTCACTGGAAGCGTTGCTAAAACCGTAAGCAAGAAATTTATAAGTCTAAAGTAAGTCTTGTCACAAAATCAAGCAATTTCAAAACTTCGGTAGAAGGGTCACTCGACGATTTTTTTTTCGCACCAAAGAATGTAATCAGCTTTCACAGCTGATAACGAAATTGCATTATCAAAGTAAAGTGTTAACTTTTCCAACTTTTCGCTCAGGCTAAACTGTAGCAAAACCTGGGAGAAGAGCTTGAAACGATCGATGGTAGGACGTCTTCGTTGACCATGAATCTGTGCGTAAGATTTTGTATAAACGAATCTATGCAAGAAATCAGTATCGGCACTCTAAAATAGGCTTCAGAAGGAGAGGTGTCTGGATCGGAACGCGTTGTTTGTTTCAATGAAGTTCTTCAAATAAGTCCTCGGCAAGTAAGGATGCGGATTTAAAAGACTCTCTGAAAAAATCTTCGGCATTTTCTCTGATGTCCTTAAGAGAATTCAGAACTTCTTTTGTGCGGTCGATCGCAGAAACGAAATCTAAGGATTTGTTCTGTAGGGAAACTGATAAGGGCAGCGCTAAACTGAAAAGTTTTTCGTATATAATGAGGCTTACTAGGCAATCGCATTTTTGGACCACTGCCAAAGGTGTTGATACTTTCGAAGACATCACCCACGTTCTGCTAGTTATTTTTTCAATACTTATTGAGATGCATTTGAAGAGCTCTACAAAGGAATTAATACTGTCATGCCTTTCAATGAATTTTGTTTCACAAAGGCGCAGAAGTCACGGCTCTCTGGTGCGTGTTTTTTTACGACAGTTTTGAAAGGTTGCGGAAGAAATTAGCTATTTCACTAACTACACTAAGGACACTAAGGTAATTGCGAATTGCAGGAGTTGACTTGGCAGAACCAGGTTAAAGATATGGCTTGCACAGTGTACATACCTAGCGTTTGAATAGTGTATACCTACCGGGATAGTCGCCTTATTTTTATAGATTTGAATTTATATTAAGCCCCATTCCGGTCATACTCATACAGAGACGAGCAGTTCGACTTATTGGGGACCCTTCACGCACATCGAATCTACAACCCTTGGTGCACAGAAGATAAGTCGCTGACCTATGCTTGTTCTATAGGTAGAGGTACTTCCATGGTAGATGTTCCGAGGAACTCAAAGACATTGTCCCTCGAAATGCACAACAAGACAGGCTGCTAATGCTCATGAGCATACAGTTCACTTGACAACCGCGAGGGCATAAACTTTCAAAAACTCCTTTTGTTACAGGACAAGCAAAATTTGGAACTAACAAACATCTGCAAGCATCTCGGGGCGCTGTTGAAGCGTTATAGGTCCGCCTTTCCCTGAAAAAGTATTAAAAAAAGTTGAGCTATCAGTAAGAAAATTTTAGTTTTTGTCTTTTGTTAACGACTTTCGGGGGGAGCTTCAGCCCCTCAAGCCCCCCCCCCGCCCCTGGCTACGTGCCTCCCTCCGGCCATCCTAGAATCGTAAAATTTGGCAGAATGCTATATCCTGTGGTGCATACACTGGGAAAAGTCCAAAACTTGAGATTTTTCATTCAGGGGTGTGGTATACGCCTACTTTTGAAAATTGGTTATTATTTATTTGGGCCACTTCCCATTGCCGTAGAATGCTGAAATTTGGTAGAGCGATAGAACTTGCAGTGTACAGAAAGAAAAATATGTTTACTTGGCAAGTTTTTCATTTATGACTTCATTATATTGTACAACATATTAGAATTTGAAAACTTGACCAGTGAACCTACCAACTTTCTTAACATTTAACCTTCTTAAACTAAGAACTTGGCGTACATTTAGATCTCATTACTTTTCGTGGCTGACTAGTTACGCACCTAAGTTTTATTGTTCTATATAAGAGAACTTGGCTCTTTTTTTTACATTTATATTTTTGGTGTGATCAATTTTAATGCAAGTGTTTTTGAATTTTAAATGATTGCCTGAAGTAAAATTCATTTTTAGAGCGAACGTTTGCAATAAATTTTAGTATAGTGTTAAATATATTTTGCAGCACACTGTCAACCAAACACTAGTGAACGAAAACTGCAACAGCAAAATGAATGACAAATGATTAATACACCGTAATAGGAGAAGAGGAAATACCAGAGTGCAGTTACATGCAATTTCCAACTACATACCCCAAGAGGATTACCTAAATAGAGTTCACATAAGACATAAACACCACACTGGAGATCAACATCATCGTCATCATTATTACACAACATAACATCCATCACAAGTGAGTTGCCCTCAGGTGGCAAATTGTTTGCCATAACCAATTGCACTCTCTACCCTTATTGATTGGAATTTTCTTTTCCAATTGGCAGTTGGTTACGATTAGATAACTGAGTACCACAATTGCATCATCAAAAGGTATCAGACTGAAATCCTCAAATCATATGCACCGATGTACGAGTTGAGGATTTATTCTGTGGGCATTTGAGATTTCCTCCATATGTCCTGTTTGTGGTACACATACACCTCTCTATCCCTTATACGATACCAGTATGTATGGCCATTTAATATGATAAGACCGCATAGTTGGCTATGCGCCAAGTAAGTTGCATCATGTGCGCTTTAGACCGATAATACCATTTCTCAGGATTACAAAAATAATTTATGCATTTTAATTAAGTTGAATATGCAAAGTAGGTTTAATGGTTGTGGGGGAGGCTTATCCTGGCCTTGTTGCGAGAAATGGGCTCATTATGCACATACTTTGGATAGAGTTTCTATTTTCGCAATAGCTGTTGAATATAGTAGACGTGTAAATGGTTGCATAGAAGGAATAGTTCGGCAGGCATTCAAACTGTTATTTGTAATTAAATCAAAAGCAATTGTGTGGATTTAACATCGTTGTATTGTTAAGCATCCTGTACACATATGTAGTTTTGGTGAACGGACTTGAGCTGTGTCTCTGTCGATAGGTGAAAGGATATTCGGGAAAATCAATTGTATTACTATATGAATGAATGTCTCAAGTACAATATTGTTTAACAAGCTTATGGCATATGGATGGCCAGAATTTGAATGCCAAATTTATATGGAATTATATGTTCTCCAACTGCAGGGGAGGATAAATTAATTAATGCAATCATTGCTTAATCTTGCTACGTGACTGGTTGGATGCACAGTAGATTTCATTTGAATGGTTGCATTGTTTGATACTTGGTTTGCAAGACAAGGGCTCTCCTTATCTGAATGTGTTTCCCATATTAAGTCGTATAGATATCATAAATATGTATTAGTATTTTGACCTATGTCAAGGGTTCATCTGACTTGACAGCATTCAGTTCTGAGTGACACCTAAATATAATTGAAAAATCAATTCGATATGGGAAAAGCTATTTCGAACAACTATATTTATTTTTCACAATAGTGTATCATATGAATGTCAGATAGTTAAGGACCATTCACATGGGAGCGAACGAAAGAATTGATGAAATGTTCGCACTTTTTATGCATTTGTAAACCGAAAATTGCACATTTTACTACTAAAAGATGAGAATAATTAATTATTTCATAAAAATTTATTAAGAATCATTAACAGTTTAAATAACGAAATTTCGAAATCCAAATTTTTTGCCGCGAACGAAAACACCCTGATGCGAATTGTCAGTCTATTCACAATCCACATCATTTAAATCACGTTCCACAAAGTAGAGAATAAAAAATTCGTTCGAACTTAACCTTATTCCAAGAGGAGGATATCTTGGAATAATAAAATGTGGAATTTTCTGTTTTTAAATGCATAAAAAGTGGTTTATTCGCATTTCATCAATTCGTTCGTTCGCTCCCATGTGAATGGTCCTTTAGAGATGCTTAAAAATTGCAAAATTGCCACAAAATACCATCACGTAATTTTCGAGAAGCCACTATGTGTTGATTGTTTCAATGACCTAGTGACTCGCGAGCCTTATGGTTTATGGCAAGGACCAGACCTTATGCACCCATGCTATGTAAGATGTTCAATATGTCGTACTCCCGGTAGACCTTTCCCTTTTTCCTGGAAGATCATTCGCATTCAAGCAGTTAGTAAAAAAGAAAGAAAATGTTTGCCGCAAAACTACAGTCCAATAGTTTTCTTTTCATGCGATCTAATGGAAAATAAATGTCGAAACGATAAAATATTTAATAAACAATAGGTAATATGAATATCGCAGACGTCTCTCAATGAAGATCTTGTAGTGAGGAAACAAATTGGTAATTAATGCACAGAAGACATATCTCACCACTCTCTCAATGAAGATCTTAAAGTGAGGAAGCAAATTGGTACTTAATGCACAGGAGACATGTCTCACCACTTTTGCAAAGGACACTTAAGGTACATAAGGAATCCATTCACCGTATTGGAGTCACAGTCATTTCGGGAATAATATACATAGCTCGACGTTAGCAGCGATATAGGTATCTACTTCAGCCCGAAACATTTTCCTCCTTAATTCTTAACCGATTCATTAGCAAATTACTTGTTATTCTTGCTTGCCCTTTCCTTTTCCTTTATATTCAAAGAAACGTACACTTCTGTCGAACAGACAACACTTTCGTAAAAGTGAAATTGAAATTCTGCAAAACTGTCATAACACGACGACAACGACTACATCAAGTAAGAAAAATGCGTTTGAAAAATAGAGGAAAAATGTAAAAGCATGCCGATGGTATAGACACTCGTATGTCCCTTAGGTTATTTGGGAAACATGAAATTTCAATTACAACCGATCATCAGGACCAAGAGCTGTCCAATCGGATTATTCCCCACACTAGGTGTAGAGATGAACACCATATTGCTGTTATGCTGCTGCTGTCGATGATGATGATGACGACGATGGCAATGGTGTTGACGATGTCCTTCGCCTGGCTGGATTGACATAAAGTGGCTTGATTTCGTACTCTGAATGTAAAGCCAATAAACGAGTCCATCGAGTATTATCCGGGTGCTTCGAATATGACCATGCCCATCCTCATTGCTCATAAAGGAGGCCTGCCTGACACAGTTGGCTTTTGAATTTCTTTTTGTTTTTCTCTTTTTTGCCATTCATTCCATATCCATACATTCTTCTGTCGTTGTCGATACATGAATATTGGGTTTTTCATTCAATGCCTCCCTTGAGTTGAAAGCACAGAGACAGAACAAGGAGAAATATAATTTTAGTGAGATAGGATAGCGAAGCAAATGGGATATTAATGTGAGAATTTCATGTGGAAATTGTTCTGACAGCCATTGTGCGGGAAGCAGTGGGAAATTACACATTTTTGCCGAGGAGTGCCCGAATGCAATCACCGACGGGTTGGAGGAATCGATTATATTGGAGCATTTCGGAATTAAGCCAGTATAGACAAACAATCAGGTGAATGAAACACGTTAAGACAGTTAAATAGAAGTATGCCTACTCGTTCTGCTTGGCAATGAGGTGTTCCAAATGGTGATGGTTATTATCCTTAAAATAATAGGAACCTTCATTGAATATTGATCGTGGGGTTTCTATATACATTTCGAACATTTGACGAGTTTTATTCCCAACTCTCCCTGAGACACTGCAGCACTTAATCCTCATGGAATAAGTGGTAGTATTATCACAAAATGTTGGACAATGGTGTCGAATGAAGGACAGCTGAATGCTCACACAAATGATGGCAGTCCGAAAATCCTCTCCAATCATTAAACTACCACAGGCACAATGGAGCCCCACTTCATGCCCTCTCATGGACTCAGAAGACTAAGGTGAATCCCAAAATTAAATGTCACCTTACTGATTGCATTTCAGGCTCAAGCCGAAATACCACTTCTGGACATATAACAAAACGATGAGCGTCTATTTCAAATTCCAAATGAAGTGTAGATGCTAATGGAATTTTTAGTTGAACAATTGCACTGCATTGGAAGTGACACCGAGCAACTGTGGATTGTCGCCTCCAATAGACAGATATGCCGCATTTGGATGGGGTGAAAGTGAAATGGGTGCCGCGTGTGTATGTGTGTGTGACACTAAGTGATATTTACGTTTGAGGAAAATTGGATTTTCTGTTCGCATAGGAGGATGTGGAAATTTGGTTATCTAAAATGAAGGTTTTGTATGCCGAAGCAGGATGTAGAAATGAAACACGGTATCGACTATTTCCGACACGGAAATGGGAGAAATGCATCTGGGTAGCAGAAGTAAGGGAAGAGCCTGTGGCATTTTGATATATGATTTTCATTTCGTGTGCAGAAGTTTCATAGAATCGGTGGCGATTAATCATTGTCATGAGAACAGTGTTTCGCATAATTTTTTATATTAATATGTATTTAAAAATTTGGAAATTTGATGTAATTCGATTGCAGTAAGCATTTACATATTTTTCGAGTCTTCTGTAGTATACCTAGGTACTGTATTTAAAAACATACAATATTGTGCTTACTAATTCGCAAAATTTATTGACTCAATCAAGCCATATTGTTAAGCCAATCCAACATCCTGAGATATATTTTGTCCGCTCGAAGAAATATTATGCGGATCATGGTGGTTATTTTAAATTGATACAACTCAAAAAAAATATGCTGAATGCTGCGAAAATACGAAAACGGGAAGAAATCAAAGATAATTATAGGTTACAAACCTAAAAGTTTCATAATGCATACACTAATTTGAAAACAATACATTTTAGGTGCCGCGCAAAGATTTGTGACTTTACCAATGGCTCCTGCTCACATTAGGGACTATTCGAAAATCGCAAGATAACACCAAACCAGCCTGGTACATCTTTAACAGAAAACTTGAGAGTAACCCATATCCAAAGCTGTCCAACGAGGGCAGTTCAATAATCCGACCTAACCTCGCGTGCAATGCATTTTATATACTTAAGATGGAAACGAGCGGGTGTACAGACACCATGATTAGTCAAGGTCACAGGAATTGGCGTAGATTTTGTGAGAACTTAGGCATATTGCCAGAAACTGCACGCGATGATTCGCAGACGTATAAGTGGCATGTGGCCCTATGGTCCGAAAAAATAAATAGGATTATATGGGCCATTTCATAAATGCAATTTTGCACAAGAAATTCTATGAGCTCACAAATGCATGAATTGGCATCATTTATATTTATATTAAATTATAAATTTATTTCGAGTGCAATCGTGCAGCTGTAAGAATCGTATTGCATTTACATATTATTTATTATTTCCTTGTTTTCATTTTTTGTCAAAAACTAGTAATAAGTAGATACTACAGATAAGAACGTCGCAGGCAGCAACAGAAACACTCAATACAGACTTGTTTACGTTCTGTCGTCAAACAACCATTTTTCTGTCGCTAAATTCTGTTGCTGAACAAAAAAATGTTCTGTTCCTAATTCTGTTTTTGTTGCAAATGTATGGGATTCTGTTTCTGTTCTTTGTCACTTGGTGCCTTAAGACCTTACCTGTAACAAAAAAGCAAGCTACCAATGTTCGCAGTGTATTCATAAAGCTTACTGCTAGCAGGGACCACTTGTACCACGACACAAGTGGCAATACGACACAATAAATAAAATGGATGAATTTTTTTATTTTTGTTACGTATACGCCACAGTGTACAGTAAACGATCGATTTTACAATAACACTTAATTCCGATACACTTTTTTTTATCGTGGAATATTTTATCATGCAGAAAGCTGTAGCGTATACGCCCTAGAGTATGCAGTTGATGTTCGTGAAAATTCAGTAGTAGGACTAGTCGTGGTTGGTTGGTAATAGCGACAGTCACACCCGCGTTTGAGAGCCGATGCGTACAAAAGAGAAAGATGTTAAATTCCAGAACGTACAAGCATAATAAGCACAAGTCTACGATTTTTCTTCTCTTTTTGCTGCTTGGTATCTATAAATATCTGTATTCAGAACGAATGAGCTCGGTGCCAAAGCTAATTTGTCGTTTTATAGCGCATTCCTTGTTGTATATGTAGTAACACGCAGAGTTCGTACAGGAAACACCAAATCCTGAATCCATGTCGTATACTCAATCGGCCCTAGCGAGGTATCCGTCGGAACGGAAAATTCTCCGATTTCTTACGAATCGGATGATTTTTGCTTCGAGGTATACTTCGGAACAACTTTTCGGAACATCTTTCCGACAAATATGCAACGCACACTGGCGTTTTGCGTTTCAGTGCGATTAAGTGCGTTTTTACTGATATTTTTGACAGTTTCATACAAATTTTCAAAATACGAAAATGTTCTGACAGGAATTTGTTTACGATTTGCAGTGAAGTGTTGATAAATGAAAGCAATAAAGAAAAAACATTTTGGAAAAGTAATTGGTTGTATTTGTTGCTTCAATTTGTGTTTCCAGAGCAAAAAGAAACGAAAAAACAAGCATTAAATAGGAAAACTCCGATGTACCACGAAACGACATCATGTCAAATCAATGCGTCGTCGCATTTTAATCATACTTTCCGAAGCCAGATACCTCGAATGTATGTAATTTGAGTCACCGACGGAGTATGCGTTGCGGAGAATTCTCCGTTCCGACGGATACCTCGCTAGGGCCGAATGTCTCTGAGTATATTCTATTCTCTGAACAGAGCGGTCTTCGTTTCGGTGGTTCGGATTTGTAGACGTGCTGCGGAATTTGTCATGTAAGCGTCCTGTATATAGGCTCAAGATGAGTTGTTTAGATATAGATCCAGTCCTAACTTTCTTCTTTACCCATAAGGGGATTGTCTTTGACCTGAAGTACATACATATAAACATATTCATCGCTAGCTAGCACGCCATTCATCATCATTTTCCTATGATGCCTCCTGAAATCCGATTCCACTACACAATTGTCCCATAATTGACCCATCTTGAGCAATTCTGAAGGCAAGTCAGTACAGCTCCTTCGAACAGTACCATCGCTCGGTAATAAGACAAAGAGCCTTACCAATTATCATTTTCAATCTTCAACTTAAACACTTTTACGGTCACAATGGATAGTTTTATATGGAATTTTTTTAGCCATTGTGACTTCGTAAGTTAGTCTGAACACTAAAAATGATTATAAGTGGTACGGAAAGAATTATAGCCAATAATTGGTCCATTACCTTATGCAAACTGCATTTCATTCTCCAACACAGCGCACAAGTAATAAAAACAAAACGAACTTATCGCTGTTATTATATATTAATTCAATTTATTTGTATTATTTATCTGTTCTTCAGAATATAATAGATATCCTTCTTACATAAATATACATACAGTATTTGTATAATAGTTTTCATTTGGTTTTCTTTATGTATACATATATATAGATATTTGTATAGACTGTCTACTATTTAATATTTTTATAAGTGTATTTTGTTGTTGTTTCCATATTACATATATATCATAATAAATTAATTTAAGGATAATTTAACAGAAATATTTTTGTTCCTTTGCTTCGCTAATGAAACATGATTTACAACTCAACGTAGGTATGTATAAGAAGATAACATTATGTATTTTGTTTCGAGCAATGAATAATTTTTACTATGCGAATATGAAGTCAATTTAATTTAAAACAAATTGTCATGTATGTGTTGTGTATACGCGATTGGGAGACCCACTAAGTAATTTTGTTTGTAAATATTTATCGAAGCTTGTAACTTTAAGTATAAAATATTTTCATTATTAATTATAACATAGGGCATAGTTAAGATTTTGTTTGTTTAAATTTTTCAATTAGAGAGACAAATCAGTCAGAGTAATATATGTTTTTTTTTTTTTTTTATTTATTTAATTTTCTTTGTTAGTACACATTTAATAGTCGACATTTATTTTTAATTTATTTACCAATACATGCATATCTATATTAATGTTTTTCTTTTTTTGTAGAATGTTACTTAAATGTTTATTTGGTTTGTATGGTTTTGTTTTTATGAAAATTCATAGTTTTACATCAATGACGATGGAGCACATAGAATGTTAATTAATGCTTACCTAATAAATTATTGCATACATTTAATATACATGTAAAATTAAAAAAAAATCATTTTCAACGTTTCACTTGTATTTTTTTAAAGGAACCAATTTATTTTCTTCTTCTTACAAAGTATAGAACAAAAAACAGTATTGTTTTTCAAAATATTTCGTTCTGAGTAATAAACACTCTAAAAATGCTTTTTCTACCGGAAGACATTAGCACATTTTGGATATGAAAAATAAAAAACATAAAAAAAGTATTTTAGGAATCCAATTGAATTTGTTATTTCTTTTTCTTTATATGTATATATAAAATGATATTCAGTTCCCTTATTATGAATTTTGTTATGTGTGGCGTGTAATGCTTACATGTACATGTTTTAGAATGCTTATCTCATTTTAGAAATTGTATTGCGCGCTCTGTGCCGCGTTCTAAGTCTATTAACAAAAATGTTAATCTTTTTTTTTTTTGTCAAGTTTGGAGTGCAGCTAAAAAAAAAGAAAAATTTTCTTCACATAAAAGTTATTTAATAGCGATAGTTTGTTTTGTCTGTTATTGAAATTATTAAAAACAATATGTATTATACACTCGGCTGCTTCATTTGTGATTTAGTTTGCTATAATTTTTTTATACTAGTTTTAAAGTGAATATAGGCAAATTGTTAGCACAAGGGAGCAGCCGGTCATGATTTAATGCAGAATGGGGTTGAGTAGTTTCTTGGGCTAGGAGTCAGAAGCTATCTTTTGTAGCGAAATAGTTTAGTGATACATGGAGACTATTTTATAAAACTATAGAGCAAGTTACACTGTAAAATGCCATCACTTTACTTTACTGCCAATATCAATAATCACCACCAACTCAGTTGTCGCATACCGCATGGCAATCGGCATGTCATTCTAAAACTCATATTCTAAAACAATTTTAAACTTTAACCAACAATACTATTTTCTTTTTATTTCTATTTCATTGAATAAACTGCAGTTTCAATACATTTCTGTTAATAAAGTTGCGGATTACGACTCAATTACATAATATTTTAGCGGTGAAAGATAAACGACAATAAAAATAAGGATTAATTTTAATGTCCACAAACAGCTATAACCAGAAGTCGAGTTAGGTAACCGCCTAGGCAATGTTATAAGCAGAGGCCTGTACTGCAAACTGAAACTAAAGTCGCGTCCACACATATTTCTCACAATAGAAAAAATTCGGTAATCGGTATGGATATCAGTGGTCTACCCAAGAAGTGCGAAGTGCCTCTTCAATTTTTCTACAATTGATGATAAAGTCAGCACTGATCTTGCAACTCTGTGCTACAGACATCTATAACACCTTGTAGGAATTCACATATGCTATAAGTACTTGTGCTGGTTGTGTTATTAGCACCCAGACTTCAATAACATCTACCAAAACAACATTACAAGAAACGACATACGATCTATAAAACTTAACAAGAAGAATTGTGTTAGCGATGTAAACAAGCGCTTCCTTCCCATCCTTTACACCTTCGTGATGATGGTCGACATGCACTGCACATCACTACAAATATTTTTTCATGAAATCGAAATCAGTTCAAGGTTAAAATGGGCCCATCGACTGTAAAAGATTCATCGATGGTAGGTCCAGAATGTCGATGACAAATATGTAGTTCAGCGTTTGTGAAAAGGTTATTGAAATTTACTCTTAAACTTTGTAACAGAACTTTGGTCTTATCTATTCAAACATTGGTACTCTGAAAATAAACGCTTGCAAAAAATGGCCCTCTAATAATGCATACCTACTGAGTAACATAGCCCACGCGTTATGTAAGTAGTTGAATAATAAGTCCTAATTTTTGCCCAGGACTACTAAAATATTATGTAAATTACACGACTTCTCTGAATTTTGGCGTACGCCAAATTTATTGCAACACCAATCAAGTCTATGGCCCCGTATTGAGTTTCTTAAAATTGCAACACGGATTATGACTTATATAAGAGGGCCTAGTCATTTGCTGACCCTTAAGCTGTAAGCAACTAGTTAACTTCACTTGATAAAATACTTTTGGAAGCTGCGAGGACAATATTTCACCATCATATTTTACATTACCAAAAAATTAAGTAAATTCGTCTTCCATTTCAGAGCCATGTTTGGGCTACCATTAACTGTAATCATGATAGGATAGAATACTGAAAAACTGATTTAGGTAAGTTACCCCCACGCTGTTGCGCCATAAAAGAATAATAAACAATTTATAGCTTCAAATTTAATTGCAATTTCATAAATGGAATTAAAAAGTATTCCAGAAGGTGAATTCACATTTCCATGCGGACATTTAATTAAAAAAAGAGCTTCAATACTCCACCATTGACTAATGAACCAATATAACGACGAACATAGCATCCAAGAAACTACGTACATCGCCCAATCCGAACTTTTCTGCATTCAAATTTAAAATTACGAATTATGAATGTAATATAACATTTTCTTGTTAAATTTTATTAATTTTGTTAACTTTATTTTTAATAATGCATGTTGAACATGTTAGACAATTCAATAGTGTTTTTTGTTTCCGATTTTTTCTCGTGTATAACTAAACAGAATAAAAGTGAAATTAAATTTTAATTCATAAAAATAGTTCTGCCAATCATTTGTTTCCAAAGAGCAAGAAAAAAAATTAAATTAAATTATAAATAAGAATAAAAACTATCACAGATCAATATATTTTTCATATATATATATATGTTTGTTTATTTATATATATTTTTGTTTTGTTTAATATATTTTGTAAATATTTTTATGTGTAAGATAAATTTGAGATGAATAACAATGTAAATTAAATAAGAGTAGTGAGTGCGCCTTAAACAAACATGTAATGTAATGTGTTCTGCTTTCTTTAATTTTTTCTCTTAAACAAAGATAAAAACTCGTTAAACTTAAATTTTTTGTTATGTAATAGTGTAATAAGACAGACAAACTGTTGGGTTTGGTTGGTTCGAGTGTTTTTTGTTTTTTTCTGAACCTGAAACCATTTGATGTTTTCGGATTTCGACCATTAGAAAAAATAAAAAAAAAATACTGATAACAACAAAACTTAAAATAATTCATTTTCGAAATAGGCTGGGTCTCAATGTGACACTGTGCAACACTGAGGTGAGTCCATATATAATATATGGCTCCTCAGATGTTGTCCAAACATACGGGGAGCTTCACTTTTCTCCGTGCCACCTGCTCAACGATTTCCTCTCGATGGTACAGGTACAAAATTATAATATAACAGTAATTCTATTACAATAGTGTTATAAACAATATTCGAACAGAGGGAGCACCTCTGTCGATTTCCAAACTTTGAACTTTCAAGTCATTTCATTTGTCGCGACTATAACTGAAAAAGAAAATAACCCCACCTTAGTGGAGCACAGCTCCATCTCAACGTGAGATATGCTTTTTGATGAGTGCCTGCAGGAGGCGAGCTTTTGCCTTTGCCTCTTTGTACTGGGCATAGGTGTCTTCGATGGACTTTCTGTCGTTTTTCAACATTTTTCGACCATTTTGCTCCTCGAATACAGTTTCGTATTCACGAATGGTGCGCTTTAGGAGCTTTTTCTCTTCACGAGCTTTATCCAAGTGTTCCCATAGTTTGTCGATGGATAGCGTATGAATATTCTCGCCAAGAAGAGATTCCTGTTGTTGTTGACGCTTCCTTTGTGGTGGTTGTTGTTCACTGGCTTCGGGGGTGGAATCTGTTGATGCTGCTGAACTGTTACTATCTACGATTGTAGGTAGAGATGATTCACTGGGGCTTGTGGTGCTGTCTGTACTGTTGGAGGAGTGTTGTTGGGGGGTGGATTCAAAGACCATTGCCTCGTGTTCGAGTATGGTTGGAAGTTCTGGTGCTCCTAGGTTGTTTCCTGATATGGTTACACTGCGTGATACCATTCGCTTGAGGACACGATAACGATCGTAGAGTGGGCGTGCTGCATCACGCTCGTCCTTGGTCGATGGACGACCATAGAGGGACTCGAAAAAGAGAAGTCCATGTTGGACTGCGGTTTTTTCTTGGACAAGTTGGTCGGGCGTAAGTTCGTCGAGAGTTTCGGAACGATTGCCGTCTTCGCGTTTGTCAGATAAATTCTGAAATGAGAAAATAGATAAAAGCTTATGAGTAAAGATTGGATAGGCTGTGGTGGAGGTAGTAAAAGCATCACTTTCAAAAATGCAGTAGAGCTTTCTCCCTATGTGGCTTGCACAAATGGACAGTGACCTCAACTAACTTGGCTTTAATTGGTGCATAAAATTGCATCCAACCAACAATTTTACTTATCTTGTAGATATAATTAATTTCCCACAAACAATATTCAATGATTTTCTTTGGCGAGAAACAAGTGTCATTTTCTTTCATCGAAATCCAAATATTTAACAACAATTCGTTACGTCTTGTGCAAATACTAACTCGAAAACGTGCCGCGAAAATTATCATAACTAATCATAATGTCTCATAGTCTTGTGGTTGTAGAAATCTATACTTAAATATTCAGGGCAAAACAAACATAAAACAACGACATAAACCGAAACGTTAAAGCGTGTCAAACATGAAGTATTGACACTGCTGACAGCACACTCGAAGTACTCAAAGAAAATACAACTCCAACGTCATTTTCGAAAGTACTATTACTTATTTTCACTGAATTATTTCTTTCGGATATCGTTCCCTATCTAAAAAGATTAATCGAACGCGCTGACCAACATCAACAGCAACACTTGATTTTAAGTGATTGTGCGACAACTTCGAAGACGATTTTCAGGTTATAAAATTTAAAGTTTCTAATGTAAATAATGCCCTCACTTTCTGATTTTGAGAGGGTAGGACAAAGATAATAATTGAATTAATTGTTGGGAAAAAACAAAAACTTGAATTTTGAGTCAGTTTTTTAAGAAGGCGGTAGCACACCAACCGCCTCAATTGTGAACTTAATTACAATAACAAAAAAGAGAAGGCATGATTCTTCCTAGGTATTTTGAGACTAAAAGCCCCCATTCAATGGTTTTAAAATAGTTGTAGCCATTCCACGATCCTATATCGTTTGAACTTCCTTCCAAAAAACATAAACCCTATTTGTATATTTACAGTTGGCATTGCTATCACTACTAGTTACTCAAACTTACGGATTATAGTGCGGTGAGGGTTTATGCTCTGTATAAGGCGAGCCGCCTTGAAAATGAAAAATAGGTTTTTGTAATTTGCAAATTCATTATAATCGCATCAGAAAATTGTATTCCATATTATGAACACTCGCTACATATGCAACGTGGGTGTCATTGTTTAAAATCACCACTGTCTAGTCTAGATCAAAAGAACAAAATGTCTTAGCAAAAATCACTCGTCCTTACTTATTATTTCCACCCACGCCTCCTCGACAAACACACGAACATCTGTTTATATCATTCGAAAACATCAACCGCGTTTTGCGTTCAAAACAAAAGCATTTCTAAATTAATATAAATTACGAAAATATCATTTCGCATACGGAAAAAGAGAATTATTTCCAAAAGAAAGGCAAATAATTTTCTTAAAAACTTTTGTCACGTGCACTTGTTCGCAACGGATCTGGATCTGCCCACTCAAACAGAAAGTAGGTATGTACCTCTATATTTTTTTCTAAAAATCCCTCCTTTGCGATGATGATGGCACAAGCAATAAATTCTCGTTATGACTGAACTAAAAATATAATTCAATTATTGAAATGTTTTCAAAATTACTTTCTTAAGTTACCACCATATAAATAAAATAAAAAGCCAATTTCATGACTAATATGTAGACATGTGAAGGCCAAGAATCTGAACTGCGCATTGTCTGTATACGATTTTATAATACAAACAGAAATATAAATGTTAAACTATTTTTAAATTTGTTTACAACAACATTGACCAATTCGCTAAATAATTATGTTTGTTGTAAAAACTCATCGGAGGGGCGCACAATAATGTCGAAATTAGTCGCCGATTTTTGGCACGTACTTTGCGAACGAGATTGAATTTATTGTGTTGGCTTTCAAAGTGGAGGAAAAATCACTTGCGGAAGCCATCGATTGAGAATTACATGTCTACACCTGAAAGTGGCGTGTTGCAATTGTTTTGCGTTTATATTTAGAAGATATTCTCGATTCTAGGGTCTACATTTATATTTTTAAAATTCTTATTAAATAGCAATTGGTGTGTAAGCTTTTATATTTGCATTTATCCCTCCAACAAACCAAGAAAGAAAACTTTCCTATGCAGCAAGACCCCACGATATCTGATAATACAACAGAGCATTTCATTTAAAACAAATATGTTTACATTGTTATAAAAATAGCAACTAATCTCGAAAAATTGATACCAAAACGAGTTCATTTCTTCTTTTAATTAGGGCAATGGGTTTTTGCTTTAAAATTATTCAATTAGTATAGACAAGTCTAAATCTAGACGTTTATGCTACCACAATGTGACTGAGATTTGACACTGCTTTCATTATATTAAGTTAATTGCTTCACAGTTTATTTACACATCTAAAAGATGATAATTTTGTTTATAGGCCGAAGTATATGAGTACGATAAACAAGTCACGTTATCGAACATTTCATCATGTAGCGAAATTGCGTGCAAATTAGAATGCATATCCAGAGTGGACTGATTTAGTTCAGCTCATACCTCACTATTTTTGCTTTTAAATCTATCAAAATATTTTTTGTTGAGTACTTACTAAATGAAGAAAGTTCTCATCATATTTAAGAATTTTACATTTTGTGTTCCAGAACTACTTGGAAGTGTGTAATCGGTGCTTTTGATAAAAAAAAACTAGAGCAAGGATGAGTATTCGAACTGTTTTACTTGCTTAGAAATTACCTGGAAGTAAAAAGTTGACTAGACACAGTCCGATCGATAACCTTTGTTATAGAAGTGCTGAATTTACGGCTTTGAAATTATTGGAAAGTGCACATCTCGTGACAAGTCGGAAACTTTAACATTGACTAAGCACTCGCTTTCATGCCTCTCTGGGTAGTAAGGATTTTAAAGTTTTCTATCTGTTTCTGTGACAGAAAAGAGGTATCGTACTACGTAACAAATACGGTTTTTAAAATCGGACAATTAAGATTAACTACCAATCCGAATATTAAAATAGTTGGCCATCCCTTACCTGTTCAATTTCATTCAGCGTCAACTGCATCTTTTCTATCTTCTTCTCAGAGTCCATGCCACCGCTTACTTTTAGTCCCAAAGCAGCCACTGGATCTGACTTGAGTTCATGTTTCTCTTTCTTCAGTTTACTTATCTCGGCCAAGATATTCTTTATGTGCTTGTCATTTAACTTCTCCGCCTGCGATGGCCTGTAGCCGTTCTTCTTCTCGAACGCCTCCTCTAGCTGTGTTGCCTTTTTCTTCAACGACACCAATCTCTTGTTGACTTGCTTCAAACGCTCTTCGGGCGTTTGGAATGACATAATAGACGGGATCACTTGCTGCATTACTTCACGTGTCTTTATGTTCTCCAAATGAGTGAATACTCGATAGGGATGTATTGGTTCCATGGCATCGTCCGCCATAATGGAGTTTGGTGGTTTATGAAACTGTTGCGGGTAAGGCATGATCTTCGACAGCTTGGCAGCAATATCAATTGAATCGGGATGACGAACAGCCGCAAAACGACGACTCAGTACAGGTGTCTGATCCTCTGGTATGGAACAGTCCCATGGCAGTGCTTCAGCTACAGGTTTTGCTGTTGAGATGATTGATTCGGGTTGTTGTTGTTGATGTTGTTGAGAAGAAGATGGGGTCGTTGTTGTTGTGTTGTTTTGCGGTGAATTCGCATAATCGCTGCGAATGATGTGAAAATCGATTAGATTATTGTCGTTGTAATCATTGCGCTGTCCATCGGCTGCCTCTTCTTTGCGCTGGAGACGTTCCTCCACCTTTATTTTACTGGCAAAGCCCCTGCGCTCGTATTTCATTGCAGACAGATCATATTTATAGGTGTTCTCATCGCCGCGCATTTTGGTGGGCAAAAACTTTCCAGACTTCTTCATGACTCCCGATTTGCGGCCGGGAGGTGCCCGCGTCTTACTGAAGCGCTCACTTGAACGCCTGCGTTCGTGCTCCAACTCACTGTCGTCGTTATACTTGTTGCGCGACTCGCGATTTGGCGAAAGCCGATGCGAACGTGCCGGACTGCAATCCAAACGAGCCCGGCGAGCTATATCCTTAGCACCGGGCGATATATACAATTCATTGTGTTGCCTATTGGCCAACAATGAATCGTTCTCATCGCTGACAAATGCCTTCAATGAGGCTTCGTCCTCTCGTGGGGACTTTTTAAAATCCTCCGACGAGACTCGTCGTATGGTATCGACT
This sequence comes from Cheilosia soror, assembly GCA_949372485.1. Lineage (NCBI taxonomy): Eukaryota > Metazoa > Arthropoda > Insecta > Diptera > Syrphidae > Cheilosia > Cheilosia soror. The sequence continues at coordinate 69,140,513 of OX443564.1, forward strand.
GCAACAACATCGACACCATCGACCTGTTTCAAAATGGTTGTGTCATCACCGCCTGTTGCTGGTGATGTCGGCGGCGGTAAAATGTCTTCGCTATTCGAACGGACCAACTTACGGTCTTGCGTTATAGATGAAGTGCTATCTAGCCTTTCCTTACGCTTTCTGGATTTTTGCCATTCTAGTGGATCAATAAATTCAGGGAGATACGATGAGTTGAAGATGACAGAGGGTGTGCTGTTCTTGATGTTATTAACATGTTCACTGGACGTCTCTAGGGATGTTGTTCCTTCGGTGTTGCGCGATGTTAATGGCGAAGATGTCTTCGATAGAGTTGACTCTATTGCTGTTCCGGTTGCAGCAGCGCTAGCTGTGGCTGCTCCATTAATAGAAGTTGTGGGTGAACAGAATTTGGTTGTGGTTGTTGTTTTATTGCCATTCGATGGCTGATCATGTGAAGGGGTTGTTGATGCGGATGATGATGATGATGAACTCGATGAACCGTTGGTAAGACGACTTAGGTCGTCTTCGCTCAGGCCAGTGGTAGGATGGCGCATGCCGCACTGCAAGCAAACAAGAAAAACAATATTGAAATGTTGGAAACTGGGTTAATTTTCTAAATATTGCTACCAATGAAAAAACTAATAAAAATTTTAAATTATTTCATAGACGAATAAAACCATTTTTTCGTTTTCCAATCAAGTTACATAGAAACTGTCACGTGCAGGGATTTCAACCATTCATATACTTTTGTTTCAATATAATCGCATAAGAGCAGATGATGTGCGGATTCAATGTCAGCACCACAGCAATTGTTGCATAAGCGAATCATTTCAGTGTCCACGTCATGACTCAACAAACTGGGAATGTAATGTTGTGCTCGCATGTTTTCTTTTCTGCGAAATTGTATTCAACAACAAAATTCACAGAACCATCATATTGCTGCTAATGCAACATTACAAAGCAAAACAATTTCCCCCAGATGGACTTTAGACATTACGACAATAGACTGCAGAAATAGATCGATGTGTGAGCGTCTCCCTAGTATTTTCAGTAAGTTTTTATTAAGTGAGTAGGACGTTATGACAATTTCCTCTTTTTTATAAACAGTGTCGGCAAAAATTATGTGTATACATAACCACTGGCAGCATCAATAGTTTTATAGAAAAGCTTGCATTTCTTGTCTTTCTTTCTTTATCTGAGTAGACTCGCATGTAAAATGGGAAAACTCAATTACTTATCCAGTTAAGATTAAGACAACAGCACTCGACTGTCTCGTCGTTATTTAATTTTTATTGACACATCTTTTCGATTGAACAATGCTTACATCGCAATCGTTTTCACTTGACTTCTTGAGAACTGATAAGAGAAGAATTGTGCTGTCATTGTACATTGTACTCACTTCATGACTCGTCAAATTTATTTCGCCGAGTACGCAAAACCAGTCAACAAATTCTCAGTACCTATTTGCATATGAAGAGCCTTGAAGTAAACTATTAAGGATGTCAAATAGAAAGCCATGACACAGCAGTAGTGAAAACAATATCGTTCGATCGTCTTCATTTTACGTGGTCTGGCCTCAGATGTCAATTTTTATATTTAATGTATGTCACCGACTTGGTAAAAAAAAACATGAATCTTTTCAAAGCCCTTGATCATCTGACAACTACCTATGACTACCTGTTTAGCATGTCACTGCCAAATCATTGCCATTTAGCATGTCACGTTAGTGCAAGATGCGTTCATGATCAGTGCTAGACAAGTTTCCGATCCGCACAATTCTATTTTGTATTTTCTTGTATAAAAAAAAAACATAATATTTCTCTGCGTTTAGAATAGAAAACCATTTTGGCAAGCACATCCAATCAATTTCTGCCTTAATTTTCGACAAGAATTTTGCATTAAAAATGTGTATATTCTCAGTGCCATAAATTGACGTTTTTGTCTGTTGGCTAAGATGTTGTCGGTTTGCGAAAATACTTCGCTTGTGCAACTTTGCCTTATAACAAATAGAAACGAATTTAAATAAGTGTGGTCTGGTAACTTGATTGATTGATTTTGAAAAATGTTTACATTTAGAAAATTAAGTGAAATATATATGTCGAAAAGCTAATTTAAAAATATACGTATGTATTTAGCAACCTAGTTAATATTTCAAAAGAAAAGGCTTCGCCACTAATTACTATGAACTGTCGAATGTGAACTTTTTGTGGAAGGAAAAAAAAACTCTTGCCAATCGGATATTCCTTCGAAAATTATGAGAGAGCCTTATCTGTGTTTATTTAATGATAAATGTTTTAAAAATCAAAGCGATTTTCGGTTTGTTTTCTGGCGCAACAACGAAGACGGTTTGCCAACACGTGATCAGGCAACGTATTGACCGTGAGAAAAAAAGTTAAAAGAGAAATTCGAGATTAATCCCACAGACTTCCAACGATTCGACATGCGATTTATTGATTGGTCATCGCAAAAGCCAATCGAACGGGAAACCGAATCCACTTGAATTGTAATGGGAGATCAGTTGGAATAATCGGAATTCGTGGGATAAGGACTTCCTCCCCTTTGAATTTGCCCCTGATGGTCGTCGCTTGAATCACATTGTTCATCAGTTTCTTGACGTACAACCGTAAGATTCTGCAACATGATTATGATCGATCCCACCTTCAGCTGTAAATTATGAGGTGGAGTTCCAGGCACATCAAGCGAGTTTGAATGCCCGCAACCCGACTGGATAACTTCACTTTTTACACGCCAAACTTTTTTAATATGCAAAACTAGAATCAACTAATAGAAAATGAAAATGCGAAAAGGAAACCTGGCGCCATCTATTATTTATGTCGTTAACTTCTTTTACCACAATGAATTTCACAATTATACGAAATTTTCCAAGTTTCAAAACGAATTTCCCACATTTACGTCCAATATCATTAAATCATGTGAAAAAATGTAAAAGCCGAGCCGAAAGCCATTGCTGCTAGTCCTGCTCTTTTACCTTATATTAATAACAATTTGTAATTGTATATTAATATCTTAATAAATAAATAAAAAAATAAATTAATTTTTCGCCTTTTTCCGGAATTTTTGAGTTTTCCACTAAGAATTTTCTATTTTTCCATTCGAAAAGCCATTCCGGAATAATTTCACACAAAATTCCATACAAAAAATCAATTTTCGATTTTTACAAAATGTTTTCCAAAATGTTTTCCAAAATCTTTCGTAAAAACCTTCTCCTAGCAATTAAGAATAACTGAAAAAAATTTGCCAAATCGACCCAGCTGCTGTCAATTTTCCAATTTCCCCACTTTTTCGGAGGGTTTTCCCAACATTTTCTTTCGTAAAAACCTTCTCCTGGCAATTACGAACAAATGAAAAAAAGGCCCACTTGTTCTCAATTTTCGATATTTCCAATTTCCACACTTTTCCCAAAATTTTCTTTGAGAAGAACCTTCTCCTAACAATTACGAACAACTGAAAAAAAATTTTAGCCAAATCGGTCCGGCCGTTCTCAATTAACGAATTTCTATACATTTTTTAATATAACATAACATAAGATACATGGATTTCAAACATTCCCTCCTGATTTACTCGGTACGGATGTGACGTTTTTATGCGTCAGTATACCAGAAAATGAAATACTTCTTGATACAATATAGGATAAGACCATTCTCGGAATATTGGCGATTTGGCAACCACAAAATCTTCTATTTGCTACACGCAGCGATATATTTTTTTACATCATCATCTAGTTGTGATTCATCCCCAAATGAAAATATGCCCGTCATACTGCAATATAAGTCTTAACAAATATGTCGATACCGACGGCTTTTAAAATTACGATTAAATGCCAGAAGATATACTACCGAAAGACAGATCATTTTGATAGTATTAATCGATTTTTAAGAGAACCATTTTCTGATTTATCAAAACACGTTTAATGATATTTAAATCTGCGGTCAACGTTGATTAGCAACCGAAATTACCACCGATAATGTGTTATCGTTTTGGTAATCGGAAAATATTAATTTAGATAAAAAATTAGATCTGGGTTATGATTGAAAAAAAAACTTGCTAACATGCAATATTAAGAAGCTAAATCATACCAAACAAAATGATAAAATCCTTGGTGCCATTATTTTGTTTTTAGTTTAATTAGCTACAACCAAACCACACAACAGGAAAATCTATATTTTCTTTTAAATAAATTTAAATATGAATCGGCAACTTATTTCTTATTATTATTTTTTTTTTTTTTTAATTTTCACACTTGACCGACCGACGGAACTACGGTAGAATAGTAACGAAACTAGAATAAACTGGACGCCAATCAAAGACCAATTAGACTATTATTATGAACATAGTAACCAACCAACGGTCAAGCAATGAAATTATTTTAATAGAAATTAAACTCAGAGTACACTTTTTTTATTTGAATTATTTCGATAAAATATTTTACCATTAATTCACTACAAATCTCCATGCAGGCGGTTTTAATTTTCCGAAATATTTGAATGGCCACTTTTTTTTTCAATCAATTGCGGTTTTTTTATTTCTTTTAATGTATTTTTTTAAAGTTCACTGTTTTAAATTTTGAAATCAATTTCAAAGTTATTGTTTTTTTTTTTAGCCAGCGTACAACAAAATAATATTCAAGGTGGTTGCTCCGTCAAAACACGTTTAGCTTTTGAGCTCATTTCCATTAAGGGGTGGAAAATATATATAAAAAATATCTCGATCGCCGAACTGCTGTCGCTGCCGGCAAGAGTGTAGAACGTGAGCGACAAATAAATAAAATTTGCAAAATCGTGGAGACAAAGAGAGAGCACAAGAGAGCCAGACAGGTCAGATAGATATCTCAAGTCAAAAGCAAATTTTCACTCAGTGCTTTATTCATGATAAGTCTTATGAAGAACGAATGATTGCTGAGTAAACATTCAACTAACACCTGTTTATGGAGGGGGCTGCAATGAACGATCACAAGACCGTCTGTCTGCGATCGTTTTTGCAAATCGGAGACTCGTGAGAAGGCGTGAGAAGGCTACCGTAAAAAGAGCACAGCAGAGAGGAGTAGAATAGAACTTTTCTTATCATCTTATTGGGGAGACATAAAAAGAGAACCGTACACATATGGTTACGAGTGTGGAAAAATTTAAACTTTTTTTTTACGTGACGTGATCCGGTGGTAGTAAAAATGTGTATCACTTTTGAACTTCCTTGCCGCTCTCTTTGAACTAAGCAGACCTATAATTTTCCAGTTCGTAATGCGGTTCTACGCGGTTTACGAGCGCAAACAGCGTGAAGCTACTATAATAAGATGAGGCGCGCGACCGTTGATCAAGTGCAAATTATGACGTTGAATGAGAGGAATGACAAATAAAGTAGTTTTTAGCTTTTTCTTATTGTTTTCTTGATTGAATTGAAATATTGACTGGAGGTAGAGACAAGCGGAAAATAAATGTGATTTTGGTTAGATGTCAATTGGGAATGGATTGGCGAATATTAGGTGTTTGCTTGAGAGAGCTTTATATTGATGTTGAGGCGGTTTCGTTAAGACAATTTTGTATTCCAAAGTAAAGTGGAAGAACGGCTAAAAATAATGTCATGATCGCTATACGGTCCTAATTGGTTTCGCGAAAAGTATGGCATAGAGATGGGTGACACCAATAAATTTTGTTAAAAACAAGATTTAAATTGCATAGTAATTTGAGCAGACCCCTAGAGTACAAATGTGATATTATAATGGCCGGCATCCATTGACCGCTAGATGTGACATTTCACCATTTGCGCCAGAGCTCTAGCACTTATTACGAAATATACAATTTAGGCACATTTTTCAATGTAGCGCAGTCCAGTGGGGAATGAGAAAATTGGAGAAAATAGCTGTCAGATTAAAAGTAAATAAAATCGTCGATAAAATTCGGAAATGTCAATTTTGTTCCGCTGGCGGGATATTATATGCTAGACTTCTAGTGGCCGCAAAGTTGTCATCAGGCGTTGAGTAATGATATTAAACCTCGAAATACTTATTTATAGTTCATACGTTGCACTGCACGTACAAAGTTCTGTCGGCACAAGTAATTTTTGAACGATTTTCAATGTCGGGACTAATCGAAATTAGTAGGAAATAATTTAGAATTCTGAAGCTACCTAAGAAGATATAGAATTTGAACATAAAAAAGCCCATCTAAAAGTGCTTAGGATGTTACCTGACCATTACATATTTTCTATCTGTCATCCTAACGTGTAATAAATCGTTTGAAAACTTAGGTCAAACATTTCTATTTCATTTCTATAAACACTCTCGCACTTTCAATGCAAATTTAAAATTGATTAACTTCGAAAACAAATTATATGATTACGCAACTCACGACTACGTCACTCCGACAAAAATCACAAGACTTCAGTTTTAACCAGAAATTGTGTTTTACTTTTAAGAGGACACTAATGGAAAAATTTATGAAAGCATCGTAAATTTGTTTATTTTCGTTTTTTGTAAACAGGTAGGTGCAAAGTAATTCTAACCAAATTTAATATTTTTATTTTTAGAAATCATTAGTATATTTATAATAGGAATGTGTATTATTATTATTGTGTTTTTGCTTAAAAATTTAATTAAATATTCATTAACGTGTCAAAATGTTATTAAATTTTGTTTATGTCTCTTTTGGGCATGATTTGCTGAATCGTTACTAAATAAATTCCATAAAAATGTTTAATACCTTATCGAGAGGATGATATAAAGGTTTTAACAAACATGTAAAAAAAGGATCGTGAGGGTGTTATTTTCTGAGAGAATACGATGGGTGATTTAACGACAGATTTTCATATGATTTATACTCGGGGTCCCTATGTTATCTCCTTTTCCAAAATCCCTTATTGGACATAATCTCTAATTTTTTTTTTTCCAAAATCTCCCGGGACGAAATCCTCTATGACAAAATCTCTCACAAGCAAACTAAAGTTTACATATACCCAACCTTGCCCCTACTCCAAATCCTACAGTGACCCCAAGCATTCGAATTGCAGGGGGACAACATGACCCCCCCCCCCCCATACGTATTTCACTTTTTGACCCCATGACCGGCGACAACATGCTTTTCTCTCGGTCTATTGGAGTAAGGGATTTCAGCACAGGGGATTTTGCACAGGGGATTTTGGAAAGGGGATTTTGGAAAGGGGATTTTGGAAAAGAAGATTTCATCACCAACCCGATGTACTCATAGTATATGTCTATTGGAAGAAATTATATGAGAAAGGAAGGTTTTGAGTTATTATTGTTTGAAGGAGAAAGAATTTTTTTAAAATTGTTCAATGTAGCAATCTGTACATACATAGTATTTCCATAAGGCTAAATTTTATCAATTCACAATAGCGAAAATGTCCATACAAAAATTTCTTTTGTGACCTACAAAATGTTTAAGGTGAAGGCTAAAAAATCACTAAACAAACGGCTATTAAATGATGTACAAGAGAAAGTTGAATGAATAGGAATTCTATATCGGTTGAGCTGAGAACAGTAGCCAATTTGTTTCAACATAAGCTAGAAGCACGAAAGTGCAGATACAACAGTGGGAGTTAGTGCAAAGTTATTTTAGTCCAAGTCCAAATCCATACCAAGCTTTGTTTTAAAATACCACCTATCAAGTCAAAGGGTTCGCTTTGCAAAATTGCTTAGCAGGCCCCGGCTATACGCCAGAATGGCCAATACAAAGCAAAGCAATATATAGATGGTTGAAAAACGAAATGCGTTGTTGATACTGTTGTCTTTGGTCTACAATAAAAAATTCAGAAAATTATTTTAAAAAAGACCTTTCACCCCAAGTTACCACTTCTACAAATCGACAGTCGCGTGGCAATCTACACCAGCTGAACTATGGAAGACAAATCGTTCAACTTAACTAGCTTTAGCTGGCTCAATAAGAAATTAATTGAGCTTTACTTAGCCCATTCCTGACATTTTAAAGGTGCAGTGTACGTCATATGTTTACGTCCTGTATTTATTTCAATTCTGCAAGTTTATCACATGTCACAAAACACGCCTGCTTTATAATTATTTAATCCCGTACTTCTAACATTTTATTAGCTTTACCTGCCAAACAGCAAGCCAACGATTTATTTCCATGATTTATGACCTTCATTTTTCAATATAAATTATCCCTTAAATATATTGCAGCGGAAACCTTCTGTTTTGCGACATAGATAAAACAAAATACACAAGCCATAAAAATCGTTTATTTACACACAAATTGTCACATTAATTCCATTTAACTTTGTTTGACATTTTTTTCTTCTTTACGACTGTGTACTAAGCAAAGCCAATAAATGTGAGAAGAAAAAAATAGCAGATCATAGTCAATATTGGCAACTTTCCACTACATAACGATTAATTAATCATAGACTCAAAGATCAACAGACGATGACGCAATCGAATCACTTGCACGAGTTTTATTCTGTGAATGAGTAAAAGCTATGCATCGGTCATATGCTTCAATGGGCAAAGATCAAAGAAAGTGAGCTTCTTTTCAGTACGAGGAAGGGACTTCACCTTTCGGTTTTGAATGACATTCTCGTAACCTTAAAATCAAATGTTAAACTGACCACTCAGCTCACATCGATCAAATTTTAGGGAAATTAGTGGCGACCGCGACGGGTGCACTCTACCTTTCAAATTGCTTGATGTGTTACTAATTGATTGATAAAAATAGGCAAAATGAATTACTCATATTAATCGTGGCCTTTTTTAATTGATGGGTATACATTATCTAGTTATGACTAGATCAAACTATTTCACAAGTTGCTTTTTGCAGTGGGCGGTGTGGGATTTACTAATTTATATTGCATTGCAAAATTATTTAAGTGTTGCGTATGAATTCAATTTGTTTGCGCTCCAACGATTTCTGGCATGCGATTCGGTCGTATTGGTGTCTATATCCTTACATATAATAAAACTGTAGGCATTTTCTTTGTCAGCTAAAAACTCGAAAACTACTGGACAGATTTCGATGAAACTTTTTTTAAATGTTCCTTAAGACTGTGAGACTGCTATAGGCTATGTCGTTTATAGCCACGTCCTTAGGAATAGTTTTTAGCCAAAATGTATTTTTTTAAGTGAAAATATATAAATACACATATACCTTGCTACGAATGGATGTTTATACTTTTGCGATCGTCAAACAACCACATTCGATAAGGGTTGATTTGTTGTCGCAGTGAGTGCTATGGTCAGTTGTATATTATGTAGGTATGTATATTATGATTGTATGTCCGATGAAGGATGGGGATGGGGTGAATCGTGCGTGCTGCAGAATGGCATGGGGTATATTAATAATCTTCATAAGAGAAGAGACGTATAATACAAAACAGGTTTCATTTCAGAATTTCATTCGATATGTGGTATGGTAATTGTGTTGGGTTGGGGTAGTTAGTTGTTTGGATTCTTTAGGAAGAGGGAAGCAAAGGAAAGGAAAGGAAATGCAGTATATTAAACAAGTAGCAAGATCAATGAGAGGGAGGGCGATGCAGAGGGTGCACATTATATATCCAATGCATTACATCCATTATCGCATATCGCCACGCAACGCAGTAGGAATTTTATTCTGATATGACGTAACAGGGTAGGGTTGAGGTAGTTGTTTGGATTCCATAGTTCTACTTTGGGGTTGTTGTCGCACATCGAAAGCAATTTTTCTTGAACAGATAGGTACTGTGTATGAGTGACTTACTTCTGTCCAGCCAGTTTGTGAAATATACATATATTATCATAGTAAAGACGAAAGCCGATTGTTAGATACATACTTAAATTGTTATTGATTTTAGAAGTGAAATTGAATACATAGATACATATTGATTTCTGAATTTAAACTTCATCAGCAAGGTAAGTTCGAAAAAATTAAGCTCTGATTTTAAAAAAAAAAAATTAAAATCGCTATTCCTTCGCGAGATAAAAAAACCGATTTTGCTGAAATTTTGTTGTGTTTGAGTGGGTCCCTGGATGGTTTAGATTCACAATTGGACCCGATAGGTGGCGCTGCAATTGGGTTCCAGGAAGTTTACTATTTTTTTTCATCTAAACGTTTGGACTGATTTTGATTATATTGTTTGTGTGTGAACAAAACAAAACAAGTGAGACACATAAATGTACTATTCAAATATGTATATTGTTATTAGTTTAGGTGACTGAATTTATTTTGGTTGTTTTGCCGTAACAGGGTAGGGTTAGGGTAGTTGTTTGAATTCCATAGGAAAGAAAATGCAGTATTACAAACAAGTAGCAAGAGTACGGCGAGGGAGGGCGATGCAGAGGGTGCATATATCCAATACATTACATCCATTATCGATATCGCCACACAACGCAGTAGGAATTTCAATCTTATATGACGTATGCATTTTTTGAAGTGAAAATATATACATACACATATACCTTGCTACGAATGGATGTTTGTACTTTTGCGATCGTCAAACAAAAACAAAACAAGACTAGCATACGTATACTACACATTCGATAAGGGTTGATTTGTTTTCGCAGTGAGTGCTATGGTCAGTTGTATATTATGTAGGTATGTATATTATGATTGTATGTCCGATTAAGGATGGGGATGGGGTGAGTCGTGCGTGCTGCAGAATGGCATGGGGTATATTAATAATCTTCATAAGAGAAGAGACGTATAATACAAAACAGGTTTCATTTCAGAATTTCATTCGATATGTGGTATGGTAACTGTGTTGGGTTGGGGTAGGTAGTTGTTTGGATTCTATAGGAAGAGGGAAGCAAAGGAAAGGAAAGGAAATGCAGTATATTAAACAAGTAGCAAGATCAATGAGAGGGAGGGCGATGCAGAGGGTGCACATTATATATCCAATGCATTACATCCATTATCGCATATCGCCACGCAACGCAGTAGGAATTTTATTCTGATATGACGTAACAGGGTAGGGTTGGGGTAGTTGTTTGGATTCCGTAGTTCTACTTTGGGGTTGTTGTCGCACATCGAAAGCAATTTTTCATGAACAGATAGGTTAGGTCCCTACTGTGTATGAGTGACTTACTTCTGTCCAGCCAGTTTGTGAAATCTATATCTATAGTATACATATAATAAAACTGTAGGAATTTTCTTTAGCCGTTAAAAACTCGAAAACTACTGGACAGATTTCGATGAAACTTTTTTTTAAATGTTCCTTAGGACTGTGAGACTGCTATAGGCTATGTCGTTTATAGCCATGTCCTTAGGAACAGTTTTTAGCCAAAATGTATTTTTTGAAGTGAAAATATGTATATACATTCGAGGGTTGATTTGTTTTCGCAGTAAGTGCTATGGTCAGTTGTATATGTAGGTACATATGTATATTATGATCGTATGCCCGTTGCCGGATGGGGATGGGGTGCGTGCTACAGTATGGCATGGGGTATATTAATAATCTTCATAAGAAGAGAGACGTATAATACAAAACAGGTTTTATTTCAGAATTTCATTCGATATGTGGTATGGTAACAGGGTAGGTTTGGGGTAGGTAGTTCTTTGGATTCCATATAGGATGAGGGAAACAAACGAAAGGAAATTCAGTATTACAAATAAGTAGCAAGATCTAGGAGAGGGAGGAATTTTCTTTTTCTTCTAAAAGCGCGAAAACTACTGGACAGATTTCAATGAAACACTCAAAAGTGTAATTTTAAATGAACCAAATATAATTTTGTGCGAGCGGGCAAGGCGAGCACGGGTCCAGCTAGTCTAAGCTAATTTTAAAATTAAAAAAAAAAGACAACAAATTGTTTCGATTGAGATTACTTTGTAAAAAGTTTCCGCTTCTACGCCATTGGACTCATATTAGATACGATTCATCTATCTTATAAATTTGTTTATCATTTTGTAGACGATAAAATACATTAATTATGTTGATGACGCGCTGGTAGATCGTGTTAAAAATTAATAGATTGTTGACAAAATATATTTTTTTTTTCTTTGTTTTATAAGGAATATACTAGGCGGTGGAAAAAAAAGACAGACGTTTTCATGAGGAAACAGTGGAGATTTTATTGAAAAAATGGTAGATGACAAGTTGTGGTCAGTTTTGTGTCACTCTTTTACGCTTTTCAATAATAATAATATTCTCTTCCATTGCATAGAAAAAACTTGTGAGAAAAATGTATAAAAAAACCTGATGAGAAAACAAAATCAAACTGATTTATTAGAATTTCCTACATCGGGTGAAAATTCTCAGGTTTTAGACAAAGAACAACTTATACAACAGAATTTAATGACCTAAATTGGGCAAACGATTAAAAAACTTTAAAAATGATTGAAAACGATTAAAAATGATGGGAAAAAATGTAAACGTTGAAATTATTGAACTCTCACTAAGCTCAAAATGATTGCTGATTGCAGTCATTGAAGCCGAACATGCATTTTTGAATTCAGTGGAGTTCAAGTAAAGCCGATGAATTGAATCGTAAATATACCAAAAATCATTGAACGGGAATTCAAGGGATGCATTTTTAAATTATGATTCTTGTAAGACTAATGTTCATACACACCATTTTCATTGTAAAACGTCGCAAACGAATATATCGTGCCTGTGGCTGCTGATGTCGCTGAGAACGAAAAAACTTCAACCAGACGACGCGACGGGCCACGCAATTCGACATCACCAGACGGACCCGACAGCGAATTTTAGACTTACACATGTGCCCGTACAAAGTGCAAACAGTGCATCAGTTAATGCCTGCTTACCGTCAGTCGCGTGTGCATTACTCTCAAGCCATCCTCAATCTCAACAATAAAGAGGACGATTTTGTGTCGAAAATCATCATAAGCCACGAGGCGCATTTCCACTTAAGCAGTTACGTCAATAAGCAAAATTTTCATTTCTGGGGCACTGAAAGTCCGCGTGTGATGCATGAAGAGCCATTACATTCACTCAAAGCCACTGTGCGGTGCGGCGTTTTCGCGGGAGGAGTGATTGGGCCGTATTTTCTCGATGACGTCATCGGTAATACGGTCACTGTTACTGGCGAACGCTAAAGGACCATGATAAACGACTTCTTACTGCCGGAATTGGATGAGCTGGGCTTGGTTAACATGTGGTTTCAACAAGACGGTGCAACTGCACACACAGCACGAGCCACATGGTTAAATCCTGGTCGCGACTTCTTTCTTTGGGGCTACTTGAAGTCGTGGGTGTATGCCAACAACCCTCAGACAATCGATCGCAGCCATAAAGGAGAATATTAGACATGAATGCAAACAGTTATCACCGGAAATATTGCGGAAAGTGATGGAAAATTCGATAAAACGGGCACAAATGTGTATCAACACTGGCGGCAGCCACTTGACGGATATCATCTTTTCCACTTAACAGAAAAAATTATAAAGGTCCAAATAAAGATTTTCATCACTCAAAATCTTTTTTTTTTATATAGTAAAAAAGTAATTCAAAAACAAAATTGTATCTATATTAAGATATCACAAAATGGAAACATTCGTGTCTTAATGCCATTTTGCACTAAAGAACAACATTTGAGCATCATTCTCCGTTCGATACTTTGTCAATAATCAACAACGTCTTACAAAATTGTAAGACCTTGTTGTAAGGTCTCTAGACTCTAGATTAAAACTTTTGTAAAAACAAAAAGAAAAAGATCACAAGTGACAATGCGCAATGGTTGAAGTTCAAAACATTAATTGCTTCTGCAATGTATCCTAACCACAACATCAAATGAACACTGTCCTCCCTAACTATAGTCACATGCACATTAATTGACAATGAAAAACTGATTTCAATAAGAATGAGCGCGTGTTGCTAGCAAGTACTTCTCTTTTTTTTTGTGTGTCTCAATTGCGCTGTCACGTACAATGTGAGTTCAAAAGTTTGGTATCCTTAACTCAATAGAAGTCATCAATTGTCATAAATTCTCTGCATGTGATCACATAAAGCTAATTTTAGTCATATGGACTCGGACAAAACTTAATTGCCATTAGAGTTCGGTATGTGGTCTTTGAAATAATTTAAATTTTCTCTTGCTTTTGAAGTAGGCGGAATGAGTTTATTTTTTTGCATCGCGGTACGATCTCTTTTTCACATTCCTTGGGTAGAATTGTTTTGATATTTTCCAAAAGGGGGCGTGGATGACGTACAAATGACGTCATAGGAGAAATCATAAACATTCCAAGACTAAAATAAAATGTTATGACTCTTTTAATTAGCGCTTGTACTCGAAGTTCAAAATAAAAATATCGCATGTGAGTTTTGCAAGTGCGTAGAAACAATAAATTCACTTGTGGTGGCGGCTGTGCGTGATCTTACTACTCGTACGTATATGGGAAATCACATGCTGGAATTTCATTATAATGTTTTTTGCAGGATGTGAGGTAATAGTTGTAGAATTGTAAACATACTGTTGTTAATGTTTTTAGAAGAATTAAACCAATGTGTCATTTTTATAGTGATCAAGCTGTTTCTAAAGAAAGCAATTTATCACAATGTAACCAATTTTTACTAATTGTCAGAGTTCGTGTTTTTTTATTTATTTACCTCATAATTCAATTCAATTAAAATTGTTAAAAAAAAACCTTATAAAATAACTATAAATATAGAGAGCTTAAAAAATAATAATTCTAACTTTATAAACAACAAAAATTAGATAAGATAAATATGTCCTGATGCAGCTTGTGCTAGAGTGATAAGAAGCACGCATTAATTTATTGGCCAGATATTTCCAGTCGAAAGTAATAGAATGATGATACAATGATCAAACGCTTCAGCAGATATTATAAGCGACATGATTTAAAACCATTGAAAGAGGGAATTCGATAACAGTCGATATTCGCATGCCACGGCTAAGCCTAAAAAAATCGAAAATGTGTGCCTTCGCCGACTTTTCGAATTCAACCCATTGTAGGTCATGTCTCATTTTGAAATGCCTGCAAAGTTTTAGAAGCAATGTCCCTTAACTTTGCGAGAGAAAAATTGTATGCACGACATTAGGTCTTATTTGCTTTGACGGTACGTAGATAGGTTCTAGCCAACAACTATGCGGGCGACGATGGTTAAAATATCCATCAAATCTATAAGATTTCTAGTTATGAAATAAATACGCAGTGTATCTCATTTCCGATAGCGTGAGCAAGGGCTGTGGCATCCCACTCCAATTCTCAACTGTAAACAGATTCGTAAAGATCGTACCAATTTTTACATGCTCACTTCTAAAATGGGCATCGGTAGTCATAAATAGGTTCACATTGATTAGACTTTCTGATATTTACTTTCAGCAGTCCTTCATCTATATATATAAAAATGAAGTATCCGACTGACAGATGATCAACGCTCAGCCTAAAAAATTTGCTCTACAAAGCTGAAATTTTGCACAGAGGTTTTTTTATGATGTATACAACCATTAAGGAAGGGGGGGTCAAAGTTTGTATGGGGAAATTTTATTTTTCATCCGATTGACTTTAAACTCGGTTTGTGTAAGTTAACATCAACACGAGCAACGGAAATGCTGACAAAGCGTCTGCCTCGATACAGCGAATTTCCACAGAAATTCATGTTGCAATTCAATTCAATACCTTAGGAATGCAAAGTACCGAGGTAAAATCGAATATAAAATTATTGATTGTAGTTAGTTAAGAAGTAAACTCAATAAAGGTCAGAGCAAACTGCTCTAGAAAAGATTTTTTTTATTAATTATTTCGGTGTAGTGATTAACTGGCGCCCAACGTGGGGCTTTCGAACTTACACGTTCAACATTAATTCGCAACTTCAGGAAAAGAGTTCCATCAGTAGTCCAATAACCAAGGATAAAAAGGAACAGAAAAGAGGTCCCCCAGTAGCCCGATAACCAAGGACAAAAAGGAGCAACTATAAAGCTGCAGCCGCCTGAATAGGAATAGAAGAACCACCAAAACAAAAAATATCGTTAATCAACACATGGAGCAACACTTCATACTATTATTGTAAGTCTAGCTCTAAGAAGTGAATCAATTTTTGAAATAATAAGAGAAATAATAAGAGTAAACAAGTGAAGTTAAATCCTAAAAGCACAACTTAAAAACCGTGTAAAGAAACCTATTGATTAATTAATTGATTTTATTTAACAAAACATTATTCAAACAAGTTTATTACATTAGAACTAAGATAACATCTGAAAAAATCGTTCCTCTTTCTTTGCCGTTATCTATTTCCATCCGTGCTCTTGCTTTTATTTCAAATTAGATACTTTGAAACGTTTCAGCCAATATGGCAAATCAAAATAACCTTATTAGGCCAGCACGCCTGGAACACGTCGCAGATCCACCTATCCCTGGCCCTGCTCCCCAACCTGCCCCCCAACTTGCTCAAGGTATTAATCCTAACGATTTAGTTCAACTAATCACCAGATTAGTAGCAGAAACGCTACAAATACAAGGAAGACAAATATTTAATTCGATAATGAATCCCGCGGCCGACATCAATAACGAAGTCGACCAACCCATCAACTTAGTTGATAATAATTTAGCCGACCTTGACAAAATACCAGACGTAGTTAAAAGTCTACGAGAATTCTCTGGGCAAGCTCATGAATTCAATTCATGGAAGAAGAGTGTTGAGAGAATAATCCAAATTTATGATCACGTTAGGGGTACTCCCAAGTACTATGGCATTTTGTCTGTAATTCGCAACAAAATCGTAGGACATGCCGACGTCGTGCTAGAGTCGTACAACACGCCTCTTAACTGGGAGAAAATCTCGAAATGCCTTACTCTTCACTATGCGGATAAAAGGGACTTAGGAACCCTTGAATATCAAATGACAACGCTAGTGCAAGGCAATAGCACGATTTCTGAATTCTATCAGATCGTCTATCACCACTTGTCATTAATCCTAAACAAACTGGGATCAATGGAAATGAGTCAAGATGCTATGAACAACATGACTCAATGCTACCGTGACAAGGCCCTCGATACCTTCGTCAGGGGTTTGAAAGGAGATCTGCCTCGCCTGCTTAGCATACGTGAACCAGCAGACCTTCCACAGGCCCTGCATTTGTGTTTGAAACTACAAAACGTAGACTTTCGCGCCCAGTACGCAAACAATTCCCACAGTTCTCCCAGATCGTCTCAACAAGCACCTCCAGTTCCCGCTAAAAGGAACAGTCCTCCAGGACCTGCACCAGCCCCAGCTCCTAGACACAATTTCTATCCCCACTTACTGCACAACCCTCGTGCTCCACAACAACCTCAACTCTATAGAGATGTCCAATACCAACCTAGGTACCAACAACAAAGAATACCACCAAATCAACGACCTCTCCCACCGAAACCAATGTCCATTGACTACTCCCTGAGGACTCAGAAAGTAGACTATCAAAATAGACCAAGGAATCAACAATTCATACAAAAACGACAACATTCGCAGCAAATACACCAACCACAAAAGATGCAGCGAATCCATCACACAGCTCAACTCGGTGACGAAGAAAAATCCATGGAAGACTACGAGACAGAAATTGCAGAGGAAGACCAAAATTATGACGAATCACTAGAAGAATACACTGAACAGAGTGGAGGAGAAAACTTTGACCAACACGAAGAACTGGATGACATCTATTTTTTAGACTAACGCCCTCTTCACTTCCTTATTTCGAACACATTTCTAGAAGTGGAGAGACCCTGAAGTTTCTTGTTGACACAGGTTCCAACAAGAATTACGTTCAACCACGTCACATAAAGAATCCCCTACTAAATGCTAAACCCTTCTACGCTCACTCCGTGGGGGGAAATATTAAAATAACCCATCATGCACTTATTCAACTTTTTGGCCCCCAAACTGACAAAATTACATTTTTTATTCTCCCTAGTCTTATTTCATTTGATGGTATCATAGGACATGACACACTAAAACATTTGAATGCTATCATTAACACAAGTAGAAACCATATGTCTATTCACCCTGGTTTCTCTCATCCAAGAATTTCCATTCCGCTCAAACAACATCAATCACAATTTGTCAATAACATAAATATTAGAACCGACCACATGACTAAAGAACAACATTCCGAACTTATTAAAATTATTCATAAATGCCCCAATCTCTTTTCGGAACCAAACGAAAAGTTAACCTATACCACCATGGTCAAAGGAGAAATTCGAACCACAACTCGAGACCCCGTGTACTCGAAATCATATCCTTACCCCATGGCACTTAAAAATGAAGTCGAAAAAGAAATACGGAAACTATTAGAAGACGGTATCATAAGACCATCAAGATCTCCCTACAATTCTCCTGTTTGGGTTGTCCCCAAAAAAATGGATGCTTCAGGAGAAAAGAAGTTTCGAATGGTAATTGATTACCGTAAGCTAAACGCTATAACTATCGCCGACAAGTATCCAATCCCTGAAATATACGAAATCCTTGCAAACCTTAGTAAAAATCAATGGTTTTCCATAGTGGACCTAAAAAGTGGTTTCCATCAGATCCCACTTAAGGATTCTGATATAGAAAAAACTGCCTTTTCGGTAAATAATGGCAAGTTCGAATTTACTCGTCTTCCATTTGGGCTAAAGAACGCCCCCTCCATTTTCCAGAGAACGCTAGATGACATTCTAAGAGACCTCATTGGAAAATGTTGCTATGTTTACATTGATGACATTGTCATCTTTGGGAAAGACGAAACCGAACATTTCTCAAATCTGGAAAAAGTATTTCACACCTTAGAAAAAGCAAATATGAAAATTCAGCTCGATAAATGCGAATTTTTCCAGAAAGAAGTAGAATTTTTAGGGTTTATTATTGGAAGATTCGGAATAAAAACCAATCCAAAAAAGGTACAAGCTATAGTTGATCGACCTATTCCTGAAAACCTAAAAGAACTTCGATCCTTTCTCGGAATGTCAGGGTATTACCGCCGCTTTATACGAGATTACTCAAAGTTGGCAAAACCACTGACATCCCTTTTAAGAGGGGAAGATGGACATGTGTCCGCAAATATGTCAAAGAAAAAACTTATTCAGTTGAATCAAGATGCCATCGAAGCATTCCACAAATTAAAAAACTCTCTCGCCTCCGAAGAAGTTATTCTTCAATATCCAGACTTTGACAAAAGCTTTCAATTAACAACTGACGCTTCCGACTACGCCATTGGAGCAGTCCTCTCACAGGATGATAAGCCAATCACATTTCTCTCCAGAACCTTAAGCAAAACAGAAGAAGGTTATGCCACGAACGAAAAAGAAATGCTGGCGATTATTTGGTCCCTCAATTCTTTGAGAAACTTCCTTTACGGATCCCGGAAAGTCAACATTTTCACAGACCACCAACCACTTACCTATGCTCTAAGTAACAAAAATACAAACTCCAAAATGAAAAGGTGGAAAGCCATATTGGAGGAGTATAATTATGAGCTAAAATATAAACCAGGTAAGGAAAATGTGGTTGCTGACTCTCTCTCGAGACCCCCAAAAACTGAAATACACTCAATGACCCCTACAGAACACAGTGCTGACAGTTCAGCGCAAAACCTAATTCCATCTGTAGAAATCCCTATAAACGTTTTTCGAAATCAACTTTTACTCAAGATAGGAAATGAAAATAGCTATCAAATCCAGAACCCCTTTGACAACTATACAAGACATATTCTGATACGCCAAGACTACTCAACAAACGACATCATTAACATTTTCAAGAGATACCTTAATCCAAATACTATTAACGGACTTCTAACAGACGAAATGACGATGGGACGAGTACAAGAAATTTATCCGTTACATTTTAAAGATTATCGTATTCGATTCACCCAAAAATTTGTTGAAG
The DNA here is from genome assembly GCA_949372485.1 of Cheilosia soror. NCBI lineage: Eukaryota > Metazoa > Arthropoda > Insecta > Diptera > Syrphidae > Cheilosia > Cheilosia soror. Next base: position 69,160,286 of record OX443564.1, read on the forward strand.
ACATAACCGGCCAAATAGAGCAAGAAGAAAAAATTCTGAAGATACATCGAAGAGCACATCGTAACGCCGAAGAAAACAGGATTCAACTGTTGGAAAACTATTACTTCCCTAAAATGTCCTCAAAAATTAGAACACTAGTTAACCGATGCGTAACATGCAAGGAGAATAAATATGACAGGCATCCTAACAAACCACATTTGAATCACACACCGAATACCCAGACTAAACCCGGAACAATTTGAAAAGACACGTTTAATTAACATCGAGAAAATTAAAGCAAAACAGGAAAAAGATATTAAATATCATAATAAAAAAAGAAAACCGCAGAAGGACTATCAGATAGGACAGGTCATTTATGTAAAAAACAACAAACGGTTAGGTTCAAAATTAACAAATAGGTATAGACAAGAAATCATTAAGGAAAATAGAAACTCTACAATAGTAACAGAATCCGGAAAAATAGTCCATAAAAGTAATATAAGAAACTAATTCTCTTTCAGATGCACCATCTATTTTGGTCGAGCGGAGATCCAGATCATGGATTTCTCAAACTCCCAAATTGTCTCCCTACATACAGGGCAAACAAAAATTCAAGATGGACATTTCAAGTTAATACATAGCATTAATCTTAAACAATATGAGCAATTCCTTTCCGACATATCACCAGTCCTTAATCTCGAAACAACCCAAAGTCAAATCCTTTTTCCCTTAATATCACATGAAATTCAACAAATCCGTAATCTTTTACATAACTTACAACCCAGAATAGCGAAACGTTCTCTAGACTTTATAGGCAAAGGTTGGAAATGGATTGCTGGCAACCCAGACCACGATGACTTTGTTACAATAAAAGAAAAAATTACAGATGTTCTAAAAAACAACAATAAACAGGTTATTATTAATGAATTGTATAACGAACGAATAAACAATATTACGAGAATCCAGAATGAAATCCAAAACTTACTTAAAAATAATAATAAAATAAATTATGAAATTATATCAAATCTCAAATATAAAATCAAAATTGTAAAAGAAGAACTAGAGAATATTAACTATGCCATTCATTGGGCTAAACTAGGTACAATAAACTCTTTTATATTGTCAAAAAATGAAATAGAATTAGCCACCAAAGTATTTAATGAACAAAAATTACCCTACACAACAATAGAAGAAGCCCTAGACTTTGCAGATATAAAAGTTTTAAGCAATAGTACGTCAATCCTCTACATAATAAACATTCCCTTAACAACGAATGAAATTTACGAAAATTTGTTAATAAAGCCAATTAAAAAGAAAAACATTGTAACAGAAACATTGTACGAGGTAATTTTAAGAAATAATGAAAAATTATATGGAACAACAAACAAATGTAAAACTTTTAACAATCTATCCATTTGTAACTCAAAAAATATTGTCAATATTACAAACGATACTTGCATTCCTAATTTATTAAAAAGTCTACCAGCTACTTGCAACAAAATAAATAATCATCATATTCCGACCATAGATGAAATATCAACGGGCATAATGCTATTGAACCAATTCATCGGCACCCTTGAATTTGATAACACAACACACAACCTAAATGGAACATTCTTGGTAAAATTCCATAACATGACCATCACTTTGAACGGAATCCAATACATCTCCAAAGAAGCCTCAATGATTAAACCACTTCCGGCAATATTGCAAACCAGTCCCAAGGAAAACGAATACCGTGAATTACTCTCACTAGAAATGATGAAGGATCTCCATATTAACAATACCAATAAGATCCACCTTCTACAAACAGAAAACGATAATCAACGAGTAACAACATATTCCCTCATCTCCGTACTAGGACTACTTATTACAATAGCGATCATATGCAAAATCTTGCCAAGAAGAAACAACACAGAAATCATAATTGAACAACCGACAACAAAGACGAATGGACCAGTAACAATCATCGATAGACTTTCCGTTCCTGAGGTCAACTATCTCCAATATCCAAGCAGCCCAAAGTTCAACAACCTACCATACTTCTGACGACCGATGACGATCGTTTTTTAGAGGGGAAGAGTTAACATCAACACGAGCAACGGAAATGCTGACAAAGCGTCTGCCTCGATACAGCGAATTTCCACAGAAATTCATGTTGCAATTCAATTCAATACCTTAGGAATGCAAAGTACCGAGGTAAAATCGAATATAAAATTATTGATTGTAGTTAGTTAAGAAGTAAACTCAATAAAGGTCAGAGCAAACTGCTCTAGAAAAGATTTTTTTTATTAATTATTTCGGTGTAGTGATTAACTTGTACTCTCTATGAGAAATAAAGATGATTAATTTGTCCTATTTTGGAAATTTTGCTTGAGGTCCGAGTTATTGGCGATGACCCCTTTTAAGGAGGGACCTTTTCTTAATTCACGAACCGTTCGTCGTATCGATTTGGAACATTGTAATGCGTCCAAACTTCATAGCTGTTGAAAATGCTGATCGCTTCATCTGACTCCATCGTACGTACTCAAAAGATATTCAACCAGAATTCTGTAAGAATGGGGTTATAGAGTGGTACACATCCTCCCGATCTTTCCGGTTGCATATGTTGCAGAGTGTAGGAAGATCTGGGCAGTGTGGACTATAATTAAGGATTGGCTAACTAAGAAATATGTTGTATTCCATAGATAGTGGCTCAGTCTGCTATAATGTGATCTTTGTTGAGATTCCCGTGCTTCACAAACTAATTGATCATATCTATATTTTTGAAGTGTTTTCACCAATAGGGCGTTAGACATAATTTTAAGAGATACTAACTGCTCCTTATGTACTTTCTTAGGTAGGTTTCCTGCGCGTTATATTTATAAAAATGACTGTGAAGGAATTTCTGTGTGTCAAATCCTGAGGACTGCGCGAGCGAAGCCGCGGGCAAAAGCTAGTGATTAGATAAAACAATTAACAGGCTAATTATTCCCCTAAAATTGTAATAAATGTCTTCCTTCCTATCACACGTCTTTTTTTCTTCCTCTTCCTACCCTTGACCACGAATATTGACAACCTTCTAATGTTTAATGGCATAAAAATGAACGAAAAACTCCTTAAAATTCGCATTCAAAAGTAAGTAGTATGCAAATGAAATCATTATTTTGACACCAAGAACACACAAATACACTATGGCGTATGTGGAATGTTTTATAATTTAACTCATTCCCGTCACGTTTTTAAGCAAACACTGCAGCTTTTTTCCAATAAAGAGTACTATCAGACACCAGGTTCAACAAAATTAACACAATTTGATAGTTGACATTCAATTTAAAAAGAGCTAACTGTATTAGAACTTGAAAATATTGAATGAGAAAGGTAAACTTGACCATGGGATTTATTTTATTTTAACAATACACCTCGAAATATTGTCTATGATGTTTACTAAAATATTCCACCAACTGTCTATAGTCACATAAGTGCTAGCTTCCGTTCCACACCAAAGTGTTAAACTAAAGAAAAGCAAACCCTTCCCTTAAATTTGTTTTTCTGTTATGTAAAAACTAGCCCCACTCAGCTCTATGCAATAAACATGAATTTACTTAGCTAATCTTACGCAATGAGGCATAGCTTTGGTAATAAAAAAAAAATTGATAATCCGCTTAAGCGCTCATGCAACACAAGAAGCGAATTTCAAAACAAAAGAACGAAGACACCAAAGTGAGCGAAATCGAATTAATCCCTCTAGAATGCCAACACCTAGTATCTAGACTTGTAAATCATTTCGACTAAAGCCATCCACCAAGCCTCTTGAACATGTGAACTTATAAATATTTTTGAATTTCCCTTGTTGTTATTTGCAGAAGAAGTTGATTACTCATGTGGGAGTTCAAACCAAAACAAACCGGCTATAACCACCTGGTGCCGGCATCTAGACTGCATTCGTCAGGGCAGTAGTAGTAGACATTTTGGGGTACTTGTACTGCCAGCGTATCTTTCATGTGGGAAGACTCTGATAACACCAATTAGTGTACAGCTAATACTTTTGGGAAGCAGGTGTAAATTAATCAGAATTTGAATTGTAGTAGAGCGCTAATGTGAAGTGTTTGGCTAAATATGTTATGAACTTGATTTAGATTACAAAAAGTTACACATACGCCAGAGTGTTTATCACTAAGTAAATACAGGCTTTGAGTGTTCTTGGTCCGAAAAATCTTAGCAACGGATTTATTGCTACATATTTATGAAGCGGCTATTTCAAGTGAACTATTTTCTGCAAGGCTATATTCATGTGGATACATGTCAAGGTCATGTGGTTAGAATTTAAGATTATGTGTTTATACTGCTTGTTGGGGAGAAAATACGTTGCAAATTGAATTTTTTTTTTTAATTTTCGGTAAACGAATTGAGGAGGATGCTGTTAATCGAACAGAAGCGCAAACATTTTGACGTATAGGATAGTGAACTCCCAGGTGCAATTTGTAACATGATGTGAACAATTTGGGGGCAGTTTTGCATTTCGCATATATATCGGCAATAAACAAAAACACATCGTAGCAACAACAACGCACAGAGGTTGATCTTCTCCTTCGTTCTAATCATCAGTTGGCGCACTTGTTTTTATCGCTCAGTTGACGCAAGTGGTAGTCAGTTGGTCAATTGACAAATCGAAATGCAAAGTTCATTTCCTGACAGGGGAAAGCAGAAATGTCTTCCCAAATGGATTATATACGAAGAATTGACTTTCAGAATTCAAATTATTCAAAAAATCACTTGAGTCTGATGATGAATGAAAAAATATTATTGAAATTGTTAAAAATTTAGATGACTCTTCGTTTGCCGTAGTGCTAGGTGATTTTAATTTGCCTTATATAAGTTGGTTGTTTTCTCACGAAGAAAAATGTATTATCCCATTTAATGTTTACAGAGCTAATGAAGTTCAAGTAGTAGACACTATGTCAGCTGGTAATTTCCGTCAACTAAATGAAATTCGCAACACAGTGGGAAATGTATTAGATTTAGTTTTTGTCAGTGAAGAGCTTGAAGCTACTGTCACTGAGGCCGATTTCCCCTTACTTGTTAACAGCATTCACCACAATGCATTGCAAATTTCATTTAATATGTCGGTATTGAATCCGCTGTCTATTGAACAATGTATTGAAAATACAAAATTTGATTTTTTAAAAGCAGATTATAATGCAATGAATAATTTTCTTAATAGTGTTGAATGGGAAAATATCATTGATTCCCGTAATTTAAATAATGCGTTTTTGCAATTTAAAAAAATACTTGAACGCGCGATTTCTATGTTTGTACCAACTAAACATGTAAAAAGATCTAATAAACCTGCATGGTTTAATAGGAGTTTATCTAGGTTGAAGAACTATACGTATAAGATGTGTAAACAAAGTAAAAACGATCCATCTCTGCGTCTTGAATTTTTGCGTTTGAAAAAAGAATACGATTTTTTAAAGAAGTTCGTCTACAAGAACTATGTTACAACCATTGAAACTAATATAAAACGTGATTCTAAAGCTTTCTGGTCGTTTCTAAATACTAAAAGGAAATCGTTAGGAATACCTTCTTGTATGTCATTGAACGGAATTTCAAGTAGTGATGTAAACGAAATTTGTAACATGTTTGCAAAATTTTTCCAGTCGAATTTTGTTAGTGAGCAAAATAATTGCAGTTTCTCGGGTCACTCTGAGCATATAACTGACCTAGGTTTTATTTCTTTAACAAATTATGAAATCCTCTCTGAATTGTCATTACTAGATTCGAGTGTCAGCGTAGCACCCGATAACTTTCCACCATTGTTATTCAAAAATTGCAAATATAGCCTAGTTGATCCACTAAGGATTATATTTAATTTATCCTTATCTACTGGCGAGTTTCTAGACTGTTGGAAATATTCGCTCATAACCCCAATTTTCAAATCGGGTTCAAAAAGATGTATCGAGAATTACAGACCTATAGCAAAGCTGCAACTGTTTCCTAAAGTATTCGAGGCAGCTGTTAAAAAAAGGTTGTACTCAGTTGTTCGCAACTATATTTCTGAACTTCAGCACGGGTTTGTAAATGGTAGATCAAGCGCTACAAACTTGGTTATTTTTACCAATTACTGTCTTGAAAATATTGAAAAACGTCTTCAAGTAGATTGCGTATATATTGATTTTTCAAAAGCCTTTGATCGAGTTCAGCACAATGTTCTTTTAAATAAACTTAAACTTTTTGGAATTCATTCTAGTATTTTAAAATGGATTGGCAATTATTTGACCAATCGCAAACAATTTGTTAAAATTGGAACCGCGTTTTCGAATGAAATTCGAAATTATTCAGGTGTTCCACAAGGAAGTCATATTGGTCCTCTTCTTTTTCTTCTTTTTATCAATGACTTACCATCTTTCGTATCAAGCTCAAAATGTCTTTTGTACGCAGATGATCTAAAAACCTACAAGAAAATAAACTGTATATCGGATGTCTTAGCGTTACAAAATGATTTAAACCGTTTAAATGACTGGTGTGTTTTTAATGGCCTTTATTTTAATATTAAAAAATGTTCGGTTCTTACTTTTAGTAGAAAAAAATTCCCTATATTTTTTAATTATAGAATACAAAATACGACATTGAGTAGAGTTTCAGACCAAAAAGACTTGGGGGTCATTTTTGACACTGAACTAAACTTTTCTTTGCATATTGACTACATAGTTGGCAGAGCTAATCAAATGCTTGGTTTCATTTTTCGAAACTCTAAAGATTTTAATGATCCATATACACTTAAAACTCTCTATAACACCTTGATTCGTTCGATATTAGAATACTGCTGTGTTGTTTGGAATCCTTCTTACCGCAATGCTGAATCTCGCATAGAGAAAATTCAAAGAAGGTTTACTAGGTATGCTCTACGAAAGTTCGACTGGAATAATAATCTTCCAACCTACGATGATAGATGTTCCATAATAAATTTGAAACCTCTTTCTAAAAGAAGGATATATTATTCCGCAATGTTTGCTAATGACGTCTTAACTGGCCACATTGATTGTTCGTTTTTACTGTCATCATTTAATATATATGCTCCTTCTCGTGTTCTTCGACCTAGGGAACATTTTTTCTTTATGCCACCTAGACACAGAACAAATTATGGTCAGAATGATCCTATCACTAAAGCTTGTGTAAATTACAATAAATACAAAAACCTAATTGATTTTAATATGAGTAGGGAACATTGTAAATCTGTAGTCTTAAGTAAACTATAATTTGTAAAAACGATCTCATTCTTGTATTCTTGTATAAACTATTGCAAAGTAATCTAAAATAAGTTGAACTTGTAAGATGAAATAAATAAATAAATAAATAAATATAAATAAATAAAAGAATTAATGGTGTAGTTCGAAATATCATTCCTACCAAAGTGACTGTGTCTACGAGTTGTTCAATTTCAAAATTCCTATTCGTATTAGTATTCTTCTTCGAAATTCGTTACTCAAATTTCTACTACGACGGATTCTGTGACAGTTCTTTCCGAGTTCGTAACAAAATTCCGTGTACGACGGATTCTGTGATAGACAACATGTGATAGACATGGTTTTTAATGTTATTCTCTCAAAAGCAATAATTAGATACGACATTTATTTCTTATAATTTCTTTCTTTTTTGTTAACTTATACAAAGTACTTAGAAAACTATTACAAAAATTAGTGACATTTTTATTTTATAAAAAAAGTGCTAAATGCCACTTCAATTGGCGTATACAATACCAGATTCGTAGACTGAAATTTGACAAAATTTTCCAATAGAAACTGTCAGGGGCAATCCCAACTAGCGAGGATCGTTGTTACTCCGCGCTTCCTCACTCAGTAATTCGCATATGCATCTTTTTGACATATTAAAACTCTCCGTCGCGTCGATGGGATTAGACGTATATTGCATTACATTCATTTTAAACTACAAAACATATTTGTTGAAAAACGAACTCGCCTCCCTATCGTTTGAGTACATTTTTAAAACACCTCTTACAAGACACACACCGGTTTACGATTAAACGCACAACAATATTTCAATGGTAAAAACGAACCAAGTCTGAGAAAACCGACTTAATTATGGGCCACCCTGTAGAAATAGTATCACTAAGGCATTGTGTAGAAAACATTCAATTTAAAAAAAAAAAAAACTCCTTTTGTAGACAATCTACCACAATGCGGTTGTGAAGTAGACACTGAATACAAATCTATGTCGCCAAAACAAAAATTCAAGAGCATACAGCACGACAAGGGTTGACGTTCCGTACCATAATAATTTGTGACGCATAGTTATTAAATTGACTACTTAATGTATTCCGAAGGGGTTGTGTGGAGTTCTAGACGATATTCTTACGAATGGTGTTGGCGCCTGTACGCATAGAAAGACAATAGTCATGTGTTTTTTGGCACCGCAACTCAGAAGGGATTAAAGTAGAATATTTTTGATGTGCGGTTTAAGATGACAAAAGGGATTTTTTTTTTGGTGCAAAGCTCTGCTGTGTATTATGTCTTTAATTTAGTTTGACGATTTTTTGTACAAGAATGTCTGACAGTTTCAGAACGAAAAGATCAAATGGTATTTTAGGCCACCGATTAATACCCGCCAGACAATATGAATTGCGCAGCCTTTCGTTCTACTGAAGATCTGTCGAACTATGTAACTTATGAGCCAATCGAATCCAGAATCTTGGACTTAGGCTTTTGATCGGGTCTGACATAGAGCCCCACTATGTCAAAGATGTCTGAAAAAAATCTCAAAACCTTGGAAAAGAAAATTTGGTTGTATTTAATGCAAAAAAGACACAGCTCACCACCACTATAAATTAAAATGCATCGACTGTACCACAGAATAAAATGGACGACCAACCCAATCATCCCCAGGAATCCATGCAGGTTCTTGGAGTCACAGTTAACTCGGAAATAAAATGTCACTTATCAAAAATCTCAAGATCAGCATTATCAAAGTTAAGTTACCTAAGACCACTACTCTCCATTTCGTTCCGAAAGTCAATCCTATTTTCGTTACGCTTTTGAAATCGTACTTTGTAATACATACTTTCGATTTTCCGCTTTTGACATTTGAAAATTGCATTCCGCTTTCGAAATAGAGAATACCAAATATTCCTTTTCGGAAAATTTCACTTTCGTAACGAAATACAGAGTAGGACCCCAGGGCTTTAATATTCCACCGACATTAAATCAACAGCCAGTGGTGTGCAGGAGACCAGTCGCTGACCTAAGCCAAATCCTTGGGTACAATGGCAGATATTCAGAGGAACTTATCGAACTTATTCTCCGAAACGACAGACAACCAATACACAACTTCTTTGGCTACAGGACAAGTGAATTTGGAACTCACTTCCTTACAACATATTTCCAGAGGGCTACAACTAACAACACTCCGGACATCTGCAAGAGGTCCTCGTCTTTCCTTCTGTCTCTCAGGAGAATCGACTGCAGACTTCTTGTGGGCGTTCTTTCGGGCCACCAAGCTTTTGCCAAACACTTAAATGTGTTGGGCTTGAGCAACACCACCATCTGTCCTGCTTGTGGAGAGGATGACGATACAGCGGAGCACTTCCTCTGTAGTTGTCCTGCCTTTGCTCGCATCAGGTGGCGGATCTTTGGGGCTGACGTGGTGAGTGCCGAACATCTAAGCTCTTCATCACTGAAGCTCCTTCTCATCTTTCTTCGAAAGACGGGAAAACTAAGTACAGCAATGTAAGGTGTCTGTTTGGCAGTACAATGGACCAGTAGTTGTGTCTGAGTGCTCCATCGGATAGTAACAACCTCCGACAAAGAAAAAAAAAAAAAAAAAAAAAAAAACAACAATTTAAGCGCAGAACTAGTACATAGATGGAAACAGTAAAATGTACAGGAATTAAACTTTCTAATACGTTTTTTTTAAGCTGTCTGGAAACAAGCTCGTATGACGTTTGAATTCTGTACCATTTACACCCATTGCCAGTTATTCTGAATTCATTAATAACTTCTTACATATTCACCCCTATTCCCGTTGGCGTTTGTCGTATACGACTCATTTTTCGTGGCGTTGTAAAACGATGTTCAGATTTTTTTTTCTACTTTTGCTAACAATTGTATTTCCTTATCTATGTGTTTGACATCATTTCAATTCATTTGTCTCAAAAAAGTTAGAAACACGGACTAAAAAACGAAGTGAAACACGAGTCGTTTACGACAAACGCCAACGGGAATAGGGGTGATTAATGATATTGTTTTCCTATCTCCACGCCATGTTACTGTACAGTGAAAACGACAAAACGGACGTAACAAAGAGCCATAATCGTTTTTACCTACAAAAATGACCGAAACAACAATGCAACGTTTGGATAATAAAAATTAGTCCATAAAAGTATTGCTCATCCTTTATCCTCTTGAAACGACGAAACACATTTGACACCGATACTGGCCAACAAGAATAATAATTGATCGAATAATTTTTATTTATACGGTAGGTGCTCCCTTTCTATTAATCAAGTTAATTAAATTTATATCTCTATATATATAAAACAAAGTGGAAAAAAACTGTTTCCCTCTGTCGCCCGTAATTTTCAACCGATTTTGTTGATTTTTTTTTTTGTAAATGTCGGTAATTACGGTGATTGGGTGATAGGCTGAACAAATTCAAAATCGGACGAAGGGGCGTGGCACCTCCCATACAAAAAAAAACATTCAAAAGCGTATATTCGTAATCGTAAACTTACAGATAATCTTAGGTATTGGCCGTAGAGTGCTGCTTTGAGGATTGGTCAAAATCGGACTAAGGGGCGTGGCACCGGTCATAAAAAAACACTCAAAATCGTATATTTCGAAAACCACAGAATCGATTGAGATCAAACTTACAGATAATCTTAGGTATTGGACCTAGAGTGCTTCTGTGAAGATTTGTCAAAGTTGGATAAAGGGCGTGGCACCTCAAATACAAAAAAATTAAAACATTGTCGCCCGAAAATAAATAAAATAAAATAAAAAATAAAAAAGCAACAAAATGCCTGGCGAAGCTGGCGGAGGTTCAGCTAGTAGTTATATGTATATTTTTTACCAGGTAGGTAAACAATAATAGGTTCGTTTTTTTGGCTATTCTTATGTAGGCTTAGCAAAGTAATTTCATACAAATACAATTCTATTGTTGTGACTAAAGTTGATTGTTTTAAGGAAATTGTCCTTAGAAAAGACAAGACGACACTTGAGAGTTGATGATGTCCAATATATTCGTATACTTACGTGCGATTTACAGATCTGGTAACCAAAAATAACTGCAGATGATTTAGATTTGGATGATATTTAATGTATTGTGATTAACACACGCTATAAAATCAAAAGCACAATCACCCAGAGACTTATCCACTTATTCACAATGCCTATAAGTATGCCAGGGACAAACGCGCTAATTATAAACTTATATTTTTCTGCAATCGAATAGCAACAAAGAAAGGTCAAAATCAAAAGATAGAAAAAGCACACGTGATGAACGGACCACTAGCCATTGGCAATAAGAATTAAAGTGTGTATATGAACACATTTGTTTATATAGCGAACAACTCTGTGGCATATGAGTCATATGATGGCAATATTAAAAATTGAAGCACTACGTCATGTATAGGAGAAACAAAACGCGCCTTTGAGTCTGCCCATTGAATCGAATTAAATAATTTTGATAAAAAACAAAAACACTATTGTTGACGCGATAAATTAGCAAAAAAAAAAAATATTAAAAATCTCTAATTTAATAAACGAATTAATTTCTATCCTTTCGTAATCCGAGCCGCATCTATGCCGGGTAACCGAGTGCCTGTTTACAACTGGTACGGCGGATTGTTTTGTTGGCTCGTTCGCTTCAATCAATTAGTGAATCAGACACACGCATACACCAAGAGACTAGAAACACCAACAACAGAAAGTCAAACGAAAAACCGGCTAAAGTAAGTTAACCCAATGACATTGATAAATCGGACGCGTTTGACGGTTGCTTACTTCAAGCTTTGGGTTTTTATAAAGGTTTTACTTTCGATGAGAGATAGCATGAGCAGTCGAAATCTGACACATGTTCAAATGGGGGGTTGGTATCGATTTTGGGACATGTAACGTTACGAGTTATAGGTGACACTCTTCCCGCCGACATTTGTACGGATTCTTTAATGTTTTTTTTCCCATCGCCGTCTTCGATTAGTTTTTTGGAAGCCGTGAAATATAGACAGAACACGTGCCAAGAAGAAAATTAGGACAAAACCACCCTTCCGTGAGAAAAAAAAAGGAAAGGGGACAAGAGTTTTGTGTACAGTACAACTAGGCAAAAAAAGAATTCAACTAGTCGTTGGTGTTGTAGCATGACGAAAAGAAATAAACGAAAAACTTCATGTAACGTAAGTGGTAAGAGATTCATGCTGTTTCATAAATTGAAGGCGTAGGATAATTGCGTGACCCACTGATAGAATGCTCGTGGATTTTGGAATAGCTATTGAAGTATAACATGCGATGGAAGAAAATTGGCCGCAGTTCTTTCCACACAAATTTAACGATTCTGGGCCTTACCAAGCAATTTATTATATAGACATAATTTAACGAGTAATCTAAATCTTTCCAATCTAGTTAGAATAGATAAAATGATTCGTTGGCTCTTCCCCATTAGATCGAAATTTATAAGTTATTTTCGGTGTGGGCTAAGATGAATCAAGTATGCTTTAAGTTCACACTTCAGCGGTAAGGCAAATATATACACATAAGAGAAAAGGAACTGTCAAAAAGAAAATTATGTATTTGAAAATGGCGAAAATGCATAAGACTTTGAGTGCTAAATCTTATTTGCTTATGGAAATCCAGTGACAAATTTTATTTCCATTTTGCTCACTTTTTAACAACTTTTTAGAACACAATCACCCCTATTCCCGTTGGCTAAACAACTCGCATTTCACTTTGTTTTTTAGTAGGTGCTTGTAAATTTTTTGAGCCAAGTGAATTAAAATGATGGTGAACACATAGAGAAGAAAATAAAATTGTTAAAAGTAAAAATCTGAACATCGTTTTACAACGACACAAAACAGAGTCGTATACGACAAACGTCAACGGGAATAGGGGTGAATAGCTCACGAACCATATGTCGCATTAATTTGAAACTTTTTATAGAAAAGTAAAAAATCTCTTACCTAACCTAGATATATTTCGCAATTTTTTAAAGCTAGCCCCCTTTCCCCCCTTTTGAGGGGTAAACTATTTAAAGTATGTACTTTTTTAGAGATAGATAGAGAATAGAAAGTATCGTAACATATCGTAACCGGGCTGCTAACTAAATGCTAGGTTCCACATTTAATTTTCACTCGAAATGAAATCGGAAATGAATTTTTGTGTTCTACATTTCAGTGTATTCGATTTCAACTTCAAAATTTTCTGGATTGAGATAAAGTGAAATTGTGATTTCGAAAAAATTTCAGAGTTTCCGATTCGCTCGAAATGCAGAACACTGAAAACGAATTCCCTCGATTTCTGGAACCTAGCTGTAATTCATCTCGACCATTTAGATCGCAAAAAAAAAAAACATGGAACAGAGATCACACCAAAACCGCAATAAATTGTGTTGCTCTCAAAGTTTCTTTCTTGACGTAGCTAGTCTTTTTTTGTTGGGTTAAAATTCTCCAAAAGTAATACCATTGATCCCTTCGTATGACCATGAATATTAAAACAGTCAAAAAACAAACAAATGTGGTTTTTGAATAACACAAATATGTACTTTTACTTGCATGTGCGTGGGTGTACAACGAATGCACTCATAAACGAATTTAACGAATCTGTTGAAGAAAATGTTTTCAATTACCAGCACCATAATTAAAAACAAAAATATCTGCATATCCGTTCCAGTGTGGTTTAAAAAAAAAATATTCAAAATAATTTGTTTTCTCGCCTTTCGGTTCAAAAATTTGAATCAGTGTTTTGTGCTCATCTTTATTGACAAACAGATTCACGTCAGTAATATGAACAACTCAATTTGTTTCCACTTAGCGCACATCCCAATTAGCACCACATAAACATCTGGCTGTGGAATGAATCTGAAAATAGTACGAAAACGAACTGTAGCTGTGTTGAGATTCAAAATAGAAATCTAAATTTTAAAAATAAATTGCTAAACTGCCTTATGACGTCAGTGGATGAATTCCTTTAATTTAATTCAATTGTCCGTGTCCATGGATGAGATTGCATATCCGATGATGACGCACGCATACGCATAAACTAAATATAGAAGCGTGTAGTTATTAGGTTAGATATTTTAATTAAGTTTCCATTACTCTTCAGATACATTTTCTCGCATGGGTACTCGTATTCAGATCAGATGTTTCCATGAAAATTTCCATCAAGTTGTACGATTTCTTCTTGAAACTTGTCCCCGAGTTGTAAGATGAATAAAGTGGTCTCGTTATTCAGGGAGCTCACATACTATCTATGAATGCAAATATTGTCTAAACAATCAAATCAATATTCAATACAGTGACAGTCCGCCCCCATCATATAGTGACGAGGGGGTGGTGCAAATTTCTGAAATGCAGTTCTATCGATTTTTTTTGAATGCCTTGCATGGGCCTCCAATGTTGCTGTAGATAAACACCAGAAGTATTATTTGATTTCACTAGTAAAATATAGATTTTTTTTTTAAATCTACTACGCATTTTTTTATTTATTGCTTTTTGAATGGAAAATTTGTGCATAAATAATGAAACGATTGTAATGCAATTCTAACACACTTCTGGGAGATACACATCGTTTAGTGGATCCGTATAAAGAGAAACTACGCCCAATTCATTTCAGAAGTTTGATATTTTTTTCAGTATTTAAATTTTACCAACCTTTTCATGTAAAGGTTGAATGATTTATTCTTAAAGAACAATTTAATTTACTTTTAGAATCGCGCAGTTGCATGTGGTCGCTAAATGGTGACTGTTGACATAATTTTTACTGATAAAACTGATTTTAGGGATAACCTTCAAAATATTTCGCATACACTACCACAGAGGGCATTATAACCAAGGATATATGCAATTTCCGAACTCTTCC
Organism: Cheilosia soror; assembly: GCA_949372485.1. Taxonomy (NCBI): domain Eukaryota; kingdom Metazoa; phylum Arthropoda; class Insecta; order Diptera; family Syrphidae; genus Cheilosia; species Cheilosia soror. The sequence continues at coordinate 69,175,327 of OX443564.1, forward strand.
AGCAACTTTAACAATACGTGCCCGCCGCCATCTATCAGCTCACAAATTAAAATCCTCCCCAACGAAATTGAACCTTCACCCAAAATTGCCGGTGTATCCCTTGTAAAAACAACTACCACTTGACTCACCCAGCGCAGATAACAATACTACCACCCACTAGCTAACTAATTCCATTTCACCAGTAAATTTCCAAAGCCAGAAATAACCTTGAGGTAACCACAGCCAACAACTACCTACTTACCTACATCCAAAATCATACAAATGAATATAATTTTGGTTATTTTATAGCAAGGAAAAACTCATAAACATGATTTAGAGATAATATAAATACAACTGTGTTTGGCATCGGTTTTATTTTGCCAATAAAAAAAAAACATACCCACCACCTTTTGCGAATTGTACGGATGAGTTTCATGTCATAGACATTAACTATTTAACAAAAATATGTATCGCAAACAAATTGTCTCCCCATGACCGAACGATAAACGATAGGAATATGTAGATATATCCACTGACGTGCTCGCTGTCACGTACACACACACAACAAAAAAAGAAAATATTTTTTTTCGAAAGGTAACATTTTCCAAATGCTTAGATACACCCGCTAGGAATTGCATCGTTCATGACCTTTTCAAGGAAAATTTCGAATTCAGATAAATGTTGTAAATTTTAGGGGTTTATTTTAAAACATGAGATAAACACCTCACACCCCTGTAGTCATAAGTACAATTTGATTGATATATAAAAATGTGTCTGACAATTTTCGTAATGGAATTATTTTGTGTGTAGGGTGGGTAATTCATTCGTCAATTACCCTTGTGATGTAGATAATACAGATAGGACTTGTGGAGTTTACGGTGGTTGGTTCGACGTGTGGGAGTAAGTTATAATGTAAAGGTATGCCAAGAACACGTAAATGTAATTGGCTGTTGTATGATTAGTAGAATAACTTCATGAAAAGGCTCCTGTAAAGCGTGACGATAATTTAATTTCAAGTACATATATGCATTCTATAATTAAATTAATTTATTTCATTTACAGTATGCCTAACGGGTTTTTCAACAGGGACGCTACAAAAGTAGACCGGCAGGGACAGCAAACGACGCCGAATTTCTTGCCGCTCTTTTGACATTTCTCTTCAGTAAGGTTTGCCATTTCATGATGGAAAGATATACGAGCCAACATAACGAGTCGAAATTATTAAAATTTACTACCGAAATTCGGAGTCAGTGGCCTCAACGTTAAGAGCGCTACGTCCAATATATGGTCGTCATAATCGTCCTAGCAGATCAACAATTGAGCGTCTAGTGGACAAATTTGAATCCACAGGCACAGTACAAAATGTTCCCGTGCCAGTGAGACAAATAAGTGCCCGTAGTGTCGAGAATATTACTGCCGCTGAGGCTTTAGTTGAAAAAAGCCCAAATGTGTCTCTCACACGTCGTTCTCAAGCGTTGGGCATCTCTGTGACGTCGTTGTGGCGAATTTTGCGAAAAGATCTTGGCCTACATCCTTACAAGATTAAATTGACGCAAGAACTGTAGCCACTTGACCACCATAAGCGTCCTATGTTCGTGAATTGGGCTGAGCAACAACTTGAAAATGATTCGGATTTTAATCGAAAAATCATCTTCAGCGATGAGGCTCATTTCTGGCTGAATGGCTTCGTCAATAAACAAAATATGCCGTATTGGTCAGGCAGCAATCCACACGTACTCCATGAGTCATCATTGCATCCCGAAAAAATTAAGGTTTGGTGTGGTTTATGGGCCGGCGGCGTCATTGGGCCGTATTTCTTCCGTGATGATCAAGACCAGCACGTTACTGTGAATGGGAATCGCTATCGTTCAATGATAACCGAATATTTTTGGACCCAATTGGATGATATGGACTTGGAGGACATGTGGTTCCAACAGGACGGCGGCGCCACAAGCCACACAGCGAATGTTACTATCAATTTATTGGAAACCAAGTTTGGAGAACGTGTTATCTCACGAAATGGTCCAGTCGCTTGGCCGCCTCGGTCGTGCGATTTGACGCCGTTAGACTATTTCCTGTGGGGCTATGTCAAGTCTATGGTCTATGCCAACAAGCCAGCGACGATTGATGAACTTCATACGAAAATAGAACGTGAAATTGCAGCAGTATCGGCCGATTTATGCTTGAAAACCGTCGAAAATTGGGTTCAGCGTCTGAACTTCTGCAAGCGTGCCCGTGGTGGCCATGCAAAAGAAATCGAGTTCCATACATAATGGCATCGAACGTACTTTCACAGGAAGAAAGAATTTCATTGGTATACAAAACCTTTTTTGTTTTATTTAAAAAAAACTTTTGTAGCGCTCTTATTGAAAAACCCTGTATATGTGTAGTGTATCTAAAAGTTTGCTTGAATTAAGACCAAGGAAATGTATGTAATTTTAAGAAAGATTTGGCAGTGTCAGTTATTTTAGTTTTTATCTAATTCAATAAGTGACTTCGGTCCGTCTGACAAAAATACCCGATTCACCCTCTGAATGTGTCAAGTTTTTATATTACCTGCCTTCAAATTTTGCTTGGCACAATCTGACTTTTGTGTCAGTCTCGTTTTGTGTTGACCTAGTGCAGCAATTGTAAGATGCAGAGCGAATGTAAACGCCTCAGTCAAACTTTCTAGCGCAAAGGAGAAAAACCTCGCCTAAGTTGGCGTGCGCAAGTAAAAAAGGACGTCAACCAACTTGAATTCGAGGAAGTCTAAGTGAAGAAACTAATCAAAGGGACTTGTTTATTAAGCATCCATCGCGAATTGAATATTTTGAAGACCTTCGTGGGGCGCTGCTAATAACAAAAAGGTAATTGTTCCTTTAAATATTTTCTTATAAAAATGGTCATTGTTCCTATAAATATTATCTTATAAAACTCTTTTATTCTGAGATTCATTAGAATTGATATCAAAATTTAACATTAAGTAGTAATTCTACTTTTAGAAATGAAATGATTTTTTTTGTTTCAAATTTGATAAGTTAAAACGTGAGCTAGATAATTGTGATTTTTTATTTATAATAATTGACAGTGAGATTGCGTATTAAAAACAATTAATCAAAATTGACACACTTGAGACTGCAATCTTTTTAAATAATCTTATCCAATTCGGTCACTATTCTATATTCGGTGTAAAGTTGAAGTGAATTTTGTCTAATAATAAAATCAAAATTTGTTATTTGGAATGTCAGCAGATTTCATGACAAGAGCTTCGATTTTTAATCAGTTATTTGGTGTGACATTTCTTTTACGGAAAAATATCAAGAATAACAAACCTTTGTAGTAGTGTATATCGTTTTTTTCTACGTACGATTCCGTCAAGTGTTATTTAGACAACAATCAATTTTGTTGTATTTACACGCAGAACAGAAGTGAATTAAACAATTAATAGACTCTTAGCCTTTGTGACATTAACCTCATTTCGAAAACATTAATATTCGAATAGCCTACTAAGGAAGGTATAAGTAAGTGTGTACATTATGTTCAATGTACATGCATACATTCACCGGATATGGACAAGTTGATTAATTTTGTAGCCTCGGTGCAACTTTATTTTTATGCGTACTTGTGAGAGAGTTGAAAGGAGGATGATATCTTGTACCGTATTTAATCACGCTTGCATGTACGAAATGCATCTGTAAATGTGTCTTACTTCAATAATCATTTCTGATTTTAACTTGAATCAGTTTACAATAGCTATATTTTTTATCGTCTTTGCAAGTTTAAGCCGAGTATAACAATGGTACGTGGACCCAGTTTAAGTAACTGAAGATCTTGTTTTAAACAAGTATATTGTTATTACTAAGGTACCTACTACCTTTCATAGGTTCAGATCATTCTATTCTCTTTCCGGAAATATTTAGCCAAATTGTGTTATTTTTTTGCAGACACTATGTCCCCTCTATTTAAACAGTGTTGGCAAAAACCACATCACACTTCAGTTGTGTAAAAACAAAACATACTCGTACGCAAAGCCGATAAAGGCTCTAAAAATAGAACAGATGTATGTATACAGGCATATTATGGGACGACTCATATCTAAAGTGGCTTATACAATATACATCCTCTACAGTCTACATCTACACAATGTTTTGATTACTGAGCATTACAATCGGCTTACGTAGACTTGTGGACTTTGTTCCTATGGTAATAAATGTGCACTTATTATATACATATCTACTTTTTTTTAGAGATTTGTTCAAGATAATCGAATCAAACGAACGATCCGCATAATAACCACGTCTGTCATGAAACATGGAATATAATCGATTTTTAATGTGCGGTAGTTACCAATTTAATAAATTTCATGTGATAAGGAATCAAAATAAATACAACTGGTGGGAGACTTTTTCAATTATATGACGAAGCACATCATAGCGGGATGTGTGTGTATGATTTTGGATTGGCTTAATGAATCAGATTATATATGCGTCTCACGTTATGTTGATTAAATGAAATTATATTTGGAAAAAATATTTCATATTTATTTACCAAAAGATAAGTTTCACAGTAAAATAGCAACGCATAATAGTTTGTGATGGTTAACTATGCGACAGCTTCTGACAGAGAAGAATGCTTTTGGGAAGTTCAACAACGTCAAAAATATAGGGCAGTTGGCTTCCCAGATCCTGCGAATATTGTGGACAATAAGTAAAAGTCCAGTATTCCAACTTCCTCTTGCCCGGAAGCCAGATTGGGCGGAACTCAAAAGCTTTTAGAATGGTATTCTTAAATGATTTGTTTATAGAAAAAACAACTGTAATATTGCGATTAGTCTCAATTCCGATTAATCCTGTTTTACTATTTATTTATAAAAATTATTTTAACCTTTTCTACGAGAAGGGGAAAACACAAGGCGTAAGTATCATAGACGGGTTGTGGCAGAAGCACATCCGTCAATCTTTTGCAAACATTTGTGTAAATTATTTACATTTATATTGATTGTAAAGTTGCATGCAATAAATAATTTAGTATAATATATAGAAAAGCAATACTTACAACGCAAGCCTTAACGGACTTCCAAATATTCCTTGCGAAGACTTCAATTTTGATGAATTTATATTTTTACACACTTTACGTTAAAAAGTTTGCACTCTCCCGTTCGGGTAAAAATCAGCTTTTACCCGTTTGGAAAACAAAAATACAAACAAAACTAAAAATCAACAAAAACTATTTTTTTTACAACTTTGAGTTTTAAAGTAGACCCTCTTATTATTTCGTTTTCTTTTAGACACCACGACCTCTTCTCTCTTGTAGAACCTCTATATTATCTGAACTCTTTATGATCCTCAATCCTTTGCAAGATTTCCTAATTTGGCACCAAAGTAAACGAGTTGTGTTGTGGAAATTCTTTAAAGCCCTATGGATGCTTATTGTTGGTTGTCGTAATTATTTTTATTTTAATAGAAAATGTGTCTGGATTGCTCTCTTTCTCTCTCTATGTTTCTGTCTGTCCACAAACTCGTTAATGACCGTCCACGTTCCACTTAATTAGATCTTCGTCGTACACACACTCTCTCTCTTCGTTCGTTGTCCTTCAATCCACCAATCCCGAAAAGTTCCTATTTAAGTTTGATTTTTTTCTTAACCTTGTACTGTCGATTGCGTTGATCTATGGCAAATTCATATCGCGATCTCTGCACATTTTCGCTGCTTAAATTTTGATAATCTACGCCGAACAATCGGAAAACTCTTAACGAATACGTTGTGACAGAATTTCTAGAATCGGAATGGAAATTGAATTCACACTCTCAGTGTTGTGGTGGAGGAGGTGTGCTCCTTTGCTTCAATCCACAGTTGAACTATTTTGCTGTTGCAATTTTAATGGCGCAATAGATGGATGACGGAGTTGGAAAATTCGATTATATTGACTGTGACGAAGTATGTAGTTTAAAATGTGTGATTTTGCATGAAGACAAGTATAGATAAGATATACTGGCTCGAGGGGGAGGTCCCTTTTCGAATAACGGCGATTTATTTAGATTTTTTTTCTATTAATATATTAATTATAATTAACACTTAATACGATTTTACACACATTCACTCGCGTTGTATGGTTGGTTGATTGATTTATGGCTGCTTTAAGAAATGTGTTGACACCAAACGATAGTTTAGCATGTGAATTTGATTTTGTTAGGATTTAAGTTGGGGGTTTTTGGCTCCTACACTTTAGCACTATAGAATGTTGAATAACACTTATTCAAACGACGACACTTGCAATAGAAAATGCTTCGCTTGCCGGGTTTTATATGTACTTTTCTATATTTTTGGCCAACTACTTGACGCAGACACTAAAGACCAAACCACCGACTCACATAAGGCGCATTTCCATTCTGACAATGATGCAAACGAGAGCAAAAGTTAAAATTATTCGATTTAATGATTTTACGATATGCTGCTGCTGCTGCTGCTCTCTGGGATACAAACACAGGGAGGTGTGTATATATTTATGCTGGTGCCGGCGCACGAGGCTCTTTTGTTTACAAGACGACTTCTGTATATGTTGCTTGTAATACAAATGCTGAATAGCTTTTTTCGCACAGTGTTTCGATTTTTCTCACTCTCTTGTCAGCTAAACTCAACAGAGAAAAGCTTTAGCTTCTCAATTTGTTTAGTTTTTTTTCTTTTTTATTAACTCAAGAGCTATTATAATATCTAGAAGCAATATTTCATAATATATTCACATTCACGAGAGCTAATGTGAGTCAGATAAATTGCAATTGGCTATAAACAAGGGGTGTGTTTGGTGTTTGCTGTTTGCCTTTACAATAATGATTCGAATGTGTATTTAAGTTTATGATACCTTGAGGTAGAAGCTTTTTGTTCTCTTCTCTTGGATAATGTCGATGCGATTTTGTCAAGAGTTCTTATATTTATTTTCGTAGATTTTACTTATCGAAATGTATATTCATATGTGGGTAGCCACAGACGTGCATTGAATTTTTTGTTCGAACACGTCTGTTTGCTATTTTTACTTTCACTGTTGTTTAATTATTATTTATAAGCAACGATGCTCGTTAAATTGGCTTTCATTTGATTTATATCGAATCTGAAAGAAAACAAAAAAAATTCAAATTTTAATTTATTTCTAGAAAATGTATCAAAAAATAATAATTCAAATGTATATGTACAGTCATGATAAAATTATTATAAAAAAAAAATTACTATATGTATACCTACAACAGATGACGTCTTTTATATATGTTCTTCTTATAAAATACGTTTTTGTATTACCCCACAAACAACAAACTTTACTGTCTGTTAAAAAAGGGCCATAACCAATTCCTAGAAAAAGCGGGCCTAAATCTAATAACCCGTTGTTAACATTTAATAACTTAAAAGGCGCACCCTATACATTGTGCTACCACTATCTTTTCCTTTTTTAGTCTGTATTTGAAGGATGTCCTATTATCTCTGTAAGATCTATGTGTGCGAAGAAAGATCTCCTGATCCTTACTTTAAATACAAGCTACTCACTAGTAAATTCAGTGACATTTTTGAATGGATAAGTCATTTCTGCCTTAGGGAAAACTATACGACAAGAGCATTTCAGCCAGGTTTCTGTGGGTGTGACGGAAGAAGAAAGAAATAATAGATTACTAGGAAATGAACACTTCAAAGTTCCCAACATCATATTGTCTAATGTCTACTACCCTGACGACGCGACGTTTGCCTCTTAAAAGTCAGTTAAAATTCGTTTGCTTCGGTTTGTCAGTCGCGAAAAAAAAAATGCTGAGTTCTTGCGTTGCTTTGGGTTGACAAACTGATTTTAAATGAAATACAAAACAAGTAAAAGTGTTATCATCGGCCTGGCCGATGCTTTGATACCCTCCACTGTATGTACTGTATAGGTACAGGCATATGTCTAATATTGGTTTTGTATGGGAGGTACCAGAACTACTTCACCGACAGAGACAATTTTAATTACCAAATTGACAACTCTAAAAACAAGTCCTCTCACAAAATTGCATTCACCTAAGTTGATTCGTTTTGACGCTATCGTGCTTTCAACCGACAGAGAGATAAATGCGTCAAATATTGGCTTTGTATGGGAGGTAACAGAACTACTTGACCGACATGGACCATTTTTAACACAAACCTGAAGGCTATTAATATAAGACCTCTCATAAAATTTCAGTTGCCTATGTCGATTCGTTTGGCCGCTATCGTGATTTCAACAGACAGAGAGACACATGGGTCTAATAGTGGTTTTGTATGGGAGGTACCAGAACTACTTGACCGACATAGCCCATTTTCAATACCAACCTGACGACGGTAAAAAGGAGTCTTCTCACAAAATTTCATTTGCCTATGTCGATTCGTTTGGCCGCTATCGTGTTTTCAACAGACAGACAGACAGACGGACATGGCTAAATCGATTCAGAATGTGATCCTCATTCAGAATTGTAGTATCGGCACTGTGCGATGCCAACACTTGACTATATAAAATGTAAAACAATGAAAATAAAGAGCAATCGGCTATGGAATATTGGGTCTCTACAAGAATATATATATACTTTATAGGGTTAAATGTAATGACAAAGCGAATATACCTTCCTGTGGGGGGTATAAAAAATTAAATTATTTACGGAAGACAAAGACGACAGGGAAATAAGATAAAAAACTGAAAAGGTTTGACATTGTGCTGTCTGTTGCTCTGGTGTGCGACTAGCTTAAGTATCGAGTTAGTTTGTCTCTTAACAGCAATAGGATGGAGTTGATGTTGGAAAAGCAATCACTGGGATTGTGGGGTAGAATCCCATTGGTTGGTATGCGAAAGCAAATATGTAGCTCAATCTCATGAAACTGAGAGGGTTTGCAAAGAAGTAAACCTTAAATTGGTATACACGACTGTCTCTTTTATATGTTTCATACCCACTGTGAAAGTGGCAGCTTAAGTTTCGGCTTAGCTAAGTTTAGGATAAAATATAAGCTTCGCTTAAGTAGTTTTCTTTTTCACAGTCATTTTTAAGCTTGGTTTAATTAAGTCACTAATTGGGTGCTATTGTGATCCATTTATCATGAATATACAAGCCTGGTGACTGTGTGTGTAAGCGAAGCATGTCGATGTTCTTGCATGTTCAATGTTAGGGAGTATTTTCTCCAATAACGAAGAGATAATTTGACATTTCTCTTGAACAGCATTGCCAAACATAATACATACATATTATATTGCTGCTTATTTAGGGTTTTCTCAGAGTATTCTGGGATAAATAATATCTTATTGTACTACTGACAATTATGTTGTATTCTCTGGATTGATACTTAAGCCACGGAAGTCGGTGACTTAACTTAAGCCACCTTTTAATTAAAATTTATCCTTAAACCTGCAATGTGGAAACTAAATTTGTGCAAATCCTGAGCTTATCCTTGGATCGACATTTAAGCTCGCAGTGTGAAATCGTGAATCAGTCTGTTTAATAAGACTGAGTCTGTTCAAGCTCATCAAGTGAAAGCAGTGCAACTGAAACTGAAGATCATTTTTCAAAAATTTTATTAAAACAAAAACCCTGATGTAAAAAAGAGAAAAAAGTTTTTTTAACCTTTGAGTCGGAATATGGAAAAAAAATAGAAAAAGTATTGAAATTTCGAAATTTACAGCATGTGCACTCCTCTTGTTTAATGTTGATTTTTTCTGCGACTTTCATAACAAATCTAGAAACATATTATAGTTTATCCAAATCTTCCCCTATTCCACTTCGAAATACAATCACCCCTATTCCCGTTGGCGTTTGTCGTAAACGACTCGTTTTTCACTTCGATTTTTAGTCGGTGTTTTTAACTTTCTTGAGGCAAATGAATTGAAATGATAGTGAACACATGAAAAGAAAATAAAATTGTTGACAAAAGTTTAAAAAAAATCTGAACATCAACACGAAACATGAGTCGTATACGACAAACGCCAACGGGAATAAGGGTAAAAATCATTACCATCGATTTCTTTTCCATAAGAAGTGCCTATAAATTATTAATTATTTTACATTCCAACCTAACTTAAGCTCAGAAAAATAAGATTTGAGATTGAGATAAACCTTTTTGTATGCCACCCAATATCTTAACCCTTTCCTTTTCAATCGCGTCAATATGTAGCTCAAATCACAAAAAAAACAGTGGGTAGCATTGAATTTGAAAATTTACATTTTACATTTAAAAGTAGGTATTAAGCCTACAATTCACGTTCATTCAAATTCAAACAAGCCAATTCCAATTTGCAATTAGTTCCCACTGACATAAAAAAACTCGGAAAACCTTGACAGTTTTTTGGCTTCTGTTGCCGGTAGCAGTACTTTGTGTAGCAAGCATAAACGAAAATGAACCGACAAATTAATTTTGTGGTTATATTAATGTTGTTTCCGAGTTTTTAAATCAATTTATGATGACAGCTAAGACGACTGATGGTATATTATTCACGTCGACATTTTGACGTAAATAATTGTCAAATCCTCTTAAAATCGGAATTGGGATTGATTTCAACAAAAAGAAACATTTGCGTCGTAAATACAAGTCAAACAAAGTATGGGCTATAGGGCTTCATAGGGATTCATGTTCTTTTTTTCAGACTTTAAGCTGGCAAAAATCGAATTAAGTTACATGTTTCTGGTATTTTGTTTACAAAGGTAGGCCAGCTTAGTTTGTTAAATGGAAAAAGTCGCCTACGTACGAGTACATAATTGTTTACTTGGCCATGTCATTGGATCAATATTTATCACATAATGACCTAGTATACAGATAATTATTCATACTCTGTAACTTACCCACTTATATCCCAAAATTGTGTACCCTTTTATGATTTAATAACCCATTTAGGGTTGAATTTTTTGCATTCATCATCACACTTTTACGATGGAGCCATAATAACCCTGCATTAGTATGCAGATTTTTTTTCTTTCTTTCTTTGTTGTATTGTTCTTTCAACTAGAAAATTCATTGCCGTCCACAGCGTTATTGTTTTTTTCTCGTTGGCAATTTGAATGTAATGAATATGAAATGAAGAGCACCACTATCCTATCCACGTACCACAGTGGATATAGTCTAGATTTGCTCATTACATAATGGCCACTGGTGTATTGCAGGTTGCAGGCCATAAATTGGAGTCAATTGATATAAATTTACATGATTCTCTGCAATCAGTATAATGCAATGAATGCCAGAACGTGTGGAATAGAAATTCATTAAATTTAAACGATCTGTTTATAGGTATCTGAGATTTTTGTTATGATTTTATAAATGTTGTTGTGGCAAAAATTAAATAAAAATTAACAGAAATTATTTGAAATGTGAGTATGAGTGGAAGCGTACAATCTGACGCAAGCAAGTTCAATTTTATTACCCCAGGTCACGTATCAACGGGTGTTAGAGAAGTTCATAAACCCATGAGCTGTTTTTACAATAGTCAACTATTATTGACAATGGGAGTGGTTATTGGCAATGATATTTTTGCAATTGATTTTAAATTGTTTACAAGGACAGCAGACAAACAAAAAATATAATATTTATGCCTAATTTCCCTACATAACGCCATGACAGATTTAAGGAGGGCAAATTAAAAGCGTTATCGTATCGCATTGTGCAGCAAAAGTACGTAACGATTTACAGGATGAGTATTGATTTGGATCACGTTATGGCGCATAATATTCGAAAATGAGTTCGGATAATTTGTATGAATGAACAAACTGAACATACCTTATCTGAGAATTGCTTGTATCTGCATAACAAGTGCAATGCGCGAACCATCTCGAGCCAATATCAAAGATCCTCTGAAAATTTGAGCTCAATCGGTGCAAAACTTTTCGAGTTTTTGAAGAATACACAAACTAACGTAACATTTTTTAGAACACACATCGGAACTCTTGTCGGAGTACTAACAGGCCACTGTGTACTATGAAGACATGCCGCAAGGCTTGGATTCACCGCAAATGACTTTTGTCGCAGTTGCATGGATAAGGAGGAGGAGTAAACACCCTTCCACCTACTGTAACTGTCCGGCGCTATCATGGATCAGAAAGAAAATCTAGGAGAGTACTTTTTCGACTCTGCTTGTAGTATAACAATGGACATTATTTGGTTGAAGTGAATTACTCCATATTACATAATAGATAATTGCCACAATGAACTATGTTTCGCTATTGTTATTTTTTATACATTGTTGGTTTTTTTTTTTAAATAAATAGGTGGCGCAACAGGCGTGTAGACACCCTAGGCCTAGCTTCTCGCAACCATTTGTTTTGTGAGAGTTTCTATTTTTGGGACAAATGGAAGCGACCTACAACTTTATACCGAGTCCGAACGACTGAATTGAGGACAGTCATACTCTCGGATGTTTGTCAGACGTTCGCGAGAGCTGGCGCAGTAGAAAAAACCTTAAGATCTAATTTGTGTTTTTCCGGGGATCGAACCTGGGATCCCTCGCACAGTAGTCCAGCACACTAACCACTGCGCTACTGCGCCCACTTTGGACATGTTTCAAGCCATTAAAAAAAACTTAAAAGAATATCGGTGTTCATTTACTTTTGACGCTCACTGTACATATGAGCTGCACAGCGACCTAATCAAAATGAAAGTTAACAAATTATTACCATCTTTTCATAAATGTTTGCACATTTTGTGGGCACAGCAAATAGGCTCGCAAATACCAACGTTGAGCTTCCATGTATGGTGGCCTGACCTAAGTAAATCTTAAAACATCATCAAATTGAGCAGACTTCAAATAACAGCTTGAATTTACCCCGAGGGTCCTACGGTCAAATCCGATCGTAATGCGAGCGTGATTCTTCACATTCCGAGCGTGTAGTGCATTTAGATCGAACGAATCTAGCGCCAACTGGGATAGAGCGTAAGTAAACCTCCACTGACTACATCAATCCAAACTCAACTTGTAAAAAAAAAGTCCAGTGAGATTTTCTTCAAGATCACAATGGGAGGAAAAAACAATTACAAAAGAACTCGACATACCCATTTTCACCGATAGTTCATCTTGCCAAACTTGGCAACCCCCAAAAAACCCAATGATCTAAAAACGGCACCAGGCTCATGCAATATTTAAATTCGCAAATCCAGAACTAAGATAATTATTTTGTCTATTTCTTTGTATGTAATGTCGTAACAAAATAGTAACACAAAATAGACAAGTCGATTCAGATTAGTAAGCAAGTCCACAGGGCATTCCTACGAAATAAAACCATATTCTTTATCGAAGGCGTATACGTAACATTTTTATTACCAACTACATACATACATATTTTGTGTGGCTGCGTCACATTAATTATTAAAGGTTGTTAACATAACCTCATTATAATACGAATAAACAATTGCTTTGAAATAACAATTACAACGTCATTCAGAACACTAGGTACCTACACTTCTTTTGCCAATAACGTTCTTCAACGAACCCTTGCATAGGAAGAATTTTCAAATCCAAACGTATTGAAAACTTTAGTTTAAACCTTTGTAGGTTCTAAAAGCCAACAAATAATATTTGAGCCATCATAAAAGGAAACCAATTGAATATTCAATGAATGACAAAAACGGGTTAAAGAATTCAAATTAAATATAACACAATTAGCTATTCCCTAAGCGATCAGTCTCTGGAGAAAATTATGTAGTCGTCCATGAATTAAAAAGTAAAGGGTGGCAAAAGTGTAAATGCCACTCATAAACTAGAGCCGGTTAAAAAAAATACACAAAAGCACTTTCATTTTTCCCGACACTGAATAATTTTGCTTTGCACCAAATAAATTCAAGTTCTATTGTTAAAAATCAATATGCTTATCAACTAAATTCATTTTAGTAGTAGAATCAAACCACGATACTCACTCATTCACTTTCGACAAGATATACTCGTACTCAAATTGAATTAATAAACCACCCCCGGTATTGGAATTCCCTGTGACTTTCCACCCCACTCCTTGAACTATTTTCAAGAATATTGCACAGATTCACATAAAACACTTCATTTTTATGTAGTTTTCTTTTTTTTTGTGAAATTAATTTAAGTGGGAAACCAAAAATCGTTATGCACTTTCAGAGAAACTCCAAGTGGAACTGGAACGTAGGGAAGGACTACAGCTACAGTTTTATAAAATTATGAAATTGTCGAAAGACTGAGAGGGACGAGTTGTTTTCCTGTACTCTTTCGTAAATTATTCTCTTTCTACACCGAGAGAGAAATATAATATGTATTGCACATTTTAAGCTAAAAAGAATAGAAGAGAGCAGATGCAAGTCCTCGTCCTCTCATTCGTGCCATCTCTGTTTCATTCATACCGCTTTGGAACTTTTTGCGACGCAATGAATTTAATCTAAACGTCCTTGGAGGTAGGAGGAAAAAACAATAAGTACCTTTGTACTTTAATGATTACAGGTTATAAGGGCGCGTTGTTTATTTGACAATTTGATTATGTTTGCACTGAAATCCTCTCGAGGGTGAACAGCAGTTACGATTGGATATTATAGCTACTATCGCGGGGTTGAACATGAAAAAGGCAGGTATGCTCTGGGGATTGTTTGTTATGTATCCACCTGTAGACTCTGGATGTCAGAGGATGCTTATAATATACTGCGCATTTGATTTTTGGCATCAGTGTTAATAATATCTATCCTCTCTTTATGGCTGATTGCATGTGTGTATCAATATTTATAGATTGTTTTTTTTTTTTCGATTTCAATATTTCATCCTACTAATTTGATACGCGAAACGAATCACGCATGAGCTAAGCTTATCTAATTTTAGTTTATGCCAGTATTATTCATATTCCCGAAAACCAAACACAAACATGTATGGGGGAGTAAGATAAATATGAATGCAGACCTCTGGAAAGTAGAATAATATTTGCATACGAAAATGCTTATGTTGCGAATTCATTATTAATCGATTTTGTAACAGGCACTGAGTTATTGTGGTTGTAACAACCTACAAGCAATTTTATTTGCCTCCACCTCGAGTGATCCATGAACGAATAATTATTTCTGTGTCAAATTGATTAGCAAATAAAGTCAAAATGAAATCGTCCAGTATTTTATGAGTTGTTAGCCAAGTCATAAATCGATTTATATTGTTAATAAAAATAGAAGGTTATATTTATAAGTTCATAAGTTATAAATTTTTAAATGAAATGCAATTTCTAGAAATTTATACATGGGGAAAAAATACACCAACTCGGATATTTTTTAAATATGATTCAGCAGCGCAGTCCCCATATCCGTCAACGAGCTAACGTTTTTAGGCCAGTTTTATATACATACGTTTAGTTATGGTGTGGAAAATATCTCATAATTCCCGTTGTCGTTAGGCGTATATGACTAATGGCTGAAATAGTCTATGCTGGTTTCATGACATCGACCACATGTTCCCCACTCAGCATGTCTATTAGAGATTACTTTTTCTACTGATTGCTAAAAGAGCCGAACGCCTAAACTAGGTTTGAAATTGTTAGTCCATCCAACGCTCGCGTTGAATTTGTCTCCTTGAAAACTGTGTGCACAATTTAAGCCAAGGCTTTGAACACAGTCCTTCAAATTGCAACATGACGATCATTTAGCTTCAATAAAAACCATCGATACAAAGCAACTGTCATTTGTGATTTATGCAGTGCCTTGCGCAATGATTTCTTTACTTTTTTTCAGCAATTCTGTCAGTCTTTCGATACAAGGTTCCGATTTTTAGTTCCCTTAAAACGTTGCACCTTTCTTCAAAATTTAAAAATGTTACTTGACCTTTAATTGGCGTCTTCTTTTGTCTACATAAAACTAGTACAGTTTTCACTGCCATTTTAAATCGTTTTCTCAAAAAAAAAAAAAAAGAAATAAACGAGAACCGGAGTAGAGTTCTCTATTGTGTATAGAAGTATGAACTTAAGTTAAAGAAATTGTTAAGTATTTATTTATAAAAGAGAATAAAGAAAAGAAAAAAAGGGCTAAGGTCTATATCAATAAGTGGCGTAATTTTGTTGGGGTTTTTTTCCCCCACGAGATAGAACAACTCAAATTTATACTGACAATGAAAAACGTATGTAAATCAGGTAATGGAAGAAAACGTCAATAAGGACAGTTAAAGTATAAATAAGACCTCAGTATTAGTACTGCGTGCTGATATATGAGTGAGAATCTTTATTTTTAACTGATTATAAGACCCATGCATACGTATGGGCATGGGTATGACTAGACATATAATTATAATCGATAATTAAAATAAATAAATAATTAAATAGGTGGCGCAACAGACAGTAGACACCCAAGGCCTAGCTTCTCGCAACCATTCGTTTTGTGTGAGTTTCTATTTTTGGGACGAATGGAAGGGACCTACAATTTTATGCCGAGTCCGAACGGCTGAATTGAGAAGCTTTTTTATGACAGTCATACTCTCGGATGTTTGTCAGACGTTCGCGAGAGCTGGCGCAGTACAAAAAACTTTAAGATGTAATTTGTGTTTTTCCGGGGATCGAACCTGAGATCCCTCGCACAGGTCCAGCACACTAACCACTGGCTACTGCGCCCATCGATAATCGCTTGTAAATAAAAGGGACCTCTAATTTTATGCAGAGGCCAAACGGATGAATTGAGAAGCTTTTTCAGGAAAGTTATACTCTCGGATATTAGTCAGACGTTCGCGAGAAGTGGCGCAGTGGAAAATCCTTAAGGTGTAATATGTGTTTTTCCATGGATCGAATCTTCGACCCCTCGCACAGTCGCACAGTTGTACAGCACACTAGCCACTGAGCCACTGCAGTGGGCGCATTCATTCGTCCGAAAAATAAAAACTCACACAAACGAATGCTTGTTTGTTTTTTGCGTTTGTAATACATATGTTAATTGTACTCGTTCATATTCGACAACATTCCCCAGTCGCCTTAAGACTGATCTAGCCAAACTTGAACCCTGACTATGAATGCACTAAACATGGTAAGTGTATCAATTCAAGAACAATACAATTCAATGTCAAGCACTGGTTGTACATTTTTCATCACCATGTAAATATTTACAAACTGTATTTACTGCAAAAATATTGACACAATTGTAATTTATTAACATGCATTTCCATTAAAGAAATATTGTTTTTTTTTTTTTTTTTGCAAAACAATCAAAAGCAATTTAAAATTCACATGCGACGCGATTCCATGACAACTCGCTTGATTTGTTTTGATGAACAATAATTTACCCACATATTTATTGATGTAATATTTCTATTACTCAAGTACATACTTGTAACCGCATCCCTACCCCTCTTGACTTGAATTTGAGCTCCAAACTGTATCAACGTTGCATGCTGAAAAAAACTAACCATTGGTTGTCAGCAAATTTACGGAATGCAATGAATGTGCACAATGATTGCGACATCAAAAGTGCACACAAATCAAAATTATATTTCTTCACGGTGTGATGGATGTTGGAGGCAAATTTTATTGCTCTGATAGAAAGCTTCAATCGGATTGCGTTAAAATAAATAAAATTGCATAAGGGCAGATACGACTGTTGCACAATGTCAACCAAAAGTAACACGTCAGAGTAGTCTTGAAAGTCACGTCTAGCCTTACACCGGCCGGCATTTGATCTTTGAGTGAGCAATATGTTGTCGTCGTTGTGAAAGAGTGTCACAGAATGAAATGTATGGTGCGAACGGTATTTGGACCGATAGGCACTGGACTGCAAATTTAAGGAAGTGGTTGTTCAGGGTAGTGCCTAGTACGTCGTCTAAATAATGTCTTTATAAACAATTCAAGCAATAATGTCTTCGGGAATGGCGAAGAGAAGACAAGCTGTTCATGGAGAAGGAAATTGTGCCGCCAAAGTGCATAAAAAGTGACACTAGTCAGTTGCTTTTGCTACGACCGATAAATTCCGATCATTCATAGTCCTGATTTAATAACGAAAGAAGTGAGTAAGACAATCAAAAAAAAAAAATATAAGCGTGGCTTTCGTCAAGTAATTATGCAGGCTAAATAAGTAGATGAAAACAGTGGAAGTAGTGACTCAGTGGTTAGGCCTCTGGGCTAAGTCAAGTCTATGGGTGCTGATAGAGAAATATGTACGGAGAATACTCAAAGAATTTTCATGTGATTTCTATCGATCTTGAAGAAAGCTTTTAATGGGTTTTTCCAGAGATCAGTCGAAAAGGCATATGGTATACATGAGGTTAAAAAAATTGCAGTTAGCTGCACGGCAGCAATAACGAAAGAATGTCGGTGTAAAACAGAATAATTTCCCCGCAACACAAATCCAGTCGGAGACTGAATTTATGTTTATAGTATCCGTTTTCCGAACTTAATTCACTTAAATGTATTCCCCAACGAACAAATGTCAGAGAAAATCGGAGAGAAA
Organism: Cheilosia soror; assembly: GCA_949372485.1. Lineage (NCBI taxonomy): Eukaryota > Metazoa > Arthropoda > Insecta > Diptera > Syrphidae > Cheilosia > Cheilosia soror. The sequence continues at coordinate 69,193,657 of OX443564.1, forward strand.
CTGACGTGTGGATGTCAAAAACAAATGCGAAAAACGCAACCGATCGCAATGAAACGTAAACTGACGGTGTGCGTTAAGGTGGGTTTCCACATGTCGGTGGATTGACAAAGTTTGACAGCCCTCGCGTTTATGTCATTGAACGACACCAACGTCAGTTCATTTCGTTTGTCAGTTGATTGACCAAATTATGAACTCAATGGCCGCGTTCCATTGACCGCTAGATGACTAGCGCTCATGCCAAACTCCATATAAAAAAAACTGACATTTCATCATTTGCTCTAGAGCTCTAGCACATATTGTGAAATGTCAGTTTTTTTTATATGGAGTTTGGCATGCCGCTAGTCATCTAGCGGTCAATAGAACGCGGGCATTGCCAATTAAATCTCTGTCAATTATAGACAAAGTGACATTCTGTTTGACAATTCAGCTATTTCCACTTGTCCAGTGGTTTCTTTACCAATTATTGACAAACGCTGTTAGTCAATTCATTGACAAGCAATTTTTCGCTATTTCCACTTGCCAATTTTTTAATCGGCATAAAAATACGTTAATTGTCAATTTCAAATCGACAAGTGGAAACCCAGCATTATGTTTTATAGGAGAAATCTTTCCAACAGCTGATCATACAAAATCGGAGAATTTCCCTTTCGGAACGGATACCATGATAGGGCTGATTATTTTATTCTTTTTTTGTAGATATTGGTAACAAACGATTTGACGACTTACAGTTATCAAATAAAATCGTTAACAAAAGTCCGAAATAAATCTGAATATCGTTTTTACAAAGGTGGTTGGGTGTGTATGAATCGTTTTTACAAAGACACGTCACGAGAATCATATGTATACGACAAACGCCAATAGGAATATGGGTGAATGATGCACTGAACGATTCAAAGCTGGATCAATCGGCACAACTCCTCAATTAGGACACAGCAGGAATTGTAGTCACCTTCTATCTAGAAAACACTTAAAAAGGAACTGTGATCAGACAAACTAGGAGACGTATGTCCGAACGCACACGAAACAACCCGTAGAGCATCTTTTGACAAACACCCTTTTTGAGTCATGGGTGTTTGTCAAAAGATTATCAATTAACACTTACTATTACTATCTCAACGCGTAGTTCTTTCGCAGACTAGAAATTATTACTTCATAGCTTCCTAAAAACCACAATAACAAATACCATACGTGATAATACAAAATAAAACACCACCAACAACCATGTAATAAAATTGTTTGTCAACAAACCGTTTCGCTTCTATCATCAACCAGCCCACTCGCACGATAGATTTTACTCATACTCCTGATAAGTATAATTTGGAAAAAAAAATACTTCAATTAATATTTTTCGCGCTTCCATCAAGCAATTAATAACGATAATATTTATAACAAAAATTACGTTTCCATTAGGGATCAGGCAACAACTAAGATCAGGCCAAAAATATCAGTAAGTTATGTGATGTTCGGCGTGTTGCCGTAATTATAGCCTTAATAAACTCTTGCGTGCCTTATCATACCATTTTTGATATCAAAAATTTACTGCGCAAAATACAAAATCAAAAAGTAACGAGCAAATTATTTTTAGAAACCCCACAGCCACATCAATGCCATCCAAAGATTGATGTTGTTGTTTTTCCGCCCGAAACTGAACTTGTCTGGCGTAAAAATATCGCTTGTTATTTTTCCCCATATACACATACCTAAATGAACATGTACAAATTTGGCATAGACCCAATATTTCGGCAAAAATTCCAAAATATTCGTTTAGTTCATTGTTAGGAAAATCAAAATATTAGTATTTTTCTTAAACTAGGAAGTACTTAATTTTATAAACAAATATCTAATCTCTATAAGAACTATCCACGCTGATGCGTCACTTTCATCCGCAAATTAAATGCAATAGATGCACATTTCTAGCAATCGCAGCCGTAAATATGTTCTGCAATTCAATGGACTAAGGAACTTTCAATACTATTGTGAAATTCTTCACATGGATAATTTGCAGAAAAGCTAATGTCAGATCACATTACGCACATGCCCAATATGCCCATATTTGTACATGCAGAATGTATTGAATAAATTGTAGCGACGATGAAATTGAAACCATCATTCGGTCCGAATGGCTCAATTCCAAATATGTCGATAATGTATTCTGTTTTGACAGATGCTTTTCTTTGTGCGATTGATCGCCACTTGATTGAGTGCTGTGACCTCATTTTTAAGCTACATATCTGCGATGGCAGGTGTACAATTAAAATTATGAGATACGTGTTAGGTTTTTTCATTTATTATGTCCCAATACTGGTTGTAAGTAATTTTTAAAAAATTGACTGACACTTGCGTTTAAAACTTAGAGGCTCGTCAATTTGTCTATAGATATTACGTAGGTGTTTTTGAAAGTTTATGGAAATCAGAACAAAAGCATAAAATCGCAATTGTTGGACTTGATTCAACCAGCTGACCGCCACTTGATGCCAAGGATTCAGTGGGACGTCTTGAAAGGCATATTTAACCTATTAGCCAGTCAAATGCAGACAAAAAAAAAACCCAAAGAGCAAATCGACTGCAAGAAACTTTTAACGGAATAATATCCATCAGGAAATGTGATTTTAATGAATGAAACAGTGCAAAAAATTCGAAATTCCAATGTGTTCCATTTTTGTGAAAAAATTAACAAATTGAACAGAAAAAGTTTTCCATACGGATAAATTTATAAATATTTTGCAAAACAATTTTAAGTAACTGTACAAGTAAAACAATTCTAATAATGGCCATGGAACAAATAGGACGATGAAATGAAGCACATCCTAGAACAACCACTCTTGGCTTTTACTACAAACGATATTATCAGAAGATTTCATTTTCAAAACAGCTTTGTTACTTAGCTCAGCACAAGAAGATTTGAAGCAATAAATTTGCAATCCACAAACTGAACAATTACACAGGAGGTTGCTACTTGCTACACAGATGCAAGAAAGGACACAACAATAACTTTTATAGGCACTGACCGACAAGACTCAGATATTTGAGCAAGTATCAAATGAGAAACCGTCACTGGAGCCAGCTCTCATCCTTAGATTCTTAAGACAAATTGGATTAGAGCCTGGGTTCCGAACCTGGGGGTAATTACCCCCGCGGGGGTAAAACAGCTATTATGCAGGGGTAATAATGGCAGGTAGTAGATAATACATTTTATAACCATTATAATTGAATCAAAATTTTGAACTCGAAATCAAACTAAAACTCGTTTCTTGACCATAATTTTGAAACCCCTTGAATTGGTGAAAGATTTTCTTTAAAAATCTCCGTTATCAATATATTTGCGTCTCAAAAGTTCGCAATTATTTTTGCATAGACTGTAGACGTATGGAATTGATGGTTCTCTCTTGAGAGCCATTCAATCTCTTTACACAAACTGTAAAAGCGTTAAATCAATACCTTTCACCGTGGGCGTTGGACTTCGCCAGGGGTGCGTCTTGTCGCCTCTCCTTTTCATTACTTATATGGACTGGATGTTACAGCGCAGTCTTGGCGAAGAACGTTTCGAATTGGGAGATCTGAGGATAAGTCATTTGCTCTTCGCTGATGACTTGGTCATCCTTGGGTCCTCTCAGACTGAACTTCAGCGCGCACTCGATCGGTTTGTAGCCGTTTGTATTGAAGCTGAGATGAAAGTAAATGTGAACAAATCTGAAGTGATGGTCGTCTCCAGAACGCCTGTTCAATGCACTCTGCATGTTAGTGTAGTCCCATTGAAACAGGTGGAGAAGTTTAAGTATCTCGGGGTCTTATTCACGAGTGATGGAAGGAGCAATGCCGAGTTTTCCTGTAGGATTGGTCAGGCTGGATCGATTTTGAGACAGCTTGGTCATGCTGTTATCAGGAGGACTGAACTTGGTGTCAAAGCTAAGTTGTCAGTCTTTAATTCGGTGTTTGTTCCAACTCTTACCTATGGTCATGAGGTTTGGGTAATGACCGAAAGAATAAGATCGCGAATACAAGCTGCCGAAATGAGATTTCTCCGTAGTATTGCTGGTGTGACCCGTAGAGATCGCATCAGAAATACCAGAATACGTGAGGAACTCAATGTCGAGCAGCTACTTCTCCGGACGGAGCGATCCATGCTTCGGTGGTTTGGTCATGTTAAACGCATGTCCCCGACCAGGATTCCACGACGTGCTATGGAATCCGTACCATCGGGCAGGCGTCCCCTAGGTAGACCCAGGATGAGATGGTTAGATCAAATTCATAATCTCTCCTCTACCCGTATGGGGATTGCCCTTGATGATTTAGAGTCGATGGCGGAGGATCGAGAGCTATGGAGGGTCCACTTGAGCAACCTATACCCGCGACCCACTTAATGGACAAGCGGACCATTGAAAATGAATGAATGAATGAATGAGACTGTAGACTTTTTTTTAATAAAAATATTTCCTGAGATTAGCGGAGTCAAAAACAAAAGTAAACTATGTATTCGCGTCTCTGGGGTGTGTAAATGTAATTTGAGCGCGGCAGGAGTCCGATAGATGGTTTCTATTTTTCTTTCGATTCGAGAAATTGTGCTATCTAGCGAAGCAGCAATGCCGCTCTTCCGGGCCAATAGCAGAAGTGGCAAAAAGATGTGCGGGCGGGAGCCGGTAGGCCGAGCAGCGGAGAAGCAGCGAATTTTGCTCATTTTTTCAGTAAAAAAAAGTTCGTAATTTTTCCAAAATATTGCTTTAGTAATCTGTATCTCGCATTTCATACGTGATATCGGACGTAAACAAATTGGCTTTGGAAAGATTAGATTTCTTACAAAAAAAAATCTCTGATAGTTTTCTTTTTCGTTGACCCTTTGAGCGCGCGTTAAACATGGATAGGTACTAGCAAAGAGAAAATACGTCATATTTAACAGTTTTTCTTCGATGAAGGCAACAACGCAAGTTAGGCGGCTAAAAATGTGAATAGTGTTTATAATGGTCCTCGATTTCGTTCGACGAATTTCCATGTCAAAGATGCATCGCGCTCTGGAAGGCCAATTGTCGAAAATGTCGATAAAATCGTCGAGCCTGACCGTCATTTAAGCACTGTTTCCACTACCCAGAAGCTAAACATTCCACAAAAAAACCGTTTGGAACCATTTGAATAAGGATGGACGCTGGATACAAAAAGAAGCTAAATAAAGCCTTGAATTTATGCAAAAATAATGAATTTCTTTTTATTACACCTAATATGACGAACATCTTCAAGTTAACGATGTAGATATCGATGTTTATATAACTGTCTGAGTAATTAGTAAATTACGAATCTGACAAAATAACATATAATAATTCCGTGGTTCAATATATGTAGATATATCCTCATCAGTCATATACTCACTGAGGAAATATTTCCCGGACATGGATAATGGTCAGTCCAAATCTTGGATATTAATACCGTTTGGTAGTAATGAATGATGCAATTTTTGAGGACGAAATTGTGTCAACCAAAGCAGAATTTCTAGGACTACGCGAGGATAACACTTTTAAAGCACATTTACAAAATGATGACCTTGGTACATTTTGGCAAAAGTGGGTAGGTACCGAATATCCTACTATAGCTGAAAGAGCTCCAAAAATCTTAATACCGTTGCAACCACCTTCAGATGCCAGAGTGGTTTCTCAAGTTTACAGTAACAGCTGAAATAAAGGACAGAAACCGGTTCAATGTGAAACATGACTCAAGATGCGCTTTTTAAGTGAAACTAAACCTAACGAAGAACTTGTGAAAGCCAAACAATACCAACATTCGCACTGAATATCATTCATTCATTCTTTTTAAAGTTCTTTTAAAGGTATATTTTTGTGTAATTTATTATAATGTAATTGATAAAGACAATATTTTGCACTTTCATGTAGATATTGTTTTCTTTGATGATGCCTTAAATTAAGGGGGGGGAGGGGGGGTAAAATTGAAAAGGTTAGGAACCAATGGATTAGAGAGAGTGCTGTAAGACAGAAAGAAAAAGAACCTTAAAAATGATTTCGAAAGGAATTTATAAAGTGTGGTTTTTTTGTTGTGCCTCACTAAGTCATCTCTACAAAAATAAAACAATTATTTTCTAAAAATTGTATAAGAAACAATTTTTACCATAATTTCGGCTAGATCGACAGTACATAAACCTGCTTATCAGCGATCAACAGAATTCCATTACAAACTATCACGAATCTATAATGTAGACGTTGCAAATAGCCGTTTTTTATTATCAGCTGTGATCCATAAGATCATCGATTTACATGCACTTATAACAACAACATGTGATCCTACTTTTCATCGAGATCACGAAATATAATCTGAAAATTAATTCAACTACATATTTCTCGTTGTTGTTTCGTGGCGTTGTTTATTTTAATCACTAAATATTGGTGTCCCTGTAAATTATAGCCACACATTTGCCAGACCAAAATAACATAACAACACAAAAAATCAATGATCCGGATCAGATCACGCTGATAATAAAAAACGGTTAATGGTATAGTGAGTAATGACTAATGAGTAATTAAATGTTGGACTTTCACAAAAAAATTCGCTGTCATTAGCGAATATAATCCAACAAATCAATCGCAAAAGATAACCTAAAATAATAATTATGTTTTCTATTTTAACTCGATTACCTCAGACTTTTACTGGACACGATTAGACTACGAAAATCGGACGAACAAGTGCATATACATAACTTTCGGAAGGTTTTGATTTAAAAATTAGACTTGTGCACCTACAGTAACCTTAGTGCTATTTTATCTATTAATACAATAACCGATATTATTAGCCATAAACAAATTAGATGCGTTATCTAATCTAAATTGCATTTTCTTTGAAATTGAAATAAAACCGCTTTGATTTTCGATATGCAGTCTAGTTGACGTAATTAAATAAATTTAAAAAGATGTCCGTGGAAGAATATCTGCACAATCAAAACCCATACAGGTACTCCTATGCGATATTGTGCTAAGCCCAATCACAATCACTCACAGACATATAAGTTCGGTGGCATGCCTGCGCTTACTGACAGCTAGTTATGCAAATTGACGTTGTAGACATATACGAATTTTGTTTTCAAAGTAGGCTAACCTAGCGTTGTAAACACATACATATGTACATCTATGGTAATGAACAGTCAGAGGTTAGTAACCGACCTGAAAAAGTGCATACTAGAAATCTTGTTTGAATTCGTAATTATCTTGGACGCATGACTAAACTGATAATTGGTGTAGTTATCATTTTTGAAATACAAATTACAATCCCGTGGTTATACGTCTGAGTATAATAAGGCTTTGAACAATTTGACTTGTTGTGTTTGCATGCTTTGTCTTAATAAAGATACACTCCCGCTCATCTTTAAAAAGTAAAATAACGATATCTCTGTAACCAATTTGCCAATTTTAATGAAATCAATTTTGTTATATACAATGAACAATTGTTAATGAAACAGAAAAGTTTGCGGTCTCTAACACACGTATTAATAATTTTATGATTATTTTTCCAAAAACGTATCGAAAAGTGACCATTTATTTTGGCTCATCGGAATTGGTTCAAAAATTGAAAATTAAAAAAAATATATATATTAAGTACTAACTCACAGCTTTGGTTATTTTTAACATTTAGCTTCATATTTAAGTATAATTTAGTATGTAGTACTATCTCCTTTGTTCAATATAACTTCATAGATAGGATTTGGAAAATGCTTATAATATTTTTCAATAAATTCAAGTGAAATTGTTGACCCGGCTTTTTTAATGGCGCCAATTAGGCTTGCAGGATTATCAAATTGTCCCCTGTCCTGATATTTTTTTTTGGACATTAGACCCTAAACGTTTTCAATAAAATTTATGTCCGGGCAACCACTCGAGCAATTTCACATTTTGATCCTTTCTCTACTGTTTAACAACACTCCAGTAGGTATGAATGGGGCCGTTGTCCATGGAATCCGTTCAAAAATATTCGAAAAATTTGGAAAAGCATTTTCTGGTATAGTTTTGTAGACATTCGCGTTAACTTTCGATGTAACAAATTGCTGCTCACAAAGTCACAATATGATTTATGCGGAACATCGTAATGCCCCTGATGTACAGGTGTGGTGACTACCTAAAACACATTCATCCTTTCGCAGGTCGTGAATGTAATAGTTTTAGCCAACCGGTCCATCCAGGTTGAACTTCTTTTCATCAGAAAACACGACAATCTGCCACTCCTTGTTCCACGTCATATGCTCTTGGGCAAACTGAAGTCGTGCAGCTTTGCGCACATTATTGAGATGTGTTCTTTTTGTACGTTCAGTCTCTTCAAATTTTTGGCACTCCGAGTAATGCGTTTTTCAGATGACAGACTTGCATTAGCACCGCATTCTTCCTTGATTATAGGAGCAGAACGTTGGGAATTTGAAGCAGTTCAGATGATAAATCTTCTGGCTGTTGATGTTGTCGCACATTGAGCCCCTCCTTTCATATTGATATTATAGCTTAATTCATTCTGAATAAAATTACCAATTACATTTTGACTTCGGCAAATCCTCTAAGCCATTTGGCCCGACTTTAAACCAAATTTGAAGTATCCCTTTATTTGGTCTTTTTCAAAGTCGTTTAATTGCTTTCCGCGACCAATTTTAGAAAAAAAACGGCTGTAATTACTTTCAATTTAAAAAATCAAAATATTTGACGTCGTTACATAATCGTTGTAGATCGCAAACTAGAGTTATTGCCCTTGAACCTATTCTGATGAGCCAAAATAAATGGGATTTTGTTGACATGTTTTTCCAAAAATAAAAATAAAAATATATATACGTATGTTAGAGACCGCAAACTTTCGTGTTTTATTAACATATTTATTATTCTATACAAAAAAATTGCTTTCATTAAAATCGGCAAGTTGATTACAGAGATATCGTTATTTTACTTTTTAAATAATGCTGAACCTATTCAGATAAGCGAGAGTGTATAATCGTGCCAAACGTAGACGGGTTGGGACACATTGATTGTGCATTTGGGAACTGCAGAGAGTGTCATAATCGAATGATTGTAGTTTTATGAATTACTTAATATTACGTTGGTTATACTTAACGTAACTATTCCAATGTAGTATATGAAAAACCGGCATTTTAAATGGATGGTCCAACAGACAAAAAAAACAAGTAAAATGTTATCATCGGCCTGGCAGATGCTTTGATACCCTCCACTGTATGTACTGTACAGGTACACGCATGTGTCTAATATTGGTTTTGTGTGGGAGGTACCAGAACTATTTGACCGACATAGCCCATTTTCAATACCAACCTGACGAAATAAATCGCATTTTAATTATTCTTTCCGAAGGCGGATACCTCGAATGTAATTTGAGTCTCCGACGGAATATGCGTTGCGGAGAATTCTCCGTTCCGACGGATACCTCGCTAGGGCCGAATATTAATTAAATTAATTATTAACAGAAGTTCAATCATTCCTTCTATATGTAATTGCAAAAGAAGGAAAATAAAATTCCCGCAACCAGTTACGGAAAAAAGAAAACATTGTTCATCTCGGCGCTTTTCCACTAAAATAAGAAGACGTATAAACAATTTTTCTTGTAAACTATTGAAGTTAAAAATAATAATATTACCCAATAGCTTGGGTAATGCCGTTAATGACTCCCTTTTACAACAGAATATCTACAACCAGCTAGAGGCAAATAGGTAACCAAACCAATGACTACGGCAAAATAAAAACCTTTATCCCGTAAAACGTATAGGGGTTGAAATAACACAACCAACCCAGTTCTTAGAATTCACAATTATAGCACGTCTATGTGCTCCGTACACTTGTCCTTTCGCTTTCAATGTGTAGTACATATAGAGGAGTACGTCGACGAGTAAATGCACTTGTAAATGCCGAACCATTTCCCAAGGAATCGTAAAAATTCACAAGCAAATTATTCATCGAAAAGGGAAAACCTAGAAGAGCTCTTGAATTTCCCTCCTTGCTAGTAAGAATGGCAGGAGTGAAGAAAAATTGAATTTATATTTAATCTTACCACAAAGTGTAAGTGGGTTTACATAATTTACAAAGCAACACTGATCTATTCTTAGCAAATTCCCAACAAAAGGGTGAGTACAATCTTGACCTTCACTTCTTAATTTGATTCCTTACCATGCCCTTAGTCACGTACACACCCTTTTTCCATGGATGCCATCTGAACGAGAAAAAAAAGGATTTTCACACCAACTGTGTTCCCCAAACAATTCCTAAAATACGTAGTAAGTGGATTATTGCGCGTTAAAGTGATTCGCGACCCATCACTATGTTCTTTTGGTATATATTGCCCGCATATGTGATAAAAGGTATACATATGTCCTTGCCGTCGTCGTTTGGTACTTGTTTTTAGCACATCCATTGACAACAACAATTCAGACGGCACACATGTATCCGTATCTCGTCGAGCAGGATGCTACATCATACCATGTTTCCTCTTAGCTATCGCTCCGGCACATCGAAAGTTTTGGTGAATGGCGCGCTTTATATCTACACATGCGCTGGAATATCGATTTTACAACAAACACTTTTTTTTCGTTGTTCTTCTTTGCTTAAGTTTGGGGTGGTAATGGAGGCATGCAGCACTTTGAATGTTGGTTTGGTGGGTTTGCCATAAAGTCAACATCATTTCTAAAAACCATTTCGGCACAACAAAGGCGAAACGTTTTTAATTCGATCGAAGCGATGCGCTGCTAAAGGATAGCCAATGAAAGCTTTAAAGAAAAAAAACCTTGACATGAAAAGAGGGCAATCATATACGGTCATGAGAGACTTTATTTTCTGACCGTCCTTCGATGGATTTGTTTTTGTTATTATGCCCAAAATTGAAGAAGCACGATTAGACTTTAAAAAGCTTTTTTTGTTTGTCTCAAGGCTTATTGCAGAAAAACTGAAGTGCGGTAAAGGTTTATTGTGCTAAGATGGTATATAAATATATTATAATAATTTCTTGCCGTGCAACATACTTTTTGGCTAGAGCTATCTATGAGAGCGACCATATTTGAAGGGTGAATAGTTTAGTAATAAAGAGAAGAGAATTTTGTTTTGTCTCTTAAAATTATTTTATATTTCATGGATAGACTAAATTGCTACTTCATTCATCTATTTACAGTTTAACAATAGTACGACTGCAAAGGCATTAGTTTTTTGCCAGGCACGGCAATTCTTAAATTTGTTAGGTATTTATGTTCGTAGTTGAATGAACTTGCCAGACGGGCTTCATGACAACTAATAGATTGGATTGGATACCTGTGGACTTATATTTTCAAACTCAGTCCACACTGCAACAAAGTCAGTAGTAACTGTTATTTGTCTGCCACAAATCGATAACGCTGGTTGTGGCAAAAATAGTCTCGTTTTTAATAAACTTCCAGTCAGACAAAATATTATAAACTATGGAAGGCCTACTACATATGTATTCACTGAGTACTGGTCTCTGTGAAATTTATTGAACTGTTTCTCAAAGCCAAACGTATCTTATCTGTTTGTAAGTTTTCTCTGGTTTCTTAACTGGTTTTCTCAACTGGGTTATCTAATATTTACTAGTACTGATGTCGGCATTGAATAAAAACTGACTAAGATGACAAAAGGATCAGGTTCAACAAATAGGAAAAAAGTAATAAAACGCTTAGAAAGCTTGTGATTTAAAAAAAAAAAAAAGATAATAGCAGATTGTACAGCAAATTGAGGTATGTATACCGCCTTTGAACGGTTCAGAAGCTTAGCATTTCTAGGTAAATAGAATGTTATTACTAGTACATATATGGAAATGAAATATATTATATACAGGAAGAATTCCATTAATGTACCGGTATTGTTGGGTACTAATTTGTTGCCATCTATCCTTTAACATTGATTTTGAGTTGGTGGCGGCAGATCGAGACTTAAGAACCTACTTGAACATATCATACATCCGCAACTCTTGTATTAATAGATGCTACATTTGAAAATGCTGATCACAAAAATCCATAAGGCAGTAAGTAAATCATTTAAACCTAAAAATCAGCATTGGCATAATCTTTGTCTACATTGGCTCCTGTTTAATAAGGACTTTGCAAATTTGTTTCTGTAAACTGTTTCCAGTAAGGTATGTTGCTGAAAACAAAAACTCATCTACTGGTGTCAAATATGGTGTGTAACTTGTTTTTAACTAACTGCTACAACTTTATCTCCTGTTACTTCTGCACCCGAATATGTAGGTTTTTGTTACATTTCACATTGCACCATCTAATTATGTTTACAGCCTGCCTATATTAAGTAGGTACTCATGTAAAATATACTTAAGGGTAAATCTATTTTTCAATCATGTTAACTTACAACATTCACTTTCACATGCTTATCGTTATCATATTATACTATCGGATGATGCTTACCTGAAAAACGAAATAAAACAAAGTTGATTACACTTCAAATAATAAAACATTATAAGTTGATATAATATAGTATGTACCTAATTGGAAGTGTACCAAACAGAACAGACAAATCTTATTGGACCAACAAAATCGTACCTACATTCAAGTTTCATTGGAATCAATGCCAAACTTTTCAAAATTGATTTTAAAATCTATAAAAGTTTATACGGTCTATACCAAGAATTTTACAGATGTAATACCACCCCGACCTTATGTAATATTAACCCCGGGTGGGCATAGAAATGTTGCGCACCACATTTTCTGACAATATACAAAAAATAGAGTGAACGCGACCACAATAGCTAAATGTAGGTACATCTGCAGTGGAAAATTCCCAAAATTGGCCGACCAATTCGGTAAACAAATTATGCATGCACAGCATTTAGATTTATATATATCTTTGGTCGGTGCAATTTATTAACAGAAGATTACTAATAATTTTGTGCGTAGCTGCATGAATTTTGGGGATAAAATTGATAATCGTTTCATTTTTGTTTAATAATTTTATTTACAGAAATGGGCGTGATTTTTACCAGATCAATTTACTGTAGAATTATCATCTAACGTAGAGTGAATAAAATAATTACCGCATCGTATCAATCCACCCACATGAAAGTTTGCACACCGGGGGATGTGAATTGCAAATTGCAAATTGCATGCAGAAAAGAAAGTGAGATTCCCCTCCCCCAATTAGGAAAACTAGAACGTTCATTTGGCAAGGAAGAGGAAAAGGCTATATTTATCGAACTTACATGTTCATATTTCAGAAATTAACCGTACACGTATCGCTGCGCGTTGATTTATTTTAATTTCGTTTGTTTTAATTGATGTAATTATTTTTCCAAGCGAAAAATTATCGCAAAAACCTAGGACACAAAATTCACCTATCGCGGGGTTGGAAATTCAAAATCCACTGAACTGCAATTGAAATTTTCTTTCGTTTGAAAACACACTGAAAGAGACGCACACATGCGTGATTTGAATGGTGTTTTTATTTTTGTTTTTATGCAAGATGCAAGAGCTAGAGTAGTAAAGTTGTATAGTATGTAGTATGTTGTTTCAATGAAGAGGAAAACGTGTAGGGTCTAGGAGGGCATATGGTAGGTGGGAAAGAGATCTAAGACGTTCGAAATAATTCGATTTCTTTCTTTCATGTTGTTGTTGATATTTCCCGATTCCGAAATCCGAAATGGATATAGTACGAGTACACCTAGGTACCTTTCTATCTACAAAAGCTTGACTTTCCCACCAAGTGATGCCAAGTTTGGAATCTGTAAAATTTTACTTTAACATTAGGTATATTTGATTAAAGAAAAGAAGAAAAAATATTTCTTTGTATTTATCATAATACATTGATTAGCAGAGTAAAGAAGAATATGATAGAAAATAATAATAATTATTATTACTATTATTTTGAAGGCATTCTTAACACATAATAAATTATAATACTAATAGTAATAAAATAAATAGCACTAGCTGCCAGGGATTTAGTTTTAATTCCAAATTAATTTAATTTACCTAATAAATTAAAGACTAAATTTTGTTGGCTAAATCTAGTAAGGGAAGAAGTTTATGCACATAGACACAACTATCATGGGCTTGACTTTTATTTATTGTAAACTTAAATTATATTCAAAATTAATAGTTTTAATGAAGTACACCTACACAGTTCAATCTGCAAGCAAAGGCAAAATCATCGATGTGACAGAGATTAACTTCTCAAAAGAGGGTTGATAATTTAAGCTATGTTGATTTAGAACTTCACTACGTTACAACTATCAGCTCCATAAACGACTTGGTTACAAGGCATCATCGCAGTAAAATAACATATGTGGCTGTTAAAGGAATAGTGAATTCGATAACCCAAACAAATTCTACGGTAATTCCGACGGCCGTTTTTTGCATCGTATTTTTCTCAGCGCAAATACCGAATGAAGATTTTATGCATCCAAAGCTTAAAATTATAACTTATTATCGTAAATAAATAGAACCGGCAAGTTAAAAAAATTTCAGGAAAACAGTAGCAATTTTGTTTGACTAGAGCAGAGTTTTTTTTTTTTTTAAGTGTTAAATTTATCATTAGGTCTGTTTTTTTCCTCACCCATCTCAGTGAAGTAAAGTAAAGTAAGAAAATGTGCAAAAAAACAGTCCCCAACCACTTTTCTGAACAGTCGGTCTTACCCCTGAAAAGTTAACAGCTGGCATTGCTGTCAAAATGGCCATCAATGAAAAATTCAATTTCAAAATCAAAATCCTTCTAGAAAAATGAATAATTAACTTTTTAGCGCAAAAAAAATAATGATTTTCAATTTCTACAGAATATTTCCGTTTTCTGTTTACTTTTTTCCCTTTCTGGCGTCTTTTATGGTCAAAATAAAATCACGAAATAATTGCCAAAGAAAAAAAAACAAAAACATGCGTGGGTGTGTTTATTAGGTGAGTCCTAAAATAAAGAGTATTCGTGCTAATTCTGAGATTCGATCGAATCGAGTTTTCCTCGAATTTAAAACTTTCACTCGAATGCGAACTTCTCACATCTAAGTTTTGAAGGAAAGAAGTTCATTTCCAAATAATTTAATTGTATGAATTTTATTTTCGAAATCAGCTGTATAAATGTTTCACTGTCGATTGCGTTGGTTTTGACCTTAATTTGAGAAAGGATGGGTTTATTTACACATTCTTGGAGGAAGAAACGATCAAATTGAACAGAGAAAATGCAATAAAAATAAAATAAATGAGCATTTCAAATCGTTTTGGTTTGTTCATTTTGATTGTGACATGCGATTATTTACATTTGAAATTTTGTCTCCATAAGACGAACAAATGCTTCCAATTTTATATGTTTTATGTAAATTTCACTATAAACATTTTTTAAATAAAGACTTACAAATTTTCAGTCGAAAAAACTCATAACATTTAACTCAATGCAATCGAAAATGAGAATGTGCGGAGAAATGAACAAAAAAATACCTATTGCTATTTATTATCTACAAAGATGTATCCCATAATGATATATCCAAGATAGTTTTCAATTATTATAAGTCTATGTGTAGGAATTATATTTTGTAAGTAAACAAAATGCAACTTAAATAGAAACGGAAAATATTTAGTATTTTATTACTTTCCGTAATATTCAGTTGTCATTTTTAAAGTTGTTTAAAATATGCAATTCCTTATATGTACATTTACACCCACCACAGCCGACAAAATAGTAGGTATCATAAAAGGAGACACTCTGTGAACAGATCCAAATTACACAAAAATGTGCTCCCCTGGTGTTCAGAATTGAAGAATGCTCCAAAGTTGGTCTTGCTGGAAATGAATAGCTTGTGTGAATCTCAGTGGTGTCAAATTGAGTGCAGTTGTTGTAATTGCGTGCTGAAAATCCTACTTTACTTTACTTCACTGAGAGCGATGAGGAAAAAAACAGACCTATTATTACAAAATTTAAATGTTGCACATATTTGTGAAGGCTGAATATTTGAAGTAATATAGACTTTGCACTATTTGACATTTTTCGAAAACAACTCAGCTCTGACTATACATATGTACAAGTTTTTTTGATGTTAAACGAAAACGACAGCCTAATGGTGGATTTACATTACCACGCCACGCAATTTTGCACGACTTTAAAGAGAGAGATCCGTTTGCTACAGTCAAGGCTAATGATCTGTAAGAGTGAGACCACAAACCTCCTTAAAAAAGTTATGGCGGCCTAAATTCAACTTTTAGGCGTGTGGTCTCACTCATACACATCATTAGCCTTGACTGTGGAAACACGGATCTCTCGCTCTGAATTCATGCAAAATTGCGTGGCGTGATAATGTAAATCCACCATAACTGTGAAAGAGATTAGGGCACCTAGGTACCTATTGAAATAAATCGGGTAGGCAAATGTGGGCCAGGGTCAATCACAATAACATACCTGCAGCTTGTTTCAAATGGTCTAATCCGCTGTCAAAACCAAAAGGCTAACTGGGTGGGCTAGACCATTCAAAATCAATATCGCTTGCACATGCCATCGGCCAGATGTCGCTACTGAGAAATGAAACCACAAATACCTTTGCAGAAGTACAAACCATTCATTCAAAGAACATAACAAAATACCTGTGCTGTTGTCACCCGAGAAAATTGCATCTTCTTTTTATAAAAAAACATTTAATTTAAAGCATTCCGTGGTTAATTTATCCGTTTAGGGACAACAAGCCAACTAAAATGCCACAAATCTAAGAAAACCATTTGCGATATCGTGTTATTTTAGAAGAGGTCGCACGCGAAAATGGCATTCCTATGTCCCGTCAGAATACGTCGTGGAAAAAAGAAAAAATGTAAGTAAACCTACATGCATAACGATTGGTGGGAAAATCTTTTTACAAAACATCCCAAAAATCTACCAAAATCCTCACAATGCATAATTTTTAATGCAGAGTTTCGACGAGACTAACCAAACGAAAGAGTTCAATCGAAAACTTGTTTTTGTTTCCCCACATTTTCCCCCCGTGATTCTGGTGCAATCAAGTGCATCACCTGTTGGCACTTCTCATTCAGTGTTTCTTGTATTTCAGCTTCGAACAGCGATGTCGACAAAGAGCTCTCGCGACCAGGCTCCGGACTAGGACTAAATCACGGAATGGGACGTATCACCGGTTCGGCCAGTATCGAGACTCTTGTTCGGGTGGGAATTGAGAAAGAGCACGGTCTTAGTCCAGACTCGAAAATGGTAGTGCTGCATGATTTCACACCGTGTGTCGACGATGAACTGGAAGTGAAGCGAGGACAAATAGTGAATATACTTTACAGAGAAAATGACTGGGTGTACGTCATAGGGCAAGACACTCGCCAGGAAGGGTTCATACCACACTCCTACTGTGCTCCCTATAACACCCAATTAGCCGACTTAGCCATTAAAAAGAAACTGCCAAGAGAACAAAGTCTTCCGAATGATTTGACAGATGGAATCCACAGCGATGCCAGCAAGCTGGAGCTGCTGGACGATACAGTGCCACAGGTGGGTGTAGGTAGTGGCGGCAGTGGCGGCATGAGTAACGGTATGCAATCTCCGCTCAAGAATTCACAAGCCAGCCTTAGTTCGGAACCGGATTTCTTGCCGTTTGCCAAAGATCCCAGTGGTCGATATATTGTGCTCTACACATTCATAGCTCGCGATGAGAATGATGTTTCAGTAGAGCGGGGCGAATTTGTGACTGTATTGAATCGAGAGGATCCCGATTGGTATTGGATCGTGAGAAGTGACGGCCAGGAGGGATTCATTCCATCGGGTTTTGTTTATCCGGCTGATAGTGTTTTACAAACAAAACCTTTGGGTGGACAGAGTCCGGCAAAGCCGCTGAATCCGGATTTGTGTGGGAATGGCGGTGTAATGATGAACAACAATAATAATCCGCTTCAGAGTGGAGGAATCGGCCCTCCAAACAATGGCAATGCTGTTGTCGGACAAATGGCACAGCAGATGAATAGCAATTGCGGAACGCTGCAAACGCAAGGTAATGGTCCCCAGCAGCAGCAGCAGCTCGGCGTTGGAGCCGACGACTTGCGATACCATGGCACTGAGTTGGTTATGTTGTATGACTACAAGGTAAGTTTCAATCTTGGATATAAATTTTTATATGTATATTGACTGTAAAAGAGAGAGCCAATGCATGCGCCTAGTACCTACCCATTCTTTGGTTTTTGACCAATTGCATGTGGTTTGCATTGCAAGCATGTATAAGGATTTGTGATTGTAGGATCACACGATAGTGTGCGTTTCATCGACTGCCGGAATATCACAAAGCTAGCTCCAACAGTCCTACGATTAACCAAAGTATAGATCCTGTTGTATAAGGTATTTACTGGCTCATTAAATTGTCATTGATATGTACCTGGGACATTCTCCTCGCATTGTTACTTGCTTTATTTTACTATACCTTTGTATGTCAATGTGTTGCACCTTTATATATCAATCGCACCTCCTTAGCAAAGATGCTTTCTAAAAAGAAACAGAATTACTCTCTACCACTACCGAAATGATCCAGTGGGTGTTATTTTAATTACAAAAGTACAAAACAAAAAATTGCCAAACCCTTGATGCTTGATGAATTATTCTTTAATTAAAATGTTTTTCTTAATTTTTCAGGCACAAGCACCTGATGATCTATCAGTTCGTCGTGGCGATTGGATCTATGCAGATCTAAACAATCAAACTGTCGATGGTTGGCTATGGGCCTACGCACCAAAAACCCGCAAATATGGTTTCATACCGAAAGCCTATGCGCGTCCACCAGCCATGACAAGTCTCTAGACATCAAATTCACACATAGAGACTAAAATATCTGTTTATCTCTTAAGTTATTTAACAAAAGCAATCAATCGAATAGCATTTGTATATTTAATTCAAGAACTGTTTAACTCTTCCATTATTTCTTATATTTTAACAAGTAGTAGTATTGAGAAATATGTTTCGAAAAGTGTATTTCATAAGTCTTATATAGCGAAATGCTAAAAAAAAATAATTAAAATAAAATTATTAGTAGAATGATGGTTTTATTTTAACTCTCCAAGCCAGAGCGGCGCTTGGTCTGGACACCTGAAAGCCAGCATATCCGATTGCAGAGAATAAAAGGATACAGACGGCAGAGACTACACAGGTCGTAAGCCCATTTGCAGTAAAAGTGCAAAAAAAGGCGTTACCGTGAAGGATGTTCGAACGCATAATGAATCATTGAAGCACTTGAAATTCTACTTAAAAATAGTGGAACTAAAATATTTGAGCGGGCTTTTTTCAAAAAGTTTTCCCAGGGGTCTTCATTAGGCGAACTTCGGCCGTACAAATTACCGATATTCATTCACGATATTTTTTCACGCTCTGTTATAATAGTCCATTACACCTGTAACCGAGACCTTCCCTTCTTACATGATTTGTGATGGGGTTGCTGATGCCGCTGATTTGCATACGAATTCTGCTTGGAATTCTGTGTATAAGTGTGTAGCAAGTTCATTCCATGGATTGGAATACTACATATATATGCCCGCCCCTTATTCCCGTGCTCTATTAGAACTGAGGAACTGTCTAACGTGATATAATTATACAAATATCAATTAGTAATATTTTAATTCGTCATGCCTCTACAGAGAATGTCTTTGTCCCCCCTCGCAAATGTTCAGAAATAAAAAATGAAATTCCATTGAGACTTGTAAAAAAAGTACTTTTAATACTAAAATTGATGTTAACGGTAAATTAATTGCTTTCTACTTAAAATCTACTGATATATTTCATAGATATTATATTGAGTCAAATATTCTTTATCAAACTTAAAAAGCAACATTTGTCAGCGAGATATGTAATAATACAATATTATTCTCCAAAATAATATAAAAACGTGTAAAAATAATAAGTTTTCATACGTCTATCGTTATTGATGGTTCATATTAACTATAAAATAATATTAAACTGTTTGAGAAATATACCTACGTTTTTTCACCCTTGTATATAATACCAATAATTATCATTTAAGGTAGCATAAACTTGTTAATAACTTATTGTATATTGCTTTTTACTTCGGCTTATAATATACGAAGGATTCCTTGCAGGATTTCTTTTGTCTTTAAATAAACAACTTTGCATTTGCTATATACTCATACATAACATAAAACTAGCAACTTCTGCATCAATTGTTTTTTTTTGTAAGATGCTTATAGCGTCTGTTTCTCTTTTGCTTATTTATTGTGACTTTTTCACACTGTTATTGTGTTGCCTTCGGCAGTTTAGTTGATGAAGAACCATTTGGTGTACATTTGGGACATCTAGTTGAGGCTTTTCTGTAAAAGAAAATTAGATGTGTATATAGTGGTATTGTTGTTAACTACTAGAAGCAAAGAAGGAGAGACAAATACTAGTCTTCGGTGGCATTACCAATATTATGCTTATTTAGACACCAAGTTTCGAATTCAAATTGTGGCACAGACCGCCAATTAATGATAAAACCTGCCACATAAATAACATACATACTTTATACTTGTACATCGGCATTGGTAGATCCAACTCAATTATATAGATCCAACTATTACGTTTAGTTGTTTGTGAAATTGTGAAGTACATAGCATAATGACAGTGTCATTCTAATCTAGAAAGTAAAGCTACCAGTAACACCTGCCTGTCTAAAAATTCCGACAAATAATTCCCAGATAAAAACCCTTATCCAGAACAAAGTGTAAATATTGTATAATGAGATGACTCACTTTAAGGCCTCCCTGAGTTGCTCTTTTTCTGCCAACTCAGTTCTCACTTTCTGCTGCAGACTGAGAATTAGATCATTCTTGCTGTTTATTTGCATCTTCAGATGAGCTATAGTTTCCTCCTGTGCCTCGAAAATTGCCTAAAACAAAAACAGATGAGCAATCCTCATAAATCTATAAATCAATTGCATTACCCTGCACTCTTCCATGCTCTCGGAATATGTTGGTGGTTCATCTAAACAGAAAAACTCTCGCACTAACTTGAACTTCCGCAGCTCTTCTTTTGACATAATCGAATTGACGAACATTTGAAGTCCTTGCACACGATTGTCGAGAAACACCGAATTGAAATTGTCACCAAATATTTTCTTTCGTGGCAGGTGGAGTGTTAACAAAGGAAATGCCTGCTTTAGCTTGTTATTCAGGCGCACAAAGTCCGTATACCGACGCAGGACCAGCCAGCAGTCGTTAGTGAACGGATTCTCGACACGAAGTTTGTAGACAGTGAATCGAGCTCGTTCCTCCATGACCTCATATCCGATAATAGGGATGCGAACGGCAGTTGTATCGTTGAAACCAGTTCTTTCACCAAATTCAGATGACGGCACGCTACGATTGGAACGATTTGAAATACTACACTCACTCATCCGTCGTCTTGTCTCACTGAGAGATCCACTATGTCCTCCATAGGCATTTGTGCTGCTACTCTCAGCATACATCGACCGAGAAAGATCTCGATCGCTTTGCGCACCTTGTAGGGGCATATTTTTACTTCTTACGGCACCACTGTGCACCGTGTTGTGAACGGAAATTGTCTTTAGACAAACCTCAGACTTAGCACCAATAAGAGTTGAGTTCCTGCTGAATGTTGACGCCAACTTTTGCACATCGTTCTCTGATTTGGATGTTACTTTTGATGCATAGAGTGGCGTTGAATCGGATTTAGAGATGTCAGGGTATGATCTGGAGAGTTTCCTTAGTTGTGGATGTGCTTCGGGCGACGAGAATTTTCTAGGTCGGCTAGCTGGTAAGTATTTTCTATAAGGTTTAGTGCTGTCGCGTTTCTTAATTGCACGCAGGGACATTTCAGCTTGTTTCAGCGTCTAATTGTTTTGTTCTGAATTTGCATTCCACTAAAGGGTGAATGGATTTTATTAAGAAATCAAGTACAGTTTAATTGATAGAAATTGATATGAGATTTTTAGGAATTTTATGTGCAACAGGAAACGCGAAAGAAAAACAGAAAACAACAAGCAACAAGCTAAGCAAAAAACTATTCCTCTTTTTAAGCCAATTCTGTCAATTGATGGATGGCAGATGACTGAGCAAACACTGTTTTTTCTGACGTTTGCCGTTGTATGATGTCATTTGGCGGAATACAGGGTGAAACAAGGTAAGAAATCACGTTAGCGTACTGAATGGGTCCATTGGTAATAGGCTATCATTTTGCTATAATTATGCAATAAAGCGAAGCATATTCACCCCTATCCTGGAATCCGCCGGGGGGAATTATTCACGGAAAAGAATATTTTGGTATCGTGGAATCCGCAAATTAAACAGTTATTATGTCATATAGGTAGTCTTTTCCGTGAATAATTCCCCCCGGCGGATTTCATGATAGGGGTGATAACCTAAACCATTTAAAGAAGTAGGTAGAACGTTAGTCATCACAACATAACTGTCTTAAATAATATGTTTGACAAAAATAATTAAGTTAACGGCCTTACCAATTTGTTTTTAAACAAAGTTCTTTTTATGAGAGGGTCGTAGGAAAACCTCAAATTATCAAATAAAAGACATCCGAGAGTTTAACTGCCCTAAGACACCAATCATATCAATTGCCAAAAAAATAATAATGTACTTATTAAAACTATCGGCTGTGAAATGAATTGACTACCGTCCGATATGGACCTATTGCGGCAGCTATTCCTCTTTTATACTACTTACATACAAATAAACTCTTAAGAGGCATCTTAGCAAAATTTAAATCAGCCGCGTAATAGAAATGAATTTTAAATGTCTGCTTGCTTTATTTCACCAAACACAAACAACATTAATTTTTAATTTCCTCATTAAGATGCTCGCGTGCTCTCCTCAGCTGATCCAATTGCTTCTTGACGGCACTGATTTCCTCCTGGCTTACAGTAACCGGAACTTGACATTCCTTCTGTTCCTTACGTATAAACTCAAGATTTTGTACTTTCTGCTCCAAAAATGAAATCTGTTGCTTCTGAAGGCTGTTACGATACTCTTCTAATCGTTGTTGCTTAATATTTTCACAGTGAATATCTGTTAATTTGCGCAGGGAATCCTTGCGTGTAATCCAATGAAACTCATTTGGAGGGGGTTTGTAGACCAAATCCAATTTTTCCAAAACCCATTCGAATCGTTTATAGTCCCAACGGCGAAGGTATTTCAAGAACTTTTTACGCTTGTCGATCTTTTCCTTGAGATCCACTTTGATCAATTTGTCTCGTGGGAATTTTTCCATATGATCCTGAAAGCGACGAATGGTTGCAGTCATTTCAGCCACTAATAAAATGAAAACAAATTTCCATTAAATAATTATTTTACAATTTGACTAAGATATTCAAACATTTTGCTTCCATTGAGCCAAAGTCCAGTGGATGTCTTTGTACTTCTTTTACTAGCATTTCACGGTAAAGGTCTGAAGTGTAAATCCTCCGATTGTTTTCAAGTCGAAAGATAGATTTGACAACATCATCGGCCCTGTAAAATGGTTTTAAAGAATAAAAGTTATTTTGTTACATTAATAATATATGAGCTTACTCCTTCAATTCTTTGGAATCACGAAATTCTGGGAGAAACTCTTTTGGATTTATTGGAGGCAGCTTAGAAAGGTCACCACTCTTTTCCGGTCGTATGCAGGGAATTTTTTCAGGACGCACCCATTTGATCTTTAAATCTGACTTGAATGCGTAGTCCCGAATTGTTTGTCGATTTATGGTATTGGCAACTTTAAGGCAATTCACAAAATTATTCATTTTCTTTTGTATTATTAAAAGCGATGAAGTGAAAATTGCGAACTCGTCGAACAAAATTCCGAGGTTATGTCATACGTCAAATATTGGTAAAGGGTGCGTTCAGCAGAGGAAGTAAATAAACAGTGGCCATAAAACCTTGTGCTACGATTGAACCGAATTAATTTTTGGCTATCCGCTTAAAAGACGAAATAGACAAAACGAAAACACATTAGACCAAAATAAAAATGTACATGTTTCAACGCTGATTTAAAGTTTTTTGATTTTGCAATTGAACTTGAACCACAGCTGTTCGAAAATAATTCATTAATCAATTTTCAAATGTCGCATACATTGGAATTATGTGGATGGAAACATGTTAATGTATACCCTCAAAACGCTTTATTTAAATAATCCTGAAAGAATCAATCAAAGGTACTAAAACGCTTCGCTAAACTGTTTCAATATGTGACTCTACTGCAAGGAGACTTTTTTTTGAAAACTACGTAGGTAAGCAGGGGCCAGATCACGATTGAACGATATCGTTTTCACGCATGCTGTCTCTATCATATCTGTGGAAATAAACAAAGACTGCTATTGTCGGTTTAAATCAAATGTGTATGTCATGAAAGGTACAAAACACCGACATAAGCGATTTGGAATTTATTATCTACAGTTGTTGCTAGGGATTCTAACAAAATATAAAATAACATCATCCTATTTTTTTCTCTGAGGGTTTAGCCCAAGAGTTTAAACAAAGACCACAATTAAAATTAAGGAACGATCAGGCGTTAATCGAATCATTCTACGAATTACAAATACATAAGAAAAATTAATTATGTGTGTCAAAAACTAACACTTCAATTCATAAACCGGTATGACGCCATATAAGTTCTTTATTTGCAAAGTCATATCTACCTGACTTACAAATATAAATTGAGGTACCTACAACCTTTTTCCGATACTAAAGGGACTTAATTAAATTGCATTACAAAATCTTACCTGGATTTTATTTTTATATAAAGATGCACTACAATTCTTTGCTTTAGTTGCCCTTAAAAGTCATATACGTGTTTACAAAATAATTCGTTTATTTTAGTTTTTCGTCTTGAAAAGTGTGCCTGAAATACTAAATTGTAACCAACATAGGTAGGTACAATCAACAAATTTACTTTGATCTATTCAACAAGTAATAATAAAAGTGTGAACAAGCACAATTTAGAGGATTTGGCAGTACTGACGGTTAAAGTCAAAACAAAACACGAAAATAACTACGCCATTTTGACAAATTGGTTGTACTTTTATTTTCCAAGAAATAAATTTACCACTTTTCTAACTAAATGTTAATAAAAAATTAATAAAATCTTCCAAAGTAGACCACAAGGTAGACATAATGTCTTCGCGAAGCCGAGAAGATCACCCACAATCGTCAAAGCTGACCCTGGCCGAAAAACAGAAGTACATAGAAGATTATGATTTCCTCTATTGCGATGAGTCGGGAAAATATGAAAAAGTGGCCAAAATTGGACAAGGAACCTTTGGGTACGTTTTTAAAGATAACTAACCAACAACTGTATAAATAAAAATGCTATTCTTCTTTCATAGAGAAGTGTTTAAAGCCCGGGAAAAGAAGAGTAACAAAAAGTTTGTTGCCATGAAGAAGGTTCTTATGGACAATGAAAAAGAAGGTGTACGTATTTTCGATTAATGATTGCCTGTATCCGTATGTTATATCAAATTACCTTCTTAAATAGTTTCCCATCACTGCGTTACGTGAGATCCGTATACTGCAATTGCTCAAACACGAGAATGTTGTGAACTTGATAGAAATCTGTCGAACAAAGGCCACAGCACATAATGGGTACAGATCCACATTCTACTTGGTTTTTGATTTCTGTGAACACGATCTGGCTGGTCTTTTGTCAAACATTAATGTCAAGTTCAGTTTGGGCGAGATAAAGAAGGTCATGCAGCAGCTGCTCAATGGATTGTACTATATACACAGTAATAAGGTAAGTCTGCTTTGAAACGCTGTGATTGTTCGTTTAAAAATGTTGTACTTACTAGATCCTCCACCGTGACATGAAAGCGGCCAACGTGTTGATAACAAAACATGGTATCCTGAAATTAGCCGATTTTGGTCTGGCACGAGCGTTTAGCATACCGAAGAACGAACAGAAGAATCGCTACACAAACCGCGTGGTCACACTTTGGTATCGTCCACCAGAGCTGCTGCTGGGAGATCGAAACTATGGTCCGCCTGTTGATATGTGGGGTGCGGGTTGTATCATGGCTGAGATGTGGACTCGCTCACCTATAATGCAGGGCAATACCGAACAGCAGCAACTTATTTATATTTCTCAGTTGTGTGGATCATTCACTCCAGACGTATGGCCAGGAGTTGAAGAATTGGAATTGTACAAAACCATCGAACTACCGAAAGGGCACAAACGAAAGGTTAAAGACCGACTGCGACCGTATGTGAAAGATCTTCACGGTTGCGACCTATTAGACAAGCTTCTTACGTTGGACCCAAAGAAACGGATAGATGCAGACACAGCGCTAAATCATGACTTCTTCTGGACAGATCCAATGCCTAGCGATTTAAGTAAAATGTTGTCGCAACATTTACAGAGTATGTTTGAGTATCTGGCACAGCCACGACGATCGGGACAAGTGCGGCAGTATCAGCAGCAAATGGTTACCATGATGCAGAAGCCCCAGGACAACAGCTTGATTGACCGAGTTTGGTAGCGGCGTAGGACATGTAGTTCTGTCTAAATGCTACTCACGGATTGTTACTGCTTTCGTTTATAAGTCCTCTTTATCGATTATTACTGAGGAAATAAAAATGGTGTATGAGGAAACACAATATGGGCTTTTAATTGTCATTTAGGTGGCTTTAGATAAGCGTTTTCTCGCTGTCTTGGATTACTAATTTCAGACAGAAGCACCTAGACATCCATTTGCTGTAAAATAAAAGTGCGACGAGATTAATGCCGCTCAGTGCTGGAGAGCGCTAAAGTAGTCATTTTTGGCCCAACGTTTCCTTTATGATCCGTAATGCAATGTACACATTGCCGCCATTCTACATAGCATTCTGGGATGTATATTTAGCCGAAAGTCGTAAAAACCATTTACCTGTACATTACAGCTCCAAAAGCAAGATTCCTTTTTCCAACATACCATCTGATTAACTGTGAACTCGTCTCCAAATCCTTTCTAAAACGTAGCTTTTTGTACAGTTTTCTCGTTTATTTACTTCTAAAAAGGAAGTACATACCATAGGTTCTAAAAATTACTTCTGTTCATTGCTAAACATACAAACATACGCAGGTTATTTTAAGTAACAATAATAAATAATAAAAAGTCAAATAAGTCAAAACAATTCGTCTACCGTGCAGATAATTAAGGGTGAAACTGATTATAATTCAAATCCGTTCTCTTGCTAAATATAATTTAGAAAACCGGCACTAATGGCATTAAGCTATATATCTAACGCCTTCGCTTGTTTGTCGAAGAGCTCCTAGAACGAGATCTCTTCTTATGGCGCGACGATGAGGTCGTCGAGTGTGGCGAACGACTCGACTCGCTTTGCTTGTATTTCGAATGAGAGGAATTGGAATAATTCCTCGAGTGGGATCGGGATCGGGAACGCCCTCGGTGTCTGTTTTTAGAACGATTTTGACGATTTCTGGAAGATGTGGACCGAGATCGGGATTTTGAGCTGTGACGAGATTTTCGGGAAGACGTCTGAGATCGTGTCTTCGAACGATCACGGGAACGTGACTTTGATTTGGATTTCGCTGACGACGTGGATGAGCTACCCGACGTTGAAGGCGAACTGGACGACGACGATGATGAGGACGAGGAAGATGACTTTGACGACGACGTAGAGCTATGGGTGCGTCTATGCGATAGCGATCTAGAGCGTGATTTGGATTTTTTACTGCTGCCTTGCTTGGTGTCTTCATTGTCAGAGCCCAAGAGGTCGTATTTAGACAAATCGCCATCGCCATCATCTTCCTCGTCGTCGTCTTCGTCTTCTTCTTCGATCTTATTTGAAGCCTCCACTTTGGCGCCATTCTTCTCTTTCTCCTTTTCTCTTTGAGGCTTGTTTTCGGACTTTCTACGTTCCTCGCTTCTACGTTTCTTCCTTCGTCCAAATTCATCGTACTCACTATCAGATTCCGCCCGTTCCTTGTACTCAACCACTCCTCGGTCATTGTAACCACCGCCATAGCCTAAAAAAAGACATCGCATTTATACAAGGGCTTCAGAGCATATACAGAAAGCACACAAAAACTTGGTTCCGACATTTTACGACTCACCCGTCCGTTCTTCGACATCGCAGAATTTTGGCGCGTTACACATGTTGCAGGTCTGTCTGCGAGCCCAATTCACGTTTGCACACTTGCTGCATTGCCAATCCTCTGCACTGAAAAGACCACGAGATTTCTCAGCTGCCGCCTTGCCAATTTCGGTGCCCAGCTTCTTTTTCACCAAACCACCGCCAGGTCCGCTACCGCTACTACCAATGGCTTCAGGACGTTCCTGCTGGCACTTGTGGCAATGTGTTCGCCGTCCAAAGTTAACATTTTTGCAACTTTTATTGCATTTTCAAAGAGTTCATGTGTTTGTTTTGTTTGTTTTGCACATTTTTGGTTTCGGTTTTGAGTAGCATAATAGCAAGGGAGAGATGCCAAATGCAAATGGAAACAAGTGAATGAACATTTGGATAGATGAGGGAGAAATTAGTGTTTTTTTTCAATTATTGGATTATATGCAAGTTTAAATTGTATTTTTTATTTAAACACTGGAGTGATTTTTTACAATTTTTCTTACTCAACATCACTGCAAATCCAATCATTTCCGCTGCCGCCCCCGCTACCAGTACTGCTATCGGAAAGTTTTCCACTATCGATGACCGACATTTGGCGATTTAGTTAGTTGATATCGCTTTTCAATAAATAAATTATAATAGGTAGCCAGCTTAATATGAAATGGGGCAAAATATATAAAAAATCGTTTCTTCACAAAATTGACAAGAGCCTAAATTGACCGAATTTTTTACTGCATTGCGCTGTTTGCTGCGAGTTTTTTCGGTGTTTTTTTTTTCTTTCGTTGGCGGCGAAAAGTGCTAGAATTTAATTTTATAGAGTCGGTAATGTGGTATCAAGTTTTTGTAATAGATGTTTAGCTACACAGTGAGTAAGAATATATTTTATGAATATGGTCATGTTTTTCTTTTCCTTTTTTTTAAACACAACTTTATAAACATAAAATTGTACATTTTATTATTCCAAGAGGAGGATAATTAATTATCATATCAAAGTGTATTAAGAAAACAAGTTTATAAACAGTTTAAATAACGAAATTTTGAGTTCGAAACTTTTTGTCGCGTACGAAAACACGAATTGTCAAAGTTTATTCGCAATCCACATTATTTAATTCGCGTTCCACAAACTAGCGAATCAAACATTAGTTCGAATTAACCTCAAACTAGTCATTGCGGGTAGAAACTGATGGCTAAAATTCGCGAACTACCGCAACCTAGAAAAGTGTTTATGTGAACCGACTGTCAAAACTTGCGAATATTCGTTTGTTCGTAGGTGATTTTCAATTCGCAAAACGATACACAGAAAGAAGTTCATTCAACCTACTTAAAAGTCAAAATTTGTGTTTCCAGTTAAGGATCATTCACATGAGAACGATCTAAACAGTACGTTATGATTATGATTGGTTATGATGTGACCCAAAACACATGCGAATCCATCAAAATCAGTCCAACCGTTTAGAAGGAAAAAAATAAATTCAATTGTAGGTAAAAAACAAAAAACACACAAAAAATGTCAACAAAATCGGCCCAGCCGTTTAAATGGAAAAAATGTTTCACTTTGACTTACGCTTCATTTTTTTCCCATTCACTACATCGCTAAAGAAGTTTAACTTCGTAAAATAATAACTAATTTCTTTATTAAAAACAACTCGTTTTGAAAACTGCAATATCTATGGGAAAACTTCTGTTTTCAGTTTTCGGCTTGGTGTGAATAGGGTATAAGTGGTACATCGGGGTTTTCCTTTTCAGAGCTAGTTTTTTTGTTTGTGTTTGGCCTGGAAACACAAATTGAAGCAACAAATACAACCAATTACTTTGCTAAATTGTTTTTTTTTCTTTATTGCTTTCATTTATCAACACTTCACTGCAAATCTTAAACAAACTCCGCTCCTGTCGGAGCACATCGGAAAAAATTCGTATGAAACCGTCAAAAATATCAGTAAAAACGCACTTGATCCTCAGATTCGTATGAAATCGGAGAATTTTCCGTTCCGGCGGATACCTCGCTAGGGCCGACTACGTTTACATATAAAAATTGAAAGATCGAATTCGAAATTGGATCACTGTTTTCATTCTCACCAAATTGAAAAAGTGAATAGAAATAGAATTGAGTTATACGGAATACGTGTATTATTTCACCACTACACACACAAGTCTAAATTCACCAACCGAAAAAAAAAATCACAAGCAAATGAAGAGAGAACGAACTAAAAGAACGCACATGAAAAACTCGATCTTTCAATCTACATTTACATGATCATTTTCACTCCGATCACAAAACATTTTGTGTACGCAATTCGAATTGAATCGCTCAGTAGATGAAGTTTTCGAGTGTTTTTGCGAAAACCGAGTTTTCGACTCGGCATGAATAGAATAGGGTACCTATAAATAGGGTATAGGGGTGAATCATTTCGACGACGACGATAGTAAAGTAGTTGATATAGTATTCTCGTGCATTGTATTAATAACCTGCTCTTTTTTTCGCCCTCACAAATAAAATAGGTTATTACCTATATTACTATAATTGTGTTTTTATGAAACCTCGCCAGCCAGTAGTTGCCAGTAGTTGGCAGTTGAGACACATTTCACATGCTAATTAAAACAACAACCTGCTGGCAACAACTCTTGATTTTCTCCCCAGCCGGAGAGCTGCTGGCTGGCAGCTGGCTAAATTCAATTCACAATGAACAAACAGGTGGCGCTGAAAGCAACAAGTGGCTTAGAAATTCCGTACAATTTTCTTAAATCATAATCAGCGTTCCCACTTCAAATTTACGAAAGCGTAGTGCCGAGGTGAAGAAAACGTAGTGAAGTATGAAAAATAATTACAATCTCCATAATGCTTTAGTTTTAAGACAAGTACGACTCAACTAGGGGTCGATTCTCGTTGTATTATAATACTGTGAAGTGAAAAGCGTTTTCAAAAGTTCGCGCTAAATTCGATTCTCGGTCTATAAAAAATGAAAACAAATGTCAAATTTTTTCATTTGATCATTTTTATTTTTATCACAAGAATAAGCGCAGACAAAGGGATTCAGAAACCCGAAATATGTATTTAATTGTAATGAAAAGTATACTCTACCTTAAAAACCTCAAAAATTGAAAATTAAACTAAATTATTTATCACTTCGCAGTCACAGAACGGAAATCGACCCCTTGTAACCATCATCATTGCGGTGAAAAGTTATGTTCAATTAATCGCCTTGTTGTGAATGCGTTAAAACAACTTTTTGAATGGAAAACATTTTAGAAATCAATATTATTACATACTGAAGGAATTTTATACAACAAATATATGGATACGAAGTTGAACGGAAAATCGTAGTGTTTCCAAATTTTTCGTAGTGACGTAATGATTTTGTTGACCTAAGACAAAATCGTGTGAAATATTACGATCGTAGTGAAAGTGGGAACGCTGATCATAATTGCGTTCTTATCTCATGCACACAACATTCCAGAGGAAAATGTTACAATTTATCAAATATTTCCACCAAATGCATAATTTTATACGAAATGCTGGTATGCTTTTAGGCGTATTGCCTAAATTCATTCGGCTGGCAATTGTGCTCGCAACTGTCCAAATGAACGGCTGGCTGGCGAGGTTTCAAAAAAACATGCAATGACCAATATGTTTGTCGGTTGATCTTCAATAAAAACATTTCTATTGCACTTTTTACAATCATTTTTATTTATCATACATAATATGTCATTTAAATCTAATAAAAAATAAAAATTATAATATGTTCTAACACGTTACACTTATAACTAAACAAAATGTATAATTAATATAATATTTGTAAAATAATAACTCTCAAGATTCTAAAATAAACATTTAGGTATTTATGATAAAATTTTAATGTAAATTTAAAAAAAGCTACCCCACAGTTTATTTATAATCTTGTAAATAATAATTCTTAAATTCCTAAACAACATACATACAATATATGTATTTTTAATATTCAAACATTTTTTTCTATACACAATTTTTTAATATATATTTTTTTAGTTTATAAATGTATAATCTTATTTTGTTTTGATGTATATAATAATTATATTCTTGTTTTATTGATTTTTTTTAGAAAAATATTTCTTATGGGTTACCTATGGTGTTTTTGTGATTCAGTTTCTTGCTATTTTCTTGTATAATAAAAAAAAAAGAGCTCATGAAAGACAACAAAAAAGGTAAATAGATATATATATGGCGTCCGTATTGCTTTGTTCATTTGATGTGTTATTTTGTGAGTTAATATTTTATGACTGAAATGAGATGCGTTTTTTTGTTTTTTTGAATATACATAATTAAGACTTTCTTTTTGTTTGTTTAGTTAGTCTATTGTACGGGTATTGTTAGTGTGTTATTTCAAATGCGTTTTTTCTATTTTATGTTATGTTATGTTATGTTGAGTGTATGTTAAATTTTTTTCCAGGAGGGATGCAGCAAATTCTGTTTCTACCTATATGTAGAAATGTTTTTGTTTCAATCTTTTTTTAATCAGGTATTTTGGTTTGTTTTCGTCTAATTTGTGACTTTAAATATTAGTTGGGATTTTCAATTTCAGCACACATTGAGCGGGGTGAAGTTGTAGATTGAGATTAAACTAAGCGCAAGAAACATTAAGAATGCTGGTCTGTTCCTACAAATAAAAAAATCACAAAGGTTCTCCAAATTATGTTGAAGAACAGTGCTGCCATGCTAAATAAAAGTGGCATTAGAATCTGTTCGATAGATGCTATTTCCTCATGGCTGCAGTTCGTGCAAAACGTTATTTTGTAAAAACACCTATCTTTAAAGACATGCGTCCAATGTTGGAGCGATTAGTATCACGAGGAAGATTGTTTTTTTTTTTTGAAGGATTATCTTTTAGTATAACTTGGAGAGCCGTATTTGCCTCGCATGTCTGCTGAGGAATTTGCATAATGACGGGTATGGGATGACATAAATGTATTCAACATAAATGAAACCCAGTACATACTTTGGAAGAGCCATATGCTAAATGTAAACGTACACGAATTAAACATCTGCGCAGTTGAGAAATTTAAAACCATCATAATAATGCGGGTAGAATAATTCAAATGGAGTTACTTTGAGCATTTAAAACAAGCATATGGAGTTCTTTTGTTTACGCATGTAAGTGTGCTTTCTCGATGCTTGTCGTTTCCAATCATATCATACAACTACTCTCACTACAATATGCATTAAATTGAAAATAAAAAAAAAATATATATTATATATATATCCCACCACTTTGTATTATATACAATCTATCCATTTGTTTCTACTTCGGTTAAGCATCTCAGCGATGTTTGTTACCCATAGTTTAGCGTTATTATACTCTCATTAAATCTGCAAAAATAAAAATATTGATGGAAGCGTTGTTTTGTTTTGTGACAAAGTTCACTTCTTTGTCTCTCACATTACTCTACTATACGATATCTAAAACGTTTCAAATTATATTAACTACTTTCACACACATGCACTGTGAATATGTAAATATTTATAGCAAACAAACATAGAACGCTCACTTTTGTGACAAATAATTCATAAACTTTGTAGTATTTCTAGCATTTCTCACCAACTCACTGTTGTTGTCCTTGTTGTCCCAACTATCCTCCTCCGGCTGGCCGTGAACGCTGTGCGTGTCCTCCCATTCATTGTGATGCATTTGCTGTGGATGTCTGTTGGTGAAGTTGCGACGATGATGGCGACGATCCCACGTACTGGATGTCTCGCTGGCCAGACTGCTTTGGCTGCTGTAACGGTTGCTGCGACTAAAGTTGCGCGAATTTTGTGGCCGATTATTTTGGCGGTAAGAGTTTGGACTTTGGCTACGATTGCCACCGCCCCCATTGTATGAGTCGAACTTGCCCTTTGGTGGACGGGGCAGAGTTCGTGCTCGCGATGAACTCCTGCTGCCTGCATCACCAACGTTACTGCTGTTGTCGTCGTCGTGGTAACCACCGCCGCCACCGTTATTACGCCACTGGTCACGTTCCATTGAGTTGCGCATTTTGTCCGCCTTTTGGAAGCGTGGTGGACGATCGTAGTTGTTGCGGTTGTTGAAATTACGGTTGCCACCATTAAAATTTCCGCGACCGCGTGAATTACCATTGAAATTCTGGTAACCACCATTGTTGCGGTCCCAACCTCCCTCACCGTTGTTTGATTTTGTTTGTGAATGTCGCAGTCTATCGTTAATGCTGTAGAGTCTTATGCTGCCATTGTCGCTACGTCCACTCTGGCGATCTTCGTCAAAGCTGCCACTGAAGCGACGATTGTTGCGACCGTTATTGTTAGCCGAATGCTCATCGTCGGCTCGATTAAAACGTTGTGTACGCCAACGTGGAAGTGGTTTCTCCTCGCCCTGCTCGTTTTCTTCCTCTTCCTCATGCGGCGGTGGTGGTCTCTCGTTTGGATGTGCATTGTTGGCATGGTGATTCTGAATTGGCTTTTGTCGTGGATGTTGGTGTTTCTGTGGATGCCCACGCTGTGGTGGCGAGGTATGTGGCTGTTCTCGATGCGAACCACTCTCGCCGCTAACGTTCAAATTTTCAAATTGAATGTGGGCATCGTTCTCGTAGAAACTGTCCTCACTCACTTGCTCAGACCACTTTTTCGGCTGCCCATTTTCATACTCATCATCCTCGGCCACATTTCCATTCACATAGTTGTTCGAGTCAGCTTCACTCTCCTCGACGAGATACTTTGTATACATTTCCTCCAGCATATGACCCAAATTGGCAAAGTTACTGTAGTACAGATCAAGAGTCATAAGCAACAGCGCCTTTGTGGATGGCAGTAGGGCGTTCTGTTCTATCAAATTGCGTCGCACGTGAAACAGTAGTTGCGTGAGATCATCCTTGTGCTGTACCCGCATTATGTCTCCATTGAGTGTTATCTAAAATTAAAGCATTTCATTCGATTATGGAGAATGTTACGACGATGTGTACTTACTTGAGACAGAACAAGCTTGGCTAGTTTTACATCGATAATTTCGTTGCCTCCGATTTCTCTGATAAGCAGACCCAGCAACGATTGACCCAGGATTGTGATGGGCGAGTTGTCCGCCAAACGGACGCGGTGGTAATATTCGCCTAGAAGTGTTATCGAGTTGTAAAGTCTGTTTTTATCCTCCACTCTGTTGGTTTCCGCATTGATAAAGTTCAACTCGAGAATTTTCAACATCTTGCTGCGAACTTTAGTATCATTCATGGCAAGCGAATCGAAATTGCGCGACGAAAAGAGCAGAGCAAATTTCAATGAAGTGTCACCATCGTACAGGACTTTGTCGTTAATGTACTCCATGGATTCACTGCAAAGAGAGCGAAGCCAGTCGAATTTTTTTATTATTAATGATTTAACTATAAGTTTGCATTTTGTAACATATATCCTGAATAAACTGTTCAAAAATGGACAAAGTATCAGTTTGAACGATCCACTTCACGTTGGATCACAATCACCATCAACCACTGCGAGGACTTAAACTGCAGTGCGATTCTTCCAGTTGCTCGTAGAAATTCCCACTTCTTGCTATAATTATGTCTCCAAATTGAGCCTAGTTCAGTCACAACTGGTAACATTTTAACGAAAAAAATATCAAAAACAGTCTAACCGCCCAACAACGTAAGCAGAAAACAGAAAAACAAAAACATTTAAACCTGATGATGCGAAGAGGTATCTATTAAGATACCTTTGTAAACACTTTGTTTTTTTTTTTATAATTTGTTTAGTGTAATTTTTAAGCAACAATTGTTTTGCTTTACATTTTCACCGATGGTACATAATCATATGTATTTGAATTTATCTTAAGCCGCTTTATTTTTTAATGAAACTAATCGGTAAAATAATCAGCTGTATGCATTTATAAACACAGCACTATCAGTTCTTCGTACATTGTATCTTATCTAATCAAAAAGTTTAAGCATTTTAAAAGTGATTGGGAAACAAAACTTTCTTTGTGAGATCATACTTGCAAAATACCTTTTTTTTAGATAGTTTTGCTAGAGTCAAAAATGAACGAAAATCTACCTAATTTCGGTTAAATGCTTTGTGGTCACGACATACGACACCAATGTAATTGCCCATTGGCAAAAGCTGGTTTACTACCATGCGATATTGATCGTTGCAACTCTACTTTCCCTTTTTTTCGACAATCTGTTGTAATATTTTTTGTGCATTTGACTGATTTATTAAGTCGGCCAAGATTTATCATGTGGAATTGAGTCAATTTTGCAACAGCAGGAACGAACTTGGTAAGTTATCGGCCAGCGGCCTTGTAGGTCAATGACATAAATGAAATGACTTGGCATTTGACCGAATGAAGAAAATCGAGGATATAAGCTTTCAAAATAATCATTCCTTTCTTGCACTGCTGGGGTGAGTCGCAGAAATCATATAAGGAACATCTAAAGTACTTAAAGACGAGCAGCAACTGTGGTCGATGCTCTGATGGTTTGGTTATGTTATGCTCTCAAATTATATTCCAAGATTTGCTTTAAAATCCGTGGTATCACGTTGGCTCAAGATCAAATGATTAGACCAAGTCTTACATCTCATCTCGACCCGTGACGAAATATGGAGGAGGAGGCAACCCCTATATTTTTTATTTCTGCGACATTACATCGATTGTGATACAGCTGTAGCGCAAATATTTAAAATATCGAATGAAGTGCAGAAATCTAAATCAAAAATGCCAATTACCTAGTCGGACCGGACCAATAATATTTCAAGTTCAGTGCGCTACCACTAAGCCACAACGACCCACACTCAATTATGTTTAAACGACCACTTTAATGTACACCAGCTGAAAGGAATACTCTCCGACAGAAAGTAAAATGATGTTTCACTTTGAAATCATTCTAAGTGAAGCGTCATCAGATTTTAATTGGTCCCACCGTTAACTTAACAGCGCTTGTCACATTTATCCAAAAAACGAATTGAAGCTAATTAAATGTGATACTATCGCTTACAGCTGGCATACAAATTAATAAAGCCGTCTGAAACAGCCCGTTTAAGCGCTCACCCCACCACAGAGTTTTTCAGTTTGTTTGTTGAATAGTATTTCATTGCGTGGTCGGTCGGTGGTGCGAAGCAGAGACTTGCAAAATGCTATTGTTTACGAAGAACGCTACAAATTAAATTGTGTGCCTGTTCTATGTGCACTGCGAAAGTACGATCAAAAAAATATACATATATTGTCGCTACCAAGTAGAGAATTTATATTTTCGTTGCATAAAGAAGCTAAGAAACCGCTCACCCCCAGTTCCTTGACTCTTTGTTTACGTTTGTGTGCACTTATATGTACCTACTTAGGTACATAGTTTATGATGACGGCAGTGCGCACGAGCATTACTACATTTTTTTTTTTTTAGGATGACCCCAACGTATGTATAGTTATACAGAGTTTTATGTTAAACTTTGCGTACTCAGTCGAAACTGTGTTTTTGCATCATTAACATTGTCAAGGTTGGATGGGTTGGACACTACATGTGAGTACTCATGGGAACGAAGGTGGGGTGCTCGAAATTGATGAAAACGGATTGCGCAAGGTGGAGTTAAATACATACAGATTTTTGTGAATAGAATTTCGGTATGAAGCTTAATTTGGTTTTGGTGCGACATGGGGTTACAAACGGTTGTGGAAAGATTTACAAAGACTTAATCAGTCGAAATATAAATTGATTAGAAGATCGATAGAGCACTGATTTGTATATTGTAAAATTTCTAACAATTCACCAACAAGTCAGGCACTAAACGCTCTTAAGTTCTTTTAAAAACTGTGACGTTGTGCTACTGACAACGAGATAGTTCCTCTCAATACCATTGACACTTGGACCAGAAACAGGAACTCAACACCCAAATAACCGAACTTGCAATATTCACAAAATATCACTGTTTGTCATGGCACACCTTCTGTTGGAATCATACCCCTCATAATATCATACATATCCCCAACTAAGATTCCAAGTCATGCAACGCGATTTCTATGTAGGCTTCGGATGAAAAGTCTTATTTTCTCTACCCATGTGGGGTTTTCCCCTGATGAGTTAGAGACGGTAGCGGAACTGTGACAGTAGACAGTAATACATATATACTTATCTTTGGCAGGGTCGAACGGCTATCACAAAATCACTCCCGATATACCTAACCATCCATTGCAACCATTACAGGGGTCATATCGGCTAGTCACAAAGCTTTGGATGCCTTATGCCTCTACATAATTGGCGTTAGGCGTCGGTTATAGCCATCAGAAAAGTCCATCCGTAAAAACAGGCAACAGAACAAAACTGAAACATTTAACCATAGCATATCATAGGAATTCAGTGGAATACTTCGTGAAACTGGTTGAGAAGTTGAACAGAAAAAGTTTTTCGTACGGAAAAATTAATAAATTCGTTTTCTAGAAAAGTTGTAGATCAATTGCTTATTTTTTTTAGATGAACTGACTTTATAATTCAAAAGCAACATTTTAAGACCAAGATTGAGTTCAACGATTAAATTTAAGTGCTACAAAAAAAGTGAAACAATTTTTTTACGAATGCATTTTACTGATAGTTATAACAGACGCCTTACCCACCAACACTCACTAACTCCAATACTCCTACTTATTGATAATCTAATTGAGTCCAATATATCCACTAGGGAAAGTTATGCATCAGAGGAGACGATGACAAACACGCCATCTATGATTAGAGAAAAGACTAGGTAAACAACAAATTCTTAGATAAAATATAACTACAGAAGCGCGCAGTTGAAAGCCAGTCCTTGCGTAGGTACATGACATAAAAGTATTTTTATTGCGAGTCCTATCTACAGACTGGACGCTTTATTTGTGCAAATATATCTGTTTGACTATTTTTATCGTGTCGGCAATAAACAATTTTTTAAAGCAACAAAATCCGTTTTAAAAATGTTAGAATTACGTTGTTCGATATACATCCACATCGGTCGCAAAAATATGAGTCAGACTATTGCAATCACTTCAGGACAGCAATCAGTTTACTGCTCACAAGCCATTGGTCAAAGCATGGGAAAGAATAAAATAATGTGAAAGCATGAAAAGAAACGTGACTCATTTTTATGGAAGCATCTACATTCAGCT
The DNA here is from genome assembly GCA_949372485.1 of Cheilosia soror. Lineage (NCBI taxonomy): Eukaryota > Metazoa > Arthropoda > Insecta > Diptera > Syrphidae > Cheilosia > Cheilosia soror. The sequence goes on from OX443564.1 coordinate 69,232,741, forward strand.
GTTTAGCATTTTGGTCGGTGTGATTGTTTTTCACTTTAAAAGCGAATAAATTGATCGCATGCCATGATTATATTCGAAAGTCAACTGCAGTACTTACCTACAATACAAGCAATAAGCAACAACTTTAGCTGCTCATTGAAAAGACCAATATTGTATACATACTTACTTGGACCTACTTTTTGCTCAATTGTAAAATAATAAGCCTATGTAGTTGTGTTTGCTGCCGCTAAATCCAATATGTTCTGAAATTTACAACGAATCACAGGCTTCGTAAAAGGGTTCTAACTTAATAATGTCCTCTATTGATAAACCAAGCAGCACCTTCTCTTGCTTCTTTTTCCTTGTCGAACAAGGTCTCTTGTTATTGTGCGCATTTAAGACTAGGTGCATCTTAACGCAGCTTCCTATAGAAAAATGTTATCTAAGTCAAAATGGTTGTTCATATTTCTCTTTCTCTCTTGCACAAAAGACAATGCTTTCACAAGCTTAATTTATCTTTATTTTCAAGGATGCCATACAACTTCCATTTGCAGCGGAAGGTCAACATGATCAAAACAACAACCCCACACAGTACACATCTTAAAATGGGAGCTACATCTTCTCAAAACCCGATGAATCACACGTGTGTTAGATATACCTGCTTTCTCGAGCAAAATTTCATCAATTATGTGTATGTACTCCGCATAACTTGATGGGGCGCAGACAGAAATAGCCAGCGCAGTGCCAGTGATTATTTCGCAAACTTTGACAGTTTCCAAAACAAAAATAAAACAAAATCTCTCTGCGTCTACGCTCTGAAATAGCCGTGGCACTGCATAATGATTTTCTACTCGAATCGTACACTGATTACAAAGCGTTCGTGTCGAAGCTTCATAGTAGGAAAAAAAAAATCTCAAGACAAATCAGCAGAATAACAACACACGGAGGCAGTGTGGGAGAGACCACTATCTGCGTGTCGCAGTTAAAATTATTTAGCCACCGATTGCTTTTTCTATAAAACTTTGGCCTATTTCCTATTTCACAATATTTTATCCACAAGAATCTTCATGTTAATACTCACTTTAGCATATTCTCGTCGCGTACAATACTGCAGAAATCACGTTCGATTGATTTGATTTTGTGATTCATAACAATTCCATCGTCTTGGAGGTCCAATCTCTGGATCATACCGATGATTTTGTCATAGGGACTGCCGTTGTTACTGCTACTGCTAGTGTTAGCCATTTTATTTTACGCTTCGCAATTTGCTTTATTTGTCGCGCGACGAACAGATTGGGGACAACGGGCAAAATACGTTTTTTTTTCTATTCCACAAAACTCCACAAACAAAGAAACAATAATAAAAAAAATAAGCCCAAAAGGGAAAAACAGAAAAAAGAGAAGCTAATTAAAAAAAAATCATTTGTTGCATTTAGTTGTGCAACATTGCATGCACTTTAGTCCTATTTAATTTTACTGTAATTTTTCTGTATATTCTTCCAATTTACTTCTGCAAACTCTTTTCAGACGAGGCAAGACGCGAGACAAGAAAAAGAAAAAAGAAAGACTTGTCGCAACAGCCACACGTTGGACGTTTATTTGCAAAGGGAATTTACGCGTTTGCTCTGTTGCGAAATTGTCTTTTTTCAAGTTGATAAATGCACAATTGATTTGAGATATAATTTAAAACATTTGTATAGTGTAAAATTGTAGTTTTTTTATTTCTTTTGGAACTATTTTAAACGCGTATATAACAAAAGTCTAGTTTTCTCCCGCTTTTTGAAAACGACGAATGAAAAGGGAATTTTTGTTGACAGTTGCTTTTGTGAGTGACGTTTCATTCGACTCGATGTATACTCAAACGAGTATTGTTTGGACATTTTTTTGAACTGTATTGCCGATGCTGAAGTAGAGATTACATTTAAAAAACAATATCAATTTTGTTTAAAAATTGTTTAATAGAAATTTAAACACGGTCAAGGGGTTAGAAATAAGTGTATACTTAGTGCATGGTCATACAGGTCTTCGCAATGGCATGAAAGTTCTTTCCCGCACGACTGCAATTTTTTTCGTTTGATATTTGCGTTAATAGTATTCCTGTTTTATTGGCAATCCATTTTAGTGAAGTAATAGGTCTGTTTTATTGGCAATCCATTTCAGTGAAGTAAAGTAAAATAGAATTTTTAACACGCAATTACAACAACTACAAACTGTTTGACACTTTCGAGACTCTATGTAGTTGTTGTAATTGCGTGTTAAAAATTATTCTTTACTTTACTTCACTGTAATGGATTGTCAATAAAACAGGCCTAGTGTGAGGACGTCAAAAACTGACGTCCGTTTCGGTTTTACCGTAGAATTTGTTTGTGTTTTCGATTTCACTATTCGTTTACCTGTCAAATTTTATTTCATTGCAATGACGCTTTCTTTTTGTGTGTGGCCATAGTCATTTACGGGAAGGCATGTGTGGCCCAGCACAGTATATCTGGAGTATGGGTACATACCTGCTAAACGGATTCCCACAGGACTTAAGCAAAATTTAAACAAAATTGAAATGCGTTTGCTGATGGCATTTAAAATCGAGGTATCGGTCGAATTCACGTTTTGTAATATGCTGCTTGCCTTGCCTTAAGTCATTACTTGGCAGAACCTTACAAATGTTGAGATGATGTTTACGTTGACGAGAAATTGTCTTCCTCAGCAAAGTAAAGTAAAGTCGAATATTCAGCAGTGTCAGTGTCAAACAGTGTGTAGTTGTTGTAGTTAAGTGTTAAAGATTCTACTTTACTTTACTTCACTGAGATAGATGTGCAATAAAACCAATAAAACAGGCCTTATGTATATCAAATTTGGAATATTTTGCGCAACTATTGTGAGAAATTTTTATTCATAAATTTAAAATAATACATTCACATAAACTTCGTATACTTGACCTACTAAACGTTTTCGTGAAGGCAAGGAAATTGGCATCAGTCCGCTGTCATTATCAAATGAGCTTTAAGTTTTGGTGACACCGGCTGAATTCCAAAACATCAAAAAAATGCGCATTGTGAATGCACACTGCTTTTCAGATGCAAGGTTATGAATGCTTTTGCGCTGCTTTGCATTTGTTATGCTTTGCAATTTTTGACGTTTTGGAACGACTTTGATGCGAACTACCATAAAATGTCTCAAACACCAATTAATTAATTTTTTTGATCTTCAAAACGAGTCTCCACATTACCTTTTTCTTCCTTCTTTTGTTTCGAAAATTGGGTTAAATTTGAATTCGGGTACTCACCAATAATAATTTAATGGACTCATTCGTCCACTTTTTATTACTGCAAATCAAAGTAAAATTGACAAATTATTACAAAATATATTATTTTACTTACGTCTTCAGCGATGAATCCATTTTAATTGGCGGTTTAAAATTAAATGTCAAATGTCATTTGCATCATAATAATTCATAATGCTCTGTTGGCTTTTGTTTGCGCAGTTGATGCGTTCACAATGCGTTTTAGAAAAGTATGCATTGCATCATAGTAACCCGTATGCGTTTTGGAACGCTTGATTAAGAAGTAATGCAGAAGTACTGCGTTTTAGATTTCAGCCACCTTATTCAAATTCGTCGCTATGTCTCCCATTTCATATTACATATTACTAACTTATTAATAAATTGATACTGGTAGATATAAAATCGGCCTCTGACGATCTCTTTCTAAGCGCAAATATATAGGTAGCTAATTGCCCCAAATTAGAAATCTTGTTTTGTTTTTAGACAACAAATACATTGTTACTAAATACAGAAATCTGTCCAAATGTAGGTACTTACCTTTAATCGGTTTTCTATTGAATTTCATAAAAATATTTTCAAATTAATTTAATATATTTAAAACGTAGTAATAAAATTTTATTTTTAATCGTTAACTCTTCCTTCACTTAAATAAACTTAATTTTGATCAAGTGAAGCTGCTTGTATATGTATGTATTGTATATTGTATAAATATTACTCATTTTTTACATAACTATAAGATTTATCTCTTTCTTTTAATTCTTTTATTTGCTTGTAAATGCATTTAAAGGTAACAAATGTAATTCCTATAATAAAGCGCTTTTTATCATAGTTGTTTTATTTTTCAAGTGCAAAAAATGGCAAGAAATTGAATGGACATTTGATTTTTATCAGTTATTTTGTTGCTATTTTATTTCTTCTTATATATTTCCAGGCTTTACTTTATTTTTATTTTTAAGCAGCCAAATTGTTTATAAAAATTAATTTAAGTTTAACGAGATATCCTAAGAAATAAGAGTAAACAAATAACTAAAATCAGTGGCAAATATGTTTATGTTTTCCTATAATTGGCTAACAATGATATACCTACATAATATGATTTATTTTTGTTGTAACAATTATTATTATTCTTATTTAAAATACAATTTTATTTTTCGTTTTATTAAAAATAGGTATATACGCATATATGTAACTAAAATTGTTTAACACCTATGATAACAAATATAAGTCCTTCATTTGATGATGACACATTTTGTAAATGACAATTAAGAGGTCAGCAGGAACATTTACTTTTAATAGCCTGCGTCGTAGTTTGACCACCGTTCGAGTTTGCTAAATTGAATTTCTCACTGTCGGCGATATCGGCGGCACTGATGAGTTTGTCGTTTAGGAGAATCTGTAAATAAAACAAAAATGTAATGAAAGTAAAGTTTTCAATAAAACAGTAGAATCTTCAGCATACAATTACAACAACTACATAGAGCCGTGTCAAGCAGAATATAGTTGTTGTTGTAATTGCACGCTGAAGATAGTACTTTACGGAAGTTTGCTGAGATCGACATTCAATAAAACACGCCTAATATATTCAAACCATCTTAAACAAACAATAGTGTGTTTCGCTACGATATTCCGGGTTTCCACGTAAAATTATTAAAAAATCCCAACTTACCTTATTCACTAACGCCCTTGCAGCTTCATCAATATTTATGTTTTCCTTAGCTGATGTTTCGTACCAACCAGCGAAACCATTCTCCCTGACATATTCGTCCATCTTTTCTGGAGTCGTAATGATGCCTTGTTTATCTTGATCACACTATAAAAATATTGAACAAATGTCATTAAATTTATATTCCCATTGTTCGTCTTTCTCTGACTTACCTTATTGGCTAACAAAATGCACGGAATTGGGCTACCATCCGGCAGTTGGACTTTCGAGTCAAGGTCTTCCTTCCATTTGCTCACACAATCAAATGTGCCACTACGAGTAACATCAAACACAATAAAGGCACCAACGGCTTCTTTGTAATACACCCTGGTCATGTTGCCGAATCGTTCTTGTCCAGCAATGTCCCACAGTTGTAACCGAACAACGGTATTTGAATCCCAGTGCAAGACTTTTAGGGCGAAATCCACGCCAATTGTCGCTCGATAATTTTGACTAAAGAACTGATGGACATATCGCTTGATGAAGGACGTCTTGCCTGTGCCAAGCTCACCAATGACTAGAATTTTATAGAGATGCTCACGTTTCTCTGCTGAGGATGTCATAATTGGCTAAAAGATACAATAAAAGATATACAAATTGATTAAACTAGATTCCAAACAAAAAGGAGACGATAAAGATTATTAGATGGATTGTAAGGTAATTTGATTCGAGTGCTGCTTTGGCTAGCACTAGCATACATAGTCATCGCATCATACGAATACACAATCCCTTTGATGTGGCTGGCAGTAGTGCTTACCTAGATTCTTTGAGTTTTGCTTTTCTTGGAGTTTGCATAGCATCTCAAATTTCCACTTTCTGCATAAGTAGAATACAATAACCAAGCTAATACTCTAAGAATGAGAAATTAAAAAAAAAACAAAAACTTTTCCGTTGGTGCCAACTTGTTTGGCTTCGATGGGGGGATTTGTGTCATCGTCCAGTTAAGTATAGGTACCTAACCTCCTCTAAATACACAGTGTATTTGTATATGGTTAACACAACTGCATAATGTTGTTTTTTTTTTTTTTTTTTAAGAAAAACAGGTGGATTTTGGACGCGCATTAGGCGCGTTCTTTTCTAAAGGTTCAACTTATTGATTATTTTTATTTGCAATGTATTGGAAAAAGTATATTCAGGGTGGCTGCACTTTATTCTGCTTTCAATATGTATGTGTGTATACAAATCAATCTTTAGAAACAGATGTATTCTTCCTTTAATCTAGAAGGGACATAAGCTTGAGTAATTTGGAGGCTGAAGTCTTACGAGTATGCAATTGCTTATTGGAATCATACGAATAGGTGGTTAATTGTACGCTTTAAAGCAAAGTGTGAATTCCATTCGTTTCAGCAGGAGATGACAAATACTGCATTATGTTAAAAACTTTAAATTAACCCTTTTGCTATTTTTTGGGACGTATGGACGGTTCATACAATTTCATGTCGAATCCGAACAGTTGAATTGATAAGCGTCCTCAAACTGTCGTTTTCAGACGTTCGCAAGGGGTGGAAATTTTCAGATTTGAATTTTTGCCAGATAATACACATTAATAAATTTGCGGGATTTTGCAATCAAATTGGACGATTCGTATTTCCTTCGCTTCGAGTTCGAGATATGCCAAAGCCCAAGCCGAAGAACAGAATGTCTTAAAAAAAGCTTATGCGAATGCATACAGATTACAGAACGATTATGCGAGGTCACAGGAGAAGAATATTGGAAATATTGGAAATATCCTTTACAGCCTTGGATTTTCAATGTTGGAACGAATTTTTCATTTCATCGATCCGATATATCTGTGGTATAAACAGTTCGTAGTAAATAATACAATTATTAAACAATTATTCATTACACATATTTTAAAATTAGTACCTATATTTATTGTGATTTGGCTCGAATATATTGGACATTTCTTAGTTCACAATTCAATTTTTAAACTATATTCACGACGAGCTAGTTGCAATCATTATATCAAGAGCTATATTTAAAGTAAGAATAAGGCGCTCAAACTGAAATTGGCACAAGTTTGACACAATTAAATGTCAACTGAATATTTTATTCACTATTCAGTTAAGAGGTTCTTAACTCGTTTTGCCGGTATATGTCGAATAAAAAAACTGATCGAGTTACCAATCAAAACAGAGCGAACACTAGTGAACCCGTCGTATATATATACTCCCTTATGAATATTATTTCTAATTTTACCCACGTAAAACACAAAGTAACACCCACAAACCAGTAAGAATAGACCGTCGACTCCTCCCACATAACGGACTTTGCCTACAAGCTGCCGGCGAGACCAGGATTTTTCATGTATTGGTGCTGTACAAAATCAAAGGGGCGCCATTAACGCACGCATACTTGAAAAATCCTGGTCGCATGGTATAGCATGGAAAATCATTGCCGCCATTAATTTTGACATTTACACGTATTCACAGACAGGGAAATTTTTTCCGGGGGGAATCGGGTAGGTGTACGGGAAGTCGGCGGTCTATTCTTAGTGGTTTGTGGTAACACCAGTTACCAAATAGTTGTATTCAATCTGACGTTTGACACACTTGTGCATATTTGCTTATGTCGATTTCCATTGCGTAAGAAAAAGAACTTTTTTCCAGATTCAGATCAGTTTTTCTGCTCTAGAAACCAGCTGTCTGTCAAATTCGTTTTCCATTGGGCGAAAAAAAAAACACTTTTTTAAAGATTCAGACCACAGATCGCGAGCGAAATCCACACAAGCTTTCACCAATACCAAAACAAGATACATTTGTAAACACAAATTGCAAGAAAAAGAATAGCTGACTGTCAAATAACCCACCAACACAATAATGCAAAAAAGTAATCTCATTTCATGTTCCATTGGGGCAGGAAAAATCTGAGATCTGAGAGCAAAACGGTAAAAGCCTAATGGATATCGGCATTAGTGTAGTGATGCGAGGGCGAATATTTTGTAGACAAAATTTAACGAAAATTGATTGCCAATTATTTTTCTATAAACTAAAGATTTTTAAAAAAAGTCGATAATTTCTTGAAACCCTTGACTTAATTTTTCGGCAATTATGTTTGGCAATGCTTACCGGATCCTCCTGGTCCATGGTCAAGTCACCAAAGGCTGGCATCGGCGGTGTATCACCCGAAAACTCTGAATCAAACGAGTACTCACTAATACCGGACAGATAACTCAGAACTTCCCGTTTGCCCTCCAGGATATCACGTTCTTCGTCCGTGTAAATTGATGGCTGATCGATATATTGTATCTTACGCCTGTGTATGGAATTTTCACTAGTTGGGCTCTGATCTGATCCAGAACTCTTATTCGAACCGATCGAACTGAAATCTTTACTGTCGAATGTCACTTGAGCCAATGGCACTGATGTCCTTTGTGGACGCACTGGTGTACCTACAGCGAAATGTAACGACTGTTGCTCGCGTATGGTTGGGGGATCTTCTATCGAAATGTCGTCGTTATCCTCTGGCGATTGATTGTTGATTGAACCACTGAGATTGGGATTCTGTATATTATTACCGCTGAACAGTGTTGATGGATCGCTGGAGGTGGTTGGCTTGGTGGTGTTAGTTGTTTTAATTGCGGTCGGAGATTTCTCTATTTCGATTGTGGATACGATTGTCGATGTCGTTGTAATAGTTGGCAGCGATGTAGGCTCACGTTGGGTTTCTTGTGTTTCCTTAATGGTTTCGTCGATGAATGGCGGAAGGGATTTTGCCTCGACTTCAGAGGTGCTTGGTCTCGGCGGTTGTGGTGGTAATAGGGACTCTGGGGTACCTAATGGTGCTGGCAGTGACTGAGATTGGGCGATAATGATTGGTGACAATACTTGGCTGTCTATCGATGATGGTCTGGGAAAACGTCGACCTCGTTCGATGGTTCCCTCGCGCAGCATGAAATTCAATTCGGAATCAGTAGAATCAGCAACGTGTAAACGTTGACGTCTCAATTTCGGAATATGATGCGAAAGCGACTTACGAATGGCGCCCGTTGCTGTCGGTTGAGTATTGCCGGTAGATGCTGGTGGCGGCCCCGTGGCTCGACTAGGTTTCGCAGGCGCTCTCTCACGTGGTGGTGTATCACAGATACTTTGTGTTACTATAAATTTCTCTTCCGTGGTTGTGGTCGTTGAAATGGTTGAGGTAATTGACTTGTTGCTGGATCCAGGAGGGGAGGTATGTGGACTATTTGATTTCAACTTATATTTTAGTTTCTTTTTTGAGCTTTTCTTGAAAGGAGTGGTCGTGGTGATTGGTTTTTCCTGATGCCGCACTTCCTCTGCGGCGGTTAGGTAATCCCCTTCGTCGATAACAGTTGGCGCCGTCGTCGTTGGTGTAACCCCACTGGTAATCTCAGTCGTTGTGGTGGGCAGGTTCTTTCGCCCCTGTAGGCCGTTGTTATTGTTGTGAGTGTGTTCGATTTTCTTCCCCTGAATGGTTATTTGTATCTTTCGAACTTTATCGAATTTTGTGGGCGAAGATTCCGGTGTCTGCGGATGGGTTGTCGGTGGGGTATTCGTCGAAGTCACTGTAACTTTCCTTTTCTGGTCATTCTCAGCGGCGAAAAGCGACCTGCGATCGAGGCTTTGAGTGGTTTGAGTGGAGCTCTCCACGAGGAGAAGATTGTTGCTGGGCACAACTTCTTCCTTTTTTGGATTCACTTTGTTCCTTTTGATTGCGTTTAGAGAGAATTTTTTCGAAAGTTTGTTCTTTTTCTTTTTTAATTCAGTCGGCTCTGTTGGAGGTCCGTCTTGATCCTCACCACCGCTGGATAGGACTATATCAGCAAGTGGAAGGCTGGCTTTCTTCTTTGACGACTTCGATCCACGAAATGAACGAAAAGCCGAACTAAATCTTGAACGAGTCTTTATCTTAGGAGGTTCAACTGTACCAGCGAGATCAGCAACCCTGTCTACTTCCTCTTCGTCGTCGTCGTTTTGTTGTAGTCTGCCAAAATTATCTGACAAAGCCTTTCGTAGCAGCGGCTGTTCTGATCGCCTCAATTCAACCTCACTGCACGCTGTGTTCAAGTTTGTGTCCAACGATTTGGGTAAACCAACGTTTTGCATTATTTTTCCACCGAACCGTGGTTTGGGGTGGGAGGAGGACGGATTTTCATTCGACGACGCGGTAGGATATACCTGAACGCAAACACAAAGGAATTTCGGAACTTTGAAGAAAGATCTATCCTTGGCACTACATTTGGTTCGTTCCACTTTAAGGCGTTAGTAAGACGAGCACTAGAAAGCCTATATTTGCTAAAATAGACCGATTTGATACAACCGACGAATTTCACAAATGTCCATCGACTACGTGTGCAATTTAACTTTCAAAATAACGAAACAGACACTGTATCTCGAATTTCAAACAGGGAGACTAATTTACTGCTGCTTATCTGATTTGATTATAATATCTTCTTAACTAATAACTTGTTATGTATTTATTTTTGTTTTAATTTCAGATAAACATTTTGTGTTTTATCCTAAAAATGGTATTCCATTTGCACTCGCGATTGAAGCCACACTATTCTGGGTGCTGCCTTCGTTAATTTAATTTACAACCGCACAAGTAGAGCAAATGTTGTCACAACACTGCGCACTGTGTGTTCTCCGCGGCCAAAGTCTACAGTACGAACCCAACGAGGCACCTTGCGATATTTAAATGAAACTTTAGCCGCCGTTGCTTCGGCTTTTATAAAATTTAAAACCACCCAACAACGACGACGGCGAAGGGTAGTTGTTGCAGCAGCAGCAACAGTGTACATTGTGACAAGTGCATTGTGGTATGGTATGGAGAAAATGGACAATGCAATGTCTATGACACCCGCTACTACTACTTCATCTGTCTCTTTCTCTTCTGGTCTGTCTTTTAGTTGAATTCTAGCGAGCACACGAATCATATATCATATATCCCAAGGTGCTACATGGAGTCTATTACACTTTTGAGGGGAATTCGACGCCACCCGGCTACTCTCTGAATTCAATCAGCCGACACCGTCAGGTAGATGCATCTTAAGTTTGACAAACTATATACGCAAACAGATACTAGACCACCTTCAGCTCCTCCTCAAGGCGACCAACCCCCTTTTGCAGACTCCATATACCTAGGCGCACATTCAATCTGATAGTGTGCAATCACCAATCACTATACCTCTCTCTTCTATTGATGTGTGAAGAATTGTGGAATCGACTTCTATGGCTTCCCGGCATCATTCAGATAGAAATGCGAGCGAGCCATTTGATATCTCTTATATCAACGTATAGTGGTTGCGTTGATGTGGTCTAAGGAGTTTTATTTATCGGATAAATAATGGCGAAATCGTAGGCGCTATCAAATGATAGCTATTTTGTCATACTTCCTATAGTGAGTTAAATTCAATCGCGGTAGTTATGAAGAAAGAATTGAGATTCCTTGTGGTTGAGTTGCACGAAAGCGGTTTATATATTTAAGCCATGTTCCGAAACTATACCGATGATGTGAAAGAGTATAAATGCGAGTATGTACCTATCCGTGCCTTATGGTGAACATTGCGCCAAGTCAGTCATATCACGCTACATAATGTTTTGTTCAGTGAGTTTGCTTCAAGAAGTCTACTTCGAAATTTCAAAAGGACATAACTAAGAACTAAGTATTGAGAAAATCAGGGATCTTGTCTGAAAATGACATCACATCATAGGTCAAGCAAAGAGTTACGTTTCCAAATTGCTGTTTTATTGGAGTCAAGAAGTAATTCGATAGGACGATTTCTTGGAACGACAAGTTTATAAAACAAACCATAATCAATTTCGGAGCAAACTTTTCGATCAGAAATAGCAACTTCACCGAAAAAAACGTTCAGTTCAGGTAATTTAAATGATGTTGCACGCATAAAGCCAAAAAAATGTCTTAACAACTAAATGTTAAAAAAGGTATTCATATATAGAATTCAATTTTTCAAATAAAATCCTTTTCATCTTTCATATCTAACAAAAATTATGCAAATACCCTGCCCAACTCATGCTTTTAGGATATCAAAGAAGGGTCACCACTTTTATCTGGCATCATGCTACCAGATCAGTATGGTATGATTTTATTCTACATGAATTGGGTTTAAGATGTTATGTAAACAGGCAAACGCACAAAATGTTTAATTTTGACTTAAAGCTACAAATTTGATAAATGATAAAAAACTTCACACTATAAACGCAAAAGTGCAAATTTACTTAAGGGGCTGTCAAATTCTTCATGTTTTTACGAGTATGAATCTTTTATCTGCATACACATGTTAGTAATCTCTTGCTGATTGTGCGGCATTACAGGAAGACAATTTACTGTGGATAAATAAATATGTATGTACATTGCACATACTACATTCATCGAGTAATAAAGGTAGAATTTGCTTGTTATATCCCAACGTATTTTATTCAAGTCATAAAATGGGCGTTTACAATTAGCTTAGTATTGCCTTGACTTGGAAAGTGACCGAATGATTATTTTGCTTTGTTCTGACAGATATTGAGTGATAAACATTCAGGTAACATTCACTACGACATGTCAACCATTTTCTACCTAAATGTGCTATGTGCATCGTTTGGGATTCTGAAATGAACTTACCGGCGAACTGAATATTCTTCCGAGAACGGAACGAAATGCGAATCTACTATAGTTTTATTGGAAACGGGAACTAAATATCACAAGAAAACTATCGTAATACTGAAAAGTATTATGACACAGCAAATTATTATACTCTCAGCTGTTGATACGCAAGCGTTTTTTTTTTTTTTAAATTGCATTCAATAGGAAGGTTTGTAAAAGCAGACACATTCCTTTATGCCATTGCGTTCAGTGTATGTAGGTAGGTTTCTTTGGAAATGAAACCTATCCTAAGCGGAGTAAAGCTATGATTCGACAAAACGTCAAATATTTTATATACTTTTAATTTACAGACGGTGTCAAACAGGCGGTGCTATCGGGTATTTTTTCATTTTCGTTTTGTCATATATATGAAAAAAAAAAAAATTAACTGACAAAGCCATTTGCCAAATAAATGGGTTATATCAACTTATACGGCATAGAGTAATATTACCTGTCAGATATAAACCAATTGTGCCATAATTTTATTTGACGCCATTGGTCTCATGTATATAATTTACATATATGCTAGTGTAATACCACCTTAAAGAACAATACGAGTGATTATATTTAAACGGTAAAATGTCGAAAAACAAAAGAAGTGTTGAGAACGCACATCCTTTTTTCCCGCAAGACAGACAGAAAAGCAAATAGGATATAACTACATATTAAGATAAAACATTTATATTTCTCTTCTAGACACCTGAACTAACTTAAAGATTTACTGCTGTCCCAGACCGTGTCTAGTGCTTCACATCTACAAATTATTATGCATCTCATAAAGAAGGCAAATACTCTGGCCAAACACATGCTCTCAGGTTATCAAAGCAAGATAACCACGTTTATGTGGCATCATGTCGCCATCCCCACATCACTGCATTCCAGATGAATTGAGTTTAAGATTTTATCACAAAAACAAAAAACCCAATTGTAAAAATTGTAAGCAGTTGTCGTGTGCATTGTTTATATATACTGGCAGAGTGATATATTGTCTTTATTGCTCACGAACCGAAATTACGATTATTTTTTACAGCAGCACTCGATACACACCGCCCCAAGATTAACAAACAAACGCACACATGTTTAATTTTGACTTAAGAGCCACAAACTTTATAAATGATAAGAAAACTTCGCACTAAACGTAAAAGTGCAAATTTACTTAAGAGGAATTTAAATTCTTCGTCTTTTTACGAGTTTGGGTCTTGATCTGTTATCTGAGATCTGCATACACATGATAGTAATCTAGATAATGATTGTGGCATGACAATTTGGCGGGAAGACCATTTACTGTCCATATATTATGTACCTAAATATGTCTGTACATAGATCGAGTAATAAAAGTAGAATTTGTCTGTCATTGTCACCAAATTATTTCAATGTTTACTATTCCTAAGAAAACAGAGTAGTTTCATGTCAAAAAATGAACATTTACAGTTGGCTTGATGTTGCCTTGAATTGGAAAGTGACCGATAATGATATGACTGTATTGCTTTGTTCTGAATGATGCTGAGTGATAAACATTCAGGTGGCATTCACTACGACATGTCAACCATTTCTCACGAAATATGCATCGTTGGAATTCTCAGATGAATTTGCCGGCGAACTGAATATTTTCCCAGGAATGAAACGAAATGCGAAACGGAGACAGAATATCATAAGTGAAAACTGTTAAAACCGAAAGGACATATTAAACTGCAGTGGCGCAGTGGTTAGTTTGCTGGACTACTGTGCGAGGGATCCCAGGTTCGATCCCCGGAAAAACACAAATTACATCTTAAAGTTTTTTCTACTGCGCCACCTCTCGCGAACGTCTGACAAACATCCGAGAGTATGACTGTCATGAAAAAGCTTCTCAATTCAGCCGTTCGGACTCGGCATAAAATTGTAGGTCCCTTCCATTTGTCCCAAAAATAGAAACTCACACAAAACGAATGGTTGCGAGAAGCTATAGGCTTTGGGTGTCACCCGCCTGTTGCGCCACCTATTATTTATTTATATATTAAATCCTTTCAGCTTTTGAAATGCAAAACATTTGATTTTTAAAAATTATATTTAATAAATATTTGTATTGCCTTCAGATTAGGTTTTCTTTCGAAATGAAACAATCGGCTCTCACATTGAGGCAATAAACAATAAGCAACTGGCAATAGAAACCACGCAATATTATAGCTAACAATTACTTTACAGTGAATTAAATTAGAGGTCTCACATTAGAGCAACTCAATATCGGTCGAACGAAATATGTTTGCTTATTGCGGCAACATTTATTGCTGGTGATATACATACCTACAGCGCATTTTGCAAGCGACAAATATTGCAACGTAGTGTTCTAGCAGTTGCCTTTTATTTTTTAACTTTTTTAAAAATATGTAGACGATCCGGTTTTTATTAAAAAGTTACGAAAAGACCACATCAAAAGAGATGTCATTACGAAGGTGAATATTTCCACCACGATTTATTGAGCTAGTTAATGCAGGCTGCATCCAATATTTTCTTTTCGTTCGTCTTTTTTTTTTTCGTTGAATGCCACGACGTTAATAAAATCGTACTATCGGATGACATGACAGCTAGAAATTTCTGACAATACTGTTGCTTCAATGTGAAAATAGGTTAAAATAAAATTGCATATTGCTTATTGACAATTTGTTACTTGGTTATTGCTTGTCATATGGAATTAAACAAATTATTACAGTACCGTTTTTGTTGCGAAACCGAAAATATCCTCATGAAACCAATACTATACTTGCGCTTATGGGACCAAGTAATATTTTCTTTTCGAGCAGCATATGTCCCTCGGAGATGAATTGAACATTTTTTGATTCGATCAAATTCCTATAAATTCAATTATTTGTTGAAGTGTTTCTTCAGTGTACAAATCCAATTATCGAAGCTATATTCATATCAGAAAGGGTTTTTTAGGTGTCAAACACTTTTAGTGAAATTTCCAAGTCGCAAAACTTTTTTAAACCGTTCGCGTATACCTACGGTTTCAAACGAATGCAATCGATATAAGTCCATCATCTTTTCATACCTATTCAAAATATCATCAACTGTCACTAATATTCACTTAAACGCGTAAAAAACTCATAAACTGCGTAAACTGCAGAAATGTATACCCTCGTAAGTGAACTGTCAGATTTTGTATGGAGAATAGTTTACGCAGACCTCATGATTTTCCGCGACGATTTAGGCTCGGAAATCAACCGCGGAAAGTTACGCAAGTCACAAATATCAAACTTTGACAGACCGTCGTATGAATTGTTTGTTTGATTCCAAATTTACAGTCGATTTACGCTATTTACGCAATAACATTTCCGAGGGGTGTTCATTTAAAGCACCGCAGAAATTTATACATTTACGAGCTGCATAAATTTATGAGATTAAGTGAATACCTTTACTAATTTTGTCCCAATGCGCAATAAAAGAGACATTTAAAGAAAAGCTTTCGAGCCTGTAAAGTTAAGATTATACTCTAGACATATGGACGACTTAGTAATCCCCTTCCTCCATAGGAAACATAAACCTATTCACTGTCACTGTCCGCTTTCGCCGAGTTAAAAAAAAAACTAACAACAGAAAGGAACGTGTTGCTATACATGTACATGCGGAGATATAATTCTTTTGTGCTAGGTAGGGTGTGCTGTGCAAGTGCAATTACAAAGTTTGAGGAACTATCTGAGTGCAAGTTAAACACAAAATCAAGACTACCCCTTCATTACGTGGTTCTGTTCGTTGGATGTTTGTGCGGTACGTACAGCTCATTGATTCACTTTTTCTTGTTATCTGTAAATAGGTGTAGGTACGTTAGAACTTTGCAGGTAATAAATAACGTTTCTAGGACTTCATTAATTTTTACATTGAACTCGCGTCGATTTAATCCAAATAAATTGGGTTTCCTGGGTAATTGCTAGTGATTACTTTACTAAAACCTATAGTGCTTCACTTCTAAAAGAACTAAGCTACGGATTATCCTTTTCTTTTTAAAGGTAGTGCTTTGTTTTATTTTCAAATTACCTTTACAAATTACAAATACGAAATGAAAGTCTTATTTCCGCAAGTAAATTAAAATCGTAGATATATGCACTGCACAAATAGTGCCGGAAATGAGATGAAAATGGGAAATATATCTTCTATCTATCAAAAATCGGTGCGCTCGATTTTGTAATTTGCGCAGTCCACGTTTTAGTTTGGTATGTATACAAGGACTTTTCGTCAATAAAAATAAAGCCGACTGAAAATCAAGTGAACTCCATGCCATGAGGCATTTACATGATGGCCCAGTTCAAAGTCGTTTTGCCTTTTCTATTTCCTTTCATGATTTGCTGTAAAGCAAAGGATGAAGAACATTTTCAATTGCACACGTACACTCTATATCCTTAGCCAAGTTGGGTACACTTAACTGAACGGGTCACGGAGATAGTAATCTACGGCTGGGATATGTGTAAGCACTTTTAGCCGGGAGCAGGCGGCTACGACTACGACTACGACTATTTATGATGTTGCTTAGAAAATTGCGAAAACATGCTGCGGGGGTTTTTAATGAAATAGGAACATTTTCCTTTTTTTTTGTATTTATTGCGCTATTATGGAAAATGTGGGGTGTGAGGTGGCCCTATTTTGTTCAACGACATGGGAGGGGTGGGAAAGTTTAAATTGTTTTTTGAATTTTAGAAGTTAATTAAGGAAAACCTACGGTAGATTTGGAAGTAGACTTGTTTTAATGAATTCGAAATTGATAATGTTCAGGAGTCCAGAGGAGTAGTAAGAGGATCTGACATATGAAAACTTTGCAGATGTATTGTGAGTTAATTTTAACAAGCCATTGACCTAATTACATAAT
Source organism: Cheilosia soror (assembly GCA_949372485.1). Taxonomy (NCBI): domain Eukaryota; kingdom Metazoa; phylum Arthropoda; class Insecta; order Diptera; family Syrphidae; genus Cheilosia; species Cheilosia soror. Next base: position 69,250,147 of record OX443564.1, read on the forward strand.
TGATTAGCATTAATCATTTGTTTCTTTGGATGTTTAAATACTGCCGTCATGCTTGTTGTCACGAATAATGAAATTCTATTAAAAAGTCCATAAAGCAGAAGCAAGACGCCAGTATTCGTGGAATATTGAGCGAATGATGGAATGACAAATGAATATTTTTTTTAAGCAAAAAAAAAACAAACAGAAATAGAAATGTCAACAGAACAACCGAAGGTTTCTTACTAAAAAGATAATAAATATGTATGCGGAGACGGAAATGACTTCATAGCATTTAAGTACTACCATAAATACAGGAAACTGGTGGTTAGGATGGGTGCATGAGGACCTCGGGCGCTATGCTTATCGCGCACTCTCAATGTGTCATAGTCCCCTCGGGCGCAAAGTCCCAAAAAAGGAAATAACATCCCAAAAATTCATCTGACAATAAACCCAAGCAGGCTGCTAATGCTCATGATCATGACCATACAGTACACTTGACAACCGCGAGGACATCAACTTTCCAAAACTCCTTCTGTTACAGGACAAGCAAACTTTCGAACTCGCTTCCTGGGGATATATTTCCAGAAGGCTACAATTTGCAGCAATTTAAGTGCAGAACTAACAGACATCTGCAAGCATCTCGGGGCGCTTTGAAGCGTTATAGGTTCGCCTTTCCCGGGAGAAGTATGAGCAAATCATCTTGCATTTAAATTGGAAGTGAGTAGGTACACGTAACAATTAAAGCGAAAGCTTCTGCCAGCTGTCATCAAGGGTCATCAACAATAGGATTTTTCAATACTAAAATAGTATCATAAATAAAGAAAAATCCACAAATTCTGTTAAAACCAGATACCCATCCATAGAAAACACATATCTGCATGGTTTCTGCATTTCATTTGATCCACGTTCTATACAAAATGAATAAATAAACACCAGATCCGTTATTCACTATGAGAAAGTGTATAATGACAATACTTATATGAAAAATTCAAGTCAATAAACCCAAGTTTTTCGAGCATTCGAGTACAAACGCTGTGCAATCAGCATGCAAATATTCCTCCTCTGTTATCGTATAGGAAAAAAATCGAATAAAACGTTAAATGCATAAATGACATTCTTTTCTTCATCGACATGAATTGAGCTCACCGCCATCGGTCAAATTACTACGCAATCAATTAATACAGTCGACATCATTTTTGTACTCGCTAATCTAATCTCTGAGTCGAGTGTGTAAATGAAATCATGCGCAATTTTCAATCCATAAAGTGGACAAAAAGTATCTGAGAAGAATTCCAACCGAAGTAGGTATATAATAATAATCGGACTTTGTATTAAAGAGCTGTTTGAAAATATTTCATTGATCCGAAACAACTCTACAAGTACAAATTCATGCAACTGTTTTTTGTAATCAATCTGATGCGTCTTAAGGACCATTCACGTGGGAGCGAACGAACGAATTGATGAAATGCGAATAAACCACTTTTTATGCATTTAAAAACAGAAAATTCCACATTTTATTATTCCAAGATATCCTCCTCTTGGAATAAGGTTAAGTTCGAACGAATTTTTTATTCGCTACTTTGTGGAACGCGATTTAAATGATGTGGATTGTGAATAGACTGACAATTCGCGCCTGGGTGTTTTCGTTCGCGGCAAAAAATTTGGATTTCGAAATTTCTTTATTTAAACTGTTAATAAACTTGTTTTATTAATAAATTTTGATGAAATAATTTATTATCTTCATCTTGGAGTAGTAAAATGTGCAATTTTCGGTTTATAAATGCATAAAAAGTGGTTTGTTCGCATTTCATCAATTCGTTCGTTCGCTCCCATGTGAATGGTGCTTTAAAGGTTGTAGCTGTTGAGATTAAGGAAGAATTATTCACTTCAAGAATGAAACGTTATCTAGACAAGTAAAAATGCCAGCAACTTCCTGTTGGCCGATTATACAACCAATCCTTTCCACTCTATGCACTCGCTTATTAATTCCTTACATTTCCCCCTGAATGCCTAAGTGAAATGCATTCATCCATACATACGTAAGAACTTGACAATTTTCTATTACTTGTCATGTTTCCTATTCATTCGTAGTGTGCCATATTGTATTTGTGATGACCTAACTTTTTCCAGCACCCTTTTCACTGGAGAAAGGGAGAAACTTATCCATGAACATGAACATCGTGTTTGCTTTAGTAAACTATAAAATCCTCCAAATACCCACATGAATTGAATAATTAATGTTCGAGAAAATATCCTTATCATAAGTATCTGATCTGAACATTCAAGAAAATTGTCAAATTCTATTGCCTTGTGATGTGGGTGAAAGTAAATCGTCGCGTCGTCGTCGTCCTTAAGTCGTGAATGCCTCGTTTAAGATAAAAGCGAGCGATTGTTAGAAATTCAATGTTCTTGTCACGCAAGTTCATTGTTATTTCCAAAGTCCTTAAGCAGTTAGATTACTATTGATTTCACATAAACATTACCTTTTCACTGATTAAATTGGTTCATATAGCCTATGTCACTTCAATTCCACGAGCTAAAGTAAAGAAAAGTGCTTTGCCTGCCGATTGTTATCGCTTCTTAATAATAAATTGTGTCCTTAAGACAATCTACGAAATTGGTGGCTTATTTTAAAGGATGCTTTCGTATGCTACCATGTATTTTATTTTCCTAACTCCAAAAGACCAAAGTGACCTACACAATAATTATCAAGAAGTTATGCAATTTCTTTAGTGAATAATAATTACCGCCAATTAACCTATTTTCTAGAAAGGCAAATAGCTGGCCTTCGTATATGTACATTATATACGAGAAATCTATGAACAAATCTGTCTTTTGCCGGAGAACAAAAAAGCAACTTAAACATTTTAACCGGCAAAATATGAAGAAAGTCATTAAGGGAAAAGTTGTTCTTTTGATTTGATGTGTGGCTTCTGTAAATTCCCACGTACATTCGTTTATGTGATATCGTGTTAATGTCAGTGACTATTATACACGTTAGTATAACGAGTAATGAAAAAAAAAATATTTCATAAATTAATTGGTTTCTTCCATTTTATGTTGTACCCGAGAGTGTGCTAAGTAAAGATACAATCCTTTTGAAGTGTCGAACTTTTTTACTATGCTTTATAAGACAAACAGCAATCTGTGTTAGTGCTAATGCCATATAAGAAAATTCAAATAAAAATCGATTGCGCTACTCATCAGACATTTAAAAATAGGGACTTTCCATTGTCGTAACTGGCCAACTGACTTGCCTTAATGCCTGTCTTCTCCGCTATTAGGGACGTTCGGATCCCTAGTGTATGGAGGACGTCAACTAAATTTGTCTGGAGTAGGTTTACGAATGCGTCAACATAAATATTGTCAACTAAACCCGCGTTCCAAGATGTTTATTGCTAATTAAAATAACAATATTAGTTATTTAGTTAGTTTAATTTACCAATTTCAGACATGTTGTTACTAACTAAACACTTTATTCAATTGTTCTTATCTACTACGCTAAAATGTTCCCTTTTCGGTTCGGATTTCGGAGTGTATTTACTGTGCTATTATAAGGGATTCACTTAATCTTATAAATTTGTGCGGTGCACCCCTCGGAAATGTCATTGCGTAAATCACGTAAATCGACTATAAATCTGGAATCAAACAAACAATTCATACGACGGTCTGTCAAAGTTTGACATTTGTGATTTGCGTAACTTTCCGCGGTTGATTTCCGAGCCTAAATCGCTGCGGAAAATGTATGAGGTCTGCGTAAACTATTCTCAATACAAAATATGACAGTTCATTTACGAGGTGGTACATTTTTGCAGTTTACGCAGTTTATGAGGCTTTTACGCGTTTAAGTGAATACCCTTATTATAAAACATATCACTCCTTCCCCACTTAATATTAAGCTATATGGTTAACAAGCAATTTAGTTTATTATGTAAAAAGAAATTTAAAATATAATAGTAGATATGTACACTCAATTATTATATTTTAGTTAGTTTCTTTTTAACTAACTGATCTGTGAGGTGCACAATAAATCCCATTGAGAAATCTCTTTATAATCACCCCTATTCCCGTTGGCGTTTGTCGTATACGACTCATGTTTCGTGTCGTTGTAAAACGATGTTAAGATTTTGTTTTAACTTTTGTTAACAACTTTATTTTCTTTTCTATGTGTTCCCCATCATTTCAATTCATTTGTCTAAAAAAACGAAGAGAAACACGAGTCGTTTACCACAAACGCCAACGGGAATAGGGGTGAATAATTTGGATTTAGACATGGATTTGGATTTAGCATAATCTCAATAAATATTCAACATTATTAGCTTTTATTAAAAACTTTAAGAAAAGCTCTCTGAACTCCTTTATTTGGAATACGCATCTACTTAATATGATTAGCATGCGTTGAACAAAACAACGTCAACATTCCAACACGTTTTGTGTATTAATGCCAGATGTTAATTGAAAATAATTAACACAAAATAAACGAAATTTATTCAAAACTGTTACCTTTTTTAGCGTGCAAATGTTCATCGCTACTTGCATACAGTAGGAAATGATAGATATACGCCACAGCATATAATATAATTAAATCCGAATTTGAATTTCATCTTCGTTTCTGGCAGGTTTCAAATAACTTTCAGATATCGAATAACTGCGAAAAAACCCACCTGAGGAAATATTCGCATTAAGGTATGTTTTTAAAATAAATGATTTTCATTCAACAAACAGCTAGTCATTATTTGGGCTTATATCTAATCAATGACCGATAAGATTGAGCCCACGGAATGATTTCTGAATCAATTGATGAGCTTTAGGTGGTTGTAAAACTAACAGGTGAACTTTTGATAAGGATTATTGTCATGCCTTGACATAGATGTGTCGGTGTCCTTGTGCGATACATTTTGCACTCAATTATATGCCTGCGATCGAATTTTTCATTAAATTAATAAATAAAACACTAGACTGAATGGAAGGAAATTTACCCCTATTGCATTGCAAATAAAGCTTTATATAATGCGACGTCTATAATCTATCTGGGTTGAACTGCTGTTCTATATGAATGTTGATAAACATCGACTCACTTGAGTTATGGAGGAGTGTAATCAAAACGTATCACCAATATCAGCAATGAATCATTCATTCTAATTTCGTAGTTCACAAACAAGTCTCAACTCTCAAGTTCATAAGCTGTTTTTACGTGACGAAATGATGTAGATAAATATATTTTTGTAATACGAGTATAGATGGCCGATTCGAATGGCAATAACCTCACACGGTTAAGATCAGTGTGAATGGGTGGATGGCATAAATTGTCCAGAGGGGATTCGATTTGAGGTACGGATTCCTTTAATATTTACACAAGGATTGGTAAATGAGTTTATCGAAAGATGTCGTCCAAACCAAATTCTTTTGAATTATTCAAAACTACTTTCAAAAGATTTGTGTAAAATGAATAATAGTCTTTATTTTATCAAAAACATATACAATTAAAGCATTATTTAAAAAAAAAGGTTCACATCGATTTAAATTAAATTTACGAAAATCAATTTGAAATTGTCAGGTAGAGAATTAAAGTACCTACACAATCTTGGGACCCCAACCCATTAAAACATGTTTCATACCATACAAATATTCAAAAATTCGTTAATAGGTTTACACCGCACAACAACTAGGTTTTGTATGACGTTTTAATCCGAAATTTGTGTGAGACATTTTGTTTTTTTCTTTCGAGGCATGACAACCCACTAAACGCTGTGCAGGTGTTATGTGTACCTACGAATGCTTTCGAAAAGCGCCCACCACCCCAACCGAAAACTTTTCTACTTTCCTACGTTTCTACTTTTTCTCGCTTTTGATCAAATAAAACATATTTTGAATTTATTGTAGCTCAGCCTCTGGATAGAGTAAAATGACAAATTATGCCTCAAAATACTCTGAGAAGTAGAAGAATAAAATCGGTTCAAGCGTTTTTTTGTACTGATTTAGATTTATCAATATAATAGTGAAAGAAGTTTTGTTAATACATATATCTGAAAAGTTATTTTTTGCACGTAGAGGAGCTCAAAAAATATTTTAGTGGTTTCCGAGTTTACTACGAACATAATATTTGAGGAGTTAGCTACATGTCTTATAATAATGCAGTCGGTATACTCGTAGATCTCACTTTTCCCTTTCCTCTGTTTTAAAATTCAGGAATAACAAAAGATTCCAAATCTAAAAATAACAAATGTTTGAGTAGAAGAGCAGAGCGGCAGCACTGATTTGCATCTAAATGTGCTAAATGTTACAAAATTCGTGTTTGCTTCAACAACTCTACGTTTGGATCTACATATAATAAAGGGTTTTTAAAAAACTGGAAATTGATTAGAAATAGTTTCGAGTTTTTTTTCGCTACAATTCGGTTTTTGATGCGATGAATATAGGGTATTAATGTATTAATGACTATAGCTGTACCCGTTCGTCTTTCCAAGTGTCCACAAATTACATGTTCCAAATTTTACAACTTTAGCGTCGAGAAAAAGGGTTTGCAATGTTTTTTGTATGAGATATGCCACGCCCCTTTGTCTAATCCCGCCCATATCTCCCAGACTATCTCTTTGCCAATTACGATTACATTACGATTAGTTCAGAGGTTAAGTCGTGAAAGGTAATAAACAGACATGCAAATAGATTTGCTTTTGCATTTATAATATTAGTTTGATCAACGTTGCTTACAACAACTATTCATTCATTTTCAATATCCCGCTTATCCATTAAGTGGGTCGCGGGTGTAGGTTGCTCAAGTGGACCCTCCATAGCTCTCGATCCTCCGCCATCGACTCCAAATCATCAAGGGCAATCCCCATACGGGTAGTGGAGAGATTATGAATTTGATCTAACCATCTCATCCTGGGTCTACCTAGGGTACGCCTGCCCGATGGTACGGATTCCATAGCACGTCTTGGGATCCTGGTCCGGGGACATACGTTTAATATGACCAAACCACCGAAGCATGAACCGCTCCGTCCGGAGAAGTAGCTGTTCGACATTGAGTTCCTCACGTATTCTAGTATATCTAATGCGATCTCTACGGGTCACACCAGCAATACAACGGAGAAATCTCATTTCGGCAGCTTGTGTTCGCGATCTTATTCTTTCGGTCATTACCCAAACCTCATGACTATAGGTAAGAGTTGGAACAAACACCGAATTAAAGACTGACAACTTAGCTTATATTAAATAAAGTGCATTGTTACTAAATTTATCAGTTTTTCAGTTCGACGACTTTTGACAGTTTTAACTTTTTTTAAATTTAAAATTTTAGATTTTAAAACAAAATAAATCGTTGGAAACAATGTATTTCAAAGTACGTTCATGTGTACTGACCCAATAAAACAGATTAACAGATTATTTCCATAAATTTTTTATTGATAAGATTAAAACCAACGCAATTTTTATTTTAGGCTGACTTATGAGTCTGCAATTTCGAATGACTACAATTCATTGCAATCTAAGATTAAAGAAATTTGAACTTCGTTAGCAAGAACATTGTTGGTTAAAGCCCTGAGAACCAAATTGTGACTTTGTTGTAGCAATACGAAAAAACTAAATTTGCTTGTTTCGACCAATGTACGGCATGAAGTCAAACATCGCAATCTTTGCGTTAGTATTCGAGTTTCCAAACCGTCAATATTTGTCAGTACACTCATCATTGTTTTGTGTCGACCACCTTTTGGACAGAGACAGTGTTTGTAGTACTCATCACTTAGCAATTGTTATGATAAGGCAGTACACAATTTGTTACTTAATACCAATTCATTATTATTTATAAACAAATTATGAATAGTTGGCTGCATCGAGTTTCCAATGAGCAATATGAGGTAGTATTCACATAAAAACTTTCAACCAATCAATTCAAATTAAAAATTGTCATTCTAGAGAATTAAAGTACTATAATAATAATAATTATATTACTCATCGAGTCGAATGACAATACTGACAAATATAATGCAGATAAATAAAAAAATAAACCAATGAACGACCTTCAATGAAAAAACTTATCATTGTTATTGTCTTTCTTTTATATTTTTTATTCGATCGTCAACAAGGTCGATTACATATTTTATATCTTGAAAAATCGAAGAAAGGGGGGAGTTCACTACTAATCTGGGGTTAATAGCAGGGCCTGTACTGTGCTTTGTTCAAAACAACAATGAATGCAAATATGTACATACACTACGTAATAGGAATTCATTTGGGAATACGAGTATGGCTATGGGGGTGGTGGCTGGTTAGTTTTATCGTGTGTTATCCTTAAAGGGGATGGAAATTTTCTTTTTCGCAGACAGTCGTTAAAATAAATTGTTATCCTGTTTGCGTGATACGATATACGTCATTCAATGAAATTCACATGCACAAAATGTTTTATAACAAAGGAAAACCTTTGGGAAATTCTCCACCAAATAAAAATTAACACGTGAATTGTGTTTTTTCCGCTCAAGCATATTGATTGTTCCAGTTTTAAATTGTACGGTACAGTTTATTGATTTAAATATGCTTACTTTTGGGTCAGACAAACTCAAGACACGGAACGTAATAATCATCGAATTTTAAATACAAAGACTAATCGATGGTAGGTATAGGCAGGTAGAAAGCAAAAAGTCTATTAATATGTAAACTAATTGACTTCCTAACAAAGCCATAAATAATGTTTTTGAATAGAGATGTAATTTTCACTTTCGTTGGAATATAAGCGCATATCTTTAATGTTTCTATATGATTATGTTGACATGCATATCGATGGCATAATGTTATAGTATAGCTTATGAGATCATAAGCTGACCCTTGTGTAGAACGATTTGGGGCCGATGACATTTTTGGCAAGTGCATGAGAGGAATATACTTCTTTTACCAGTTACATATTGCATTTTGAAAGCCTTCACTTAATTTATGAATGCACAAGCGCCTACATTCTTTGTCTTCAAAGCAAACTCTTTGTCTTGCCTTTCTGGGTCTGGGTGTTTACTGTTTATGACTAGTCTAGGCTCTAGTGCTTTGATGCGTGGTTCTTATGTTGGCAGTTAAAATTGGTGTAATATGCAACGAATTAATTGTTGAAAAAGGGTAAGATTTCTGAGTTTCTGATTGAACACAATGCAGTAGGTATATGTCCCAATCGTGCGAGCTGTCCAAACTTGAAACACATACGACATTTTGCGTACACAGTGAATCGTAATTGTTGGGCAGCTTTAAGATTTGTTTGCCCGGAAGTTTGACAACTGCAACGAATAGGCACAAAAAACAATCAATCAACGGAAAGCAATTATACCACTAGAAGTAGAGAATTAAAAGAATATCAGAAAAAACTAAATTTGGGAGAGCTCCCCGTCAGCCCGCAAACCTAACCTAACTAAATTTGTTGAAAAACTCTAGCAAGTGCATTGGCCGGACTGTTTCAACAGTTCGTAAGTCTTACGTTGGCCAATATTTTAAATGCGGCTTTAACTTTGGCTGCGATTGTGACTCGTGATTGTGTGTTTAGACAGTTATGTCGTTTTCGGTTGGTCGTCCAGAACCGTCAAACGCTTCTCAAAGCGTTCGATTGGCACTCAACTGACAGTTATTCTACTGAAAAAAAAAAGAAATTGGCTTTTGGATTTGAATTCAGAATCGCGGAGAGTTCTTCCGGAAGATTCTGCACGACCAACGGAAAACCATTTCTGACAGATCTAGCTGTCAAAATAAAGCAAAGAAAGTTTGACCAATTAGGGCAATGAGTGTAATTGGATATTTACCACGAATGCCAAAGCGCTGACTCTTTTTGACGTCTACAAAAGTAAGGGATAGTGGAACGATCAGTATGCATCGCTAGACTTGTTTGATTTGTTCATTTTAACGTGCCTTTTTTTTTGCGTATCCACTGTAAAACAGTGGAGACTATCACTATGTTGTTTTGGAACATTTGGAAAATGTACGCATGTTTGCTTAATTAAGTTCACATTTTATTTATAAATCACGACTTGGAGTAAAACTCAATTCTGAACACTAGGGGAAACGTATGCTTCCGGTTGACATGTTGATGTTATATTCTCAATTTGGAAGAGACATTTTGTTTTAAGGTACACTATTGAACTTATACCGGATTCCAATGACCACTAGATGACTAATGACCACATCTTATCCAAAAATGTTAGTAAATGAGTTTTCAATTCTAGAGAAAAAAACTAAATATACGCAATCCCCTCTAAACGTCTAGTTTACTGCATGTGTAGGTACAATTTTAACTCCCATACATATTATTGTCTGGGAAATGTGTTCATACATTCTCCAGAACATATAGCAGCTCAAAATACCTGGCAATGCCCTCTTCCTGACTCAGAAACAGCTTATGCATTATATACCATTACCTATGACATTTCATTCCAACCAGATATAAGATCACATGCCAACTTTTATAGGTGTGTTGATGTTGAGTGAATATTAATCTAAGCAATAGCTGCTTCGGCCATGTTCGGAAGTTCTACCAAAGGTAAAAGCATGCGAACATGGAAATATGGTCGATAGATTCAGATTCCGAAATAGCTTTAATTTTTACTTAATCTCCATTCTTAAACGCGTTGTATAAGAACTACGAAATATTATATTAAATATTGCGCTTAGTATAACAATTGAGCTAAAATGTTGCAAAGTTGTCAAACAAGCAGTGTTTTGCCTCTTGTGATAACACAGACAGAAGTGCGCTATATTACAGCGAGGTTATCTATTCCTTAATAATTTAGACTGCAAGCCTCAAATAGTAAGAGTTTTTCGACTGGCCAATTGTCAAAACTAGGCTCTTTTTCGAAAACTTATAAGAGCTTACCGGCTAATGACAAATTTACCGCCAATTTGCTGATGATAAGCGATGATTGTTATCAGCGTACGTAAAGGTAAAGCCCCAGCACCTGATGAGCGATGACACATAAGTCTCTATATAAGTTTCCTATTTGCTTATAGTAGATAATATAGGCTATGTAGCTTAAGCAAGCACATTTTTAATTAACGTACATACAAGTTTAGTAAGGCAGTAATGATGGTAAAATGTGGCGCCAACAAAGCTTTAATATTCTCAAATATGCACAATAAGGATCCTATAAAATCAGAAAATTCGTAGATACGCTTCCTCCGACTATGCCATAAAAACAATACGTTAACTCTGTTCGTACGATAAATATTAATACAAAATAAAACTCACCCCCCCATTCCGTGAGAATCCATTCTTCTTGATGTCTGTCATTTTGGTACCACTTATCGGCAACGATACTCCCTCAATAGCACGTTGGATTTCCTTTCGTTCTTCTTTATCGGATACGCTGGACGAAAGTTTATTTTGAAAATGCTTATGCAGGCACTTCTTTAAGTTGCTTTTCAAGCGAGTTGCTTGCGAGTCTAGGGAACAGCTTGGCTTAGGATCCCCCACAGATGGATGAGTTTTCCTATTTGCACGACACGAAGCACAACACACACACGTTGCACTACTCAAATTCTCAATTTGACGACAGCAATTTTGATGATGACGAGTTATTGGACTATACTGTTCGGCACTGCTCTGACGACAAGAATTTGCTACTGCTACTCGGATAACAGTCGTGGCCATAAAATTTAAAGGAGCTGCTCTTCTGTTTGAATTCTATTACCAAAAATGAATGTTCTCTAACAAAGTTACTCTTATCAGCGCACTTGTTTGGAATTTTTATCGGATTTTAGCTTCAAGGTTAACCTATTGGCACTCGGAACCAAAGCACATTGTTCTCTTTAATTATTTTTTTTTTTACTCATATATCACTATCTCTAAATGCCTATAGATATGGGTAGATACGCTATGTTCCACATGGGTATTCACACACTTGGCCTATACTCGTAATACAGTGGGTGGCTGCATTCAATTAGCCTTTGCACTTAACAATTTAATGTGGACCAGACACGAACGACACAAATAAATTCATTAAATTATATAGAAAATTCACGGTCATTTAAGGTGGTTGAACGGCTTTTTTAGTATTTTTCGGAAGTTTGACAATAACAAAAAAATAAAAAAAAAAAAATAAAAACACACGGTTGCAATTAAAAAATCAACTTTTATTTTTGACGTCAAGTTCCACTTAAAAGGTCAGACCGTAAATAGTGTACAATAGGCTCTAAGCGATTCAGTCAGAGGTTTGTTAGCCACGGTTTATTGGTTGCACTAACAAACGCTGTGACAAGTTTTTTTTTTTGGACCGGTAGTGGGACAATAACACCACGGTTACACGTGGAAGACTACTACGACACAACGATGAATAATGAATAATGATGCTGTCACAGCAGTAACACTGGGAATACTGCCAAAAAAAAAATTGCACAGTTCAAAGCAAACGTCTTTGGTGGTGGCTTCGCTGGTGATTGGACTGCCGTTGCGTTGTGTTATTGTTGTACTTATCAAGTACACTCCATTAAGCTCATTGACTCATAGCTGAAGCTGCTTGCTGCTCTTGTGGGTAAACGCTCTCTGTTGTTGCTCAACGTCAACCGTGTCGTCGACTTTATCGAAGAGAGACATAATCAGAGCTTTACAAAGTTTAAACTTAGATTTCCATTCCCTTAGCATTTCCATTCATGGCGATGGCAATCGTATTTCATGCAACAGAAACTTTTCGTTTTCGCTTTCATTTTGTGCTTTTGGAAGGTTATTCTGTATAAAGACTTCCAAAGATAACAGTTTGAAATTTCTTGCCTATTTTCTGAAAATCCATAAATTTGTGAGAATCCTATGACCGTTAACTACACTTAGAGACTGTAATAACTTGGATTATGTGAAATCAAAGTCGGGCTCGAGGACGAATCGAAATGTTACCAAAGTTGCCTAAAAATCAAAGAAAGTGTTCTAGAAAATAGCTTTTGGTTTAAATTATTTTATTGGAGTAGTTAGTGATGCCACTTTATTTAAACAGTTGAGTGTGGAGAAATAGAGGTTTAAATGTTATGTGGGAGCGGGAGGTACCTCGTCCCATTGTTCAATCCCAATGGTTCCAACAAGCAATACACGTGCACTTACCAAGTTTTAAAGCTAAAGCTGTCATAAATCTCAAGATATACAGCTAGGTTCCAGAAATCGAATGAAATCGAAATTGCAAATCGAGTGAATTCGTTTTCAGTGTTCTGCATTTCGAGCGATTCGGGCAATTTTTTCGTTTCATTTCAAGTGAAAGTGAAATGTGGAACCTATAGCAGATAGTGATAGTGTATATAGATTTTGGTGTTTAAAAAAAAACCGATTTAAACGACATAAAATACCTTAAAGCACGCCACATGTAAAACTGATTTTAAAAAACTCCATAGTAAAAAGCATATTTAGAGCTTTACAAATCATATAATAATAATAATAATAATGCATAGGGAATAGCAATGCTTAGGGGATAGGGTGTTATCCAATAAAAATCATTTTTAACCTTCACCTTAAATGATTTTTAGCTCTCAATAGTCTTTCATTTTATCGCTTTCAGCTGCAAACAGCTAAGTAGAATATTAAGAATATAAGTTTGGAGTATGTTTCTGTATAAAATTGTTTTTTGAAATACTTGTTATGGCTGTATTGTTTTAAAAGTCCAAAAATTAAGAAAAGACAATCATATTATTGTTGAGAAATAATACATTGGTAGGTATGATAAGTAATATAAAAAATATGAGAATTAAAAAAATATATAGTCGGAAAAATGGAATGAAAACCATCAGAACTGTCATTGTACTCGAAGTTAGGGTACGGACAGAGTGCAAGCGAAAAGCTAAACGAAAGCTAAAACTAAGGTTTGACAGGTCAAAGCTAATAAACTGCGCCCATACATTTTCATTGCATTGGCCATAGCGAAACTTGGCGCTAAAAGCGAATGAACTCTTCTGCTCATTTTTTTAGCAAGAAATTCAAGCTAAAACGAAGCTGTCAATAGATTTGGGTAGAATATACTTTTGAATGTCATTCAAAGTATCCGATTTTTAATGACAGTCGAGATGTTTTTGGATGTCTTCTTAAACCTTTGTAAAAATGATAAAATTCGACACATTTTTTTTACGTAATTTTAATATATTGAACGGACTGTCTTTTTCCAACAATGAATGGCTGAAAAATAAATTATTTAATGGACGAATCCATTTCCATAATTCAAGGATGTTGTTTATTTTGCTGGACTTCCGAAGCGGTAATGTTAGCGTACATTATGGACACCCTTCGCTTTGCGTATAGCTTAGAATTTTTAGCTTATCTTTTGCTCGGCTTCTCACGTTCGCGACTCTGTCCGTAGCCTAAGGGTTCTCCGGCTCAGTCTACTTTGCCCCAAGTTTATATGCTAATTCTCCCAATATGTAATTTTAAAATGTTTTCCAAGCTATGCGATAGAAAAACGCTCGCTTTTTTACAGCAGATAAACAATAAACAAAATAATATGTACCATTATTACACCGACGTAATTGATACCGACTTTCACCCGGTTCTTAAAACGTAATTTTAATATCTATATTTGTACCTGCTCGTATATGAAGTGCAAATGATTGTTAATTAAATTAAATACATATTTTCTATGGAAGTGTGAATAATAACAAAACCAGACTATAGCCAATTTGTGTGAGGTTTATGTTGCAGTCGCAATGGGAATCGAAATCGAATAAGAAATTTCAATCGAAAAAATTTAACTATGGTACATTGGTGGTTTAAGTATCTCGGGGTCTTATTCACGAGTGATGGGAGGAGCAATGCCGAGTTTTCTTGTAGGCAAAGCTAAGTTGTCAGTCTTTAATTCGGTGTTTGTTCCAACTCTCACCTATGGTCATGAGGTTTGGGTAATGACCGAAAGAATAAGATCGCGGATACAAGCTGCCGAAATGAGATTTCTCCGTAGTATTGCTGGTGTGACCCGTAGAGATCGCATCAGAAATACCAGAATACGGGAGGAACTCAATGTCGAGCAGCTACTTCTCCGGACGGAGCGATCCATGCTTCGGTGGTTTGGTCATGTTAAACGCATGTCCCCGACCAGGATTCCACGACGTGCTATGGAATCCGTACCATCGGGCAGGCGTCCTCTAGGTAGACCAAGGATGAGATGGTTAGATCAAGTCCATAATCTCTCCTCTACCCGTATGGGGATTGCCCTTGATGATTTGGAGTCGATGGCGGAGGATCGAGAGCTATGGAGGGTCCACTTAGGTAACCTACACCCGCGACCCACTTAATGGATAAGCGGGCCATTGAAAATGTATGTATGTATGTATGTACATTGGTGGTTGGGAAACAAAATTAATAAAAAAATAGAGCTAATTGATTTACTAATTCTGTGTAAATTATCCTAGCTTGCTGTAAAACTAAAGCTTTCTTTCTCTGAATTGCAAATGAATAAACAACATTTCCTAAAAAGTAATATTTTATATTACAATAAAATGATGAAATATAAAAACAACCAAAAATAGTGCGTATACGCCATGGTGTCCCTGAAAAGGCTGGCACGTTCAGTATCATCATAATATTTATATTTCGTACGGAAAATGGAAAGTGATAGGAAATATATATGCCGCACCATTCCCACCATGAATACCTATCCAAATAATTAGGCAAGCGTCGTCAAAAAATAAAAAAAATAAACAACTTGCAACAACAAATCCCACTAACACGATTAAAAAACTCATTGCTTCACATTTCGTTAAAGAAAAACAGGTGTCGGTCGGCTCCATTACCAAAGCTATTTCCCAAGCAAAAAAAAAAAAAATCTCAATTTATAATAATATAACAACAGCAATCACAAATGTGGCACACCTAGCAATTAAGATGCTGGACGCATATCGCAGTTACTCTCGAAACCCAATATGGAGTCCATACTATAATGCTAAAGTCATTTGTATGCGGGCAATTGCACGGAAAGTACAACGTGAACGATTTACCAACCTAAAGACAATGGTGCTGGAAACCAGTATAAATGCCAAAGTGTACACAGATACACAGGAAAATTTCAAGCCATACGGACGTTGGTCGAGTTCCGCTCATTTAAATTATAATCCATTAACTGTTGACCACATGCATTTTATACTCGTCGAATACAAGAAGCCTTACTTACCTCACAACACATCGAACCTTATAGTGAACCAATAAGCTTTTTTTGTCCGAAGTTCATGAAAGCAAAGCCAGGAATGTCGGTTGAAGTTACCTGTAAAATTTAAAGCAATATTAATATGCGGAAAGAAAGTGCAAGTATGTATGTAGTTAGATTTTTTTAAAGTTTGTTTCCGTGTAAAATCGAAAGTAAACGAACTCATTCGTATGTAACTCTAAACAGTAAATACTAACAATATGTATGTTGTTCTGGGCTACCTACTAGACGAGTGGTATAGAATTTTAATTATTTAACACTGTAGATTCAGTGCAAATGCACCAAATTAAACTCGAAGCGTATATTAAGGTGCAGTATTTCCGGCCAAAAGTTGAGTATAGAAAAGGAAATAAAGCATACTTATTGGCGTTAGAAAAAAGCCCTCATAAGTTTCTGAAAATGCATTTACGGCGCAAATTACGATTGCCGAAGTATCATGACAGGTATCAAAAAAGACGAAAAAGCATTGGTCCTACTGTTCTATTGGCCGCTAAAAGTGTAGCACTTGATCCAGGAGCTCCAGCGCTGACAGAGCAAACATGGTATTTTATTCTTGTTTCATTTTTTTTACTGGATAAAATAAATTGCATTGCATTGGGATCTTTACGTGACTTTTGACCATGTCTACATTGGAGCGCGTTGCCTCAAATCGACTTGATTGTGTATAGTGCTCAAAATATATGTAAACAAAACGGGCATCTCTGTCAAACGTTACTGCGTAGCCTGCCAAGGCAGCCACATGAATGAAATCGTATTCCATAAGCTTATTCGACATTATAGGGAAAAGAACGTTCTTACCATTGGTAAGTGCAGTTTCTGAATTTATAAATGTAGCGCTGGAACTGGCTTATGATCGAATACTTTCAATATCGTTTGTATTTGTAAATGTAAAACGATAGACTTGAGGAAACAAGGCAATTTGCATTGCTTTCGCTTCGAGGAGTTCACATCTAGGAATCCCACCCTCACTCCATACATGTTTCGTATGAAATGGTTGACTTCACGGCGAATGTCGATGCTGGGTGATTCTCCAGCGATCATTTAGACGCAGCATGTATGTATTTGCGAACGCATAGATTATATAAGAACGCATAGATTATAGAAATAGACGCCATAACTTTCGGTATGAATTTGTAATAATAAAAATGATTTTCTATTTACAATAACTGCTTCTTGGTACTACGAGAATTTCTGTAAAAGTAATGCATCCTGAACAATACAATTCTAGAACTATCGTCATAACATTCATTCCCACTTTTTTTATCTTCTTTTGAGGAAACAGGAAACCCAAGAACAGTTTTCCCCCTGTAAAATATCATACATACAGTTAAAGTGTGGTTTTAACGGTTTTAAAAATGTTCATTCTACATATACCAAAAGGACGTTGCCGGAGCCCTTCAAAATATGTTTTCGTATTGGTTTTTTACAGCTGGTTAAAATGTCGCAAAGAAGTATCTTGGAGAGCCATGAAGAATGAGCAAACCAATTCCCCTCCATAAAAATCCCCGCGCAATTTTGGTCCAAGAAATTTCGTTGGGCTAATTAGTAACAACTGTAAAATCCTGCAAATTCCAATTTGAAATTGACTTATTTATTTCAATTCATTTTTGTTTTATAAACATACATTTGTGATCCGATTGATAAAGCTGGCAATAGGTATATACAATTATTCTTAAGGAAAATTAAACATACTTTCTATGTTAAAGACTACAATATTTTTTATTTTAAACAGTAAAGGCTTGTCATTGTTTAACAAGTCTTAGAACTTGACTCTTTGGCGGTCGGAATATTATATGTAAGTATATACTTTTTTTTCTTGTTATTGACAAAAAGGAACAATCTATCGAGTTAAGATTAATACTTAAAATCTAAATAGACAGCGTGCTGAATGTGACTGCGTAGGAACTACATATTTTGCAGTTATATTTGTTTCTTCTCTTCTAGTGCTCGCAATTTGCTCTGGTTCAAGAGGTATCTCGAAACTTTTTCGTACGTCAAGAAGGTTATCATTGTTGCGGGTACAACTCGTACCAAACTTGCTCGTAGTCCTTTGTAAAATCCACGCCATCCCTCGTAACTGTAAGAGAAGAGTCATTTTGTAATATCCACCATTTGATCAGATTTCGGCTTACCTTTTTTAGCAAAGAGATTCTGCATGTTTTTTTTTTAATTCTTTTTAAAATCTGCATCATTTTTAAGTGCGGCTTTACAGCCCAAACAAGCATCTACATCAACACCAAACAAAAAATCATATGAAAAAGAAAACTCAAAGCCATTTAGGGGTTGCGCCAAAGTAGTAATATTTAATATTTTGTTTAGTTTTCTTCGTTATTGTTTTAAGGAGTTACAAAGTTTTTAATTTTATTACAGTATGTTTGGATGGTAAAAAAAAAATGAAGAATCTTTTTGCCAAATAGGTATTCTTAAAGGCTAAGGGGAAATTCAATAGAGCGGTATGTAATATTACTGTAATTGAGTAAAGATTATTACATTTTGATTTATTCATATGATCATGCATTTATATATTTATTTTACTGAATTCAATTTATTGCTTTTGCAGAAGGTCAAATGAAGTGGAGAGTCGTAAATTGTTGGCAGACTGAATGTTACACAAATTTAGATGTATTTATATGGTAGTGTCACTATATGTATAATCGTATTCTTTATAAGAATTGTGCTGTGTGCTTCAATAACTTAAATGATTATTACCAATCCCTTTCGAGATTTCATATTTTATGTTTAAAGGACTGGCGCTTTCGCAGTTGCAATAAATTGGTAGCAAGGGCAAAATCTTGAAAGTATACATTTAGACAAGGAAATTGTTTTGCGTATATGAGATATTTGTTTTATTCTATATTCGCTGATGTTGATGTTATAAGATTACTGTGATCTAACTATTTTGTTTAAAATAAGACATTCATTTGCGGAACAAGTTGTTGGTAGAGTTAATAATAGAGATAAAATGTGCGACGTACGAGTATATAAAAATAATTTGCAAGCCGATGACATTTGAACTTTGACCTTTTCTCTTTGTAAGTACAACATTTTCAATTTCAATTTAGTCAAGTCATAACTACATTCCAGATATTTTGATCACGGTCACATGTTGAACTATTTGTGCAGCAGTAGTACGAATAGTTAAAATGTTTACCTGCACAGGCTATGTAAACTTATTTATTATTTAGCCATTCGAAAAAAATTACACCCGATGAATCAGACAGACATCAGTCAGAATATGAACAATTTCTGGGTTTCCTATTCAACATAAACCGTTCTGGAAATGATACCTATGACAGGTACTTCAATAGTTTTTAATGTTTAGTTTACGGAACAACGGCGACCCTCTGTAGACATACCCTGCAGTAGTAATAAAGTGAAGTTGGAGTATTTATAATCCCTCTAATCCTCGCTGATATTAATAAGCACCATAACGTAATCTTTGCAATAGTGTTTATGACTTTGAGACAGAAGGGTTTTATTTTTTGTATATAGGTGGCCTCAAGTAGGATTATGAAACACATCAACTCATATAATTTTGGCATCAAATTTACCATAAATGGATCGGCTACAGCTTTTATGAAACGTTGTTCCTTAAATTAAATTTTCGCATTATGATCATATTCGGCCCTAGCGAGGTATCCGTCGGAACAGAAAATTCTCCGATTTCATACGAATCGGAGGATTTTTGCTTCGAAGTATACTTCGGAAGACCTTTTCGGAACTTTTTTCCGGCAAATATGCAACGCACACTGGCGTTTTGCGTTTCAGTGCGATCAAGTGCGTTTTAACTGATATTTTTGACAGTTTCATACAAATTTTCTTCCGATGTGCTCTCACAGGAATTTGTTGCGGAATTTGTTTACGATTTGCAGTGAAGTGTTGATAAATGAAAGCAATAAAGAAAAAACATTTTGGAAAAGTAATTGGTTGTATTTGTTGCTTAAATTTGTGTTTCCAGAGCAAAAACAAACGAAAAAACAAGCACTAAATAGGAAAACCTCAATGTACCACGAAACAACATCATGTCAAATCAATGCGTCGCCGCATTTTAATTATTCTTTCCGAAGGCGGATACCTCGAATGTAATTTGAGTCTCCGACGGAATATGCGTTGCGGAGAATTCTCCGTTCCGACGGATACCTCGCTAGGGCCGATTGAGTCACAGAAAAATCGCACAGAGAACACAGTCATCCGAACGCTGAGATGAGTTGCTTTTAAAATCATCTACACATCAACTTCGTCATGCCGATCTTGACTCCACCCGATCAAGTCGGATGAATTGGCACCCCCTCTAAATGGAACGCCTACTCAAACCCCAGCATGTTTAAAAAAAATATAAAATATTCCACATAGTCGAACCATTGTGAACCCTTCTTTGGGTCTCATCATTTTTTGACAGATGAGCAGAGCGGAACGAAACCTTGCTAATTTTCAACCACGTCCAATTTACCTTCCCTCCAACTTAACATTCGTTTGAATTTATTTTTACAGCAGCAACTCAAATCAAAATTATTGGCAAGTTTTATATAAAAAAAAAATAAAAACAAAGTTAATTCAACTTCAGTGTGTGGTTCTTTTCTATTTTTTGTTTCAACTGAACACATTTCTTTGTCTTTCTGTACAAAAAAAAATATTTTTATAATACAAAATGTTTTTTCAACAATTGAAATATGTATCGTTATTATTTATAAATAAATTAATAATATTTCTGAATTTAAAACTAATGGATTTTCTTTTGCTATATGGAAAATGGGATATCATGATTTTATGAAAAAGTAAATAGACTTAACAACTAATATTCAAGAACTATTAAAAAAAAAAAGTAGGAAAGTGGATGGAATAGAAAATGTTATAATAACAATAATACAAAAAAGTTCTTAGCTAAGTAAATTCAATGATTATTTTGGAAATTTACTTATTCTTGTGTTTTTTTTATCATTTTGTTTTCTCCGCTTCATCTTTTCTTTTCGAAATTTTCTTCGTTTATAGTTAATCGCCGTTCAATTTTATGCTTATACGTTCTAAAAAATAATATACGGATATATGCTAACATCTAATATATTATTAAGTTATGCATTTTTGTCATTTTTTGTGCTGCTTATTCAAGTATGTAGTTTTCTTTTGAATGTTATAAATAGGATAGTGTGAATGGAGTTTAATTATTTCTATTTGTTCGAAGGAGGACTACTCTCAGTTAGTCAGCTTCTCCCAGATCAGCATGACCAAGCAAATGTTTGGTGTAACATGTACTAAGTAGGGGAATAGACCCTTATAAAAACCTGGCATACGTTCGTACCTCCATGTTTGTTTGACGCAATCCCATGTGCCGCGGTAGTTGTGATGATGATCCTGAAGACGTGCGCGAATAACTTGATATGGATATGTAGCAGCAGCGGCAATAAGTTTCGATACGGCAGCGAATGCCAAATACTCAGAGGTGGCCTGAAAAGAAATAAAGAATATACACAATTAAAAATGGTGGTCGAGTCTTGTTCTTTGTTCTATTAATGTAAAACTGATTAGGCCAATCAACACACTCGCACATTGAACTTGTTTTTAATGGCACCTATCTACTAATCGTTTGAGAGACCCCAGCGATGAAAGGTTGACGAGCCCCCAAACACATTTATTATTGGTGACGCAAAGTCGGAGCGAGATAACTTGAAAGTCAGGCCATAAACAACATGTTTACCAAAAAGAACCTTGTTATTCGCATTTGAATCTGTTTGGTTACTATAAGTGAGTTTCACAGTGCAAATCTAAATAGCACACCCCTTAACGCTATGACGGGGCAAAACAATTATGTACATATGATTTGGGAACAACACGCGTATGCGTACCAGAGAAAAAACAAGTCAATATACACAAAATCACCTGATATGCCTTGTTTTTTTGTTTGTAGCTTTCATTCGGAGATAGAGCAAATTCAAAGCGAACCAAATGAACAGCATATTCTAGTATTTTGCGAAAACAGGTCACTCAAGATTAATTTTGCTTGCGAATAACACAAAGGCAGATTTGCGTCACGTGCTGCTAATTTTAGATGATTATGTGGTGCTTCTATACGAGTTGTATGTTAATATATTTAGTGGATAAAAGCTAAACGTCATTGTTTCACTTCTAATCATCATCCGAGTAATAAGTATTTGTTAATTGCATATGAAAATAAATGCATGTCACACGTCTTATCACAAGACTTCGGTAACGGAGGAGACAATTAACGCCGCTCTAGGGTAACAGCTTTCGTTAAAATATACATCATACTCATACCAAAGGGTTTAAGGAAAAGCTGAGATTACTAAGTCAAAAGTCGGCTAAAAGTTTCCTAAAAATGTGTCGCTGAAAACCCGGAAGCGCTGACTTTAAAGGTCTGAATGAAGAAAGTTTCAAAAACCAATCTTGTCTAGTAATGCAGTCCATCTCACTGGTAGTGGCCGATTCGAGTCTCGGAAAGTCTAAGGGAAACGTTACTCTAAATTTGAATTTGCATTGAACTAGCTAACTACTCCTTAGACGAAACTGATCAGCAGACCTTCATTTGCAAGTGACGAGTGATTTCAATCATTCACTGCAAACAGAGATCAGCGTTGACTTGCTGAAAAACTAAACCCGATATAAAAGCGCTGAAATGACAACTGAAAGAACAAGAGTAGGTATAAGGGAACGAACTTTTCAAGTCTAAGGAAATCACGAAAAAAACTAGCTTCCGAGTACGTTCTTCTATTAATTTAAATGCACCACCAAGAGCATTCACCCAAAATTATGTCATTTAATTCTACTATGTATTAACACAAAATTATGACATCAAATTCCAGCCTTACATCATTCTATATACTTTGTTCTCCATCAACCACTTGCTTCCTCGTGACTTGTTTGTTGAAGGTCGTACTCGGATATAAGGTCAGGATAAGAAAAACATCTTATGACTGCTCCACAAGTCATCAGTAATAAAAAACACCCAACAAACGAAAACATTTCTTAAGAATGTTTACGTAAACATGTATAATGTATATCACTCAACTTTGGCAAGCAGCCACTTTCCAAGACTTTTAAATATCTGCCGTAAGGCATTTAAGAGAAAAATATTATCGCTCCGTCTAAATTTGTATGGATGCGCTGCCTAACAACCCAATTATCGCTATACTTGCTTGGCAACACATAGCCAATTCGTCTATCCTGTTGTTATCATATCATGGTAGTCGTCAGGGCACAGTTAGTAGCTAACTCGCTAATCGGACAGTAAACGAAAAAACATGTTCACGAATAAAACGAACAACCAACTCCGAGCTGCTTGATAATTATTTGCTTATATTTGTAGCTTGTTAAAGAAGAGTCGGGGAATTTTCACATATAAAAGTGAATCAATAATTTATTTGTTTAGCAAAAACATGGTTATCATTCGATTAGGGGCACTGAGGTGTTGTTAATGAATAATGAGTTTTTATATTCTTCCTTTATTGGTGTGGACTTGTTTTGAACGAAATATTTTTTTTTTGAAAACCAGGGAATTAGATAAACAGCTTGCATTGAATTTGAAAATTGTCGGCGTGTACAAATCGGCTCGTGAATCATTTTCACTTTTGTTACCTACTGTATTTAATTTCTTAACGTTTGGGGTGGTTGATTAATTAGCGATTTTTTATTTATTTATTTTTTTTTAAGTTATGCTAGTATCAGTC
Source organism: Cheilosia soror (assembly GCA_949372485.1). Taxonomy (NCBI): domain Eukaryota; kingdom Metazoa; phylum Arthropoda; class Insecta; order Diptera; family Syrphidae; genus Cheilosia; species Cheilosia soror. The sequence continues at coordinate 69,273,929 of OX443564.1, forward strand.
GGTAGGATTTCAATGCGCGTGCGTGAGTCGCACGTTTTGATTTGGTACTACAAACCTCAAACCAACAAAAAAGTTTACATTTCTCCCAGCGCAGTTAACTCTAGAGTATTGTTTCAAACGATTGGTATCAGTCTATCGCTAGTACTTGTATCGGTTTACTGACATGATTTTATACACTTGAAAGACGCATAAGGACGTTTGTTATCCGGTTATGAAACATTTCCCTGTGATTATAACTATTCCACGATTAAATAATGGATAGAGAAGCTAAGCAGATGGAATACATTTACACAGATAGAAAATTCCAGCGTCTCGAATTATTTATGGGAAGTTATAGACGAAGCTTTCAGTTGTTAATATTGAGGTCATTACCTATTCACTACTGAATCCTTTAGAAAGGCTTTATAGATAGAGGTGTAGTATCAATCAACTAAAGACAGATGGCCTTCAACCAACGCCATAGATATGGCTAAATTTTAATTGAAAAACCAATCTCATCTAAATTGTCGAAGTGACTTATTTCTGCTCCCAGCAATGGCTCGTTAAGCCCGATCTCATGGGTGTTCCTTCAGGAGGTAATGCCCAGGGAGTATATATTCCTAAGACTATACTTAAACGTTGACCTGCTTTTTTTATTGATTCCCTATGCTATTTTAAGCCACTAAAGAACTTGCAATTTAACAAAGAAGTAGATTGCTAAGCTTTATATAAGTGAACAAAAAAAATAGTATTGCTGACTTGAAAAGTGGACGTGTCATATGCGTTGATTCGTTGACCGTTCAACAATCGAGAAAATGTAGTTACATGCAGTACTTACCAGTTTAGTATCGATTGGTAGCTTTCTATACTCGTTATAGTAATTCTTCATTTCTTCATAGGTCATGAACTGCAACGCACCATGAGACACACCCAACATACTTGGAAAGAAGCCCTAAATTCAAAGAAAAATTAATTCCGTTCCACCTGAAAAATGTACCTCTCAAACTTACCCTATACAATCCACGAACACCCTCTTGTCTGTAGATCTGTCCAAGTGCATGAACCATGCCGCGATACTGGTCTGCTTTTGGTGTATTAGCTACATTCTCGTACTGCAAACAGAGACGAGTCTTTACAACCCAAATTGGATTTGTCAAGAGCAGCGTTAAGACTCCTGCTTCTGCTGCCGCTAACATATGCAAACTAGGTCCAAGCGGCGTTGTTGTGTCGCCCGCTTGAATGAATGTTTTTATACTATTATAGCTGAAATGAGATTTGCTTTCATTAATTTCTTACTCCCAATTTAAAATTATCTTTTATTTTCAACTTACAACATGAAATAGAATCCCCAGGCACTTCCCGAACCCCAAACATTGGGCGTGACACCTTTGTACAGACCACGGAAGCCTTCCTGTCGAAAGATTGTGGTAAAAGCGCTACCCAAGCCTCTGTATTGTGGAATTGCTGCTGTGCGACCATCATTAACTAGTGGAATAAACAAGATAACGTATTAAATAATATTTTCGCATTCGCATAGGCTAATAAATAAAATTTACTAACTGGAAAACAAAACTATCTGAATCGGACTCTTGATCTTTAGTCAAACAAGAAAGTATCACTGCGAAGGAAACCTGATAAGCAACAAGTGCGTCATTGTTTTTCTTATTGCTTTGCGGACTCGCACGCTCGCACATTAGCTTGCGTAAGTTTTCTGTAGAATTTCGTCAGATTAACGTATTTGCCACAGCAGAGAAAATGTATTCCTTTTGCCGACACAACTAGTAAAAAGGGGGCTCGTCACTTTGTTTGTCTGTATAATAAATTTGTATATAAATCAGTTCCCTGCATGTGTGCCAAGCCAACCAAGGCAATGAATGGAAAATTTTGCTACATTCACAGCAGTTGCGTGGAAAAGATATTTTATTTTTAGAAGCATAGCAGACGCGGTCAAATGACCAACAAACGGGGGTAGAGGTTCTTTTTATATGAACGCTATACGCGTGGTCATCCCCCTTTTAGGTTTTTGGACATTTTTCGATCGAACAATGTCAAAGTGTCTGATGGCTCTAAACTATGGATGTGGGACTGTTTGTTGGCCGAATTTTAAAACAGAATTCTGATCAAGTGAAGGATAATTTTCTTCTTGTAGGTTTAGATAAGATAGATGTAGACTTCCGTCAGCGAACTGGTATTGAAATACTAAAGAAACTTTTTTAAACGCATTTTGGTGGAATGAAACGGTCAACATGCACGATTGGTTCGCTGATAAAAACCACAATGCGTAGAAAATGCATGAAAATGCGAGGTATTTCGAATAAAATCAAACGAAATCTGGCTAAACTTAGGACAACTTTTACAAAATTCAACATCAGTCACTGGCAGAATCAAGGAAACTAGTCACTGTTGTATAGCTACTGCTGTGTAGACCTATATTTTGATAAAAAAAAAAACTTTTTTCTTGATGATAGATAAGTGATAAAGAAATGTTATTCCTATACGAAAATGATATTATATAAGCTATCGGCACATTGTACAGGGATAAATATTGGATACCTAAGTCTACGCCAACATTTCAATTTGGTACGTTTAAGTCACGTCTGTACATTACACAATTTTTTGAGAACGTTTGTAGAACAAAATTGAATAGAATGTATTGCTTAAACAGACGCCAATATTGTTACATAAGTTATGACTATGACTTATTAATCGACGTCATTTGCAATAGCGATATGCGCCGCTATGTTTTTTTTTATTTTAATTTAGCACATTGTTGTAGCGGGTTGTAAAACATCCACTGAATTATGCATTGACGTAAAATCACTTAGAATAACCTATGGTAGAGGTGTGCCATTACAGAATGTTCAGTTTTTAAGTGAAAAGCATGTTGATATCAGGGCCCTATTTCACCAACACTTTTCACTTTGCATTTTGCAATTTTTCAAAAAATTTAATTCCTGCAAAGTAAAGTTCTCACGACTTTGCATTTTGCGATTTTTGACAACTTTTTGCAAGGCGCAAAGTCTATGTGTGTCACCAACTAAAAACAAAACTTTGCATTATAATTATTCTTTGCACATTATTGCAAAGTAAATCAATTTTTACTTTTTCCTGGCATCGCGGTCGGATAATAATTAACGCAACTGCTCATTGAGGTCAAATTCACAGATAGTCTTAGGTATTGGCCCGGGAATATTCCTGTGAAGATTGGTCAAAATTGGACAAAGCATCGGGGCACCGTCCATAAAAAAATGGAAACGCTATTCTTCTACAGTCTTGGAAGCCAACGTTTTTAAATGTTGTAACATTGATTATGCATAATGCATTAACGCCAAGAAGGATTCACCAGAAAGTCTATATAAAGTCTGTCTGCCTGTCTGTCCGTATGTCTGTTGAAAACACGATAGCGTCCAAACGAATCGGCCTAGGCGAATGAAATTTTGTCAGAGGACTTCGTTTTACCGTTGTCAGGTTGGTATTGAAAATGGGCTATGTCGGCTAAGTAGTTCTAATACCTTCCATACAAAACCAATATTAGACACATGCGTGTACACTTGTATAGTACATACTAACTCGCATGGCAAACATTTTGCATGACTTTTATGCAGTGGAGGGTATCAAAGCATCGCCCAAGCCGATAACACTTTTACTTGTTTTTATGTCTAATTTAAAATAAAAAATATTTTCTTAACATTTGAGTTCAATTGCTCGTTTTGGAATTTCGCTATTATTGGTGGTGGAAATTCCCATTTATTACATTTTTCGACTTTTGAGGTTTTTAGAATTTGTTTGCTTAATCGGTCCAGCTGTTCTTGAGTTTTTGCGAGACTAAAGCACATCAATTGATTTTTATATTATTATATAGATGTAGCATTTAAAATATGCCCTTAATACGACCCATTGTAAACTATTAGTATCCTCTTTGTCTTTAAAGCATGTTTCGAAAGGGTTCATTAAATATTTTTTAACTATTTCCACCAACTGTTCAATAAAACCTCAACTGCAAATGCTTTTTTTTTCTTTGCATATTATTGACAAACTTTTCACGATTTTAAATGTAAAGTGCAAATCTAATTTGTTTGGTGAAACGAAATGATCGAATTCTTTGCAAATTTGCAAAACTTTGCACTTTGCAAAAACATGCTTTGCACTTTGAATATTTGTTTTTGGTGAAACGAATTTTGCAAAGAGGAAACATTTTCAACTTTGCAAAGAAATAATTTCCTCTTTGCAAATTTGCGTTTGGTGAAACGGAATTTGCAAAGGTAAATTGCAAAATTGCAAAATGCAAAGTGAAAAGTGGTTGGTGAAATAGGGCCCAGGACATTTGAATCTTTAGACAGATGTATCTAAAAAAGAACATTTTTTAGCTTTCTCGATTCGTATTTCTTTGAACACTTAAGCCCTGACAGACTATGGTCCGTATGTATACCCATTCAGAAGACGCTGTTTGTCCCCTACCAGGATGTAAACCAAAACTCGATCGGCGACTAAGAATAATCCATTTTTTTTTTTTTGCTTACACAGTCACATTTAAAAAGGCTACACAACAAACGCCTTGAACCCTTTGTTGAAAGTTCAACAACAAGACAAAATAATGTACACACAAGTGTTAAAAATGTCTGAAGCGCAAATTAGTATCCACAAAATGGAAAATTTTACTACTGTGAGTAAGCGACTAGAAATGATAATTATAACGCGCAACATATAGAAATCAAATCACACACAAAGTGTAAAGAAAACAAATGGCACGTTTTATAGTTCAAACCCAATCAACCTTGCGTAGGGTCTTGATTGAGTGTGCCACACGATGCGAACTACATGTTAATAGTTATACCCTTATTCGCACACATTTAAACTAATAATTTGACAATTAAGCCAAACGAATTCTAAAGCTTGAATGTCAACTTTAAACAAGTTGAACAACATCATGATGTCTTATCTAACAATCATCTCTGACTAAATCAAACAACAACAATAAAAATAATATTTTCATCTAATAAGCTACGTGTAAACCAACCAGCAAATAAATCGACTTTGTTTTGCTTGTCATAAATATTTACGTCTAGCTTACTTTGTGGCTTGATATTGCGAACTTCAGCTCGCACAATAACGATATCGCGAATTCAATGAAAGCCAATGAATCAGCGAAAAAATATTTGTACGGAAATCGAATATGGTTATGCCAAACAACAAAGTTTGTAGTTGCAGACTATCTGCGTTTCGGCGGCCAGATTATGGGGAAAATATTCACCACTTCAGATAGATAGATAGATAACTATAGGCTAGATAACAAAATTCTAACACGCGCGTGCTGGAATATTCTACAATCATCTATTCTAAGCTAAACCTTCCGGTGTACCTATTATACAATTTTTTTGATTAAATCTACATGTGAAAAACTTGTGTAATACATTCGCTAATAGTATTGCATCACTGAAGTGAATTGAATGTAATTCCAGTTTATTCGAAATGTTCACACAGTTTCTCTGGTGCAATTACAAATATGTAATGTCAATCGACGGAAGGGTACACTGATCTTGCCCTGATATACCCTGAACGTTGTAGTGGCGCCCATTGGGGATTTTCCTAAACATCGCCACTTGAGTGTATTTTCTGTTTTCTTCTGTTGCCTCTTTGCACGAGCAACAGCAAAGCAAATGTCATGTCGTAATGTTTGTAAAAATGCTTGGACTCATCACTTTGAGTTGATTGCGCGTGTCTGTAATGTGAAGAGGCGAGATGTAGCACATTTTAAAAAATAACGAGGTTGTCTACATGTCTGGTGGAAATAATCAAAAACGATAAGGAAGCACAATTTGGGGTCAATGATGAAAAGGGATTAGGATTCACTGTACATGCCCTTCATCTGTTTAAGAGATCTTATCGGCGCATCTGTCAAAATTAGTTATGAAACTTAACGTCATCGGTTCATATCTTGAATATTTGTGGATTTGTGCATTACAATATGAGATTTAACTTTTTTCTGTCAATGCAGAAGATTTCAGTGCCCAATGACATTTTCTGCTGACATTTTGTTTACGTTGTGGCAGCCTACAGACGATAAAAGAACTGGACTTGATAATAAAACAATAATTACTTATATGATGACGATAATGATAATCGCTTGGAAAATATTGCATCTACAGAGAACATTTTCTATGATCTTCGTAGATGTTTCAATGAAGTTACATCAGGTTACGACTTTTGCGTCTTCCGGTTATCAAGTTGGTCAATGTTAAACTATGTCAATGATAAACTCACTATGCGGAGATGGAAATTAGGAATTTGATTAATTATAGGTATGCCCATTCAGAAAAAAAGCTCATTGTGTAAATTAAGACGAAGAAGATAGGTAAATTAATTTTGCCGAAATAAATGTTGACCTCAGTTGGCTTTAGAGCCGATAACAATAATTTGGGAAATGGCTAATGATTACAAGTGGGATATTAAATGATGTTCTAGTATGGTGTGTGTTAAGAAGAATCCCAACAGTGATTCCCAAGCTATACTAGTAGCATTTTCGTGAAGAAAGCTGGATGCTTTAGAAGCAGTATCTACTAATGAAACCTTGTGGACAGGCGAAGAATAATCAAAAGTATGAAATCCTCTCAGCGAATGTTATTAATAAGACAGGCCGTCGTTGTCCTGAACATCATAATGGATACTAATTCTATTATCAGCTACGCCCAACATTTTCCATCCTCCACCTAAACTGGGATCTATCTTGCATCTTCCTAGGTAGGTACCTATATTGTCTGTCTTTATTTCTTCTAATGCAACGAAAATAAAAAATGTCTGGTACCAATACTACACTTATTTATGTATATTATTTTCATTTTACACCCGATTATGTTAGACTGCAAAATATATTTTCACTATCAACATTTAGATTAAAATTCACCCCACGCACGCAAAATCCGCGCCCCCATGAGACACTAAATCATTTCAAGTTTTGTTACTAAGCACTCCAGTGCTTTAAAGAGAGACAATATTGGCGATAAGCTAAGAATATTCTAAAAATATTAATCTTTTCTCGACTAATCGTAAAAATTTAACAGCCAGTCACTAAGCGAGACTCTTATATAGGTATCACATGCTTGCGCTTTGAATGCATATACCTACAAATATGTATATATTTATATTAACTCCACAGCTAGCACATAAACAAGCTCATAAGTACCCATCCGTCATACGAAGAGTAAACAACTCTGTATAACGTACAGTTTTGCCGACGCGACGGTTCTTTTGTTCGTTTCTTGGAATAAGAGAGCCCAGCTGTTTTGCCACTCAAGTGAGAATGAGAAGCGTTGCCGGATACGTACAAGTTTAATGACTCACATCAAAGATGATAGTGTAGTTTTAGACTGAAATTGAAGTAATGTACGCAATTTTACACGACAATTTAAATGAAACAGAACTGCGACGATGATATACCTACATTATGTATTTGTACATTGTACATACCTACATAGATATGCAATTGATTTTTCCCGAAATTTTTCTGGGCAAAGTCTGACGTGCTTTGGAGGTTTGTGGTAACATCTAGTTTGAATTGCATCAGATTTCGCTATTGTTTGCCTATTTTGCGTTTAAGAAATCCGCAATTCAAGAGAAACTGCTGGATGAAAACAAGTTTCTGCACACACAGTACATATATAAAACGAGTAGCAGATATATGAATAGTGAATGATGCGGTGGCTGTCTGTATAACAACAAAAACAGATGATTGTATACTAACTTCTCCTTTGTGAGATTGGAGCTGTGACGATGGATTTACCAAGGTCTTTTATTGATTTGTATTTCAGTGCAGACAAAATTCCGTAAAAAATTAAGTGGAGTAGGTAACTACAGAACAAAAATTGAAAAATAGATTAAGAAAATAATGGATGTCGTTAGTTACTTTATAACTGAGCAAAGTACATGATTCGAGTTATTTTATGCGGCCTCGCTTAACGATTTCTTTGTTGTCGCCACAGAGCTTTTATTGTCGGAAGTACAATTGCAAAGGTGAACCTTCACTTCCAGTTGTGTAAAAATAAAAACCAAGCAAACTCTATAAAATCTTGTAAATGTAATATGACTATGTAGGCATATTATGTGCATAACTGTAGCTACATATAGACGCAGTACATATCGAGTCTAATTTAAGAAGTAATGAGAACTTACCAGCAAAACGAATTTTGATCAAATCCAATGGATGCAGCAACAAAGTGGACGTCACACCACCGGAAACACCCGCTACCAGATGCTCGTATTTCACGTGAGTGAACAAATTGAATTTGCCAACATTTTTCTGATTAATAACAGCCATTGTGAGTGTGTGTATACTACGTTAATATAAAATTCAAGATAAAATATTTCTCAGACTATCGATTGTTGTAAGTTTTTGGCGAAAAACTCTTGTATTTTTGTGCAAACAATTTCGAAGAGAAAACACGAAAACGAAGAAGAAATTCCTTGTATTACTGTTATTATACTTTTCCTATGAATTATTGCTATTTGCAAGCATTTTATTATGAATTTTGTTTCAGAATTCAGAGAAATCTCTTTGGCTATCGTTTAAAATTAACTGGATTATTGTGAATTAAATTTATTTAATTTGATTTTATTTTGTATGTACAAATTAATCAAAGAAATTCGTTGTTTTCAGCAAAAATTGAATTTGAAGATTTTTTACTGTTCGCGTTATCGCACAAAAAGTCAGTTTCACTAGAAAAGTTTATTGTTACACACATCTTCTTCAGTTTAATGATTCCAGCTATTAAATGTTATCTTCCGTAATTTATATTATTTTATAATACACCACTGGTTGAGTAGATGAAAAGAATAAATTGTTGACCGTAGGACCGTCCCGAAAATGTAAAGAAATGATGTTGGTTTCCTTATGTAATGTGTTGAATCGACTTCCGAAAAGACAAAATTTTATTAGAATTTAGACCGAAAGCACTGCGTGTATTTTTTGCTACAACTGTTTATTTCGCTCTGTTAATTTGTTGTGAGAACGCAAAACTTAAATACGTTTTGTTTGTTGCTTCGGAATATATGCAAAATTATGGCTTTTTTTATGTAGAAGAGATTCTCTGGGAATCGGTAGGTGATGACGGCAGCAATAGATCTTTCCTCAACAGGGCAACTGTCAAACGTGGAATGAATAGAAACGGCGGATAAAACGAAAAAACGCGGTGATTGGTCGAAACTTTTCAAAGATGGTTCAGTGCTTCGTTAAGTTTTAGAATTGCGCATTCAGTGATGCCAAGCCTATATTTTTATTAAATTAAATTAAAAAAATAAATAAATAGATGGCGCAACAGGCGGGTGACACCCAAGGCCTAGCTTCTCGCAACCATTCGTTTTGTGTGGGTTTCTATTTTTGGGATGAATGGAAGGGACCTACAATTTTATGCCGAGTCCGAACGGCTGAATTGAGAAGCTTTTTCATGACAGTCATACTCTCGGATGTTTGTCAGACGATCGCGAGAGGTGGCGCAGTAGAAAAAAACTTTAAGATGTAATTTGGGTTTTTCCGGGGATCGAACCTGGGATCCCTCGCACAGTAGTCCAGCACACTAACCACTGCGCTACTGCGCCCACATTATTAAATTAATTTAATTAAATATAATCCGCTCTGTGCCGAGAATTGATGTAGGTATACATATATACATAACTTTTTAACAAATGAGAAAATATTTTTATAATAGCATGGGAACAACAGCTTATTTCATGTATGGTTGTGACATTTGCTGTCCATTATTGATAAAAAAAGATGTCATAATGTGAGGGTAGTTATTAGTTGCAGTACATTTTGTCACGGATTTAGATATTAATAAATTAACGAAATAAATGAATTTGAATCTCGTAAATAAGAAGGTCGACCTCTAACTCTAGCATACTCATACATGATCACGTTTCCTTAGACTAGTGAGCTGACAATGTGATTTGATTAGGTAATAATAAACAAACTTTTGGACAGATTAATAATAAATGCCGAGGTGAAGTTCGCCGGTAAAATTATAAATAAAATTAATAGAAACTATAATTTTACTATGTTATTAGTTAATTTTGTGAGTAAAAACAAGAAAACAAAATGATATGTCATTCTAGTTCCGGCTAGCACTAGATCTCTCTTGTTCGTTTGTCCATATCAGATTTTGTATATTTAAGTGAAAACACTTTAAATCAGAAACTGAACTGTTTTCACTTTTTTCTTTTTAATTTCCCCCTATATAATGAGTTTTCATTTTGAAATCTGAGCTGATTATTAAATATAAGGTACATACATAGATACTTGCCCAACAATCTATGCAATCATCTTGATCAGTTTGAATTTTAAAATACAAAAAAATGCACCACATAAAAAGATATTTCATTTATTTGACAAATACTGGTTGTTTTTTTTACCGTAGGTAAAGGTTTTCAAAAATAATTTAAAGACGAATAATACAACTTTAGTAGCGAAAGGTCACTGCACTGGACAATCTCGCCAATAAATTTTAGTTGTAGTTCTATTGCTTGTGCCATCGTTTATAACACTTTCTCCGTACGACCACCATAATGGTGCGTGAACGCGTCAACAGCCAAAGGACTTACACCAAATCATGATGATTTGTGATCATGATGTGATGGCCATTGACCACTGCACTCCCATGCAATTTTACTCGCAGTCTATTTAAAAAAATAAATGTTTGTACAAATGTGCAACTAAATATTTAGTTCCCTTCCCTTACAAAAACCTACCATCTTTATCGATATGATAGGAACTTTAAAAATAATGTATCCTCCTGGGAAATTTATACAAGGTGGCGCAAAAGTAATCCTCCTATCAGAAAATGCTATAAATTTTGCGATTGGCCCCTAATGTCAGTTCTGTTTTGAAGTCGCGGGTTTATGTCAACAAGCCTCAGACTCTTGCAGCTCTTGAAGACAATATCCGTCAAGAATGTGAGGACCTATCGCCGGAAGTTTTGGCCAAAGTGATGGAAAATGCCATAAAAAGGGCTCAAATTACAATCAATTGTGGCGGCGGCCATTTACATGACATCATATTCTCGACTTGATGTAAAAAAAAATTAAAAGACCAAATAAAAATAATCCACAAGAAGAATCAAAGTTTGTCATTTTTTTTTTAATTACAGCCAAAAAACATCGAAAGGTTATTTTAACGCCACCTTGTATGACACCAGATATTACCCAACCAATATGAAACAATCATTTGGAAGAATCTTATGAAATATTTTTTATTTATTGAGCATATTAACTATATTACAACAAACTACCATCATTCTTAAAGCTACAATACAATGTAGAGAAGGAAGTCATTCATAGCAATCCAAAACATACTATTTACAAGCCCATTTGTTCACTTTCTGCCAATGAACTTCCCGCCCTATATGAAACCTTTGAAACTATTTTTTTTTATTATTTTTACAATATTCGTATTTTCTAAAATCCTTAAACAATGCTAAATAAATATATTTACTATGGCGGAGGAATACGTTTTTCTAATCCACTTAACAAACTATGTTCCCATCAGAGGTTGGCAGCTAAACCACAGGCCGAGGAAAACCATGGTTCCTAGAATGATCGTAACTGATTGTTCTGCCTGCGTTATGCTTATACCAACATCGGTTGAATTACAACAGTTGATTGCGTGGTACACCACCCTCGGATAGTAGTCGTTCCAAAATTTGATCGCCTGGAAATTCATGTCATCAGTCATGTTGAAGGCTCGATCGATAACCAAGATCTTTTGATCATCCGCCGTAAACCAATCCCATTTAATGTACACTCCTGTTGCAATGGGATTGGAAGTTTTGGCAAAGTTAGCCCACATCGTCATAATGATGTCCGATATCCGCTTATCCGTGCTATCCCACTGGTTAATCATATCGCTATTTGTCCAATACGGCATGCCCCAAACAAAGATGAGATCGAAATTTTGAGGCACTCCCACCCACTCTGAAATGTCTTTGTTAGCCATTGTGGTTTTCGGCTTCAAGTCAAATCTATAGACGTACGTCTGATTGTTATCACTTAGCATATTGGCCAGCAGCATTGTTGGTGCTATGTACTTTCTATCGGTGTGAAAGTTCACGAAAAGCTTTCTCAACTTTCCGCCATTTTTCATTGGCGGATAGGGCTTGTACACATACTTGACAGCGTCTAGAACAATCTGTACATTTCCACACCAGGTGTCGTTATCATCGAATTGACTCAAATCTGTTAGAATGATGTCATTCAGCATTGTTTCATAAACTTCGTTAGTTATGGACGTGTCCATCATTTCGCCCACCACCAAATCGAGAACTTCCTCCATGTCCGTGTAACCCGTCAACAAGGGAACCTTCCTCACAGATCCCTTTTCTATCAATGTCTTCGGAAAATCGGGTACAAATGGCAACGAAGTGTTACTCAATCCTTCGTCGATAACAGGTCCCCAATCAATAAAGGGCACCTTTTCTGCTAAAATTTTTGCATCAAGTCTGCGAAGGCACTCCATCAACTTGGAAGTAGGTCGTCGATAGCAGGCAAATACAGTTGCTACATTATCCAAAGCTGTTGTATAATCCGAAGGCATTCGCACAGCCGAATCAGCCAATGGACTGCCAGACATCATAATTGCTTTGTTGAACATACCCTGAGTCCATTCACCTGAAGTCAAGTGCAGACCCACACTGACTGACCCCGCACCGTGACCCATTAATGTTATTTCATTATCATTTCCACCGAAGAGTTTAATATTTTGTCGTACCCAATAGAGCCCCGCGGCTTGATCCATTAGACCGAAATTTCCTGGCGCCTCCCCATCTTGCGTGGTAAGGAATCCGAAAATATTTAATCGATACGCTATTGTGACAACAATAACTTTTTGCTTGAATACCAGCTGGAAGGGATCAAGGTCGGTGGCACTGCCGTAGGAGAAATCACCAGAATGGAGCCAAGCGATGACAGCGTATCCTTGCATTGGTGGGGGACCTGAAAGATAGAAAGGCAACAATTATTATTATTACTGCCGTGTATTACTGCTTGTATTTTGGAAGTTAATGATTTGCTTGAGGTGAATAGATGATTTTTCAAGAATGCCAAACGAGCGCGTGCTATTTCTGTGCATGTGGCAAAGATAAAGGATACATAAATTTTGCTGACGGTTTTGTAAATGGTAACCGTTCGCATCAGGATCCACTGCTCCAATATGACCTCAGTTCTGTTCATGCCCCTACATACGAGAAGGACAATGCCAATAAAAAACTTTTTGTTTTACCAACCACTGCAAAAGACCTAGGTGATTGTTGTGATTGGTGTTTTCAACACTAAACTCGGAAGGTGGTGAAGATAATTTCCCTAAATATCTACAGAAGTGAAAGCTATTTAAAGTGTGTAAGTAGTTCAGGAAGGTTTGGAACTCTCGGCTCAATCACGGAATCTAATTAATTAGATTTAATTCGCAAAGGTGCTCTCGACTCTGAAAAAGATTACTTTTTTTTGTACCAAACGAACGAAAAAACAAGTGTTTTTTTTTTTTTGCGAATCGAAATCAGCATAAGAGTCCTTGCCGATTCGCCGCAAACATTTAAACTTGAACAATAAATAAATTAAGTTGCTATATGTTTCTCATGTTATTTGAGAAAATAATAAAATAAAATAAAAAAAAATCACCAATCTCGATAGCTCAGCGAAAAAAGTGCAAAAACAAAAACGATTTTACAGGTAAGGACGAGGCCTTCAACTCAAGACAAGCATACATTCAACGATTACAAAGCAAAACCTATTATGTACTACAATTAGGTAAGATATTTAGGAAAGATCTACCACTAATCTGAACTACCTGAAATCGTTGCCTCATTTTAAAGGAATGTAAAATGTTCACTCTATGTTCCTGCGTGCGCCACGGCATTTATCATTATTATATTATTAACTATATACGGAAATTTGCTGGGTGGTTTAAGATGGTCCTCGATGAATTGCACTTATTATTTTTTTGTTTGTTTTAACTTCTTCAATATCATGATCACAAGGAGTTATACAATTAACATAAATGCACTACAATTGAACGAATGGCATACTTTTTGTAATTGATTTATTTTTACAACCTGTAGTTGTATTATTGTAGTAAGGTAAATGAAGGAGGCGATTCCCCACAAAGTCATTACCTACTTGCCACATATTTAGCAATGGAAATCGAAAGTTGCTTGCGTTTTTGTCACGCAATTCGCACAAAGTTAAAACAATGCTGAAGTTTGTACATATAATTATGTTTAATTTCAGGGAGTGTGTTATTAAGATTTATGATATGCATATTGTTTTGGTAATGTGTTATTTATGGTTTGTATAGGATAAACCACAACCAAACGCAGAAAAGCACATCAATAACAGGGTAACTAAATATGCAAACATTAAAGCACCTCAAAACTAAGTGATTTGGAAAACAAAACACAGACGCACAATCTGGGAAGGGCAACACAAAATTTCGAATGTAGGTACTATGTACACGAACAAAACAGTCACCTACTCATAGTGAAAACAAAAATATAACCTAAAGTTTCTTGAACTCCCACCTCTTGGGAACGTCTGGCTAAGTGCAGGTACCCATAACTTTCTTGGGAAAATTTCTTACAATGCATCTGGAAATAAATTATCCCTTGAGGAACAAAAACTTGTCAATAACTGAAGGCAAAACTGAGAATCAACGCAATTCTCTCAAGCAGGTCAATTCATCCACGGATCAGTAATCTTTATGTGAAAAGAATAGCTAACTGGAGCTCTAGAGAAGCATGGCTATCTTACCGATTTCGTAGTTAGAATATAGATGCCACCGAACTTCTAATGCAATGAATCTTTGAAAAATTAAGGATATCGTTGAACCAATATGAAAAATTTTAAATTTCACTGCCGACAACAACATTTCGTGCAGAGTTAAGAACATTTATAGCAATGTTCCAGTTCCACTGACCGAATTATCAACATATATAACCTCCTTGGTATGTTCCACAGGCCAACAAAACACGCTCCCTTTGAATTTAGGGCGATACCCCGTATGTATTGCATGTACATTATACATTTACAAACATTTGTTGGCCAAAAATTCTGCGTCGCTTTAACCCACTATGCTCATTCACTCAATAAAGGTATTTCTGTAATTACATTTTTTTAACGGGTGAAAAAAAGGGACTAGCCCTATATACATTATGGGGTAACTTACACTTTTCCCAAACAAAATGCAAAAATGTAAATGAGTCGCGTGCCGCATCAGTTCGTATACGGTAAACTCCAGCCATCCATCTGTTTCCGTCAAGCACATTCTGTTGAATTGCCAGCCAGTCAGTCCACCCAATATCCCTCATATAAATGGCTCAAATTCAAACTCAAATTTTCACCGCCAAAATGAAATAACCCGACACGTCTTGCTTTAGTTTGTGGGTTTGCCCAAAGACTCTTCAGCAGGCACATTTTCGGGGAGGTACATTTAAATTACATTTTTGTTTTTATTTTTCTGTATTTCATTGGAAAATGTTTTGATTTAAGAAGTCTGTATCGATTTTTGTTCTCCTTTGGTATAGACTGCAAATTAGTGCTATAAGGGTGCAAGATTACCGGTTGTATAGCCTGAACTTTTATTACTTAACTATTCTAAGGTCACCATCACCATAATCGGTCTGGAATTAACTTGAAGTCATATACCACACACTATGCTCGAGTTCGAGTATTAATGTACATTTCGTAGTATGTATTCGATTTTTTATTGCCTTGCCAAAATGTTAAATTTGAATTTAATTTTCTTCTATAGGTAGGGTACCTTAACTTGATTGGCATAGTCCTTCACACGAATTTGAATATGACATGACTGACTGACTGTTTGTCAGTCTGTTTGGACATTTTCCCTCAAATTTTGTAAATTTTGCGGAGAATCGAGAGCTATGAAGGGTCCACTTGAGGAACCTACACCCGCGACCTACTTAATGGACAAGCGGGACCATTGAAAATGAATGAATGAATGAATAGTTTACATCCCAACAGGTCTACATTGAAAACGAGGTACCTATGTACATAAAATAAGACATTTGTATCATTTGTTTTGAGACTACGTACTCCAAAATCTAATCATAGTTTGTTATAAATCTGCTTAAAGTCGGGGTTGACGCTATTAAAGTCAAACATCTAGACTCGAGACCGAAAACATTTTTTGTAGGCTTTCAAACAAATTGGTGAGATTATACGAATATGACGCAAAAAATTCGTGCCTTACGATACGAATCAAGACTTGGACTGCTATACTTTTCCGCATATACACCAGACCAGCCATTTATGGATGCTACGTATCTGTTACAAGAGATATCAGCTTCAAGGATTGCGGTGTATATCACGAATATTGGTTTTGGCGAAAAGCCTTAGCAGGTATTGTAGAGACCCTATATTCATTGGCCGACTGCTCTATAGTTTACTATCAATTGACTTTTATTTTCCGTATTTTCATTTTATTTAGTGCGACTTTATTTTCATTGTTTTACATTTTATATAGTGAAATGTTGGCATCGCACATTGCCGATACTACAGGTAACAGACAGGTAGGTATATGTCGGGTTAAACTTCACTGAGAGATTCAAGTTTAACCTCGATGGTGATGTTAAGATTGGGAATGCCAATTTCGCTGTCTATCTTGCTCGTATGTAGTGTACATACTTTTTTTGAGAGAACTTATAGTCTATATTGCTTTACCTAAGCAAATCACACAAATAACTGCGCACTAACATTCGTTTGCGTGAGTTTTGTTATTTCAAGGAGGCCTACAATTTTATCCCGCATCGGGACGATTGAATTGAAAAGCTTTCTCAGGACAGTTATACCTTTAGAAGATGTCCGGGAGACGTTCGCTAGACGTGGACATTGGAATTATAGCAAACCTTAAATATAAAATTAGTTTACCATTCAATACAGAAAGTGGAACTTTTTACAAAATCCGTTAACTCTGTATTTTCATCACACCTCAATGCTAACGGGAATGGTTCCAGTCGAATGGTTCCTGATGCGGAACCAAACCAGGAAACCTAGCAATTCATCCATCAACCAGATGAAACCACGGCAAGGATAACTGAACTCGCTTTTTGTTACAGATTTGAAGACAATAAATAATCTAGACTGCCTTATAACCACCTGATTAACCATAAACCGTATTCATTTATTGTCCAGACGACTGTGTGTCCATTTAAAATTCTTGTCGTAGGCTATATGCATTTCGGGTTCCGGTATCTAAAATCTTTGCTTATATTTCATTTCATTTGCAACTTCCAGGCAAATATCTTGATCAACCATTCAAGTTAACGCCCTCAATCTGCACTACACATCGTAATTGAATTAAACAACCGCCCTCGTGTCTGTTTCCTGCCTGCGTCCTGATAAATGTAAACGCAAGCAAATGCACTTCCACACATGGATGCCTAACTCTCCATACGCCGATTACATCGGACAGCAAATGGAACGCAGTATACGAACTGCTTTTAACTTCTTCCTTCTAACGTGTTAATGCACAATGCCTAATTGCTTCCCCCTTAAAGGTAATAAAGCCACGCTATTTATATGCCCTTTTGAAGTTCTACCAACTTAAAGTGAGTGAGCCCATTTGGCATGCTTTCGCGTTGTCCCTCCTTTACCACCGACAAAATATCAATTAAAGTCCCTAGTTTGTCAAGTGTTTCTTTACCGCACTCAATAAAAAGTCAAATTGAGAAATTTTCTTGAGTTACTAATTCCGTCCCAAATCCCAATCCATGTTGGTTTGATATCGTATCGATTGACATGACGTTGCTAGAGACGTTTCAATTTGTAAACAAGTTCAAGATATTGGCGGTGCTTTTCTAACCTCAATAATGTTACAGGAAGGAAAGAGGAAGCACATTGTTGGTTGGGACGTTGGGAGCATTTTTGTGGGATTTCCTTTTCGGTCACGTTATGATTTCACCAGGAACGCCTTGACGCATTCAATTTCCTGGTGGAAGTTCTGATTCTGTTTGCTGAGTGTAATCGATCAGAAAGTGTGTTGTGTTGTTTGATTTCAGATTAGAGCGTAACTAATGGGTAATCCAAATTTAACAAATTCGGTTCAGACTTCATCACGAGCTATAAATTCTACTTATCATTGATGACGGTTAGGTTTGTTTTAAACACTTTGGAATGCATTGTTTGCACGAACAGTGAAACGCACGAAAAGTTAAGGCTTGCATGCATAGCATATATCACTCCTGCCATATGAAAAGGCTTTAAAAGTGATTACTTTGTATACCGACCTGATATAATAATGCATAAGTTTCAAGCTGAAAATAAGAGAAATATGTCATATAGTATGGCAGAATAATTTTTTAAAACGGGTGATAACATCCCATAGGAGTGTCGGAAGTGGGGGTTTTTGAATTGTCAGATTCAGATTTGTCATTAATTATACTAGGACATGAAGTAATAGGATATGCCATGCGGTATGCCTATATGACCCTGCCGTTGTACACTGACAACAACAAGTGGATGGTTTACTTATGTACGGTTCGCACCTTCGGGTGACGGTTTATCTTTGGGAATGACATCAGAACGTTAGATTTGTTTACATTTTTAAGAGAAGAGATTACGAAATTCAGGCGAAAATCATCTTTAGCGACAGTGCAAATTTTCACCTCAATATGGCTATGTGAATAAACAAAATTTCCGAGAAGCTTAACTTGGAAAACATTTGTTTTGAACTTGACAACGCAACAGGCTTCCATACATTAAAACAATTCTAGATCTTGGTTAAAGCTTTTATTTTCACTCTTAGGTGTCGCTAAAGGTATTCGCATTGTGAGAATACCTACATATTTTCTTCTCCGCTCTTCGGTGTAAAGCATTTTTCTAAAGACATTGTGCAATGTGCATCCTTATTTTTAATGAAAAATTTGTAGTGTGCAAAATATGAAATTTGCCGAAATACGGCAAAAGTGTTATGCGGTTAATTACTTTTCACTTTCACTTTTCACATTTTCATGCAAATTATTCACCTATCTATACATTTTCTCTTCCGAATTCGTGAAATTTCAGAAACAAAAACATGAGATGAACGGATATTTTATAATATTTTAACTTACAGCTCATCCATCAACTTATGGGAGATTAAAACCGTTTCAGTTTTCGGTTCGGTGTGAATGTATTAACAGTCGGTATGATTTCTGTCGTTGCTAAGCGTTGACCAATATAATAGGTACTTAAATCCTTACCATGAACGTGCATTTAAGTGTGCGTCTGTCAGTTTAAGTATTATGTTTTCTCTGAAAAAATTGGCGTGAAATTTCGACACATAAAATAGCGACTACACACCAATCATGTTTAAGAGCGACCTATATCGACGCATTCCCTTTTTTAAGGCCTGTTATTGTTAGTTATAGGGCACACTAACTACAAAATGAATGTGCGAGGGGTGAGGGTGTAGCTGTAAATAGTCGGGCATTTAACTGAGACTTCTTGAGATAGCTTAACAGCTTAGCTTATGTTTTTGCTTTGTAGTTAGACATGTCAAAATAAATACATTTTCGTGCAATGCAAACACCTTAAGAGGAAGTGGAAGTAGTAGTAGTAAGTGGAAACATAGTAGGTACATATAAGGTGCAAAGATGACAGAATATTCCGAATTTTAAAACAAAAATGATTGAGGAGGGGAGGACAGAAGAAATGGCATAATATTTGCTTTATAATAAATCTGGTGATATATATGTATGTTGAAAATGTATAACAAATCTGGTAATTTGAGTCATATTTTGACATACGTATAATTGAAGCAGATGACAGGACATACTTATAGTCATATTTACTCATTTCTAAGTTTAAATTGATTCATGAAAGCTAGTTCCACATTATTTTCGAACTTAGTCTTTCGAATGTATACCTACTTAAGATTTTCAGAAGTTTAGAACTTGCTTTACGTTTAGTTAATATGTATCTACTATACTAAATTCAGTTTACAAAATAACATTCATAATCATGAAGTAGACTCACTCAATTCCAAAAAAGCATATCTGCCATGTACATAAAGGATACCTACTTGTCTTTCCTCGAAATAGTTTCAAACAATATTCAATGTTGAAAAAAAGTTTGACACTTACAAAATGCTTAGGTACTACTCCTGAAATCACGTTGGAAACGATAAAATAGCTAATGATAAAAGACTTTCACAAAGCTCCTCACGAAAAACTGAATTGAAATATTTGGCATCTGAATTCCCCCCTTCGAAATTCCTTTAATTTAACGTACAGTCCCTAAATGTTTCACAACTGCAACTTAAAACAAATATTCAAAAGAATTCCTACTGGTAAACCCCTGGATAATCCAGAAAAACTTTATCCCTTAATTGCACGAAAATAATTTTATTCTCTTTATGCTTAATATACCACCCACTCACTCTCAGGCAATTCGTTTGAAAAATATATCCTTTGTGACTGTTCCGTATCCGTATCCGGAAGCCGTAACCGTAAGTAGTTCACCATGGAAAATGAATAAGAAAAGAGTTAAAACTTTAAATACTCACCATCGGGTATATAAATATTCACGAACAAACACTCCTCGTCGAATCGTTTTGTCTCCTCGACGGGATGTGATGTTTTAATGAGGTTTTGGAAGATCTCACTGTGTCGTTTAATAGGCCGCTTCGGATTTTGCCAGCAGTCTGGTGGAAAGGTCGATGCATTCTTGAGGCCCTTCCATTCGAGTCCATCAACCACAGGGGCTGCAAATCGCGGCGCGAACGCATACTGTATCCCCAAATACGCTTTAATATTCTGAGTCCGGTACATTTTCATGTAGGTGCCCATCACCATCCCTTGACCGGGTATATGGATCGGGGGCGCATCTCGGGCAGACACTACCGTTAGAATCTCCACCAAATGAAAGGTTAAACAAATAAAGAAGAATTTCAACACAATTGATATTTTTATCTCCATGGTAGTAAATATTTTTCCTACCCTCCTCTCACAACACTAATACACCATTCGCCCGAAGAAGACAATTAAAACCGAAGTATAGTGCGCCTCAGTTTCCCGTTAGAGTTTTTCGACTTTTCATAGTGGCGCGCGAATTTCAACTGAGCGACAGCATTTTTGTGAAAAGTGTGGAAACTGTTTGGGGAAATTTGCACCCCACCATGGCAGAAGAACAACTATGCCTTTGCGCGGGGTTGTTTGAAAGTTTTGTAGCCATAGTAAAACTATTACAAGCAATCGTTTTACGAGAACTACGAGGCTACGACTATAGGAGGGCCATTGAACGACTTATTCCTTTTTCTTGGCGGCGGTAGGTGGAAATGGGGTGCGGTACCTTGATTATCATCTAGCACGCGACCACCCGCTCTCACAAGAATGTTGATCGTATGACAGTGTACAATCGCGTTTGGGATGGAAACATATACTTGTGCCTTGTGGGCTTTTGAATAGTTCCTTTCAAAGATGGGCCAAGTAAGTCTACAAAATACCAACCCTTGAAGGAATGTCTGGAATGTTTGTATTTTGACTTGGGGGTAATTCCCGAGGAAGTAGACTGGAAATTGTGCGATAACCCAGTTGCATTTACTCTCTGTCGATAATATGACGGTGGCGGTAGGGCTGGAGGTAGCAAGAAATACTTTGTATAGTTTAATCTGTCCCGTTTGAACCTTTAGACATGAGTGCCGATAGTGTTTGTCTGGTCCTTTCTACTTTCTTCCGTTTGATTTTTTTACTTTGACCTTGGCGGTTAGGTTCAATTTAGGGAGCATTGAAATTGATAGCGACAGAAAGCGTATCTTTCGCATTTATACAACAAATTGGTATTCAAGCGTGTGCATTGCATATAGTATCTCCCTTAGGGCAATGTAAAACGAATTGCTTTTTCCGCGCTCCTATTTGATCGCACGCCATCAATGATTACACCAGGAAACCAATGGAAGTGTGGTTAGCGGAAAAAGTAGCTCTTGTGACATTGGCCTTAATGTTGCGTTAACCTACATCGGATTGTGTTTGTAGCATTACATTCCGTTGACTGCAATCATCTTTTGACACTATCAGTTTCACTAAACGATACACTGTATAGTATAGGACATAAACACACACTGATGCGAATCTCTCTCTCGAATCGAGATTCGCAAAAGTGATCTGAATCTTTAAAAAAGCGCTTTTTTTTGCCCAATGGAAATTGATTTTGACAGACAGCTGATTTCTAGAGAAGAAAAACTGCTCTGAATCTTAAAAAAAGTGCTTTTTTTTCCCCAATGGAAATCGACATGAGTTTCATAAAACTATATAATTTCACTATTTTGGCAAACAGCTGTTTAATCAAACAGGTCTCGATATGGGTGTCCCAATTCCCCTAACCATCAATGATTGACAAAATCTCACAGAAAACTATTGTTCGATGGTGAGCAACTTGTTTCTGTACGACTGATAAACAGCGGTACACAGAATTGCGACTACCAGGGGCCAGTACCACGAAACAACAAGTATTGTTAAACAGTAGCAATTTATCGGAGCAATATGTTAAAATGCTCCCATTCCACAATACTTGTTGTTTCGTCGTACAGGCCCCAGGTATTATAAAACAAACAACATTTTATATTACATAATGACAAAGATGAAATTTATTTACGCATGCATTTGTGCGTATAAAAAAATATTCAGAAACTAATTTATGCAATCCTGGTGTTTGACGGTCTATGGCTTGCATCAATATCTGGTCGCCTGGGTGGTGGCGGAGCAGGATAACGATTTTTTACTGGTGGGGCATCTCGCGATGCTTCTGATGGAACAGCAAATAAAGCCAAAACCACAGCGATCAGAGCAAAAATTGCAAATATTTTCATTTTGATTGAATGGTTAGCAATTTAAAGACAGCTCGGGAGTTACTGATGCTACTTTTAAGTTTTGCTTGAGTTTTTATACACATTTTCAATATTTTTAAAAAATCCCCTAACCACATTTGTTTGTTTGTGAAACATGTAATGGGATCCACCAGTTTTTTATTTATTTTTTGTATTTTCAACCTTATCAATGCAATATGAAGGTCGTAATTCCTATTGCGTCGTACTAGCAAGTGTGGTTTAAAGTGTAAAGAATATTCGTAGATCGCAATAGAAATAAAATAAACGGATCGGTACCAATGCATGCGAATTTAAATTAAAAAAAAATCGTTCAGAAAATATTTTAGATCTATTGTCTTGAAAATGATGTGAAACATGTAGGTAATACATGTGAGTTAATAAAATATGTAATTTCATAAATACGAGATAGACAACCCTCCCTCCCCCTCCCCTGCCATTGTTAATAAAATGCTTGTACCTATTTAACCGCCCTCGCCTAAGTTATCGTACTCCTGTACGTAACGAATGTATAATATGTACATTAGCTAGAAACTGAAAATTATGATGAATCCAAACCAATTAAGACAATTCACATAGTTGCGCATTAGGTTCCATGTCAAAAGAAGCGTAAATACCTGTAAAGTAAAGTAAAGTAAAATTTCTAATTTTACCTAATTTTTTGAGGTTTGAGGTTTATAAATACCATTAGGTACTTAATGAATATCGGTTTAAACTAATTTTATTGTAAAAATCTAGATAAACACAGATGGGCTCTCATAGAAGTTTCTTAGGCCTATCTACCGGTTATCGTTCAATTTCCTTACTCCTTATGTACAGTTACATACTAATAGACTTGTATACATAATGTATTTATATGCACTTTACTCGTATTCTACCGTGGTAGCCTTTCCACAATTTGTCTCAACAAGGCTGTTTGTTTTTTTGACTCCTTTAGAAGATTTCGATGCATCTTTCTTATTTCAATAATAGCCTCATCTGGAAAATATTCAATTCCTAATGTATTGCATTGATGTGTCTGGGAATTACGCGTGGATTGCATTTCATGACTTGGAGATTCTCTCGATTGATGTAAAGATTCGGTTTCTGGCGCTGTGTCCATGGTGTGTTTAGGTGTGTCCTCAATCTTAACAGACCCATTCATAAATTCCTGTATAATAATTATGCTATTCAGTTATTTGCGTTCAGACTTGAACTTGAATACCTACTTGATCGCTAATAAACAATTCCGATTGTAAATCAACAATTTCGAAGCCAATTGGGACGCTATTATCGGTTTGCTCGTCCTTTATACGAGTATGTGCCTGAAAATATACATAAGAAAGTAGTTAAGTAAGAAAATAAAATAAAGTTGATAAAGTCCCATCTTCCTAATTTTTAGCGGCTATCTTGGGAAATCAAATGACCAGCATGTAAAAAGGCGAACAAATATGGGAACATATGTACATACCTAACTAGAAACCTGACAGTTGTCAAAAACTCATACTTAAACTTACATTTTCAACAACTTCAACCACGCTGCTACCTTCAGTTTCTGAACCGTTAAATTCGTCATCGTCACTGAATTTCAATCCGCATGCCTTTATAACATGTATCTCATAGTCCGATAAACCATATCTATTATCCTTGGACTGTTTCCTCTGTTCATATTTCTTTCGAATGGACAATCGCAAATCTGACCAACACTAAAAAAAAAACAAAAAAATTAAACATCACGCAAAAACAAGAACTATATCGAGGACCTTTTTCCATTGTGAAATATCCTTTGCTGGGCCATAAATATTTAGCTTTGTCGCTAGCTTTTCCCATAAATCGTTTCTCCTATCGCGGCCTTCGAAGGTTCGTCCCTCTAGTATTACTCTATCCCGTGACATAGCATCAAAAATAATGCTCTTTTGTTGAAGGTTCACTTTGACGCTCTGTAAAGATATTTTTGCTTAAATAAAGGAATAATATAGTGTATATTATTATGTATTTTCATGTTTAAAGCTCGAAAACCACCGAACTTGGTAAATTTTTTAGGAAATCTTTGATATTCGCTCAAAGGTGTTTCTGTAAAGCTTGGTAAAAATTGGAGAAAAAAAAAACATTCAAAATCTGAGTGGGAACGGCCAACGGGAAGCGGGGAGTAATAACAATTTCTTGCTAGTTTGGTTTAACCCTGACAAATTCTGTTTTACATTTCTGTGTCTTATATCTCGAAAACCAGCGAACTGACTTTCCGACAATCTTTTGTCCGGAAGAGTGTTTCTGTGCAATTCGATCAAAATTAGACAAAGGGGCGTGGCTCCTCCTGTATATTTCCTGGGCATTGACAAAGCTTTTAGGGTACAGCTTTACAATATAAAAGAGGGAAATAAGTCTGGCACAAAAACCAATAGCTTTTATTTATAGGTAGGTATTATACACTTTCTTTTAATCGTTTGATTTTAAGAATATTTTATACATATTATGCATATCTTGTACGTGATGGTATTCTATGGCTAGCATCAATATCTGGTCTTCGTGGACGTGGTGCTGGTGCATACTTTGGTGCTGGTGATCCTCGCGATGATTCTGAGGGAACTGCAAAAACAGCTATTATGAATGCGATTACAGCAAAGATCGTCCAAATTTTCATTTTTTGAGTTGTTTATTCTTTGGTTGTTTTTACGAAACTGATATCAGTTTGCAGATTCACTTGTTCTTTTATAAAGCACACTGTCTGTATATTTTTTAAAGTACATATTAGCTTATCAGCATCAGGCAAAACATAATTCCCCGTAATTGATTAATTTTTGTGTTCATTTCATTGCGAAAAAAACAGGGTTTGTGATACGCCTATATGCTTATGTATACATGATTTTGACGTTTTGAACTCAAATGAAATTTAATACGAAATTCGAATGTTTTGTTAAACGTTCTATCTTATTAAGCAACGTCATGGTTTTTCTTAGTAGACAAAAATAAATTAAACTCGCAAGTACGCGCTCTTTGCTGATTGATAATGAATGGGTATTAATGTAAAACTACCAAAAGTTGAAGTCCGATTTTTTTAATAATAATAATACAGAAAACCGGGTGGCTGGCTACAGCTTGTAGCATTATATGATTGAATTAAATACATATATACTTACATTATAAACATGGGGTTCGGATTCATCTATCACTGACTCAATGAGCATTCTGGGATGATATGGCTTAACTGGCGGGGTTTTCTTTTGAGGTCTCTTTGGAATTTCCGAGTTTGGTTTTGGTATCAGGAAATATAGCATACTCCTGAGTTCGCTTTCTTCCACTCCACATTCAGATGACTCTCTTTTTTTATCAACCTTTAGTTGATACCGAAGAGCATCTTTAAGACTTTTCCACATTACTCTACACTCGTCAGCTACAATAATTACAAAATTACTATTTATGCATATATACAAACTGAAATAGTATTTATTGATTGTAAAAAATATTTTAGTATTAAAAGATTATATATTTGTATAGTTTTTGTTAAAAAATTTTAAATTTAAATTTAAATATTATTAAACTTGCTATCTTTAATGTAGCTATTTAAATTTAATTTTTAACATCAAAAAGCTATATAAATCCGATATTATTGTATGGGAGCGGAAGGTAGTAGTAGCTTCGAACTTAGCCTCAGTTTGGGGATATAGCTTACGTACCAAATTTCAAGTCGATAGCTCTTAAATTGCTACCGAGGCAGACTTACATCGCTAGATCGACTAAGAGAGTGATGTTGATCAATAATATTTATATGTATATAGTTCAATAAGATTTGTTTGTTGACCAAGTATTTTGTGTTTGTGTTATATTATGTTGCGATCCTTTTTTTTCGAAAAATCGATAAAACATTATTATCATTCGATCTTTCTTCTCTGCATGCTGTTAAAGAGACCAATAATAAAAGAAGAATGTTCTCGACCATAATCCTTGTCAAATAACAACCATCTGCGAAGAAAAGTATCGGACTCGGACTGTAATTTGTGATTTTCTGGAGATCGAAACTGGAACCCCTCGCACAGTAGTTCAGTTCAGCACACTAACCATTGATCCTTCTTGGTTGGTCGTCCAGAACCGTCCGGAAGCAATCTGAACGCGTCTGAAAGCGTTCGATTGACACTCAACTGACAGTTCTTCTCCTAAAAAGAAGCAAAATTTGCTTCTGGATTCGAATTCAGAATCGCGGAGAGTTCTTCCGGACTGTTCTGGACGACCAACCGCGAAAACGACATGAGATACTGCGCCCACCACGATAATGTCAGAAAATTACCAGTCGATAATTATTTAGCCCAATTGACACACGGTATTAGTATTTAGTATACCTTTGCCTCTGATTTTTAGCTCGTTGTTCTAACAAATCACTGATTGGATGACCAAAACAGGACATAATAGAACGCCGACCCGATTCTCCCCTGAAAAAAATTCCCTCTTTATAAAGGCCCCTATCCATAGAATCCGTCGCATCCGTTGCGGCAACGTATTCGACTGACAGAATACACGGCAGCTTATGGAAGGTGACTCATAAGCAACGTACGTGCCGGATGCGACGGATAAAGTAGGTTTAAGGCCCCGACCCATAGAATCCGTCACATCCGTTGCGGCAATGTATTCGACTGACAGGTTGATATAATACACAGTAGCTTATGGAAAGTGACCCATGAGTAACGAACGTGCCGGATGCGACGACCCATAGAATCCGTCGCATCCGTTGCGTCGACGGATTGGCGTATTCGACGGAACGAACAGTCCCATAGAATTCGTCGCATACGTTGACAGCCGATGACATATGAGAGACAGTTTCTCTCATTATCTTATATTTCCACCAATGAAAATGCTTACTCTCACGCTCTGCCAACTGCCAACGGTTCGACGGACAGAAAAGTATACTTTCTACTTTTCTATCCGTTGCATCCGTTGGCAGAGCGTGAAAGGAAGCACGTTCATTGGCAGAAATATTATAATAATGAGAGGAACAATATTAAATGCTGCGCGATAACAGTTAAATCAAATTAATGTTGTGGATATTTTCGAATTTAATAAATTGCAAATTGTTTTAAAGATTCCAATTGGGGACTGCGGCGACGGATTCTATGGGACGGTTCGTTCCAATTCTATGGGTTGGGCCCTTTACACTGTCTGTGAATACGTGGAAAATAAACCACTGCCAGTGCCAAAATTTGCTAAGTATGCGTGCATCGTATTTTCGCCCCTTTGATTTATACAGGCCCAAAACCTAAATGATCCTGTGCCTACCACACACAAATTGTAGGCAAAGTCCGGTTTGTGGGAGGAGTCGACGCGACGGTCTGTTATATGTGATTTGTGTTGGAAATTAAAAATTGAAAGCTGACAAAATTACAGAACAACCCAGATAACCCAGAAAACAGTGGCAGTTACTATATTAATAGCTTTTAGTGTTCACCGTTAAGTTTTACAAAATCACAGCGACACAAAATCACCTAGCGACTTTTTCTATACAAAATTATCTATTGTGACCTACAATACGTAAAGGGCGTAGCGTAAGGTCCATTTTTAGCAATTGGATATCAATATCCATACTTTTGAATTCAGACTCGATAGATCAAATGAATTGTTTTTTTTTTTATGTAGGTATGTATTTTGACAGTCACAATAGATAATTTAAATGGAAATTATTGCCATTGTGAGTTCATAAAATTTAACTTGGACAGTAAAAATTAAAATTAGTACCGCGCATTCACTACTTGCATGTAAGTAGCTAGTTTTGGTTTTTCCACTACTATTTTCGTCAAATCTAACATTCGGTAGGTACTATAATATAATTTGCAAAAATGACAAAAGGTAAGCGTAGTAACAGCTACGTAAATTGAATAATTACATTTTTGTATTCCAGCTTCATAACATTTATTATTATTTTGTCTACTGTGTAACAATAGCTTTATATATACCTACAAAATTATCATCCGCACGATCGGTCTCACTCCAAGATAAATAATACCAAACAATATTCATTGTTCTCTGTTCGGTTTACCTGTTGTTCGAGCTGGCATCCCTGCTGCAATACGTTTCCACGCAGCACTCATAGCTTTCGGATTCCAATGCATATTATCTTGCTTGTTCCAAACTAGTTCCTCTTTCTTTATCAGTTCAACTAGCCATTTCTTTTTTTCCATGTTATTTTGTTTTTTCTGTCTAGTCTTCACTTTGAAATTATTGTTTGTGACACCACCAATAACATCATCATTTTCATCACTAATTTTTGATTTACTTTCCTGAGTTTCTTCAGTTAGAGTTCCGCCAGAATCATCATCAAATAAATTAATAACAAAACTCATTTTGTCTCGATTCACAAACCAACAGCACAACACAATTTAATATTGACAACGAGAAAATATACAAACAACAAGAGTAAATAGGTAGCTATATAATAATTTCCACAACTGGTAAATTTGTTTCGCTGCTTGCTATTGCTTTGTTAGAAAGGTATACATATATTTCACACGATGACCTGGTACGTGTGGAAAAAGAAAAAAATAAATAAAGTCAGAACAAAGTTTCACATGACAGTCAGTGGTATTATTTTTTATAGTTCCAGTTTCATGAGAATGGAAAAGGAAATGTGGAACTCATTTTTTCATGCTAGTGAAAAACGCGTTGTGGCATTTCGGGTGGGTAGATTCTACTCTACATTGGAAATATCAATTGGTTTCAGTGTTCTCACTTTTCTAATTTGAAAAAGGAGGGTGTAGTGTGTAGATTATAAAATACTGAGCTGGTGGTGTGTATTTTGAAGGAGAATAAGAATGAGTAAATTTAATACTTTTCTAGTAGCGAAATACGTATGGAGGAAATGCGAGTTAGAATATTTTAAGAAAAGGGCGGCCAGAAATGTTAATTTGGGTATGGTACGTTTCGCCAAAATTATAATTATTTGGCGAATTGACATTTCGCTGAGGTTCACTTCCCAGTTTTTTATTATTGTAAGTGTAAGCATTTATTCGTTGTTTCCCATTTTAGATTTGGCAATTTTTCTTTTGTTTTTTTTTTTAATTGATTTGACAAAACAGCGCTTCCCAATTTTCATTTTGGTTGTTGTATGTTTGAAGATTTGTAGTGATCATAGTGATTTTGGTGAAATAGTTACTTTCAAGAGTAACTTGGGTTAGATACGTGTGGAAAAAATTGTTTAAGATGTGAAAGAGGAAGATAAAACTTATTTGGTTATCTTATTCTTTCTCCAAAACATATTGATCAAAACCTAAAAAGAACTTTCCAATGAGTAATAATAATTGTTTGTAATATTTAATGTAGTTCAAAAAAGCTAATTTTATATGGATGAATCTATTGTGAGCTTGTAAAATTTTAGTTGGACGGTTAAAATTAGGTACTTATGTATCCATCAGTAGGTAGGTACTAGGACATAATTTCGCAGTAGGTATTATAATAATTTTTAGTGTCCGGGTTATATTTTGCGAACTCACAATAGACACATTTTGTATATAAAATTAATTATTGTGATCTACAAAATATTTAAAATTAGGATAGAAAATGTTTATTAGTAAAGCCTTACATTAAATTTTTGAGACTGAATGGCTGGTGCAATCGAAAAGGCATTTTATTAAAAAGCACTTTGTTCAGAAACAAAGCTCAACATTTTGTTTACTAAAGCTTTGGATCTCTTCAGATTTGGAACAAGACTTTGGGAGGGTGGTTATAGGTGACATAGGAAAGTAGCCTAGATAAGGAATAGTTTGATACCAACAACTTGTTTTTGGGGAAATACAGTGAAAGAAATTTACCTAATACATACATTCTTTCAAAGGCAGTTATATACTCTGCAAATAACGGCGATGGGCCCAATATGGTGCCTAGTCTATTGTGATGAACTCACACCCTACTCTGTAAATAATCAGCTCCATTATTTCTCATTAATATACAAAGTACATATAAGCTTCTTTGTCTTTTTTAGAAGTCCCCTTCATTCATTGCTATTACCCAATAAGTGATGAGCTAACTGTAGGCAACACTAGCAATCTTTAAAAATACAATTGAAAGATAAGGTACGATGGGCAAACAGTAGGTTCTTATAAAAACAGAAAGATACGTAACGTAAGCTATCAGTTACTGTTTAGTTTTGGCCTCGACAATATCTCTAGTCTCAAAGTGATACAATGCGATTTTGTATAATTTTAATAACAACTCTCTTATTAGTTGGATGTGCTTTATCTACAAGTGAAAATCAAAATTCTAGAACTAAATCCAATCCATCGCGTCATACAGTAAAAACACCAAAATATGGCGTGCAAGTTGAAGATCTAAGCGGGGTCCCACCTCTTAAATATCCACCAACAGGAGGTCTCCATATTATGCAAAGACCGTATATCGGGAGATAAAATACCGTGTACTATAAGTAATTTTTGGTTTGATTATATTAAAAATAAAAGTATAATGTAATTGCGTGCATTTTTTTTAACCTATAAATTTCTAAAGAATTACCTTCTTTTTGTTTATTCGTAACGTAGATAAAGTAGGGGCTTGTGTAGGTACTTTAATTAGTCACTTCTTTTAAATGGTAGATGATTATGTGAGGACGTTTGATTAAAAACCTTAACCCCACTATGCCGTGCATTATAGTCATAAGAGAACATTCATATTCCACGGTTTGTTATACAAAGACTGTTACAAAATTTAACTTTGGGTAGATAATAAAGAATGCGATTTAGCTTTTGAGAAGTTCAATAGTGAATAAATTCCGCTATTTATATATTATATAATGAGGTGAGTTATTGGAGAAGTTTAGGAAGTAATAGTGAAAAATTCTGAGTGGCAAGCCTGATTACAACTTTTTAAATTCAAAGAGACGATCGTTTTTAGTAGGAACTCGAATATAATGTATTATTGACAACTTAATAACTTTTTTAACTCATATAAGTATAAAAATCGAAATGCCAACTTTTCTGTGTAACTTCTCTCGTAAGCATAATTTATGAACTTAAATGTGACATACTCGTAGCATTAAAAACTTTGGTTTGTGCGCAATAACTTACGACATTCTTTAAATATATTTTAAAGCAAATTCCTGAAAATTCATATTTCATCACTGGCATTCCAGTGAGAAATAGTTTTGCATAAAAGCAAGCAAACAAAATGCAACAATCTTAAAAGTAGGTAGGTTGTTGTCTCATCCGTGTGTTTGAGCCGCAAAATTAATCGCAGTATAGAATCGTCACTATGAAGCTGCAACTACTTGTAGTATCACTTTTAGTGGTTAGTTTCACTATTTTTACAAACATAACAGAAAGTAGGGCGATAAATATTCCAAACACAAAGTTTAACATAACAGACATTATAAACGAAATTATACGAGATATTGTAGACGCTGATGATCTTGACGAGATACCACTTGTCAAATATCCGTCAACTGTACGAGAGCATACTGTTCCAAAAGATCGTGCATTTGGAGATGAGCCTATACGTATTTGAAGATAATTTATGCTATTTTTTTAGAATGCTGTATTATATTATAAATAATAAATTTGTTTTTAAAACTTATAATAAACTTATAATATAAAACCCGCCTTAATGTGTAATTTTGTTTCTCACATCCACGCTCACGAAATACCTGCAGCTATTGTATGATATATGTACAGCGAAATATATGTGACAAAAGCACAGGCAACGCCGAAGTCGAAAGACACATCCTTCAACAAACCAGATGCTTTCGATTAATGCATCAAGGCCCCTACCTTATCCGTCGCTTCCGTTGCGGCAACGTATTCGACTAACAGGTTGATAGAATACACAGCAGCTTATATCTAATTTTGTGGATATTTTCGACTTTAATAAATTGCAAATTGCGGATTCTATGGGATGGTTCGTTCCGTCGAATACGTCAATAAATCGGTCGACGCAACGGATGCGATGGATTCTATTGGTTGAGCCCTTCACTCACGAACTCAAAATAGACCTGTCTCGACCGACACGACTTTAATGGGAAGACATTTGTAACCGAGCAGTAAGACTATACCATCAACCATAAAAGGATTACATGAGATTAGTGTCAAATTTTGACAAAAAACCTATGTTATGTACATGTATGAAAATGGGCAATAATCATAATTATGGTACCTACAAGCCCATACCGGACCGTGTCATCTAAAAAGACTCTCGCGCCATGCACGCTTAAGTAAG
The DNA here is from genome assembly GCA_949372485.1 of Cheilosia soror. Classification (NCBI taxonomy): domain Eukaryota; kingdom Metazoa; phylum Arthropoda; class Insecta; order Diptera; family Syrphidae; genus Cheilosia; species Cheilosia soror. The sequence continues at coordinate 69,306,918 of OX443564.1, forward strand.
ATTCTGTTATGTTTGTCACTTAAGCAGAAAAATTGACTTAATAGAGACAAATTTAGTTAAGGACCCAAACGCGACATTCAGTAGTAACTTATTGTTTACCCTTTTAAATTTATGATGTATCCCCCTTATAATAATTTTCTTATAAAGTTATGATATGACTAATGTTAATGTATGTTGTATGTATGATGCTAGAGGTAAGAAAGTTAGCAAGCACACCTAATACGTCAAATCAAACGAAATCAGTGCATGTATAAAGTAGGTTATAATGCGACACACCATGAATAATTCATGTGTACCTACCTTTACCTACGTTGATAATGCTCAATCTTTGATATTAATTAAATCCAATTAGTCTGCTGTAGTATAGGACAAGAATATTTTGCTTATTGCGGAGTTCCAGTGGTTGCAGGAAAAATGTGTCACCTTGCGCGACAAGTGATTATACTTGTGTGGCAGGAAACTCATTCCCCTCGGGTGGTTTATTACATTGGTCACGCGTTGAATTATAATGAACAGTGCAAGTATACCACTTCAATATTTAAGTTAGAAATAAGTTTAAATTAACATAATATTAGCTGCTTATTTGAATAATAAAATGTTTATATAGTAACTTTATACAGTCAATACTGCACAGGTACCTAGTTTGTACCAGTATTTACGAATGTTTTACATGTCAATTGCCTTGGAAGCCTTAGGTCTCCTTGAACTTGATCACGTAGGGCAAGAGAAATAAAATCAAAAATTCCATTTGCAAAAATTGTTTCCATTAAGTCTTTTTGTAGGTCGACTGGCGGGCACTTCAGAAACCGATGGTGGATATGGATAATAGAGTCGCTTAAGTTATACGCTTTATCCGTATTACTAAATGTTCATAAATCGAAAACACACGTTATAAACAATTTCATATTAATCCAAAAGCTACCCCATATGAGACTTGATGTGTGGTAAGATTATCCCCGACTATAGGCGATTTATGGCTTACGGTTTAGGAAAGGATATGAACCGTTTGCACTCACTCACGAGGATATTGTGTGTGTATCAAGCACGCACCAGGAGGCTCATTAAAATTCATAAATGTTCATGACTTTCCCTTCGTTTTCATCGAGGTTCAGCATTTTCATTTTATTTTTTGACTCACTTAGGTAGGTAGGTACAATTAACTTTGAAGAAACTGTGTTTATGTCGATGGTCAGTTCCTGTTAATCAGCTTTTTCCAAATTTAACAGCATGTAGTGCATGTCTCGGTTTTTTAATTAAAACCTATGGAATTGTGTTTTATAGTAAGATGAAAGTGAGCCCTATTTATGTCCAAGGAGGTTGGTGGTGGTGTCTCGACCTAAGTTATTAGAATACGTAACTTTTGCACGTCAAAGTATATACCTTATTATATGAAATTTATTGACGGAATTGCAAAAACAACTTTCTTGATACATTGATAAGCAATGACGACTTCCGTGACCAATACATTATATTTTTTCCTACTTATACCTATTACGTACCTTTACTTAATATGAGTGTAATTGTAAGGAGAATCAACTGGGTAATTAGAGCTGCAAGTTTCCTGATAGCTTACCTATACCGTAAGTCGTAATGACCTTATTTGCAATATTTAAGTGCGTTTGCTGTTAGACTTATACGGCCACAATAAATCTTACAATTTTATGTGTCATATTATGGCAGCGAACATTACTTTGTCGAAGCATGGAATGATAAACATACATACATACATACCTACATAATATGTGAGCAAAACTATAAAAAAATGTGTAAATTCTATGAAGTAAGAAAATAACTTCATTAAAGAAAGTTATTGTGAATCTGAAATAAATTTTATTCAAACGGTCAGATTATAAGATTAGAGCTATTATTCGCGAAATCAAACAACAAGAAGGTCATCATTAAACATTTTCTAAAGCCTACTTCACACAATAATAAAAATCGTTATTTGTGTTGTGGGCTTTTGGTTATTTTTAATTTCAATTACAGCACAATTAAATACGTACGATAACAACAATTTTCACCCCTATTATGGAATCGGCGGGAATTATTAACGGAAAATATTTCGGTATCGTCAAATCCGGAAAGTGAACAGTTCCCGTGTGGGTAACGTGAGTGAGTTCCACTGTACCGTTGAAAACCTTCAAATCGAGTTTTCCCGAACAAAATGATATTTCCCACCCGCATCAAAACCATTGCGGATTTCATAGGTTTTCTTACTTAAATATACATATAAAAGATCCTTTATTAAGCCGAAAATTTGTAATAAATCTGCAATATTGAACTTTATTATAATCTAAAAATAATCTTTCTAAAAACACATTTCATCCGGAAGTTCCATGAAATCATACCTACACTGTTCCTCTTAACCAGTCTCGTATTCTTCTCTGGGAACACCGCTCATTTCGTACTTTTCCTATCTACTGCTATCCATACCAAATCTGTATTGACAAAAAAAAAGACTCCCTTTTCCAAAAACATTATGTCAAGAAGGAGACGTTTCCGGCGGATTCCAAGATAGCAGAAGTAATGGAATAGGTGAAGTGAAACTGAATTCCGACGGATTCCACCATAAGGGTGCTTATTTAACATAAATATCACACTAATCTGGATTGTGTATTCTGATAGCATCTGCAAGCAGCTTAAAGACTATGCAAGCCAAAATGTTGGGTTGGTTTGGTGGGCCCGATCTGCACATATATATTGCCGATGGTGATGTACCTACATGTTGCACCAAAACAGTTTATTGTTGATTTTCAAATTAAAATTCCATTATTTTTGTTTGTCCCACGGAATTACCAGTATTATTCGTCAAATTCCGAAAAAAATATGTATACTATATCTATATGTATAGAAATAAAAAGAAATAAACGATTTTAACAAATTTAAAAGGGAGAAAAAAAAGTTAAAAAAAAAAAAACAATTTGTTTGATTTTGTAAAAAATCTAAAATATAATTTAATTATTGTAAAAAAAAACAATGCAATTATTTTTATTCAATATAATTCGTTGATCGGCTGATTGAAACACGAGGACAGTATCTGAATGGCATTCCTCTGATCTGATGTAAGTTGCTTATTGTTTAGTTTCTCTTGAAGCCTCAATGAACACGATAAGAGTGGTGCTGCATTCTCTGGCAGAATCCTATTTACCACCCGAATCCAAATTTGCTTAATGGTTTCTATCTTAGGAATCAATTGAGTTTTTAACATGTTTAGATCATCATCGGCCGCTATGCTTAAAATATGACTTATCGCAATGCAAAGCTAAATAGAAAAAGACACCTCTTAGATCATAAATAATAAATGTACCATTTTCCGACCTACCTGCTCCTGCAAATTATCTCTGTGCTTATACTCATTGAAGTCTGTCAAATTGCCAGATTGCTCCATTGCATCAAGTAATGCTGTCCACACCAATTGGAAATGTGTCCCATAGTTCGAACGCTCTTGTATAGTTATAAGAGCAGCTGTGCCATTAATTCGAACTTTAAAGTTTGAATGATTCACTATAAGGTTACATAGAGAGTTAAAAACTAGATTGGGCCAGTTCAAGTCACTGTGTTGATTATTGAATAAATCCGAATTCTTCATGAAATTTCCAATAGCGTAGCAAGAATTCCATTTAACTTTGGCATTTCCTCCAGAATTCATACAGTTGACCAGCCTTTCGACGGCTTTTTGAACTAAAGACCTCCAAGTGGGTATATTCAAATTATCAGCGGTTATCAGACGAAGAAGGTTTCCTAATGTTCGCACTGCATTACTGCGGACCTATTACACACAAATGTAATGTAGATTAATATGAATATTTAACCCGCATTCTTACTTACCTTGTCATTATCGCTTGCAGATTCGATAGCGGTCTCCAACAAGCGTCGCAGAAGGTCTTCAGATATTCTTTCTACTCGCGAGTTAAAACTAAAATAAATGTATTCAGTACACAAGGTCTAGTTTTAAAGCATAGTTTAGAACTTACAAATTAGTTATGAGGGCATCGCTCACGTTTCCCATTGACCATGATGCTCTGACTCTGACAAATAAGTTTGTGTCTCTGATTAATTTTATTATGGACTCTGCAGTGTTCTCCACGAATACCAGGTTCTCACGTAACGACGGAAAGAGAACATATACAGCTAGAGCACGCACGGCAGCTGCACGTACAGTATTCTCCTCGCTGCAGCCAGCTCCAGAGAGAAGTCCAATCAGTTGAATATGATAGCCATGCTAGAAATAGAAAATATATTACAATTCTTAACATTCATTGAATTCTAAAACACGTGCTGGTTAAATAAATAAAATATGGTGGAAATTTGAAAAAAAAAAACTCATTAGCGACTTTTGGGATAAGGAAATACTAAAGAAAACAAAAACACATTGTTTTAATCCCGCGGGAGCGGCACAATGCAGAAGAAGAAGATCCTACGCGCACACAAATGGAAATCTCAACCAACTTGATGAGCGTAATTAAAGGCAGGAACCACAGGCTAAAAATGATTGTTATCCTTTTCGAATCATAGTACCTACCACAAAGTAGCGAGAAAACAAAAATTACATATTCGAAATAAATCATACTTATGTCAAAATAAAACACACGCACACATCGTGGCGCCGTGGCTTAGTTGGTTAAAGCGCCTGTCTAGTAAACAGGAGATCGTGAGTTCGAATCTCGCCGGGGCCTATCAAAGTGATTTGATTCTTTTTTTTTTTTTTTTTTTGTTTTACTCACCGAAAGTCTTTCAAAAACATGTACTCCAATATTCGACATAAAATCGCACAAAACAGATTTAAAGGCAGCACTTTGTTCCGAATCTTGAATTTTCTCAATCACAGACGGTAATATGGATGTCCAAAAGTTTTGACAGGACATAAGCTCGTCATTTGATGGTGAACCTGACAATAAATTATTTTGAAATGGGTTCGTTTTTGTGCAAATTTGTTCCCACCTTTTTCGAGCAAATAAGTGTTCATTGAATGTCCCAAGTTATCCAGACACTTTGCATTATAAAGGCGAACATCAGCTTGACTGTCATTTAGAGAAGTCTTCAAAGCAGCTGCAATGAATTGCAGGTGATCTTTAAGTAGTGAGAAGTGTGGTGCCATCGATGAGAGTACCTGCAGGCATTCTGTGCGAACTGGAGTGGTGGCGACTGTCAGCTTTTCCTAGTTGAATTACATTTTAAGAATTTTGTTTCCAACAATGTCTACCTGTGAACAAACCTTGGACTCGATGACGATAACGCCCAAGTTTTCAAGAACTCGTTGCAACAGCCATGACATTTTGAAAGCAATCTGTTGACCATTATTGGAATTGACGTCTGTTAACTTATTTACAACTGCAGGCGAGGAAGTTAGGTCCTCCGTATCGGAATCAAGGGTTTCCTCAGCTAGGTCCGATTCAATGCTAAGCAAAAAACAAAAGAAATAGTTTTTGATAGGGTAATGAGCTGTCCCTTACACTTCCTCGACTCCAGAGTCGTTGAGTCTGTTCTGATTCCGGATCACTGTACCGACCAATGTTTTCGGAATACCGACAATTTCTGAGATTTCAGTTGTTATATCTGGCGTGGATATTAGAAATTCCATGACCATTAGAGCTGCCACCTGAATTGTGGGATCTTTAAGGAGGGTCCTATGTTAATAGACATTTAAAAAAGCGATTTTGTGTTACCCTTGTGATAGACCAATTTACGAATTGATTTGACAAATTCTGTTACGAGTCCGTGTTTTAGACGATGAAAGGGGGTTGCCTAAAAAAAATAGTTTTAAATTTTTAGTATGTAATAGCATATGCTCTATAGTTTTAAAAGTTTCATTTTTGTATCGGTATATGTGGATAGCCAAACAAAGCGTCATGCAGAACTCTAAAGAACTGTATATATAAGTGGTTAACGGGTAGATCGAAAACGACCTGGTCCATCGTCAATTGGGTTGATCGTTTAAATTATTAAATTATTTATTTTGGTCATCTAGTGGTCTCTACTTTACATGTATCATTGTTGGCTTGGTCTTTATACTGTTAATAAAATAAACTCGTCTCTAATTCCGTTGGAGGGGAACTCTTTTTCTTACCTGAATTAAGACTGACAAGCATTTCAGAATCTGCGTCAAAACAGGTAGTGAACTCTCGCCGGCCAATGCCTGTGTAAGCGCTCCGTATATTGCTATAACCATATTTGCCAAGGAAATGGAAAATGGCATGAAAGTTGTCGGAGGACTCTCGCTGAAATTATGAAATTAGCAAAGCAAATATGAAAACAGCGTGTAAGCTACCTCCACTCAGCTTGTAAAAGGAAAGGTCTTGAACTAAATAGAATTACAGAAGCTGCCTGAAGTGCTGCAATTCTACAGCGAGGATTGGGATCACGAACAGCACAGGTTAGCAGACCGGGGCTGGAATCTGTTGGAAACAAAGAATGCCAATAGCCATAGAAAATCTTCCTCTCCGCATTCTTCGCAATAAGACCAATCAACGATATGGCAGAGAGTCTTAGCTTTGCATGCTTATGTCGTTCATTACGAGTCCTATTCGCCTCTGATTCAGAAAAATCCGAGTCGCTTGTTTTAATAAAAATTGGACTTTCAACTAAAAGATAAAATGTTCAAGAAGAAATTAATAAAGTTAAGACATTATGTAGACTATCTTACAATCAACTTTTAGATTACTCCCTGATGGCAATTGAAGCACAGCTACTTCATTCACCACTGGCTGCTTGGACTTGCCCTCGGTCTTTCGATTTTTATTTACAGTTCGTGGTTTCCGGGTTTTGGCCACTTTTCCCCCGCGATTATTCGCTTCAATTGTTCCCTGATCAAGAATAGATTGCTGAGAGATGTGAACCTTTTGAGGTTGCGCCTGTGGTAATCCGGGAATACCATAGTGTATATATGCTCTGGCTGCCCCTAAAAGTTCTCCAACATTCATGTCGCACCATTCTCTGTCCTCGGAGGAAATTACATAGAGTACATTCAATGAGGTGGTCATAAAGTTTACGTGATGCACTGATTGGTTGAACTTGATGCGATCCGAGTAGAGGATATTCAGTATTTTGCAACCAATGAGAGGCAGAATATCGTTTAATTGGTGATTCGATTCCATGGACTCAAGCGGATGTAGAAGCGCATCTATACAGTGAACAATTGAAATTATAATCTCTTCGGTGGAATTAAAGTCATATTGTTGACTAGTTGATGGCTGAGGCTCCGAGAGGTACTTCAGAAGCAAACCATCGGGCGACAAAAGCACATCCCAATACTGAAAGAAAAAACTGTGCAGTTGACTCTAAAGAAAAAAATTGCAAGCTATCTCAACCTCTTTTCCATAGACTTGATGGTTCCTAAACAAAGCATGCATCGACATGAGAATATCACACGCAGTGCCGGAAAAGTTGAAATCCAAGCATTTCAGCTGCCATTCCATTAGTTTCTTGAATTGCTCCCTGGTAAGCTGAACTTTTTGCTTGTTCATCAGTGTGGAAAGCAGGCAACATGACTTAACAATGAGGGTTTCTTCGCGTGTATCGATATTGGCAAATGAATCAATTAGTCTTGCCGCTGTCTGCATTGCAATAACGATATATTAAGGAACAGATGGGACAATAATGAATGATTGCAACTTACTTTCTTGTCAACAAACTTCCCTTGCAGATAGTCCAGACTATTTAGATCATTTAAAAGTGTATTAAGTTCGGACATATTGCTCTTATTCTGTTCATCGTTGTACCCAAGGAAGAGAAATTTCGTTGTTAACTGCTTAAAGTCTTCTGCTAAATCCATTCCCAAAGGATAAGGATGGAGGATGGTGTAAAAGGTGTAAAATATTTTGTTTTATATTTGAACGAAGCGATGACACATACTTTTGACATTTATGAAGTTGCGGTGTTCAGCGGGAGAAGTACTGCAGCTGTGTTTTGTAGTTGAACATTTTATCTCATGATATAAATTAGGCACGATAAATTATTTTGTTTCTGCTTGAAGATGAATTAAGCCTGCTCGTATTTGTATAGGAAGCAGCAAACAATAAAAAAAAAAACAATTTCATCCTATTTCGGAGGACTACGACTACATTTTGTTAAGACAGTGAACCTAAATTGTGTTTGCACCATAAGTAGGTACTTTAATATTTGCAGATGTATTTTCATCTCTTTCTTTCTTTTTTGCGCTTGTTTTGCGGCTTTTAAATAAATAAATAACTTATCTGGATCGGACGTGTTTTTATTTTGTCATCTTATCACATTTGACTTTGCCTGTTTCAATGTGATTATTTGGTTTTAAAGATAATTGTGGCTATGTAACGAACTTTGGCAGTCATACTGCTGCAGAGTGCAGAGAGAGGCGCTTTCGACAAAATAATTCACCTTTTAATTTCTTCATTACCCTTGAAAATTTAATTTTATTGCAGCTGCGTTTCTTTCATCCCCGTCAACGCCTCTAGCAAGAATGGCCGAAAAATCGAACGTCGAAGAATGAAAATACTTTAATTAAAAAAATATGTATTGTCAATGGAAAATTCAAATTTTAACGAAGCAGAGCTAAACATTTTATTTCAAATGAAAAATCTAGTTAACTCAATAAAATATTGTGTATTGTTTCAGATACATATTACATTTGAGGGTAATCGCCGCCCGCCCCGTCGAAAGAAGAATCGAGTGGTAAAGATGACGAAATAGAACAACTAGAACAACTTGTGTCTAGATTGCTTACGTTGTATTTCTACTTCCAGAATCTGAATATGGATAGCAGCTTGTGAAAGAAAATGTTTTAGGCAAATACTTTTTGCAGGAGTTTGTCACTTCTACTTGGGATAATTATCATCAATCTACCAAAATGTTACATCACACATCGAAATTATACTTTAAATTTGTAGAGATTGTCAACTTTCTAAAAAAATATTTGGCAGAGTAACTTGCCGACTGACAATTTTTTATGAAGTATAGTAAGCGCGACAGTTGCTTCTATATATGTAATGATATCTGTATAGGGTTTCTGTTTAATGTACTCCACTTACAAAACGTATAATCTACTTATAACTCGTTTTATCCGACATCAGCCTGCTTTTCAGGGTTACCTACGGATTTGGCAGCACTATCGCTTGCATTTGGCAGATGGGGTTTATGAACAGAGCCCATAAACTATCAGATCAACAAGTGTCAGCTAAAAAGCGTCTACCTATCAGCGCCGCCTAATCACCTTTGTTGTGGTTGTTCTTTTATCAAATTTGACTCATCAACTAAGCTGTTTTGCTTTATTCGCACATTCGATAACCTTCTCCGCGACCACCCCCAAGCAAAACAATAAAATTGTCTTGGCAAAACCATCACGTTCCACTCACAAATTCCCACTCTAAGGTCCCAGTGTGTTCTATAATTTCATTCTGTTTCGAATTACGTCTACACTCTACAGTCCGTGTGCAGAAGCAACAGTCTTCAGCACACAGCATCTATTTAATTTTCATCCATCTAGTGCATTAAATGTAAAGTTACCTTAGAAAGATAATAATTGTCTTAATTTTTTTATGTGTTTGGCCTGAAAATAATTAAGTTCTCATTCAACCATCAGTATAGTCTTGTTTTGTATTGGCCCCTTGCTGTGTGTTTCGCGTTGTCGTTAGAGACGCGATTAGTGGTTGTCTGAAGCGATGACTGTTTCTTACCGTGACAGGTGCCACCGCCCTTATTTATGGAATTTAATTGAATTTCTAGTGATTCTTGTCCACCTGCCATATACGTACGCTGAAGATACACCAGATCTGGAGCCATACCACTACCTGGGATGTTACAGTGCGCGCACGGATCTGCTAAAGGATGCAATATTTGCCCGTAATGCTCAAACATGTACGGACTATTGCGAAAAACTCAATATCCGGTAAGTCAAGGTGCACAATGTAAATGCTTTCCTGCGCGAGCACGAGCACACATGGATATAATCTGCTCCCAAGTGTAATTATCAATTATTTACCATGGCTGCTGCCTGCAGCACTGAATCAGCTTACAATTTCCTATTAGTCTGTGTGTGAAACGACGACGAGGGTCGCTTTTGATCATAAGCAATGTGTTAGTATTGGATAAGGCATAATTTGTTTTATATTCTATTATCTATTTACTTGCTGCTATAGTAGCTATTATTGCTAGTGTTCTCCCCTTGGGTTATGAATGAGTGATTTATGATTTATTTGAGCGCCACTATTTTTTATTTTTTTTTTTTGTGTTGCAAAATAGAGCAAGTTCATCACATAGCTACAGATTTGATAAAAACCATTTCGTCGTGTAATAAACAAAAGCGATAAATATCAGCAAAAGTAAAGGAATCAGCAAAAACAATGGAAATATCTGCAGATTTGTTGTTTAACTATCAAACCTCCAAGTTAGGTTTCCTATAATAATCACCCACAAGTTCATTAAATTATTGTTTATATACCTTTGGCTCCTAAATTATATTAGTTTCGCATTTGAAGATTAGTGATTAGATGAACATTAATTAGTTTGTTAAAGATAAACAGTCATTGATAAGATATTATAGTCTGTTAAAAAGCGTATGAATACCTATAGAATAGAACATTGCAGAAATGTAACGTGTTTTTATCGCTTTTTAAACTAACAGTGCTCAAACGAAATTATCAGCTGCATTCCGCTCGTTCAGCAATTTAACCGCAATACCCGCCTTGCTAGGAATGCTCTTCTGTTTACAATTCATCCTAGGAAATATAGATACCCTCTTAATGCCTTCGCTGTGTACATCGCACTACACTATAAGAGTAGGAATTATAGCCTCTTTAGAGCGTGTCAATTATAAATAATTGTATAAGCTTTTACTGAACTGCAGGAAAATTCACCTAAAAATATGTTACAAAAGTTTTAATGCCATAGATAAAGACAACATCAAGTTAGTAACTAAATTCAAAGGAGAATGAATGGAGAATGAATCCATAAATGGAGCTAATAGTGGGACCTTACAATGTATAAGCGTATTTATGATAAAAATCCCATAGTTGTCATATTGCTTCTTTGCAGAATCGCCAAATCCATTAGAAATGTGCTACTAAAACCTTCAAAATCATAAATATTTTACAAAAAAACCTATACCGTTCTATCCACAGAAGAAAACTTACTCCCCATACTCGTTGATTTAACTCGTAACACCATTTTAATTACAGGTATGCTGTACTCTCTGGCGATAAGTGCTTCTGTGACAATGTGGCAATCGATAACGACAAATTGGACCCGAAATTCTGTAACATGAGATGCAGTGGAAACAAGTCACAATACTGTGGCGGTATTGAAGCGCACAGCTATTACTCTACACTAAGTACGATTTCACTATAAACTTTAATTTAAATTACCAAATTTTTGGTATTCACAGACGATGGCCCCCCAAAGAATATACGAATATCGAATAGTTCTGAAAACAGCATCTTGATCACATGGGACCCACCGAATAAAAACGACAAAGTCTCAGTGTTTGTGATCAAATCAATTGTATTACACTCTTATGCAAACTATCCTCTATTTCAACACAAATACATTGTACAGAGTACAGAGGATCGCTTCGAAATGACCGATCTTCATCCAGCCACCAACTACAACATTTCTGTATCAGCCATGTGTGGGGAGCATGTCTGTGGCAGTCACTATTTGACAGGTATTACAGAAATTGGAATTCCTAATCCAGCACCCGCGGAACCGATTATTGTGAACCGAACAGATACGACGATAATGATTCAAATTCCGCAATATGTGAATAATAACGGTCCGGTTACAAAATGTAGAGTGATTGTCCAGCGATTGGACAATTCACTGACACAGCCATTTGACGAGGAACTGTTGGGCGGCTATGAACGTGCCCAAGAAGATGGAACATTTTACTATATTGCCAGTGAAATGGATTATGTGGTAGTAGTTGGTTTTCTGTCTTGGAATTAATTGATTGTTTAAACTATTTCGCAGAATACATCGCAAACATTCTTGGTGGGAGACAATCAGACATATGGTGGCTATTGGAATCCACCCCTTGAAAAAGACAATCATATTCACATTTCATTGGGTATGGTTAGTACACTGAACGGGATAACGAAGGTACGCTATGCGATAGCATCACACGGACAAGATGAGCCGACGGACTTTCAGTATGCAGATTTTGAACGTAAGTGTGTCTTTTGTGTTCAACTTTGGCTTGAAAATTTGTTTCTCTGTTGTAGCTGGAGAGGAATCAGTTCTCGCACTGACGGTGGTTTGCGTAATTTTTGCCATATTGTTTGTTGCGTCAGTGGTTATTTATCTGTATCTGAAGCGAGAGACAAGACGGTTACAGCGACTACCAAGCGATACACATGAACTGACATTACAGGGACCAATGGTTGAAATGGTATTTAGAGTAGAACTTTGCAAGGACACATTGAAAATATGTTTGTTTCCTTTAAGGAAAACAATGGATATGTTGCCGATGAAGTCCGCAAAGGGCCCTTCAAGGAACAGTTGAATGCATTAATCGAAAACGTAGATAGCTCACAGAGGTTACCCCGCAATGCGATACGGATGAACGTCGATGAAGTTATTGCCGACGGAAGGTTTGGCGAAGTTATCACGGGCAAATTGTATGCGAGTTCTGAAGCATATGATTGTCAGGTTCATATATTATCAGGTGAGTTTTGAAAAGTCGTATAGTCGTCGTTCCTCTAGACCGCAATCACATTACTTTTGAGATGTGGGTGTTGTTTAATATTACTCTCTTATCCCTTACACTTGATGCTAGCGTTGATAGGTGATTATCTGAAGCTGTCGTGACAGGCATCACCATTCTCCTCTATGGGGGTGGACACAGATTAGCGTCATGTTTTTAAATTTCACCTAAAAAATCATAACTGATCTCGGGTTCAAATAATTTGAAGTAGGTCAAGTGAGGTATCTGCCATATTGGCTGGCAGATTCATTCGATCTAGTGAATGTATCTCCTGTGTGTCCTGTTTCTGGGGGCTCACGTTAAACGTCTGAGACTCGAACGGTCAATCGTTGCAAAAGAGTATTATATTGTTGGTCTTAAACTAAATAAAAATAAAAATATTTAAATAACATGGAGAACAATATCAAGAATAATAAAAACTAAAAAAAAAAAAAAAACTAAAATGTACATGCTGCACTACTTACGTACCTAGTTACTCAGTTATTCCATATAATCATTACGTTAATTTGTTAATACATATTTAGCCAAAAGATCTATTGCTTAGCGCCAACAATTAACTATTCAAACTTTTGCAAACTTTTTTGCTTAATAATGAAGTGATAAAATAAGCCATTATTATCCGCATGAGTCTATTTTTATCTTGTCGTTATAGTCAATCAGTATCGTTAGAGTACAATTGTACTCGCGCGTGCAAGTTCACTATTAAGGCAAAGATGAAAATGATTGCTGTATTGACGATGTCAGTCTTTGCTACTTACTCGTATATCAGCAGTTTTTCTATTATGTTGATAATTTTTGTTCGGGCACTTTATGATTACCGCGTTGTAAATTTATCTATGCACCTTGACGCCATAATGTATTTACATTTACATTGAAATCTTTTTTTTTTTTTAGATGACATGAATCACGAAACGCAAACACAATTTCTAAAAGACTTTGAGAACATCATTCGTCTAATGCCTAATGATAAATTCCTGCATTTCTATGGAATAACTGCGTCAGTCGATTGGTTCTATCTTATTTTTGAAAATAATAAAACAACTTTAAAGAGAAAGCTTATTGAAAGTCGTATCCCACCTAATACTCCGAGCTCGACATTATGTACAGTTTCTGAGGAATGCGTACTATTATGGATCTATGAAGTCGCCATGGCCATGGAGTATTTGGAAGTGAATAAGGTGAGTTGTATCTACATTGTTGTTATATTTTCGGTTTTTTATTCTATTAATTTCGTAATCTGCGCCTTGACTTTTTACAAATTGAATGAGGCGTCTCTGTTTAAATCTTGTCATTGTTTGTTTTTGTATTATTAAACATAGTACAAATTTGTTTTCATATAGTCTCACACTCTCTACTTTCTACTTTATAAAAATAATGCTATAAATTTGTTCCTTTGTAAAACAAATTAATTAAAAAAAAAGTTCACATCACTAAAGGCCCCGGCGAGATTCGAACTCACGATCTCCTGTTTACTAGACAGGCGCTTTAACCAACTAAGCCACGGCGCCTATTAAAAATTAAGTGGCAAAATACCAACCCGAAGCAGGACCCACAATTTGTGAAAGTAATATGTAGATACATAATTTAATTACATAGGTACTATGTATGTATTATCAAAAATTAAATATGAATGATGTTTAAAGACGATGGCCACCAGACACGCCTTCCAATGAACATCGTGTCGAGGGAGACAGGTAGATTTTGAGTGAGTAGAAGGTAGAAAGCTCGATGGCGCAGAAAATGCACCGAAAATCCACGTTCAGAAATAATTCTCGCATGAACCTTTCCCACCATTCCGCTTGCATTTGATTTTTACGTTAATAGAGTGAGGACGTCAAAAACGGCCGTCCGCTTTACAATAGAATTTGTTTTGTTTTTTTTTTTCGATTTCACTTTTCCTTTATCAGTAGCCAAGTCGTTCATGGCCATGCACAAAGAAAACAGAAAGAAAGAAGTGCAAATAATCGAGGATTTGTTTAATCTTCTGCAAAAAGTTACATTGAAGAATCCCTGATAAACTAGTCTTCACTATTCCATAAGTAGGGGAAACAAAATTATCACTGAAATTCCTGAACGATGAATGTGGAAAATGATGGGAATATGGAAAAAGTAACAGAAAATAGTCCTGAAAAAGCAAAATATGGTATTTCGAAGACGAGTTAACAAAAATAATGGAGAATTCAAGGTGCAAACATTTGTCGTACACTGTAAAAAATCAGTTTTGAAAGTATGCAAAATTATTTCTTCTGAATATGAGGAATGCGACACAGCAAGGGAAAGGGTACTGAATATGCTGTCAGCATTTTTCCTTTTGTTAACAATATTAGTTATTTTTCTATGTGTTCAATATCATTTCAAATCGCTTTTCACAAAAGGTTACAAACACCCCTGTGCTGAATTCCGGCCGAAATTGCATTGGCGCAGATTTAACATGTTCTGTGAGATCAGTTCATTTATTTAGGTTTTTACTATTAGCTGATTTGATTTGTTTGAATTAAGAAGCATGAAATTAGAAAACAGAAGCTAATGCGACTTACTCTCAGTTTCACACTGGAAGCTTAAACTATAGTTCAACTGAACCTGAACGTGAGTTTAAATTTGAAGTTCAAATTGTTCAGTTTAACGAAATTTTATGAATAGAATTTGGCAGTATTGTACAGTAGTTAGCTTCTATACGACTTTTCCAAAATCGTTCCTTGTATTTTCTTTCAAAGAACACACAAAACAACGTCAAATACATATTTTTGTGTTTTTGACAATCGCCTGATCTTAGGTTTAAACGGCAGAATACTGTAGTTTAACTTAAACTACAGAATGAACTCTGTTGAAGGTTTAAACGAAACAGTGAAACCAAATTAATTGTTGAACTAAAGTTTAAACCCCACTGTGAAACTGGGGGTTAATGTGATCACAAATGCATAATGTATTTGGTACACCGAAAATTCGAAATCCGCACAAATTCAATTTCATCCGGAATTGAACACAGATTTCAGATTCACTGACTTTAAAACGAAATGAAAAAAAAAAATGTTAACAACAGGAGAAAAAAATGTACTTGTCTATAGGTCACATGAATAGAAACAAAAAACTTTTTTTAGAGCACAAATATTTTTTTACACATTACATAATGTGTTTATAGCTTTATTGTTGCGTACTCCTAAGACATCTTAAAAATATCAAGTGTATTATTTGTCAAAGTTTTAATCGTTGGCGCCGTGGCTTAGTTGGTTAAAGCGCCTGTCTAGTAAACAGGAGATCGTGAGTTCGAATCTCGCCGGGGCCTTTCAGTTGAATTTCTTTTTTATTATTTTCTTCTTAAATAAAATGTTTTTTTTTTTTTTTCTATTTTTAGGTTGTCCACAAACACCTCTGCTGCTATAGCGTATACGTAACAAACGCAAATAAATTAAAAGTTTCACTTTTTGGACCGATTCCGTACGCCGAGGATGGTAAAAAAGTCGACATATCACGATGGTTGGCTCCGGAGGTGCTTCGCTTCCAGAATAATTCACACAAATCGGATATTTGGTCTTTTGCGTGTCTAGCTTGGGAATGTTGTACTCTGGGTGCTACACCATATGCGAACATCACTAGCCAAGATTTACTGCCACGTATTAAAAATGGTCTACGTCCCGAACAACCAGCTTTTGTGTTCAGCGATTTATATCAGTTATTCCTCAACTGTTGGCAGTTGGAGCCGAGTGATCGGCCCGATTTCGAAGATGTCGCCTTTAATGTGAGACAAATATTGACATCACCACCGCATGCATTGTCTTTTAGTCGGAATGAGCAGTCTGTATTACCGTATTATTTGCCTCTACTCGAAATACACAATTAAAATTAAATCCAGTGAATAACGTGTAAAATAGTACAAGTTTCTAGAAATACATACCTCTCCTTGATATTTGTTTAAAATAAAGAAACGAAAATAATTAATTTGTATCGTGTTCAAATATGTAAAGACGGCAGCTTGCACTGTAAATTATGCATTCCAATTTATTAAGAAAACAACAAAGTGTTACATATCGTTAAAAAAAAAATTACCCCTAGTAATAAGTAGATACATAAAAAATAATACCAAATTCTCTGTCTCATTGACCAAATCAAAAGTGCCTAATCTTATAAAAGCAACTATTTCATTGTAATTTTTGCCTTATTTTTGTAATTATACACAAATTAGTTTTTAAGAAATCGACATCTACTTATGAATAAAGTGAAATCTTAAACAGTCAAATTGTATTTAATTTAGCTTCAGGTTGGAGTTAATATGAATATCAGAGATTAGATTACAAGAATCTAGGAACACCGACAGCCAGGCAGCTATAAAAGCCATAGATATAGCTGTGTTTGTTGACCAAAACACATGTGCAGAAATTCTGAACGCTTCACTGCAAGCAGTACTGCAGATGAAGCAGATGAGCATAATTCAATTTGCATCGGTTGCTGTCAATACTGGGAAAAATACGAGAGTGATGACTGATGAATAATAATGATGATGAATAAATGGTGTAGTTCAAAATTCCATAACAATACATTTATGAATGTATGTACATAATTCCATTTCCAACCGAAGTGTTTGTAGAAGTTGTTGTTTTGCTAAGTTGTATTTTCTGGTCAAATCTCATTGCGAGCGCACAGCTCCATGAGAGAATGGAATAAAAGCAAAAGGTATAATAATTCAATTCACGCTGCATCGGCGCTCAAACGCCGATTTTCGGAAATTGGCGCCCAACAACAAACCCACCACAGTGCACTTGGTAACCACGAGGGCATCACTTTAAAAAATCTCTTTTTATAAAAATTCGAACGTAGAAATATTTACTATAAGTACATATCTGCGACTCTTGTGTGAGCAGCCCTATTTGCAGCGTTATGTATTATGATTAACCATATACTCATTCATTCAATATACCTACCAAACAAGCTTGTCGTTTTTTTGTTTGATACACATTTCTCACGTCACCTTGAAATACAATTTTTTACATATCAACTTCCTGTCAAATGATTTAATTTTATTGTTATTTCCTATCGCAAATTGTTTTTTTTTACAAAACACGCACAATTTAGCATCTTTTGATGAGGCAATGCGTAATATGGTTAGTAAAGAATAATCGTCAAATCAGACGACGATTAAAATTCCAATTTTTCAGGTTCATTTGTCTACAATTTTGTGGCAGCGAATATGTCGATTATAGTGATTATCATCCAGAAAACATTCCTGTTCAAAATGAAAACAATATTCGGTATGATAATCCGTCACCCGAATATAAGTCGGTTATGGCGAATCTATGCGACAATTGGCAGTCGCCTATTTCATACCTAAAAAAACGCGGTTACATGCCTGCAGATAAGCCTATTGCTCGCCTTAAAAAGCAGGACGATGAAACATATAGAAAAGAAATGTTACTCAAGGGCAAAAACTACTTCTTTTTCCCCGATAACGAACAACAAAGTTTTAAGGATAATTCCATAGCACTGGATGAAGATGAGCAGTACAACTCACGAGATACAAATACAATACCTCCAGTAACCGAACCTCCTAATAATACCACAGGTATTATTGACAAAGTAAGGGAGAAGATTTTCAGTATATTCTCACCTAAAGGACATGATAAAGACAGCGCCTCTAAAAGTGAGACGATAGATGTGAACGACGATACTGATGATTCTGAATTGTTTGACAATTCGAATGACTACGAGTTATCGGATAGACGGCTTTTTGTGCGGAATGCACCTGAAAAACCAACAAATTTCTCCAGTTTAGAAGGGGAAGACATTTTAAGTAACCTGACCGAAACTGATAAGCAGTACGTGAAGAGCTTTATTAATTGTTTCAAAAAGAGCAAACAAGATTTTCAAATTCAGCCATTAATTTCAAAACAAGGTGAAGATTCATCGTCTACAAAGTCAAGTAAAACCTCCACCATTGCTCAAAGTGGGGACAATTGGAAAGCTAATGAAGGGGTAAAGCAGAACGAAATTAAGTCTGAAGCGGCGAAAACAATTGAGAAAAAACCGAATGTTAGAAATAATACTGCGTATGTGGTCGAAAGCACAATGTCTGAATGTATGACCGTTGATAATATGGGAGCTGCAGCTACCCCAAAAACACCTACTGAACAGGGTAGTTCTAAAGGTACAATGGATGACCTAACTGTTGATCTGGACATTAATCAAAAAAACGGAACGGGAGAAGGTTAGTACGATGAAGGGATTTTCAATATATTTAGTGAGATGAGCCAGATTTTAAATTTTATTATTCCTAACGTGCAACTACATTATACTAGATCTGTTGTCAAATTTTTATTTCAAAATTTGTATGTTAAATTTGAATATTAAATTCGGAGGAATGGTGGTAAATGTTCTCTGCAAGCGCAAAATGGGTATTAACATGGTTTGAATTTAAACAAACAAATAACGAAGTTTTCAAAACGAAACAGAAGATGCTTGGTTAAAAATGCAGCTTGCAGCTGCAGATGCACTATTTATTAAATTTCGTAAAATTTACCACATACGGGAACATAACTATTAGTAGAGTTTAAGTAGGTGTAGGTAGGCTTCTGGTTTTTCATTTTGCCATACAAATATCACTTTGTATTTGCCTTTATGTTAACCAAGATTAAAACCGCACAGGAAATGTTTAGAGCAACATTTCAAAAAGGTGATTGCCTAAATTTACAAATTGTTCCGCTTTTTTGATCCACTCATTCTTAAGGTTTCGTTCCTATAGGGACAAAGTGGAACCTTATTGTCTTCGCTACGATGTCTGTCCGTCTGTCCACTACGCCAATTTTGTTCCTAGTTCTATCTCAAGAACTAGTTGACGTAGAAGGCCGAAATTTGCACACAGCATCCGGTCTAACCTCTAGTTAAACGACAAATACCAATGATAGCGATACATTGATTAGTTTTGGAGTAATAAGTAATTCAGCGAAAAACATATTTTTCTTCATACAAAAAATGGTCTAATTTTGTACCTAGGTCTATTAAATCAAAGAACAACCGACTTTTCAAGACATCAACTCTGGCCAAGTACGGAACCTTAGGTGTGCGAGTGTACTTGCACTTGGCCGGTTTTTAATATCTCTGCTGAAAACTTGTTGATCAATAAGTTGCATAGGTAGACAAGTGAAATCTTAACGTATCGGAATAGGTATAGAAAAAAATGCATACCCAGATCTCATTTTTCTATACACTAAAGACTAAAACTCATTGCCCAATTAACTTCATTTAAACGCAATTCTCTTGCAGAAAGCCATCCATCCCAAGGATGCCAATGTATTTCAATTGTTTCGAAACCATTTCCACTGCCTTCAAACGCAGAAACAAATAAATACATTATTAAGTCAAAATTCTTGGCTCATCTCCATCACATGGTCGATGAAGTGGGCAAACCCCCATACAAACCTCTTGATTTAAGAAAGGTTCAGGCTGTCATTGATCAATCTAAACATCTACCAACAGTTACAATGGGCGGTGGCAAGACCACAGAGTGTGCACCCCTGCGACTGAACGATATGTCCTTTGACTTGGAGTGGAACAGAATTGAAAAATCTCCAGAAAAAGCCGGAGAAAAGTTGAATTTCCTCGATTTCCCCCATTTAAACCAACCACAAGACCATCAAGGTCTAGCAGTAAAGTTTCTACAAGGTGAGTTGAACTCCTTTCGATATAGAAATTGTAAAAAATGATTTTGGTTTGTTTTTGTTTCTTCGTAGATGTAAACTCATATCCCGCTAATAACGATGAACCTTTAAAGACTCCCTATAGTGACAACTTCTTGGATTCGCAGCGGTCCCTGCCCAATGATGTGGAGTTACCTCTTAAAATGAGTACAAAACGTGAGGCATTTGCACCCAGCTCTACTAGTCACAGCCACAAACTTTCAAAACTGCTATCGGACATTGCTTCATTGCCAGATCCCAGGGACGAAGACACTGCCTACTATATAGATGATGATTCAGCAGACAACTCAAAACGCCGTGTAACGGGAAGATTGAAAAGTCGTACAAGGAAAAAACCAAAAGCCAAGTTCAGAGGCGGTTCTTCCAATAAAAATCCATCCGATACCGCAGATGTTGACATTACATCGCTCGATTCTGATGAGTTCGATCAGAGTAAGGGAAACGATTTTAATTCGTTCGAAGAATTGAAAGACATCCAATTCCGCGTAAACGATGATGACGAGGAAGCTATTTCAAAGTTCATAGCCAACCTCAATTCACCACCAGAGGTTTTCAGTTTCGACGTAGACAAGTACCTACGATCGGCTAAACAGGATATGGAACCTCCAGCACCTGAGTTTGAATATCAATCACCTGAACCACGCACCTATTACGAATTTATGGATGCACCTGCAGTTGAAAAAGAGAGAATACCTCTGGTGGATACGCCTTCACCAGTGAATACGGGGCAAGAAACTGCTATACTGAGGAAACGAGCTAGACCATCTGGAGGAAAGCGTGATCTCCTGCGACAATATATTAAAGGCATTTCCAGTGCGCTAAATCACGATTTTCCAGAGATCAGTGTCGAGTGCAACAGGTTAAACGAAGAGAAATCCCAAAGAAGTCCGAATTTAAATACTGACTTATCATTCCGCACAAACAGTTTGGTAGACGGGTTCTCGACGAGTTTGGATGCAATGAACTACATCAAATCCAAAGATAGTGATGATTTTTTGGACAACTATTTTCTTCTAAACGACGGCAGCTCAACTATTGACGATTTAGCGAAACAAGAGGTTATTCCGGATGGAAAATATTCCCCCCAAAGTCTAGAGCTAGATCTGGATTTGAACAAAAAGTTTCGAGATTTGGATTTTGGTGCCTACAGTGATGGTGATAGAATGCAACAGAATTCTGCGCCAATCGATGCGAAAAGTGTTAACGACCCACCAGACGAAGTCAAAAGCATTGAGAGAAGAGATTTCGAAACAAGGAGCGAGCATATATAGTTGATTTATTTATTATAAAATATTTATATAAGTTTATTTTGTGACTTTATTTTCTTTTCTATAACCACAATTTTATTAAAGAGTTAAATTTAAATAGATAACAAAACAAAACAATTTTTTAGAATTTATACGGCAGTTATCTAATAGGTTTGCGTTTTTAAATTGAATGAATTGAATCTCTCAACCGATGCAACACAATGCAACTGAGCTTAAATTAAATGGTGTTTTAAGCTATTCAAGCTTGAATAAAAATGAGCGCTCAACCGAATAGTGGAATAGGAGTCAAAGTCACTTTCGACAACGCGGTTGATGTAGGAGTGATAATTGTCGACACCTGGCAACTGTATGACTGTGACGTCTGTTGTCAGATCAACTTATAACAGTCCGCGTTTCAAGCTTGCGTCGGTCCAAGCGAATTTGTGTCAAGCGCCATCACAACGCGGTGTTATTGTCCAGCTTTATTCAAAAATGTTCTCAATTGTGAAAACGCAAAGTGCTTATGGGACGTGAATGAGAACGTAAGTAAACAAAATGTTCTGCTCTACGCCAATTAAAACCCTCAATTAATTTACGAAGACCCTGCGAAAAAAAAATCATTTAGCCGTTTCTTCTGTCTAATAACTTCATGGAGAAGTTTTGGTTTCACGACTCAAGCCAGGATTGCTTCATTTGTTGCTTGCCCGCCTTATTTGGAAAAAATTGTAATCTTGACTGGCTTACAGACTTTTCCTGTGGGGATATTTGAAACCCTACGTTTCTGTCAACAAGCTACCGACTCTAGAAGCCTTGCAAAGCAATGTACCATAAAAGTGACCACCAGTGACCACTATTCAACCCGAAACACTTTAAAAAAAGTGATGGCAATGCCGAAAAACGAACACATTGCGCCAATCGCTCTGGCGGCGACCATTTACCCATAAAAAAAAGCCGTATATATGCAGCATTGCCATCATCAGCTATAAGCTCCTTCACCAACACCATACCTACTTTGCTGAACCAATAAAAACACACATTTTATCACAGAATATATAATTTATTTATTTTCATATCTTTCATCTTATGTCTATATACTAAATGATTTGTTCAACTCATTGTTTTTATTTTATGTGCAATTTGAATTACAGTTTGGTAGAAAAAAGACTAAATTCTTTATACTGTTGCGTATTAAGAGTTTATTTTATTGTTTCGAATTTTTAACAAAAAATGTACCAACGTTTTAAATTCTATGAAAATTCTTTCTATTACTTAAAAATAAACTTATTAATGTGGTCTAAATAAAATAGGTCTAGTGGTTAAATTTTAAACGGATTTTCCAGTTTTTATATATATTTTAGTCGCTATTGCTTGTGTTAAAATATATATATTTTTTTTATTCATTTTAACTGGGTTTCAATTTGTTTCCTTACTTTTTAGACATACAAATGCACACAGTAAAACTGTTCGTTTTCTTTCTTTGTTTAATGAACAATAAATATTTTCTTCTTCTTTGGTTGTTACCTATTAATTAAATTTAAATGCTACAACCTAATTATTAATATGGACAAAAATCAAAAGAAAATAAGAAGAGGTAAAAAAGGGAGAAGTGAAGGGGTGGGTTTATACTTGCAATAAATACTTTCATCACTGAGTGAAAAATATTCATGGTGGGCAATTTGTGGGGGGGAAGTAGCATCTTAACTAATAATAGCATGCTACTAAGTATGGAAGCGTGGCAATTATATGAGGGTTTCAAGAAAAATAAAAACTGGCACAATGTCTGGGCAATATGTGAGAAGATAAAAAGGGATTAAAAGCATAACATAAAGACATATGTATATAATAGCTACAGTATGGACTCTGTAAGCGTTTAAGTTTGCCTTTGTCGAGAGAAGTATGTAAATAAAATAAATAAAAATATGTTTGAATACAATATCAGTTATAATGCTTTATTTATTTTCATTAAAATAATACCTAAAAATATAATAATAATAACAATTTTAAGGCGTATACAAAACGACTGAAGAGGGAGAATTTTGAATCCATCGATTTAAAATTCCCAGGCTTTAAAATTGTTCTTAAAACCCTCAACAAATGCCAATGTAGCGGAAAACAGTCCTTATAAAAAAATATAGTCTGAGGGTGAAGAAAGGGCTGCTACGATCGACAACTTAAAATTAATATTCCACACTTTGATTGGCAAGATGCCAGCTAAATATATGCTTAGAAGTCTTTGTGGATCAACATCATTGATCAAGTTTGGATTTATCAGAAGGCCAGTTTTCGTAAATGTATTTAACTGTGATGACAAAGATGTTTGGCATAGTACAGAACAAGCAAAGAAAAGAGAGACGTCCCCTCCTTATGACTGAGTGAGTGAGTAATAAACGATTGACTTCTATCTAGTACGTGCAGTAGATATAGATGCTTCTGGATGATATGAGTGTTGTACTCAAAATTAAGTTGTATCAAAACCTTGAAGATTTTAGCTATAAGGTCAAATATTTTTTTCAGAGATTAAGAAAATAAATACAAAAAGGTCAGCAGAAGTGTAGCTGTAAGTAATGTGGATTTTGCAATAAAAAAAAGTGTGGGACTTATATGAAAATGAGTCTAACTTTAAGTCCTCGCTGTGCCCACAATAGAATGGTATTCATAACCCCTTAAGTGTAAATAATACAAATCAGAGAGCGAAATATGCTTGGGTTCCATATTTAGGATATATTATAATAATAAGCTTAATGGGTAGTCCAAAGCAGCAGGAGTCACGACTTTGGCTGCAATTGGCCCACAACACACTCACCAAACTAATACCCTACCCTATATGTTAGAGAAAATACCAGCCGAAACCCCTAGTGCTGTTATTTTAGTTCTTTAAAAGTGTAATCAGGATTGTATTGCTTCCAACTCATTTATACTTGAGACCGGAATAAAAGCCTAGTCTGAATCTTCGATATATGATATATCAAGCAGAGAGTAGCTGTTATAATTCAATACTGAAGATTCTACTTTGCAAACCTTAATTTGCAGAGTATATTTCGGTATGTTAGAAATTCTGAATAGCGAGTCATGATAATAAACGTAAAAAATATTACAAAACTGACAACTTGCGTTAATTCGCTCGTGGATACAACATATTTTCGACTACCGTTCTACTTGGAGTGATAAAAACCATTCAACACTCATTCCGATTACGATTACACATTATGTTAACGACTATCTTCGTACACATATTAAACATGCTCAAATGATCACGTCAAATATTACGACTCCAAAGTATTATTATTAATATAAATACATCTACTAACAACATACGTATTACACCCCCATTACGTAGTTACATTCGTTATATCAATCGCAACTAAATGCTTGCGTCTATAAACCGAGCGCCATACGAAACCATGCCCTACACCAGTATAAGACACACAAAACATAAAAAAAAACATAACATCAATACATCGATACATATAGACGAAATTATGTGCTAATAAATTTTTCGTTTACAACCATTTACTTTATACAAAAAGAATTCTAATATTTATAACCTATAGTTTATATTATTAAATTACACGTCCTCTTTCATTTAAAACAACAAAATTCCACTTATTTACATTTTCACAATATCCTGTCTTAAAGAATTGTTATTATTTTGTTTCTTGTCTTCCTTTTGGCAATAAGACTTTCAAGTTACATTAAATCGATATGTGAATATTTTTTGTTGGTTATTTTCAATCGAATGTAAAACCAATCTAAGTGTGCATACAAAATTTAAAATATTATGTTAGATTTATCATTATCATTACAATTAGTCAAGTTGTAATATTGTTTATTAAGTTCTAGTCATCGTTGTCGTCGTTGTTAACAATCTGAACCAACTTTTAAGAGTATATTATTAGGACTAGAGAAAATAAAAATCTGTTTCCTACCTTTGAGTTAAACGATTGCGACGACTTTGATGATACGCATGATGTTCCTAGTTTTAGGAAACATACAGTCTTCTTTTTTGGTGATATTTAATTTTTTTCTTGTTGGAAGTAGCTTTATTTACGTGAACAGCATTTTTTTTTCTTTGTGCACTTTTTCCTTTCCAATGATGGTAGGAACAAAAAAATTTTTCACTTTCGGTCATTAAAGAGATCTGCATCAATATTTCTATCTGTAAGCAGAAAAGTATAGTTTATGTATAGTTTAAGAAGCTTAGATTATTTTTTTAAATATGCAACTACAATTAGGTTTCGCAGAAATAAGGAGTGAATTGTCCGGGTAGTTAGCATGACATTCTAATATAGTAGGTGGTTAAAGGGTCGTTTGCTGATACGACTCATAGAGGTTTAAGTTCCAAATAAACCCTTAGGTAACAGTTTATGCCTTACAAAAAGTATGTCATTAGCATTTAAGTAGAACTTAAATCGTTGTTACCTTTTCGTATCGTTTGTCTGTAATGGTCTTGTGATACAATTAAAACACGTTCAATTCATCCTTGCACCATACGTTTCGTTGGTTTTTTGCCAAAATTCTCAGGGGTATTATTATTATTAAATATCACACGAATATTCAAATCGTCTATCCCCATTTTCATACCGCAATATCGCAATGTGATATCAAGCCAGCGTTGAGGCCTGTCACGGACAGATATTGCAAGAATGGTGCTAAAAACACTGACCACTAACCAGTTTGAGACCATGGGCGAACATTGACACCATCTACAAGGACATCAACCAAAAATGATAGTTCTATGTAAGCTGCTCTCCAGTAAAGCCACGTTTACTGAAATTTCCAAAATTGCTGCTTCGATAGCTTTCGAACGTGTACCCCTCCCTACCATATCACTATTGAAAAAAAAAAATTGTTTTGCCATTTGCAAGAGTGGTACATAGCTATAAAAGTAATACATCTCATATTTCTCAAAAGTACCTACAGCAGTCTCGCGGACAATGATAAATGCTGACAGTTGAGCTAGCCTAAAGTAAAATACAACATATCTACCTATATAATATAAAGATAAAAAACTGTTTGGACTTGCAATCGTCAGTTGATAAGATTTCATTGGAATAATAACCCATAGATACCTACCTACCTATATATGAAACTAAGAGCAAACAAAGAAAAATAAAAACTTTTCAATTTACTTACACTTTTTAATTTACATCAATGGCGGATCATCCAGTTCCTGTGTCATCATAACATCTTCATAGAGCGGACGATTGCGTCGACGACTTATGACGTACTCCCTTAATCGACGCACGGGATGGACCTTTTTAAGGCCGTATGCCACGCCAAGTACGAACACCACCAATGCCATTGGTACTAAAATACCAATCACAACATGATGCGATTCTGGTGGAGGTTGTATATGCACCACAGTCTTCTCCTTTTTGTTACCGCTACTCGCTGCAGACGCATCACCTATGCTATTTTCATCAACAATACAATAGTCTAATGGACTAGTACTATGCGGGTTGAATTCAAAGTGCTGGGGGCATTTGCACTCACCATCGTCCACGTCGGTTTGTGAGCAAACAGAATTCGGGGGACATCCCAATTTGTGAATGTTACATGCTTGATCTAATAAAGATAGGAAAACCCCATAAGCCAAAGGGGTGCACAATTTGCAATTTATTAAAAAAAAGGAGATATCAATCACAATTAAAATTGTGGTGACTCGTTTAGCACTTACATTTCGACGCAATTGTAAAATGCACGATGATGAGTAACAGAGACACTTGATAGAGTTTAAACATTGTGGTTGATATTGTTTTCTTTTTTATGCTATACTGATGAATTTAAAATTATTACAAAGAACAATTACAATTAGTCTTGGTCACTGAGAAAAGTATAAAAATTAAATTGCTTAGACAGGAACTCACACAAGCGAATTCATAATTAGCTTCGATTTATTGTCATTTAAATAACGAAAATGTATTAGCACTGCATTGTACAACAAGCAAATCGAACGGAAATTAGATTTACGATGACTTTGGAAAATTTTTCACAAAATGTTTGATGTTTTCCTTTGAGTATTTTTTTCGTTCTTCCTTTTTGTTTTGAGGTTTTCGGTTTTTCTATTTTTTCGTGGATGTTTTCGATTTTCGCCTTGTATTATCGAATCCGCCGTAAATGCAGGCATATTTACCTAAATCTTTGTAAAGGGTGACAAAACAAATTTCAATAACGTTTATTCAGTTCTTATCATACTCCATTATTATGTGTACGTATTATATTACATAATATATGTACTATATATTATACATTATACATATAAAAAAAACTCCAGTTTATATATTTGATATTTAAGAAATAAATAAAGAACGACCTGTTTTATTGCACATCTCAGTGAAGTAAAGTAAAGTAGAATCTTCAGCACGCAATTCCAATAACTACGTTATATAGAGTCTCGAAAGTGTCAAACAGTGCGTAGTTGTTGTAATTGCGTGTTAAAAATTTTTCTTTACTTTACTTCACTGAGATAAATGTGCAATAAAACAGGCCTATCGTTTTCTGCTGGGAATTTATTTAATTATCAATATGTAAATAAGTGTCTACAGCTGCACATATTCCAAACACATGAATAAAGGACCATTCACATGAGAGCGAACGAACGAATTGATGAAATGTGAACAAACAGCTTTTTATGCATTTATTAACAGAAAATTGCACATTTTATTATTCCAAGAGGAGGATAATTAATTATCCCATCAAAATGTATTAAGAAAACCAGTTTATGAACAGTTTAAATAACAAAATTTTGAATTCCCAACTTTTTGCCGCGAACGAAAACACCCTGGCGCGAATAGTCAGTTTATTCACAATCCACATCATTTAAATCGCGTTCCACAAGGTAGCGAATAAAAAATTCGTTCGAACTTAACCTTATTCCAAGAGGAGGATATCTTGGAATAATAAAATGTGGAATTTTCTGTTTATAAATGCATAAAAAGTGGTTTATTCGCATTTCATCAATTCGTTCGTTCGCTCCCATGTGAATGGCCCTTAAAGCTGGATTTACATTACCACGCCACGCAATTTTGCATGATTTCAGAGAGGAAGATCCGTTTTTCCACAGTCAAGACTAATGATGTGTTAGAATGAGACCACAAGCCTCAGCTTATTTTAGGCCGCCATAACTGTTTTATGGAGATTTGTAGTCTCAAGGTAAGATTAGACTGTATGCCAAGTGGTCATAAAATGCCAATTTCTGACAGTTTTCCTGTCAAAATATGGTCATACAATGTAATGGGCATATCTCATATGCTCTAATGACCTAAATGCCACATATTACCAGGCTGATTTTGACAGATAAAAATGCCCAAATGGCATATAGTGTAATCGGACAATAAGCACGTATGCCAGCATAAAGGCCCCGACCCATAGAATCCGTCACATCCGTTGCGGCAATGTATTCGACTGACAGGTTGATAGAATACACAGTAGCTTATGGAACGTGACCCATGAGCAACGAACGTGCCGGATGCGACGGATAAAGTAGGTTTACTTTCTACTTTTCTTTCCGTCGAACCGTTGACAGTTGGCAGAGCGTGAGAGTAAGCATTTTCATTGGTGGAAATATAAGATAATGAGAGAAACTGTCTCTCATATGTCATCGGCTGTCAACGTATGCGACGAATTCTATGGGACTGTTCGTTCCGTCGAATACGCCAATCCGTCGACGCAACGGATGCGACGGATTCTATGGGTCGGGGCCTTAATCCGTCGCATCCGGCACGTTCGTTGCTTATGGGTCACGTTCCATAAGCTACTGTGTATTCTATCAACCTGTCAGTCGAATATGTTGCCGCAGCGGATGCGACGGATTCTATGGGTCGGGGCCTAAGCCCTATATGCCTATATGCACTTTATTGAAATTTCGTTATGGCATTGCTGGCATTTTTGATGGAACAAGAATTATTTTGTTGTCATCGGTGTTTGAGTTCATGGGATTGTGATTTATTTTCATTTTCTTTCTCTTTTTTGTGGATTATTCAATCTATTATTTGTGTAAACTATTTATTTGATCTATTCTTTGAAATTTGTTTTTGTAGAAATTGTTTGCTATCTATTTGTTTTGTGCTAGTTATTTGTATTTTTGTTAATATTCGTTATGTGTTTTCATTGGTTTTACCCTTTTTAGTTCTTTTGTGTGTTTGCTTTTTTTCTGTTTGTACTTTTCTGAACCATCTACATGTCTTTGGGGAGCTCAATCTAGGCGGGCAGCAAATTTTTGCTTTGTTTTTCTTTACATCATTACCCTACTACAACATTTGGCAATAAATAACAAATGCCTTAAATGACCATCAAGGCAAATATGACCATATTAGTAATTTTGGTCATATAGTTTAATATACAGTTTTGATAGTCCGGACATTTTGGTCACTTAACAGCTAATCTGGTCATTTGCCTGTTGGCATTCATATGCACAATTGGCATACAGTCTAATCTTAGCTTCACTCTTACAAATCATTATTAGCCCTGATTGTGGAAAATGGATCTTTCTCTCTGAAGTCATGCAAAATTGCGTGGCGTGGTAATGTAAATCCACCGGGAACAATTTGATTTTTGGGTTCGATTGGCATTGGACGCAATAAATCTGAAATTCCAATCACATAAATATATGTGTAGGCGCATGCAACTTTTTGAACACAACCATTGTGTACGATGGCATTTCGCTTCTATTTTTTATTCGCCGAGAAAAAATCTGACATTTTGCATCAGTGACAGAGGCGAAATTCTGTCGGCGCTGCTCGAAAACGTTTGTTTCCTACTCGTAAACTTTGTAAATTAGATATTCCTCAAGAAAACCGCCAG
The DNA here is from genome assembly GCA_949372485.1 of Cheilosia soror. Taxonomy (NCBI): domain Eukaryota; kingdom Metazoa; phylum Arthropoda; class Insecta; order Diptera; family Syrphidae; genus Cheilosia; species Cheilosia soror. Next base: position 69,337,322 of record OX443564.1, read on the forward strand.
CAAAACCATGGCTGCTGGTCCAATTGCTGAAAGAAATCAAGGTAAAATTTAATATTATGTAAAAAAAAACCCATTCCTACACAATTACCGGCTTGGCCTAACCTGACCCATTTCAGATGCGACAATTTATGTTGGCGGCTTGGACGACAAGGTGACCGAAACTCTACTCTGGGAACTCTTTGTGCAAGCAGGCCCAGTTGGTAAAGAAATACAATCCCAACATGCAATCTGTTTCCTTATTGCTAACAAAGTCGTTTTTTTCTAGTAAATGTCCACATGCCCAAAGATCGAGTCACACAGATGCATCAAGGCTATGGGTTCGTGGAATTCCTTAGCGAAGACGACGCTGATTATGCGATAAAGATAATGAACATGATAAAACTGTATGGTAAGCCAATTCGAGTAAATAAAGCGTCCGCCCATCAGAAGAACCTCGATGTTGGTGCTAACATCTTCATAGGCAATCTCGACCCAGAAGTTGACGAGAAATTACTCTATGACACGTTCTCGGCTTTCGGTGTTATCCTTCAGACTCCGAAAATTATGAGAGATCCAGAAACAGGCAACTCTAAGGGCTTTGCGTTTATTAACTTTGCCAGTTTCGAAGCATCAGATACAGCCATGGATGCTATGAACGGACAATATCTTTGCAATAGACCTATTTCCGTTTCGTATGCTTTCAAGAAAGATTCTAAAGGAGAGCGGCATGGTTCTGCAGCTGAACGTCTGCTTGCCGCACAAAACCCACTTTCGCATGCAGATCGTCCGCATCAACTGTTTGCCGATGCACCAGTACCTCAGATGATGCCTGTCATGCCGGGCCAGATGATGCCGCCACCAATGATAGCACCACCACCTCCTCCATCACAAGGCGGTATGATGCCACCACCACCACCAGTTCCGCCACCACAATCGGCCTCATTCCCCTCATCGGTGCCACCGCCACCATTACCTCCGATGCCTGCGAATCAACCGCCACTACCTCCACCGGTGGGAATACCACCACCACCGCGAATGATTCCTCCTCCACCATGGCAATCGGCAGTGGGTCAGGCACCGGCGCCGCCTCCTCCGAATTTCCCCAATGGACTGCCGGGAGCGCCACCGTCTGGTGCGCCTAGACCGCCACCACCCAACTGGAGACCGCCTCCACCTGCAGGGTTCCAAAGACCGCCTTTTCCACCAAGACCACTGGCGCCACCACCCTTCAATGGAGAAGCCACAGCATTTCAGTTCTAATTAAGAAATTTTATAACTAAGGTGGACGTTTAAAATAAATTTATTTACAAAAAACGACAAATCACTGCTATCTAGTGTTTCCAAGTAGATCTGCTTATCTCAATTGTTTGTGTTTCATGCGCTTTTCAGGAACTTATTATAAAGATTGTCAAATTGCAAAACAACAATAAAGCCCATCATTGGGATGACTCAGACAGAAGGCACAATACATTCGATCTGGATATCTGGAGAGTAGGTACCTACTAACGAAAACTTTCAAAGGTGTTATGCGTAGTGGCGCGCGGCATGGAGCACATTTATATTACCGTTGTATAAGTGTGCTGTCGTACACAAATAATAGGACGTCAATTTACCATTATGTACTCTGCAGTCGTCAGTTACGTTTTTAAATTTACAAAGTTGTGAGACTCATATTAAAGGTTAGGTTAATGCGCAACATGTGTTGTACTTTTACGCCGTTTGGCTTCTTGGGAATTTGTGATCAGGATTACCAATTGTTTTTGTGGTCCTAAAACTTATTTTATTGCAAAAAAAAAAAATTTGCACAGATCACTGAATTTTCTTTTGATGGAGTTGGTGTACTGAGATGGCAACCACTGCAAATCTGATTGAGTCCATCAGTGGTACCAGTGCTATCTGCTCAATGTCTCTAAAATGTGTGGTATTCGATAAGAAAAGAAAAAAAAAACAGATTTTTTGTAAATTTGGTTTCAGAGTTCCTCGAGATTTTCCCATTACCAATAGGTACCTGCCTAGTATAGTTTTATATATCGAACATAACAAAAAAGAAATCAATTTGGGTGAGAATTGAGAAAAAAACCTTAAGATATAATTTGTGTGTTTTTCGGTGATCGAACCTGGGACCCCTCGCATAGTAGCCCAACACGTGCCCAACACACTAAACACTGAGCCTCTGCCCCCACGCATAAGCTTGAATACTTCGAGTAAATCTGGGGTGGGATTCTATAAAACACGAAACGAAAAACGCTTTTGTTTTCACTAAACCTATCTCTATCATATTTGTAGCAATAGACAGAGACAGCTATTGTCGAAACGATAACGTTCGATCGTTTTTATTTTACATAATCTGGCCCCTGATTACGACAGTTTTGACTTTTAACGAAACGTTAACAAAAAATCCCCAAAAAATCCACAAAGCCAACAACATTTGTAATAACCTTTTTACTTCTGCAACGGAATTTATTTCTCATGTGATTTTTCATTGGGCACATCAGATTTTTATTTCATGTCGTTTTCCATTGGCACACCCGATTTTTATTTCAGATCTCAGATTTCTCGTGGCAAATGGAACATGAAAGTAGATTGATCTGCTTTTGTAAATGTGTTAGTGCGTTATTTGACTGTACATCGGCTGTGCAAATTATGTTCGTTTGTCGATTCAACAAAAATATGTATACTCATATAGACGAAGAACCGAAATCCACAGATGACGAGGAATAAGAAGAAGAAGATGATAGGGTCCAAAATTAAGTCCATATCCATTATTTACGTTTTTGTTCTGAATATATTGCTTTTGATGTGACCTTTCGTAGGTAATTTTGTTTTGAAAACAAATTCTGATTGACGAATAACAGGTGTGCAAGGTACATTGGTATTAGTGAGAATATGTGTAAATCTAGAAAAATATTGAGATCTGCAAAAAGTGATCCGGATCAAACAAAAGATTGATCTAGCTGCTTGCCCAATGGAACATGAAAATTGATCTAGATAAAAAATATTGATTTGTAGTTCCAATGGAAAACAGTACAATGTACAATATCACTTTGTAATCTACTTATATAATTTTGTATATTTTTTTTCTTATCTTTGAACCGAAAGATAGCGCCCGTTAAATTTAAGATTTTAGCACTGCATTTTACATTCATTGTTAAATAATAATAATAATCAGATGAATTATGAAATAGAATTCCCTTTTGAATGTTAAATTGAAATCATAGATGTCACTATACGGCTTTACTTTGTAAACTCTCCAAAATTGTTCCTTCATTTGTTCCCTATTTCCTATTTTTCAAACTTAGCTACTAGGTTTTAACCTTAAGCTCTTCCTATTCTTGTATCAACCCGCATAGAGACTTTACCTCCTTGCAATTAAAATCTCCCAATTGCACCCGGCAATTGGCAAACACCGAAAAATAAGAGAAACCAGCGCAACTCCAAAAACCAAACATTTTTTGAACCACCCATCCGAAACAAATAACAATACATCAAACACAACAAAACCCAGTCATACGTGCACTATGTGAATATTCATGGTGGCCGGTGGGTAACCCAAACTGATCGCTCCTGCGTTAATATTGAACATGTTGGCAACAAGGCAACATATTGAACTCTTCGACATTGAATATGTTCTATCTTGTTGTCCATCTTTCTCACATTAAACGAAAGTAAAGCCTATATATTAATGTTACCCCCAAGTCCGTAGCTAACCACTTTACAAAATAAATAACTCTCCATTCGAGTATTTGATAAGATAACGTAAGAATTGCAATTAATTAAACCAATCACAAGTACAAATCAGTTGATTGACAATTTTGAATAAAAGCGTGTTCCTTCCCTTCAGACTCAATCGAATTCGTAAAGCGCGAGCTGTCCTTGCAAACTTTAAATAGCTAGTTCCATATTTATAGATTTTAATTAAAATGAAATATCTCGGAGTGTTAGCCTTTGTTGTATTTGCTGCAACTATATTGGCCATCTCAGATGCCAGAAACTGTACATGGGGATCAGCGGGACCACGGGATATACTCTTGCATCGTGAAGTTGTGTCGTTGGATTGGAAATTCCTTCGTGTTGTTACTCGTGATGTAGAGTTCCATCCCAGGGTGAGCGGTTCAGTAAAAATTTTGAAATTTCACATATCAGCCAACCATTTTTTTTTATAGAATTCAAACCGCACCATAACTGCCATTAAAGCAATTGACATCAGCGGCAGCAAAAACGGAGGTTATGCGGTTTTGAAGCATGGCGGTCCTGGTTTTCGTAACGCTACCATCCACCTTAAGTCTGATCGAGGCCACAGTTTGAAATTTGCAGTTGAAATTATTGGTCACTAATAATGATGAAAAATAAGTACCTAATAAATGTATGTGCAACATGATTTGATAATTTTTTGCAATACAAAAGCTTGTGCGGTTCAACCAGAGGGTAGTTATACATAGGTACGTTCATATTGCCTTGTAAACTCATGTCGTTTTGGTTGGTCGTTTAGAACCGTCCGGAAGAACTCTCCGCGATTCTGAGTTCAAATCCAGAAGCAAATTTCTCTTATTTTAAGTAGAAAAACTGTCAGTTGAGTGCCAATCGAACGCTTTCAGAAACGTTCGGATTGCTTCCGGACTGTTCTGGACGACCAATCGAAAACGACATCAGTCTGTCAACGTTTTGAAGGTTTGTAGGGATAGCCGTAAAAAAAAAAAAATCCAAATGCCCCTCATTACTATGTATAAAGTGAATGCGCTTACAAAAGTGTGCCCTTTACCAATGAACCAATTTACCTACTAAATGCCGATACCGATAAATGATAATTGAAACTGTAGTATTTTACAACCCAACGGTTCGCATGACAAACGTACGATAGCATGACGGCTCTGAGAAAACTCCTCAATTCAGTTTTTCGAATGCGGCATCTAGAATTTATTTAGTTTATACCCTATTGTGTTTAGGTACCTACATAGAAAGCGAACAAATTAAATGTGCGTTAATATTCGCCCCTAGTCTGCAGTAAAAAATATCGCAATGTAAATCACTCAGCGTAAGTACCCTATCAGATAAGATAAATATAAGAATTGCAATTAACTAAATCAATTGCAAAATCAGAATCAGTTGATTGAGAACTTATAATAAAAGCATGCATTTTCAGATTCAGACTCAATTGAAACCATAGAGCGTGTGGCTTGCGACTGCTTGATCATTACGAAGTTGAAAAAATCGCTTGATCAAAATGAAATATCTTGGAGTACTGGCCTTTGTTGTGTTTGCTGCAACCTTCTTGGCCATTTCAGAAGCAAGAAATTCTACTTGGGGTTACGTGGGGCCTCATGATGTTCTTCTTCACCGTGAAATTGTGACAATGGAATGGAAATTCCTTCGAGTTGTTAGCCACGATGTGGAATTCTACCCGGTTAGTAAGTCTTTTTATAAACTACCTATTTAAAAAAATTGCTTCTGTGCTTTTAGAACTCCAATCGCACCATTACGGCCATTAAAGCCATTGACTCTAGCCGTGGCAAAAATGGAGGTTACGCAACTTTAAAGCATGGCGGTCCCGGTTTTCGTAATGCAACCATCCATCTGAAGTCTGACCGTAGTCACGGTCTTAATTTTGCCGTTGAAATTATGGGCCATTAAATAGGTAGTGCTCTGAGTGGTTTCTTTCTTTTAAATGTGGATAACAGACAGAAAATTATTATGGAAAATAAATAACGCTTTGCTGCAACGAATAGGAAGCAACTTGTAATTTTTCTATTTGCATCGGTATAAACTGCTACGCACTAAGCATCACATACATTTATGTAGCGGTAGTGGTTATTCGCCCGTTTATTTTGACAGATTTCGTACTGAACTGACGTTTACCTATGTTCGGGACTCGACTACGAAATCAACGTAACGTAATACTATTTTCATTAAAAGTTTCGAGTCTTTGCCGCGAGCGTGTAGCGAATTTTCCATGCTATACCTACCATGGGCCTAGGATTTTTCAAGTATGCGTACGTTAATGTCGCTGCATAAAAATCCTGGGCTCGCAGGCAGCTTGTAGGCAATGTCCGTTATGTGGGAGGAGTCGACGGTCTAGTTCAATGTGGTTTGTGGTAGCGAGCCACATACCCCAACTGAACGCAATATAAACTTTGACATTTCTTTACGTAGCCATGTCCCGAAGAATGGGCGAATAGCAACACCCTTTATGTAGGGTTTCTTCACGAAAAATGTGAATTAGCTACGTGCATCTGGGCCTATAATCGCAACTCGCAATTGAAAATTTGGGCCTTCAAGCAATTTTTTTCACAAATCCTGGGTCCGCAGGCAGCTTGTAGGCAAAGTCTATTATGTGGGAGGAGTCGACGGTCTAGTTCTATGTGGTTTGTGGTCTTTGCCGCGAGCGTAGCGAGCACAAACCACCACTCCAAAGACAAGTGAAGATCTTTTTGAAAGAAAAGAATATTTGAAAGTTTGATATATGTGTACCTAGCCGTGAGTGTAGTGTAGACACTAGGCGTATTTTTTTGAGAATCTATAGCTAGCTCACTTTTACTTTTACATGCAAAACTTGTATACTCACTTTTTGTTTTATATGCAAAATTGTTATACTCACTTCCCAAAAAAATACGCGAACTATTATTTATATGCGTTTTCTATTCACTGAGATGTGAAATAAAAATTTGATATGATCGGATAAGTACACCCAGTACTATTTATTTTATACAAGCCAAGAGCCAGCATCCTTAAATTCATTTTTGACATTTTCCCATCCAATATTAGGAGCCTTTTTCCGTCGCGTGTCGGTTTGAAATACGAATACCTTTGGTAACCCTACTCATCAGAAATTAGAAAAAATGCAAAGCCATACTTCAAATTCCCTTTGTGCAGTTGTATTCACAATAGATTCAGTCCCGGTCAAAGACTATTTATATATATGTAATATAGAATAGAATAATCTCCTTTAATAATCTTTTGTCCCCGTTTGGTCCCAGTTCCCATTGTCTGTGCTGTATTGCGTTGTGAAGAAAAGTTGCTTATCTGCTAAATTAAATTGTCGATTAATACCATATAGGTAAACATCAGGTAAACAGAGGTAAACATCTTAAATTATCTAATTAAGTACATAGCTACATAATTGCGAATTAACTGTGCCTTTCCTTGCAGCAATGTCATTTGTTCGATTGTTTTTTGTGGGTGCCACCATTCTACTCACATTACTCCATCATTCATCAGATGCCTTTGAGACAAAGTCGTATCGCAAATCTTTTGTAAATCCATATCCCCGTTTCAAATCTTATCTTGATGGCGGCGACCCTGGTGAGCCACTTTTTCTAACCCCGTTGATAGAAGCAAAGAAAATCACTGAGGCTCGCAAGAAAGCACAAGTAGTTGGAACTGGATTTCATTCAGTGGAGAGCTATTCTGGCTATCTAACAGTCGACAAACATTATAACTCAAACATGTTTTTCTGGTACTTCCCCGCTGAAGTAAGTCCAAAGACCGCTCCTGTTGTTCTCTGGCTTCAGGGTGGCCCGGGAGCATCGTCTCTATTTGGCCTGTTCACTGAGAATGGACCTTTTCAATTCAATGGCGAGAAACTCGGAAAGAGGGAATACCGATGGAGCCTCAAGCACAATCTCATTTACATCGATAATCCTGTAGGAACAGGTTTTAGTTTCACAGATATAGACGATGGTTATGCACGTAATGAGAAGCAAGTTGGTCACAATCTCTATGAGGCAGTTAAGCAACTGTTTCTGCTTTTTGACTTTTCGGCTACTAGCGGCTTTTGGATAACTGGCGAATCATATGCCGGGAAGTACGTACCGGCATTAGCTTTTTACACTCACAATGCACAAAAGTCGGCTAAAAATGATGTTGTCATTCCACTGAAGGGCGTTGCAATTGGAAATGGCCTGTCTGATCCAGTGCATCAAATGAACTACGGCGATTACCTGTACCAGTTGGGTTTAATTGACCTAAATGGACACCAAAAGTTCCAAGAAGCAGAACAGAAGGGCATCGACTGCATACATAAACATGACATGAATTGTGCTTTCGAAGTATTCGATGGTTTAATCAACATGGATGATTCACCAAATGGATCTTTGTTCCGCAATCTTACTGGCTATGATACTTACTTCAATTATTTGAAAACTAAGCCCGACGCTGGTGACCAGGAAATGGGAGATTTCTTGCAATCATCATTAACCAGACGTGCAATCCATGTCGGCAACAAAACATTCCATGACTTAGAAGGTGAGAACAAGGTCGAAGAGCATCTGAAGCAAGACGTTATGGACAGTGTCGCCGTATGGGTGGCGGATTTGTTGAATTACTACAAAGTTTGCATATATAATGGACAGCTGGATATTATTGTAGCGTATCCATTGACTTTGAATTACTTGCAGAAATTGAAATTCAAGAGCGCCGATGAGTATGCTCGTGCTGAGCGCAAGATCTGGAAGGTTGATGACGAGATTGCAGGCTACAAAAAAATTGCGGGTAATCTGACGGAGGTGTTGGTTCGCAATGCCGGCCACATGGCACCAATGGATCAACCCAAGTGGATGTTTGACTTGATTACTGAATTAACAGGAACGAAGTAACGGAAGAAATGTTATTGATTTGAATAAAGCATCTTTTTTAAAATTCTGTCTTTGTCACTTTACTTGTAAAAGAGTACTTTTTCAGTTGATAATTACGCAACGCAATGCGTTACACGCAAATTGAAGATTGTGCCACGGAATAGAAATCAAAATGTTATTTGGGACTGATCGGCACTTAAGCAATGTGCGGGGTGAAATAGAGCAGGGCTGATCCGGGACTGCATCCTTGCATTTGACAATGAACACCATATGGAAGGGATTGCGCAGACAAGTTTAATAATCGGGTAGGTACCTTTTGATCCTCATATGAAATTAAAATCGGATGTCCCTCTCAATGTGTGTAAAATTGGTAAAATGCTCTCTTAGCACCCTTAAATATCCTTTTACTCTGAGTGATTTCAACTGCACTCCTTTCTTTAATTACCACTTTCACGTAGTTAATTCTGACAATAGGTAAACCTCTGCTCTAAGTTCTAACCAAACCAACCAATTTTTGTGTTATGCATAAATCACAATAAAGAACACCGGTTTCTGGAAACCCTTGCAATCATCTCATTCACGGAAATCAAAATGAGCTGACAGCTGAGCCAAACAAATTAAATAGGTATGTACATATTTTTGTTTGTTTTTTGTTACGCTAAACAGTGCTATCGTTTGCATTTGATACATTTCAAAAATTTACAGGGGGTTTATTCTCAAATGCCCGGCGGATTGTATTGAAAGCGATACTTTGGTTTCGACCGTCTTCGCTTTTGCTAATTATATTATCAAATGCGAACTGTACTTTCCAGTTTTTTTTCCAATTAGACTCCCATTTTTCCATTTATTTTCACAAAAGTTTGACAGCCTTTTCCGTCACAAGAATAGTTTATTTTTTATCCGCAATAAATCCGCCAGCAATCCGTCACCTAAATAGCTATCGCTTTTGATTGGATCAAATCGCTTTTGGAAATACAAAAATACAAATCCGCCATGAAAAGCGATCCGCCGCGCATTTGGAAATAAGCCCCCAGGTTTCATTTTCAGCGAAGAATAAATAAGGTAGGGGTCGCAATGAGTTCCTGTGTTGGACACTGGTATTAAGTCAGAGCATGAGTTCAGTGAATATTTGACGAAATACTAGAAAAGCGGGAAATATAGATAATAAATAAACTAAACTAGGTAGGTATACTTGTTTTTTTTTTTTAATTTTATTATTATTTACATAAGGTCGGGAGCAATATGGTGACGTGGATTATTGTGAGCTTAGATTTTTCCCTATTAATTTATAAAGGGGATTCGAAATCCTGGAGCATTTATTCCGATTCATTCTACTACCCTTTTTGGCGTAGTGGTAAAGAAGCTCATATAATTCGTCTCTAACTCTATTATCAATGGCAAAGCAAAGCAAAGCAATGACTTACTTCCACACTATGTGTGGGGTTAATGTGCAGAAAAATGTGGGTATCATTTTACGCTAGGTTTTAAAACGCCCTGTTATAGTATCAAAAATGAGTTTATAGTTGAGTCTTCGACAGCACTTATGTGGTACGTACACTCGCACATACTAATCAGAGCCACAGAAACAAATGGGAATTGGAAATGACGTTGACGTCCATTGATTCCATACTTTTGCGATGCGAGTGGAGGGTAGGTATTCAAAATGAAATTGCTAGACGTTAGTCGAATATGGTCGAAGGTCTAATACGATTGCATCAACAAACTGCAAAATTTTGATTGATTTTGAAGGTGAAGGGTAAAGTGGCCGGGTACCTATTTATTGGTATTTTGCATATTCCATTTCTCTAATCAAAACACACAAGTGGTAGGCCTACATTTACCTATATTAATGTGGTTATTAATTGTGCACTTTCATTGCAGCGATAATGGATATTCGCATTCGGTTGTATTTCTATGCTCTACTATTTATATTCGTTCAGCTCACATCAGTTGCCTCCCAAGCAAAGTCGAAACGCCAATCTTTTGTTAATCCTTATCCCCGTTTTAAGTCTTATCATGATGGCGGCGACCCCGGTGAGCCACTTTTTCTAACCCCGTTGATAGAAGCGAAAAACATCACTCAAGCTCATCAGAAAGCTAAAGTTGTTGGCACTCAATTTCATAATGTGGAGAGCTATGCCGGATATTTGACAGTAGATAAAAACTGCAATTCGAACTTGTTTTTCTGGTACGTACCCTCTGAAATGGATCCCATTTATGCGCCTGTTGTGCTCTGGCTTCAAGGTGGTCCAGGAGCATCGTCTTTATTTGGTCTATTCACCGAGAATGGACCTTTTCAATTTGACGGCAAAAAGCTTGTTAAGAGAGAATACCGATGGAGCCGCAAACACAATCTCATTTACATAGATAATCCTGTAGGAACAGGTTTCAGTTTCACAGATAGAGACGATTGTTATGCTTGCAATGAGAAACAAGTTGCCCACAACCTCTATGAGGCTGTTAGGCAACTGTTTCTGCTCTTTGACTTCTCGGCTACCAGCGGCTTTTGGATAACCGGCGAATCATATGCCGGAAAATATGTGCCCGCATTAGCATACTACACTCACCATGCGCAGAACTCGGTCCATAACGATGTGCTTATTCCACTAAAGGGTGTTGCAATTGGAAATGGCTTCTCTGATCCAATTCATCAAACGAATTATGGCGATTACTTGTACCAGTTGGGTCTGATTGACTTGAATGGTCGCCAGAAGTTTCAGGAAGTCCAACAGAAGGGTATTGACTGCATACACCAACATGATATGAACTGTGCGTTCGAAGTTTTCGATGGCTTGATCAACATGGATAACTCGCCGAATGGGTCTTTGTTCCGCAATCTCACGGGCTTCGAAACTTACTTCAATTATTTGAAAACTAAGCCCGACGTTGGCGACCAGGAGATGGGATATTTCTTGCAATCATCGTTGACTAGACGTGCAATTCATGTGGGAAACAAAACATTCCATGACCTGGAAGGTGAAAACAAGGTAGAGCAACATCTGAAGATGGACGTCATGGACAGTGTCGCCTTGTGGGTAGCAGATTTGTTGAACTACTACACAGTTTGCATATACAGTGGACAGCTAGACATTATTGTGGCGTATCCTTTAACTTTGAACTATTTACAGAAATTGAAGTTCAAGGATGCCGATGAGTATTCTATTGCCAAACGCCGCATTTGGAAGGTAGACGACGAAATCGCAGGATACAAGAAAACTGCAGGAAATTTAATAGAGGTTTTGGTTCGTAACGCTGGTCACATGGTGCCTATGGATCAACCAAAGTGGATGTTCGATTTGATAACGGATTTAACAGGAACCAAGAAATAATTAAATTCGTAATTGTTAGTATTTATAGAATAAATTTTTTTTTTTATTCTCGTGTTTTTTTTTTTCTGCCTGATGAACATCTCATGCAACATGCAAGTCGTTCGATTCTGTGCACAAACCAGTAAGAATAGACCGTCGACTCCTCCCACATAACGGACTTTGCCTACAAGCTCCCGGCGAGACCAGGATTTTTCATGTATTGGTGCTGTACAAAATCAAAGGGGCGCCATTAACGCACGCATACTTGAAAAATCCTGGTCGCATGGTATTGCATAGAAAAACATTGCGGCCATTAATTTTGACTTTTACACGTATTCACAGACAGGGAAATTCTTTCCGGGGGGAATCGGGTAGGTGTACGGGAAGTCGGCGGTCTATTCTTACTGGTTTGTGATTCTGTGTGCCTGCCACAAACCAGTAAGAATAGACCGTCGACTCCTCCCACATAACGGACTTTGCCTACAAGCTGCCGGCGGGCCCAGGATTTTTCATGTATTGGCGCTGTACAAAATCAAAGGGGGCGCCATTAACGCACGCATACTTGAAAAATCGGTCGCATGGTATTTATTGAAATTGTTGTTTAGTTTATCATAAGAACCATACCTTACAATAACATTGTGGCCTCACCATAAATTATTATAGTATGCTGTCTCTGTCTAACAGATCTTTTTTAATAAAACGTTCCTCCATTTTCTTTTCCCCGAGTTGGATGTGTTTAATTTTGTCTCCGTAGAAACTTTAACTTTTCAGGATTTGTTCATCAGGTTATGGGCCCAGGTGCGCCTAAATTAAAAGATAAAAGTTTAAAGATAAAATTCCATCAGTTTCTGAGTTGTGATCGCGATGGCAAATTTACCGGCCATAGAAAGATTGCTTGGAAGAGAAAACTACGACACGTGGAAGTTCGCAGTAAAGACGTTCCTGGAGCACGAAGGATTGTGGAAGCATGTTTTAACCACCGACGACACCAAGAAGGATGAGGATACGAAGGCAAGATCGAAAATTATACTTCTTGTGGATCCAGTCAACTATATCCACATCCAATCAGCCACTACAGCAAAAGCAGTTTGGAACAATCTGGAAAAAGCGTTTCAAGATTCTGGGCTGACAAGAAAGGTGAGTCTTTTACGAACTTTAATTATGACACGACTTGACGAATGCAGCACCGTGGATGAATACGTCAACAAAATAATATCCACTGCTAATAAGCTGCGAGGAGTCGGCATGAATGTGTCAGACGAATGGGTGGGAACGCTGTTGCTAGCTGGCTTGCCGGATGTATACAAGCCCATGATAATGGGGATTGAAAGTTCAGGAGTAGTAATTAGTTCCGACGCAATCAAAACTAAACTCCTACAGGATGTCAATTCTGTCAATCCCCAAACTTCGTCATCCGTTCTCGCAGCAACTAGACCGAACAATGTGAACAGAAGGGGACCCAAGAAAATTCGATGTTACGAGTGCAACAATTATGGCCACATAGCCCGCAACTGCCCGAATAAGAAGAAGCAAGTCAATAACAAATCTGTACTGATATCTTCACTGTTAGTGCACAAACAAACGCGATTGCCCTTTAAGACACCTGGGACGCGCGCAACAGGACAGCTGGATGTTGTGCACACTGACCTATGTGGTCCAATGTCTGTCAAGTCGATGGGAGGAGCAAACTACTTCCTGACATTTATTGATGACTTCAGTAGAAAGACCTTTATCTACTTAATCAGTTCAAAAACCGAAGTCAGGCAAAAGTTCATCGAATTCAAATGCATCGCTGAAAACCAAACAGGCAGGAAAATTAAAATTCTGAGGTCAGACAATGGAACGGAGTACTGCAATCACGAATTTCAACGGCTGTTAAAGAATAATGGCATCATCCATCAGACAACTGCTCCGTATAGTCCTGAACAGAACGGGTTATCCGAAAGAATGAATCGGACTATTGTTGAAAAAGCCAGATGCATGTTGTTCGATGCGAATCTAGACGTGAAATTTTGGGCTGAAGCTGTTTCGACTGCTGTTCACATTATCAACATTTCACCTTGCCGAAGTCTAGCAGTTGACAAGACGCCTCACGAAATTTGGTCAAACAAAAAACCTAATCTGGGATACCTTAGAGTATTTGGATGCACAGCTATGGTTCATGTACCGAAAGTGAAGAGGAGTAAGCTTGAACCGAAGTCCGTGAAATGCATCATGATGGGGTACTGTGACAACTCCAAGGCGTACCGACTCTACGATCCCTCGACAAACAAGATTGTTGTCAGCAGAGATGTGGTTTTTCTTGAAAACCAGACGGACCATCAGACAAATCAGGTAGTTGAACTTGATAATAATCCCAATGTATTCTCCTTCTATCCAGGGTATGAGAGTGCAGTGAGGGACACGTTAAATGATCATGAAGCTGAGTTTAATGAGATGTCAGTAGTTGTGGACAACGTTGAGGGCTCTGATTCTGAAGCAATGTTGGATGCAAGCAATTCTGTTCCATCAACATCAGATCCACTAGAAATCTCCGTGCTCTCCGAGCCCATCCTGTGTGACGTCAACGACTCAACGATGACTGATGACTCATTCAACAGTGCCAACGGAACATTAGTCGAAGAAAGTTCTGATTGCTATCAACCATCGCTCGATCAGGAAGAGGAGTCTGAAACGAGAAGAACTTCAGCTAGGATCCCAAAGAAGAAAAGTTTTCCTGATTTTGTTACGTATATAGCAGCGTCAGCGGAATTATCAGATCCAGTAACTGTGGATGAGGCGATGTCCAGATCTGATGCTGAATGTTGGAAGGAGGCGATGCAGGAAGAATATAGTTCTTTGATGGAAAACGAAACGTGGTCTTTAACAGATTTGCCACCACAGCGAAAACCAATCGACACCAAGTGGGTTTTTAAGATGAAGCGGGATGCATCTGGAAAAATTAATCGATATAAAGCCAGACTGGTAATTAAAGGATGTGCACAACGTAAAGGCATCGATTACCACGAAACATATTCACCTGTCGTCCGTTATTCTTCAATACGTTTTCTTATTGCCTTGGCGGTTAAAAACAACTTGGAAATAACGCAAATGGATGCTGTGACCGCATTTTTGCAGGGGGAATTGGATCAGGAAATCTATATGTTGCAGCCGCAATGTTTTTCGGATAACACTGCTAAAGTATGCCGTCTAAAAAAGTCCTTATATGGCCTCAAGCAAAGCAGCAGAATCTGGAACCAGAAGCTTGATGGTGTTCTTCAGTCCTTCGGCTTAAAACCATTGAGTGCAGATCCGTGCATCTATAAGATATCCAATGGAGCAAAAATGCTTTTAATAGCAGTTTACGTCGACGATTTGCTATTTTTCTCAAACGACAACGAAATGAAAAATCAAATCAAAATTAAATTATTAAAAATTTTTAAAATGACAGACTTGGGCGAGGCATGCTATGTTCTGGGAATGAAAATAGTACGGGATCGTGATAAAGGTATTATTTCAATAGACCAAGCAAAGTACATCCGAGAAGTATTGACTCGTTTTGGGATGTTGGACTGCAACTCCGTTTCAACGCCACTGGACATCCATCAGAAATTGACCAAGGACATGTCACCGAAAACCCAAAAGGAAAAGGATGAAATGAGCCGCATACCCTACCAAGAAGCTGTTGGTAGTATACTGTTTGCATCTCAAGTATCGCGGCCGGATTTGTGTTTTGCAGTCAGCGAAGTAAGCAGATACATTTCGAATCCAGGGAAGGTGCATTGGCTGGCGGTGAAACGCATTCTTAGATACATGAAAGGTACTATTAATGCAAAATTGGAGTATAAGAGAAACAGCAGTTCAGATTAAGTTGGTTTCTGTGATGCTGACTGGGCTAGTGACGTCAACGAAAGGCGATCTATTACTGGATACGTATTTTTAATACAAGGTGCAGCTGTGACATGGAACTCAAAGAAACAACCAACGGTTGCCTTATCAACAACTGAGGCAGAGTACATGTCTTTGGCGGCAATTACCCAGGAAACTCTTTGGCTCAAGCGACTTCAAGAGGAGATTAAAAATAAAACCATCGATGCCATCAGGATATTTTCAGACAACAAGAGTGCGATACAATTGGCGTCGAATAACATTTACCATCAACGCACCAAGCACATAGACGTTCGACACCACTTCGTCAGGGAGAAAATATTGGAAGGCATTATTGAACTCAAATATTTACAAACAACTGAGATGACGGCTGATGTTCTTACCAAGGGTCTCGATTCCAAGAAGCATATTCATTGTTCCATTCAAATGGGTATCATATTTTGAATATTTTTTTGATTTTGATTTTAAAGTAACTTTGAAGTAACTAAGTAGATATGGTTCTAGTGAGGGTATTGAAATTGTTGTTTAGTTTATCATAAGAACCATACCTTACAATAACATTGTGGCCTCACCATAAATTATTATAGTATGCTGTCTCTGTCTAACAGATCTTTTTTAATAAAACGTTCCTTTATTTTCTTTTCCCCGAGTTGGATGTGTTTAATTTTGTCTCCGTAGAAACTTTAACTTTTCAGGATTTGTTCATCAGTATTGCATAGAAAAACATTGCCGCCATTAATTTTGACATTTACACGTATTCACAGACAGGGAAATTCTTTCCGGGGGGAATCGGGTAGGTGTACGGGAAGTCGGCGGTCTATTCTTACTGGTTGTGGTGCCTGCTGCGTGCGTCACTTTCTAATGCACGGGCGGTTGCATTGCGCAATCTTGCCGCTTGTTTTTTCCTGAACATATATCTTATTTGATGCATTTATTTATATCTTTGTTTGGAATTGGAAATTTTGTTATTTAAACCCTTTTAAAACTTGTTTTCTTAATACAATTAGATGAATTAATTAATTTATCCTACACTTGTAATAGTAAAATGTGCATTTTTTTCTTTATAATTGCATTAAAAGTGGTTTCTTCGCATTTTATCAATTCGTTCGTCCATATGAAATATGAAACAGCGGATTGATTTACCATCATTTACGCAATCAGCTATTTGGGCGTTCATGAAACGTGTGTCGTAAACTTACCATTTTACGCAAGTGGTAAACTTACGACGTGGCATGAATTCCCTTACTAATTATAACATTGACATACTATACATGTATAGTATGTCAATAATTTATAATGATAAAAATTGGGTCCTAAACGTACAGCATAATGTCCGAAAATGATTATGGAGTTTAAAGTCTACCGCGAGGGAGCCCGAGCCATGTACCACTTGACGCAATATAAACTTTGACATTTCGTTGCGTAGTCGTGTCCCCAATAACGACCGAATAGCAACGCCCTTCTTATACCACAAAAAGGACTAAATATGTACGCAAAAGGCTCGTAGTCAAAATAAAAACATTTAATCAAATTTGTGGTATTCGATTTCAGATGTAAAATAAAAAGTAGGCACTCTGGCAAGTAAATATAGCTCATACACCAATCATCCATAGTGGCGCCATCTTTGTGCTCACATACGTTATCCAAATTCAATCTCCAATTTGCCGCACATCTAATGCACACACTTTCACAAACCATATAGGTGTAAACAGATGCGGCAAACTCAACAAGCGAGACCAATATATGACCGCACTTTCGCACTCAGAAAAATCCCACCCGACCGACTGACAACTTTTCAAAATGACGGCTTCCCGTTAAGAGATTTTTCATTTCTCAATTCATCCGATCCGACAAGAATAAAAACGATAAAGTGCGTCACAAAACTTTAAATTAGAAAAATAAATTAAAAAAAACTCCTTGTGATTCGAAATGAAATTGGATTATCCGATACGCGATTGATTTACCAAGAAAATTACCTAAATAAGTGCGAGAAAAATCCCGATGCAAGTGTTCGAGTGTGAATCTGCAAAAAGAAAATTGCCATCTCCTCAGTGTCGTGTATGAAAAAAAGGTGTGTGTCCTCCGATCGAAGTGAAAAATATTAGAAAATTTCATTTACTAGCATTCCCCGCACTCCACAGTGAATAATGCATACAATTATCAATATTTTTGAAGAAAAGTTTCATAAGAATATCCAAGAAAATTGAGTGAAAAAAAAAATCGGAAAAAAAATACCTATGCGATAAAAAAAATTATATCATTCCGTTCGTTATTGTCAACACGTCGTCGTTGTTGGGCTCGGTTCCCTGTGGCGGCGCGGTGGCTTGCAGTGGTGCGACAAGGACAAAGTGATTCTTCCCTTATTTGGTTTTTCTTTTCTCCTTTTTGTTGTATTTATTTATTTTTGGATTTATGATTGCGCGATTACACTGATTTTCAAAGTAACAAAAAAAAAACGAAAATAAGGATAACGAAGGATACATTTTGTTCTATTTAATTTTTTTTCTTTTCCAGTTTTGTTAAGGGAAAAGTTCAAACCAGAAAGGTAAGAACATACATGCATATTTTAGTTAAAAAAAGTTTTTGAAAGTGTAAAAGAATTGTAGGAGTAGGTATGGTGAAAGGAAAATTCCTTTAGTAAACAGATGAGTCACTGTTTTGGTTTCTACCTCAAAATTTTCATTGATCTTTCGAAGGCCCCTGCACACGATTAGTCGCAAAAACATGGCAATCTATGTATTGTAATGCAGCTGTTTAATTACGACATTGGAATTTGAATTCCATACCTTGGAATTTGAATTCCATACCTTTACATTCAATACATTCCTCTACCTAACATTCCCCCTTGGGTGCACCGTACACTCACTAAACTTCTGCATTTGAATTGAGTACGGCTGTCATTCTGATTGGTCTACTAGTTCAGCATAGTTTTTTGAAATGTCTTCAAATTCCATATGTTGCTGGTTTAGTAGTTATTCCTATGGCGGAAAGACATTTTAAAGTATTGGCCACTGACCTAACAACTTAACAACACAGATGACGCAACAATCTCGGGCGGGACCATTATCTTCGCTATGACTCAATCCCAAAAATCTATACCTACCTACAGTTAATAATAATGAAATCCTGGTCAATTGCTTCGAAGTTGGCGAGGTTATTTTTCTATCATTGACTTTGTAGTTCATTTAAGGATATTATGTACATATTCCCTTTTTTTTTGTTATTCTTCGTCGGAAAATGTACAATTTTTTACGGAACAAAAAGCAGACAAATGCATTAATGAAAGCTTTACGAATATTGTCCACAAATCGAACGTAATGCGAGGCTTCACAGTTTCTACTCTATGAAAGAGGAATGACTGTGCAGGAGAAACAGCATGGGTTAAGTTTCTACTAATGGCAACCCACGCAAACGAAATAAGCACTGACGTCTCGAAAACAATGTGGAATCGGAATGTGTTAAGGCCCTTCAAGGACACCTGGAATTAAAAAACAAACGCCGACATTGAGGCCAACCAAGCTGGTATTACCGACTTTTAAGAAGTACCTGGGGATAGCCCAGCCAAACTAAGATTGACATATAAAACACACTACGGAGATTGCAGTAGCACCAATTTTTAGTACATATTCGGATTTGATAGTAAACGTTTCCAAAAAGTCGTTAATCGCATGCATTGTCCACATCTCGACATTAAGCAGGGACTAGACAAACTGGCTGTATCCCGTACAAAAGATGAAATTGTTCGAAAATATTTGCAAGCTGGTATTGTCTATAACTAGGTGACCGAAATCATCGGAATATGCAGCCATTTAAATTACTGTATGCAAATTCCGCCGACCAATCATGGGTACAATTTGGACTGCGATTACTCAGTTATGAATCCGTAATTCGACGGAAGACGTGTATCTAGTATCTTAGGTGTCCGTACATTCCGAGGTATACCGTATACCTATACCACCACTAATTGGGAAGGTAAACTATAAACCAAATACATACCTACATTTGCACTATAAGGCGGCTCTCACGCTGAGACAATAATCAGTGAGCAACTAGCAATGGGAAACACACAAGAGTAATGTCCCGCTAATCCGAATTAATTATTGCAAGGGTCTATTCGGATTATCAAATTATTTGGATTAATGAGTAGGTACAAGACGAAAAAGAGTTAATTCAATTGCTAATAATTATTTTTGCGTATGACCAACGCTAGTTTAAATTCTTCCATAAACAAAGTTATGATAAAAACTATGTGATGTTTTTTTTTTGGTTGAAATTCGGGTTACAGCGACCAAAGAAATAGGGGCAGGCTCAAACGTAGAGTACCTACATACTACAGCTGCAGAGCTGTTTCCAGCACCTTGGCAAAGACTTTTCCGGGGAGACTTAAAAGTAATATACCCCTGTAATTGAAGCGATCCCTTTTATCCCCTTTCTTGAAAAGAGGCACAATCACCCCAATCTGCCAGTCGCTGGGAGTTTTGCCGCATTCCCATTCCATTTTAATGACACGAGAGAGCCATTTGACTCCCTCTTCAACAAATGCCTTGAGCATTTCTGGCCGGATTTCATCCACTCCGGCAGATTTACCAGCTTTTAGCGATTTGATCGCAAAAATGACTTCCTCTACCGTGGGACTATTTTCCGCACAGCTCAAGGCGATGGATGTGTCATTCTCAATGCTCTGAATTGGATTGAGCAATTCGGAAAAGTGCTCTCTCCATCTGCGCAAGATGTCCTCCTCATTAGAAAGAAGTGTACCATCTTTGGATTTGACTCCTTCAATAATGTTCCACTTAATTCCTCTAAGTCGGCGGTTGGTCTGCTAGAACACCTTGCTTGCCGATCTGTGATCGCGGTCTTATTTCTCGCCGAACTCCTTCCAAGGTTGTTCGTTGGCTGCTTTAACAGCCAATTTGCAAGTTTTTCGCGCCTCAGCGTACCGGTTACGAGAAGGTGAGTTTCCCACACCTTGAAAGCCTTTTTCTTCTCTCTGATGGCTTCTTGAACTCCGGGCGTTTTAAACCACGCAGTTCTTTTCTCACCACCAGCCGCCACACCGAGCCGCTTCACTCCGCAAACATGTCGTGCAGAGGCAATGACTGCTCTTGAAAACAACTGCCATTCTTCCTCTACATTCAAAGGAACATTTGGAATTTGTTCACACCTCGCAGATACCTGGAGTGCAAATTCCTCCCGTATCTCATCGTTCTAATGAGATACTAATTTCGTTTAGCACAAATTTCCCAGTGATCTGGAATCCGTAAACTCCGTAAGCTCCGTAAAACAAAGGAAAGGAGCGATTTTAGGAACACCTTCATAAGGTAGGTAGGTATATTCGGAATGGACTCATTTAAATTTCCCTAATGCTATTTATGGAAAAGTTATTCACCCCTATTCCCGTTGGCGTTTGTCGTATACGACTCATGTTTCGTGTCGTTGGAAAATGATGTTCGGATTTTTTTTTGTAACTTTTGTTAACAATTTTATTTTCTTTTCTATGTGTTCACCATCTTTTCAATTCATTTGTCTCAAAAAAGTTAAAAACACTGACCAAAAAACGAAGTGAAATATGAGTCGTTTACGACAAACGCCAACGGGAATAGGGGTGATTAAGTTCATTTAACCATTTGTTACCATTTCATAAAACAAATGTTTGATTGATATGTTCTTTCAATCACCCCATTATTAAAAGTCCAACCGAGAAAATCGCTGAGGCTCAATCACAGATTCCTCCAATACACATAGATTGTACATTCTGCATGAAACTTCTTTACAGCTAACCTTTCTTTTACAAGTCGCATTAGCGGTTTTACTTCTCTCATTAAAAGAACATCATTAAATACACAAATAATGAAATGACTCCTTTCTCTCTGAAGTAAAAGCTGATGAGACATTGCACACCATTAAGATGGAATAAGCAAATATTCTCAGCGCCCACCTTAATCTGAGAAATTATTTTAGCAAAACTGCGCAATTAGAGGGTTTTTAAATTTAAATATTCTTTTCAGCAAACAAAAACCGTTGACAAAAACAAAAGAAAACCCAAGCGAATAAAACAAATAAAATTATCGACCAAGCTATCACTCAACGTTAAATTACTCATCATTCACTAGCTACCACTATACCTAGATGTTGCTGCCGACTTCACCTCCACCCTAAACCTACCTCGTTCTTGGTAGAACCAACGTCAACGTTTTGGCAAAAACAAATTTACCTCTACTCGTTGACATTTATATTATAGTTTATACTCTGAAAGTCATTCACTTGCATTTGTTTTTGGCCGTGGTTTTTTTTTTTACTTTTGTGTGAATTTACGTAGATACTAAAATTACGTAAATAACATTTTTGTAAAAGTATGTGCGCAAACTTCTGCCTACTGGCAAAATGAGAACTTAACTAACAACGAGTGTTACATGAACATGGAAAATGACCCATTGTCGACGTTTTCCCAGTCAATGGGATACTATGCAAAGAAAGGTCATAAGGATTATAACAACTACTTGTCAACCATAATAATACACATCCGTGCAGCATTGGATTTACACGTAATTATCTTTTCCATCGAAAGAGAGTGTTGGTATGAGCTTTATAAGAATGCGTAGAAGTGATATAAATCCTGGCAAACAAAATTTTTTGTATCGTACATATCAGTTTGCCGAAACTGGCACCAAAAAGAGACAGCATCTGGAAGGCTTATCAATTTTCGGTCCAACCAGGCGAAACATATATAATGAATACGGCGTCAAACCTGGTAAGCAAAGTTTTCGAATTGAGTGATGAAAAATTCCACTCTGCCAATGAAGAAAAGATCACTTGGATCCTCACCAACAACAGGGCAACCAATGGGGCCATTTAAGACTTTGTCCTCATTCATTCATTCATTTATTTTCATTGGTCCGCTTGTCCATTAAGTGGGTCACGAGTGTAGGTTGCTCAAGTGGACCCTCCATAGCTCTCGATCCTCCGCCATCGACTCCAAATCATCAAGGCCAATACCCACACGGGTGGAGAAGAGATTATGGACTTGATCTAATTAATCATCTCATCCTAGGTCTACATAGAGGACGACCGCCTGATGGTACGGATTGCATAGCACGAATTAATTGACATGTAATATATTATTTGCCAGCGATCTAAATGTATGTTGGTCTCATTTCCTTAAGGTGGTATTACACCAACATATAAATATTGCAATTTTGACACATAAAATATGGCACAATTTGTGTATGTAGATGACAAGTGGTATTACACTATGCCATATAAATATGTCCAGTTTATATATGTAGCAAAGGGCTTAGTCAAATAATTTTTGTTCATATTTGTACATACTAGGTTTTGCCCGCGGCTTCGGTTGCGCAATCCTCAAGATTTGGTATGTAGAGATTCCTTCGCAGTCAGTTAGTTTCCTCATTTATATTTATATATCGCGCAGGAAACCTACCTAAGAAAGTACCCAAGGAGCAATTAGTATCTCTGAAAAATATGTTTAATGCCCTATTAGAGAAAAGAGTTCAAAAATTATATGATCAATACTTGTTGTTGAAG
Organism: Cheilosia soror; assembly: GCA_949372485.1. NCBI lineage: Eukaryota > Metazoa > Arthropoda > Insecta > Diptera > Syrphidae > Cheilosia > Cheilosia soror. Next base: position 69,360,588 of record OX443564.1, read on the forward strand.
CGCTGGCATCACAGATCATACTATGATCTGCACAGATCATACTAGATATAGCAGACTGAGCCACTATATAAGCGACAAAACTTATTTCTTTGCTGGCAAATACACCGATATGATGAGCACCATCTTTAGATCTTTACACTAAGGGGGGAACTCTTTCCCTGCAACATACTGTGCAACCTATGCAACCAAAAAGATCGTGAGGATGTGTACCACTTTCTAGCAGTATGACACTATTCTTACGGAATTCCGCTTCAATCGGCCCTAGCGAGGTATCCGTCGGAACGGAGAATTCTCCGCAACGCATACTGTGTCGGAGACTAAAATTACATTCGAGGTATCCGCCTTCGGAAAGAATAAATAAAATGATACGACGCATTGACATGATGTTGTTTCGTGGTACATCGGGATTTCCTTATTTAGTGCTTGTTTTTCCGTTTGTGTTTGTCCTGGAAACACAAATTTAAGCAACAAATACAACCAATTACTTTGCTAAAATGTTTTTTTCTTTATTGCTTTAATTTATCAACACTTCACTGCAAATCGTAAACAAATTCCGCAACCAATTCCTGTCGGAGCATATCGGAAGAAAATTCGTATGAAGCTGTCAAAAATATCAGTAAAAACGCACTTGATCGCACTGAAACGCAAAACGCCAGTGTGCGTTGTATATTTGTCGGAAGAAAGTTCCGAAAAGCTTTTCCGAAGTATACCTCGCAGCAAAAATCCGCCGATTCGTATGAAATCGGAGAATTTTCCGTTCCGACGGATACCTCGCTAGGGCCGAATGTCTTTGGAGTACGTACGCTGGAGTTAGATGAAACGATAAGCATATTCAATGGTGACAGAGTTTGGGACGCATTACAAAGTTTCAAATTGATACGACGAATGGTTCGTGAGTTAAGAAAAGGCACCCCTTAAAAGGGGCATCGCCAATAACTCGGGCCCAAGCAAAATTTCCAAAATCGGAGAAATTTGTTTTCTTTATTTCTTATATAGGGTACCCAAACCGAGTTTGAAGTCAATCGGATGAAAAATAAAAATTTTCCCATACAAACTTTGACCCCCTTTTTACCCTTTAGGGGTTGAATCTTGAAATATCCTTTCTTATTCCTTGTATACATCATAAATGTAACTTCTGTGCAAAATTTCAGCTTTCTAGTACAAAGGGTTTGAACTGAGCGTTGATGATCAATGAGTGGTAAACTTCATTTTTTATGTGCATATATGACAAATCGAAATGTGCCTATCACACTAGTATGGGAAATTTTGCCTACAAACTACGACCAAGTATAGAAATATAAAAAATTATATTGGTTTTGGTTGGTAATTTTTTTTTTGCGATGCAGTTTTTCCAATTGTCGTTTGCGTCGTAAGTTTAGTAAACAGTTGCAAGCCGAACCACTTTTGTACCGTCAAATTCTGTTCAGTGATGAGATTAGCTCACTCTTGGTGTCCTTTTTAATAAGCAAAATTGTCGCATTTGGAACAAGGAAAATGGTGAGTTTTAAGGTGCAAACATCATTTTCTTCTAAAATTAAGAAAAACGAATTTTCATCGTCAATGGCGCCCGGCACAAAGATTTCCCATTTCTTAAATTAACATCGTCTGCAGGACGTTTTTGTATCAACAGGATGGTGCCACATGTGGGCGCAGTAGCGCAGTGGTTAGTGTGCTGGACTACTGTGCGAGGGATCCCAGGTTCGATCCCCGGAAAAACCCAAATTACATCTTAAAAGTTTTTTCTACTGCGCCACCTCTCGCGAACGTCTGACAAACGTCCGAGAGTATGACTGTCATGAAAAAGCTTCTCAATTCAGCCGTTCGGACTCGGCATAAAATTGTAGGTCCCTTCCATTCGTCCCAAAAATAGAAACTCACACAAAACGAATGGTTGCGAGAAGCTAGGCCTTGGGTGTCACCCGCCTGTTGCGCCACCTATTTATTTATTTATTTATAGGATGGTGCCACATGCCATACTGGCGGAAAAACCGTCGAGGTATTGAAGGACTAATTCATTGCAATGTCTCTAGAAATTAATCTGCAAACATGCCTTCAAGGCATTGTGATTTGACACCGTTGGATTATTTTCGGTAACGTATCTGTCCAAGTTGACAGGCCAATAATCATGGTAGCCAAAATCAGGCGATTTTCCTCAAAGGCATTGAGAAATTGGTTAAAAATTTGAGCTCGATGATGCTGTTCCTTCGACTGAAATCAATAGTTGCCACAACAGATCCATATAGGACCCTTGGGCTAGCTTCCCCGGAATTTTTAATTTCCATATATGTAGTTATCGAAGTAGGGGTGATAATGACTTTTCCGTCCCATGAAACTAGCTGTACTCGCCTGGCTTTGGTCGCGTGCACCGGAATTTGACTGCTTAGGTCTTAGATAATAATGTTCTTTCGTAAAATGCGAGAAATGAGAATAAATCGATTTGCTGGAACTTTCTATCTACCTAAACTTGAAATACGCAGTAATACGAACAAAACAAAAAAAGACTCATGAAAATCGGCCCAACCAGCGGTTATCGAGATATAACGTCATCGAGTTTCACCCCATAGAAGATGGTTTTTTGTATAGGCGGTATAAGATTTTGAATGTTTTTTTTTTATGGGCGGTACCACGCCTCTTTGTCTAATTTTGACCAATCTTCGCAGGAGCACTCTACGGCCAATACCTAAAATCTTCTGTAAGTTTTTGGGCTCAATCGATTCTGTGGTTTTCAAAATATACGATTTTGAATGTTTTATGAGCGGTGCCACGCCCCTTTCTCTGATTTTGACTTTTTGTATTTATTTGCTTGGAATAGTGTTTATGTTACATGTATTTGTGTTCATTTAAAAAAAATGGTTACAACCATTCTAGTCTGATGTAAAAACCCAATAAAAGACAAAATCCTTAGAAGAAGTTGAAAAAACATCAACGAAACGTCGGGAAAAGAATAAAATAGTTTTATTTTGACTCGGAAACCATCGACCAGTAAGCTCAAATATAAATACCTTTGCGAGAAACAGATTGGCACAGCAACAGCAACAGCAACAGCAACTTTGACAGCCACAGCGCACTTTTTAGAGCCCCTGCTTTTTAATGGCTGAAGTTACATTACCACAGCAACATCGACATCGACGTTAGAGCTAAGTCCTAAATTCAATGTTGCTGTGCAACGGCTACCAACACCACGGTGACTTTTTCAGTTCTCTCAACTTTCGAATGCTGACATACTGAAGGTGCAGCATCATTGCCAGATATAGACAAAAAAAGTTTCAGCAGTCTACAAAAATTATTCTTATATAAATTATTTATAAAATACTATTTTAATTTTTTTTTTATTTAGATTGCGCAGATTGGTTATGCTCAATAGGACGCTATTGTTGTTGTTTTTAACTGTTCTTTTTTCTAGCATTATATACATAGTCTGCAGCTAGAGATTCCATTTGTTGAACATTTATAAACGCTCTACAATAATCGAAAGGTCCTATTAAAATAAGATGACCATAGGTGACCCGTGCTCTTCTTTTTGGCATGTGTACTTTTCGTGTTTGAAAAGGAAAATATTTATATGCTTCCGGGGGGCTAAATGAAGTATGTGTAACTATGAATACTTGCAAAATTTATCAGACAACAGTAATCTGATTTGCTTTCTCCGCCAGGACTGATACTGACTTCTAAACGCTTTCCATTCATGAAGTCTTTGCACGATTTGCGAATCAAAATAATACAAAAACAACAAAATCCACCACCATCCAATGTATCCGAGTGCATGCATAAGTGTTCCACTCACGTTTTTCCCTCAGTTGCCATTGCCAGACTCCAATGGCCCCCTTGATTCGTAATAAGACTGCGGAATAATCTAGACCCAGTATGTAACTTTTCTCTTTGCTTGTCTAAACCTATGTATGTACTCGTACATCGCACGTAGACGTACATATTAATAGACTTTTTTTTTTTTTTTTGTTGCACAGTCTGTTTTGGTTTTGGTTTCGTCTCTTATTTACATATCGGCTAGGAGTGTGACTCCCTTTTGCCATTCTTTACACAAATTGCAACAGCCATACCAGCCAGCTACCATGTGTGTGACGTGAGAGACAACAAACATTTGGTATAGGAGACTGCGAAACGAATAGTCTGAGCCAGCAACAAATTGTAAATGCCAGAACGATAACCACCAGTAGAAGAACAAAAATCTACAAATACAACAATAGAGGTTGCAAATCTCTATAATCTTTACACAATAAAAATGCCGATAGGCGCGAGGGGAATTACTCACAGGAGAGTCTTAAATGAACTTTTATTGTTGCAGTGTAGTTATGTATTATACAAAACAAGGCAAGTGGGAACCCTCTAAAGGTTGACACAGAAAATGGCAATTGGCGTTTCGTTAAGCAATAGAGTGCGGTGCGGGGGGGTTACAAAGCTCACACAGATTGACCCGGTAAGTTCGTGAACTCGTTTTATTAAATGTTCTTGTGTATGCTCAGCCCACTGTAGATGCTCAACTCGTTCGAGCATCTTTTGTGGAAAAGAGCAATTTTTTAACAGTGTTGCGAGTGCGGTGGGTTCTAGGGTTATTGTCCGAAGAACAAGTGTAAGCGTTCTAACTTTGACAACATAATTGAAAACACTTATGCATTCAGAGACATTTTGCAGAACTCGGGTGAAATTTGTTGGCAGTAAACTTTATACAGTCTGTGGTGAAAGAGGTTTTCATTTAAAAGAAAACAAATAAATAATAGTTCTCAATACAAAAAAAAGATAAAATTTAAGGGCATAATAAGCCAGTATTGAATATCGAATATTTAATGCAAGGAAGTCTTCGTCTGGTTTCCAGAATCTTTACCTGGTCTTATATCCAGGGATGGTTGTATTGAAAATAAAAAAAAAAAATATGTGGCGCAACAGGCGGGTAGACACCCAAGGCCTAGCTTCTCGCAACCATTCGTTTGTGTGAGTTTCTATTTTTGGGACGAATGGAAGGGACCTACAATTTTATGCCGATTCCGAAACAGCTGAATTGAGAAGCTTTTTCAGGACAGTCATACTCTCGGATGTTTGTCAGACGTTCGCGAGAGGTGGCGCAGTAGAAAAAACCTTAGGATGTGTTTTTCCGGGGATCGAACCTGGGATCCCTCGCACAGTAGTCCAGCACATACTAACCACTGAGCAACTGCGCCCATTGAAAATGCTTATGAGAAGATTTTTTAATTAACATTTACGTGTCTGAGCAACTACATCCCTTAGCTCCAATTCGCTCGATTTTGGCCTTCTAAGGCTAAAAGCGTTTGTTGGTTTATCCGTATGGACTAAAGACTTTAGCTGCCGTCACGAAAAAAAATTAGTTTAGTTTCGCGAAGTCATACGGTCTTGGGCCACATTACACAGGTCCCTTTTTGAAGATAATATTTCCTTCGCAGACTTTCTTCAATAATTCTATTGTTTTTCTGAGTCCTGGAAAACGTGTTCACTCACAATGAAGATGACATAATACCTTTTTTATACCCTCCCCAGGAAGGTATACAGTGGAACTTCCATAAGTTGAACTCTCAAAATGAAATACAATAAATTCGAGTTATAGAAACTTCGGGTTATGGAGGCCAAAAGTTGGAAAGTTGAAAACGCAGAGTTCTCAATAAAGCTTCGAGTAATAGAGAAATTCGACTTAAAGAAGTTCGAGTTAAGGAAGTTTGACTGTATTCACTTTGTCATTACATTTGTAACGCCAAGGAGTCTCCGAAAACCCCATAAAGTATGTACAGTACATTTATATTCCGAGTCGGGATCAAGTTCTGAATCGATTTATCCATGTCCGTCTGTTTAAAACACTATATACAGCTAGGTTCCAGAAATCGAGTGAAATCGAAATTGCAAATCGAGTGAATTCGTTTTCAATGTTCTGCATTTCGGGCGATTCGGAAACTCCGAAATTTTTTCGAAATCACAATTTCACTACGTCTCAGTTCCGAAAATTTTGAAATCGAGATCGAATACAGTGAAACGTAGAACCCAAAAATTCAATTTCGATTTCATTTCGAGTGAAAGTGAAATGTGGAACCTAGCAGTTTGTCTCAATTCCGAAAATTTTGAAATCGAAATCGAATACAGTGAAATTTAGAGCACACAAATTCATTGCCGATTTCATTTCGAGTGAAAGTGAAATGTGGAACCTAGCAGATAGTCGAAACGAATCGACATAGGCGGATCGAATTTTGTGAGGGTACTTGTTTTTACGAAACCAATATTAGATACATGTGCTCTGTACGTACTAACCCACATGCCTAACATTTTGTATGGCTTGTATCCAGTGGAGGGTATCAAAGCATCGGCCAGACCGATGATAACACATTTACTTATTTTCCTTTTTCAATTTGCAAGAAATAATGCCCTAAGGTGCAGGACTGAAATGGTGTAATGATAAAGGTTTACAACATCTACTTAGCTGCTCGTGCGAAGGCTCAATTAAATTCTAAGCCCGTAAAAATAGTGATTGACAAGAAGAATTCTTTGCTTTGTTCCAGCGGTCTTACTGATGGAGTAAACAGAGTCTTGCGTTACCTTACAATTGCATCCGGCTCTTGACATTTTGTCCATGGCGCTGATGTTGATTGTCCTTTATTGGGAAAAGAAAGGCTCTCGCCAAGTTTTTCCAATTATGTCTATGTCAATGTCAATGTCAATGTCATCGGAGTTGGATTGTGAGTTGCGTACAATTCCTTCAAGTAGGATGTTAAAGAAATCTCATGATACAGGACTATCCACACAGAAGTAAAAGTTGAATCTCCTATATTTCTATTTGTGTTCTATAATGCAACTAAATCAGTAAAAGAAATCGCATCTTTACCACTGTTTGGCTGTTTTCTTATAATCCTATCCTATCAGTAACATACTCGTACATTATTAGGCGCTTCTGCAAATGTTTTAGTGTAAACAAAATGTTGACGCTTGGTGACAGATTAATTTCCATGTAGCATTTAGCAATAGTGATCTTACTTAATAACTTTAAACAGAAATTTTTGCCCAACTAATCTACAGGGTCCGCAATCTAACGTTTTTTTTTTAACTAGTGCTTATTTCGCGAATGGTAACACTTAGCTCATGTCTGATTTGACAGATAATTAGTTTTATCCTTCCGCACCGTCAGCTCCGTATGTTCGTTATCTTGCGAAAAAAGTGAAAGAAATTGGCATCCTCATCGATAAACCAAACCGTGAAAAGCCAAAAACAGCCGATATACCCAAAACGAGTCACTGTTTGGTGCGAATTTTGGTCCAGAAGCATAATTGGGCAATTTTTCTTCGAAAATGAGCAAGGAGTGGCCGTTACACTCAATGGCGATCGTTATCGGGCCATGTTGAACGAATTTTTGTTCACAAAAATTGAAGAGGAGGATATTGGCAACATTTGGTTTCAACAGGACGGCGCTACGTGCCACACAGCCGAAGCTACACTCGATGTTTTGCGCCCTGTTTTTGAAGATCGCATTATCAGCCGCAGAGCTGATGTCGTTTGGCCACCACGGAGCTGCGATTTGACACCGTTGGACTATTATTTGTGGGGTGCCGTAAAAGATAAGTGTTACGCCGACATGCCAGAGACAATTCACGCTTTAAAGGACAATATTCGTGAAATACAGCTGCACACAATCGATAACGTGCTTAAAAATTGGACCGATCGTGTAGGCTACTGCATGGCCAGCCGAGGCAGCCATTTGAATGAAATTATTTTCCATTATTAACCGGAAGGATTGTACTTTAAAAAAAAAAAAAGAAATTTGAGAAAATATTCAGTAGTTTTTTTTTATAGCATTTTCAAAAAAAAAAGTTATTTGGCGGACCCTTTATCATTCTCTACAATTCCCTCGCACGCTAAGTAGTATACCTGCAAAACATGAAATGAGTTTATTAGAATATTTTTATTAATTTTGACAACCTCTCATCATCCACCATTAGAATTGGGGCGAATTCCTCGTCTCCCTTCGAGGTGTTCTTCTCTTCAAAACTTTTTACTTTTACATACCACGTAATATCAAATATTATTAATTCTAAACCAATCTTACACAAACATTTCTAACTTGTAATTTTCCCTCTTTTTCAGGTTAATTTTGATTCCAACGCGTTGGCACTGCCCTCCGGCTAACACTACATCATCATCATGTGGACTTTCATTAAAAACTCCAGTTAGTTTCCATTCCAAAAACAACCGGAAGGGGAAACACAATTAACTCAAAAGCAGAAGACAAATCTCCGAAGCTCTCCTTGGGAAAATGTAATTTTCCAACAAAATCCATTTGAAGATGTGAGGTGGTTATTCTCAAAATTAGCCAATTACCTACAAAAATAGAAAAGAAAAACGAAATAACTTTACAAAATCTAAACAATAAACAAAAACAAGACAAAAACTAATAAATCGAATACAACTCTTTGGAAGAACCAGTGAAAGTGCTTTAACATTCTTCAAAATGGCTTATCGCAAGCCATCCGATTTGGATGGTTTCATAAACCTAATGCCAAAGGCTGATATGCGTGTAAAAGCTATACTTGCTGAAGATCTTGTTACATTCTTAAGCGATGAGAACAATTCCATTGTGTGCATGGATTTGGGCCTGCTCGTTGATGGATTGATGCCATGGCTGACTGGAAGTCATTTTAAGGTATGTACCTACGTCATCTATACATAAAATAAACAAACTTATATATTAACTAGCTGGACCCGTGCTCGCCTTGCCCGCTCGCACAAAATTATATTTGGTTATGTGTATGTATGTATATATTTTCACTTCAAAAAATACATTTTGGCTAAAAATTGTTCCTTAGGACGTGGCTATAAACGACATAGCCTATAGCACGGTGTTAAGGAACATTTAAAAAAAAAATTCATTGGAATCTGTCCAGTAGTTTTTGAGTTTTTAGCTGACAACGAAAATTGCTACAGTTTTATTATATGTATAGAATAGATTTCACAAACTGGCTGGACAGAAGTAAGTCACTCATACACAGTACCTATCTGTTCAAGAAAAATTGCTTTCGATGTGCGACAACAACCTCAAAGTAGAACTATGGAATCCAAACAACTACCCCAACCCTACCCTGTTACGTCATATCTCTCATTGATCTTGCTACTTGTTTAATATACTGCATTTCCTTTCCTTTCCTTTGCTTCCCTCTTCCTATAGAATCCAAACAACTACCTACCCCAACCCAACACAATTTCCATACCACATATCGAATGAAATTCTGAAATGAAACCTGTTTTGTATTATACGTCTCTTCTCTTATGAAGATTATTAATATACCCCATGCCATTCTGCAGCACGCACGACTCACCCCATCCTCATCCTTCATCGAACATACAATCATAATATACATACCTACATAATATACAACTGACCATAGCATTCACTGCGAAAACAAATCAACCCTTATCGAATGTGTAGTATACGTATGCTAGTCTTGTTTTGTTTTTGTTTGACGATCGTAAAAGTACAAACATCCATTCGTAGCAAGGTATATGTGTATTTATATATTTTCACTTCAAAAAATGCATACGTCATATCAGAATGAAATTCCTACTGCGTTGTGTGGCGATATCGATAATGGATGTAATGTATTGGATATATTCACCCTCTGCATCGCCCTCCCTCGCCGTACTCTTGCTACTTGTTTGTAATACTGCATTTTCTTTCCTATGGAATTCAAACAACTACCCTAACCCTACCCTGTTACGGCAAAACAACCAAAATAAATTCAGTCACCTAAACTAATAACAATATACATATTTGAATAGTACATTTATGTGTCTCACTTGTTTTGTTTTGTTCACACATAAACAATATAATCAAAATCAGTCCAAACGTTTAGATGAAAAAAAATAGTAAACTTCCTGGAACCCAATTGCAGCGCCACCTATCGGGTCCAATTGTGAATCTAAACCATCCAGGGACCCACTCGAACACAACACAATTTCAGCAAAATCGGTTTTTTATCTCGCGAAGGAATAGTCTGAACTAATTTTTTTTTTTTTAAATCAGAGCTTAATTTTTTCGAACTTACCTTGCTGATGAAGTTTAAATTCAGAAATCAATAGGTATCTATGTATTCAATTTCACTTCTAAAATCAATAACAATTCAAGTATGTACCTATCTAACAATCGGCTTTCGTCTTTACTATGCTAATATATGTACCTATATTTCACAAACTGGCTGGACAGAAGTAAGTCACTCATACACAGTACCTATCTGTTCAAGAAAAATTGCTTTCGATGTGCGACAACAACCCTAAAGTAGATCTATGGAATCCAAACAACTACCCCAACCCTACCCTGTTACGTCATATCAGAATAAAATTCCTACTGCGTTGCGTGGCGATATGCGATAATGGGTGTAATGCATTGGATATATAATGTGCACCCTCTGCATCGCCCTCCCTCTCATTGATCTTGCTACTTGTTTAATATACTGCATTTCCTTTCCTTTCCTTTGCTTCCCTCTTCCTATAGAATCCAAACAACTAACTACCCCAACCCAACACAATTACCATACCACATATCGAATGAAATTCTGAAATGAAACCTGTTTTGTATTATACGTCTCTTCTCTTATGAAGATTATTAATATACCCCATGCCATTCTGCACCACGCACGACTCACCCCATCCCCATCCTTAATCGGACATACAATCATAATGTACATACCTACATAATATACAACTGACCATAGCACTCACTGCGAAAACAAATCAACCCTTATCGAATGTGTTTGTTTGACGATCGCAAAAGTATAAACATCCATTCGTAGCAAGGTATATGTGTATGTATATATTTTCACTTCAAAAAATACATTTTGGCTAAAAACTGTTCCTAAGGACGTGGCTATAAACGACATAGCCTATAGCAGTCTCACAGTCTTAAGGAACATTTAAAAAAAGTTTCATCGAAATCTGTCCAGTAGTTTTCGAGTTTTTAGCTGACAAAAAAAATGCCTACAGTTTTATTATATGTAAGGATGAGTATAGTCGGCAAGAACTCGACATTAATTTTCATTTAGTTAAAATAAATTGTGTAGACCTGAAAACATTTTACCACGAAGGGGAAAGAGAGTTGACTTTTCCAATTTGCGCAAAGGCTTTTCACTTAAGGTCAAGTGTATGAATTTGAGAATAGTACGAAATGACTAATCGCAATAATTTTTTATTTCTTTTTGTTGCTATTAAACCTCGGGTGCGAATGAGTTTTGCTATTTTTGTTTGCTATTCATAATGAAATGACATAATAGCTTATGAATGGCGTTATCTTTTGTTGATAGTTGGGGGGGTAGGGCAATCAAATATGACAAGCTTACATAAAAGTTATTTTAATTCATATCGAATTTGATTTCTATTCAAATGGTTGTTTAGTCGATCTCAATAATGGAGCTCATGTGGTCGTAAGCAATTGTGTTATGTATATAAGAACAGAATTGGGCGCAGTAGCGCAGTGGTTAGTGTGTTGGACTACTGTGCGAGGGATCCCAGGTTCGATCCCCGGAAAAACCCAAATTACATCTTAAAAGTTTTTTCTATTGCGCCACCTCTCGCGAACGTCTGACAAACATCCGAGAGTATGACTGTCATGAAAAAGCTTCTCAATTCAGCCGTTCGGACTCGGCATAAAATTGTAGGTCCCTTCCATTTGTCCCAAAAATAGAAACTCACACAAAACGAATGGTTGCGAGAAGCTAGGCCTTGGGTGTCACCCGCCTGTTGCGCCACCTATTTATTTATTTTTTTTATAAGAACACAATTAAATAAATGCGATATATGATTCATTACCCGCAAACAGTTCTCAACTCATGTTTTCTTTAACATAGGCAACTGTTACAGCTCACGGTGACCAAATCGGCAGTGTCAAACGCGAGAACAAGACCGAAATGCTGCAACAACTCGGTCTTATTGGTTTGTACAGTACAGGGACAAGCATAACGTTATGCAAATGAAGAAATTAGGAAATGGGTTTCATTCTGAAATTTGACCGGAAGTCGAAATGCGAAGTAGACATCTGATTATAGGATTCTAGGACTAGATACTCATAACCATTCGTTTGTATGAGTTTTTATTTCGAAGCTCGAAAACTGTTATCCAACTCACTGTGCATTCGTCATTTCTTCAATTGTATCCAGCTCTAAGTCACCTGCATTGGATCCGAGCGCAGAAAATATTTAAATGTGAAATAGCATTTGATTGCGGGGGTTATTATACCTTGCCAATTACATCCATATTTAAATGTTTCCAACTCGTTGCCCGAAATTGTTGTTCCTCATGGATCGCTCTCAAATGCAAAAATAAAGCAGATTTATTCCTCTATATAGTAACGCCATTGTGCTGTTAATAGAAATAAGGCAAGACATGTTACTAATTTACGGAACACTATACCAAGCGAAATGGCGCTGTAAAGTTGTATTATAATTTGTATTTTATTTTTTAACATTCCAGTCTCCGCTTCCATATTAGGATACTTGCCCCGTATTCATACGAGTATACACATGCAAGACATTTAATTTTGCATACTAAGTGTGATTGTTTTTATGGTTTTTTCCCTCACTTTTGATGAAAAGCGGAAACTCCAAATTCGAATACAAATCGTTGGTAGTTCGAATTTTAATTTCAATCTCAGTTTTCGATCAGCTTTCTACGAGATCAGAGATTCGGGGTTGAATAATTTTGCTCATTGTTTGGTTTTCACGGTTCAGTGCGGGTGGTGCTTAGCATATTTTTTGCTTGGTTAACTGTGCCTCCTCTGGTGCATATTTGAATGTGGGCCGCACAATTAAAAAAAATAAATACAATTTCCAGTGACTATTCAAACAGAGGACAAGTTTTTTTTTTTAAAGTTCAATCGCCCGAACACAATTCAAGTGAAAAATACTGAACACAGAATTTAATATTCAAAAAATATTCACGTAAGTAAAAAATACACTTACATATTGCAAAAACCTTGGCGTTGTCGACTCCCAGCCGACCGACCGACGATGATGATGTCGGTGATGTCATTGATTCCTATTACGCCTCACAATGTTTTTTATTCATATTTATATGTGTGCACAGTAATTTTCTTATAATTTTTTTTTTTTTGCAATTTGTTTTCTTAATTCTTTCTATGTCATTTGTAAACGTAAGTCAGCGACGAACAACAGCCGCAAATATAAATGAGATGTGCGTGTCGCATTATTACCTACCCCTGCTGCCGGTTTAAGTTTGATGCAACCGAAATAGAATGACTTGGTCTTTATTTTTAACTCATAATATTCAAGTGTAAGGCAAAGACAAGGATAAAGCAAAATATTTTGTATGTAAAGTCTTGTTTGTCTAATAAGTTCGATGCACTTACAAATTCTGAGGACTTACATCCACGGCAAATTATGAGGATATTTTATTAGCGGCAATTGTAACTAGCATAGTCGAGGCTCATCTCATCACGGGTCACACGCTTGAAATCAGTTGGCGAATAATCACCCCTATTCCCGTTGGCGTTTGTCGTTTACGACTCATGTTTCGTGTCGTTGTAAAACGATGTTCAGATTTTTTTCGAACTTTTGTTAACGATTTTGCTTCATTTTCCATGCATTCACTGTAATTTCAAAAAGTTTTTCTTTAAAAAGTTACAAACACTGACTTAAAACCGAAATGAAATATTAGGCGTTTATTTGACATTTCCAGATATGAGATTTTAGTACATAAATTATGTGGGTCAGAAAACGTCATGTTGGCAACAACAATAAATAAAAATTAATAGGTGGCGCAACAGGCGTGTACTCTAGGCCTAGCTTTTCGCAACCATGTGAGTTTCTATTTTTTGGACGAATGGAAGGGACCTACAATTTTATGCCGACTCCGAACGGCTGAATTGAGAAGCTTTCTCAGGACAGTCATACTCTCTCGGATGTTTGTCAGACGTTCGCGATAGGTGGCGCAACCTGGGACAGTAGTCCAGCACACTAACCACTGCGCTACTGCGCCCACTGGCAACACCAACAACAATAGTAGGTCAAAAATGTGCTATTATAGATGGCTGATTGTTAAAAAAAAAACGAACAACAAAGTCTGGCATAGATGGTGCCACTGACACGCTTGGAAAGTCTTGAACCTAAATTTATGAGATCAACAAAACATCCCTTTTATTAAAGGCTTTTACTTAACTTCGTGAAAAATTTGTTGTGTCAAAATCTTGCAAGTCAAATTTGAACCACTTTCTCTAAACTTAGAACTATGAAATTTTCCATGCTGGTTGGGTTGTGAAGACAATGCAATATTTAGAAAGAATTTTTGGATTTTGACTTCCCCTGTCCCTTTGAGGGAGGCTTTTTCATGACGCATGATCCATTAGCCGTATTAACTTGAAACTTTATATTTCAATAGATAAGTCAAAACTATTAAATACCTAATTGATACTTTGTACCGATTCGTCCTATAAGGGTTGAAAAAAGGGGGTGCAAACTTTTCTATTTCGACCTTACAACGCTCAACTTGCCATTATACTCATAATTATATGTAGGTCAACTCAAAAAATCCTTTTAATTGTTAGGCAATACTTTACCGAGTATTTTGAGCTAACATTCATTTTTCTAATCCATCCAGAGGGCAAGATATAATAAATTGAAAATAGATCTTATTCGGCCAAATGCGAAAAACATTGCTTTCTTGATTGCAGTTGTGCTTAGGAAGGGTAGTTTTATTTGCGTTCTAAAAATAGAATTGTCACTGCGGCGGGTATTCAGAATGTATGCTCATACATATGTATGGCGCAGTTGAATTTGATGTAGGGAATGGATTTGGATAAAACAAACTATGTACATATGTACGTATATAGGAGTTTGTGATGCGTAAATATGTAGGCATGCTCATTGCACATGCACAATCGTACATACTTATATTTGAGATCTGCAGCTATGGACAGTGTATAGGTAGGTACGCGTAGTAATATCAATCAAACCATACCTGCCGCGAATTTTCATTTATGTGAAATACATACATACCTATTATGTCCATTGACTTGGGACTTTGAAATTTTACATGCTGATGTTTCAGTTTTGATGACAATACAATAAACTAATAGTAAAAAAAAACTTTTGTAAGCATGTAGGTAGATATTAAACTGCACTAAAAAGCAAAAAATAAAATAATAGTTTAAAAAACTAAAACAAGTAAGAGTGTTATCATCGGCCTGGCCGATGCTTTGATACCCTCCACTGCATAAAAGTCATGCAAAATGTTTGCCATGCGAGTTAGTATGTGTCTAATATTAGTTTTGTATGGTAGGTAGCAGAACTACTTTACCGACATAGACAATTTTCAATACCAACCTGACGACGGTTAAAAAAAGTCCTCTCACAAAATTTCATTCACCTAAGTCGATTCGTTTGGACGATATCGTGCTTTCAACAGACAGAGATATATGGGTCAAATATTGGCTTTGTATGGGAGGTAACAAAACTACTTGACCGACATGGATCATTTTTTATACAAACTTGAAGGCCATAAATATAATACCTCTCATAAAATTTCAGTTGCCTAAGTCAATTCGTTAGGGCGCTATCGTGATTTCAACAGACAGAGAGAGACGTGGGTCTAATAGTGGTTTTGTATGGGAGGTACCAGAACTACTTGACCGACATAGCCCATTTTCAATACCAACCTGGCGACGGTAAAAAGAAGTCGTCTCACAAAATTTCATTCGCCTAGGTCAATTCCTTTGGACGCTATCGTGCTTTCAACAGACAGACAGACAGACGGACAGACAGACAGACAGACAGACAGACAGACAGACAGACAGACAGACAGACAGACAGACAGACAGACAGACAGACAGACAGACAGACAGACGGACATGGCTAAATCGATTCAGAATGTGATCCTGATTCAGAATATATATACTTTATAGGGTCTCCGGTGAATCCTTCTTGGCGTTACAAACGTAATGGCAAAGTGAATATACCTTCCTGTGGAGGGTATAAAAAACGCTTTTATAAGTAGGTACTGCACTAAAAGCAAAAAAATAAAAATTAACCAATCTATTTTTAAGGTTTATCCTGGAAGGGGCTTAGTGTAAGCCATGTTTGTAGTTATGTTTTGTATTATTTGAGTGTAAACTACACAAACATGGCTTACACTAAGCCCCTTCCAGGATAAACCTTAAAAATATATTGGTTAATTTTTATTTTTTTGCTTTTAGTGCAGTACCTACTTATAAAAGCGTTTTTTTTAGTTTTTTAAACTATTATTTTATATTAAAACTAGAGTGAATTTGTTCGACCAGCTGGTCATTTAGCGACCATTAATTCGCTTAAAAACAGTTGCGAGTTTGACATTTCTTTTTGATCGATTAATATAAATATGTAGAATGTATATTGTATGCATATCGAAACATTCGTACAAGCCAGCCCACTGTTTATTTTTCGTTTCGATCGTGGTCTATTTACAGAAGTGATTAGTCGATAGCGTCATACTTACGCTGACCTTCCCTCGTAAGTTTGTGATTCGAAAAACATGCAAATTATTATACTGCCTACAAGTTCGTCCGTCAAAGCAATATTACAGAAGTAATCAACCACGAAATGTGCCAATCTATATGAGTTTCCTTTTTTGTTTGCTTTTTGTGCAAACTAAAATCGATGATTATCACAAGAAATCATGAGCAGGGGGGTAAAAAGCCTCCACTATGTCAGAGTATACTGTTTTCTACGTTAATAGATGCGTTCGTTGCAGCCTTGCGTCTTTACAGACAGACAGCGTCTGTCTCTGTTTTTGCGATCAATTTCTTGTGTCATTACCAGATGCCCAGAGTCAGAGCGCACAATTCAACTAAGTATTGATTGCTAAATTGATTCTTTACATACGTTGCTACAGCCGTAGCTCTGCCTGCCTTGCCAATGCCTACCCCTCACCCTCCAGCCGTCCGCCGTCAATACGGCTTCTTTGAGTTGGCTTATGATGCCATCGTGTCATTTTATGCCCACTGTTCTTTCGCTGTTGCTTTCGGCCTACTGTATTCCATTTTAGTAGTGCGATTCTTGTCCCAGACCCGCGAAAACTGTGTTCTAATGCCATAATAAGTATAGATTTGACTTTTCCACATCATTAAACATCGCTCGCTGGCCGTTCCGATGGAATTTTCTCTCGAAAGTGTGTAGGGATTGCTTGCGGTTGCAAACTATAATCGCGTCTCGCCACACCTAGAAAGTTAAATTGAGGAAGATTTAATAAAAATGCAAATTGAAAACAAAAACACAAACCATGTGTATGGGTTTAAGGGTGGGGGATAAAGAGAAAACACCAAATTGAGTTCATGTTGCTGCCTACTATTGAGCTGCTGCTGTTGATTCTCTGTCTCGTGTCAACTCTGAGATCATTCAATTTACTTGAAGTCAATAGCAGCAATCGAATCGGAATGGCGTATGTGCGTAGGTAATTTATCATGATGGTGTGATGGCCATTGGCCAATTGTTATTTTTGGCATTGTCTTAGTTGTCATAGTACCGCCCGTGCTAATTTACTTAGAGTACGATCATTCGAACGTGCCGCTTATGTTTTTTACAATTTTGTTCTAAATAAAGTAGAAGAACAATAAACGTCGACAATGGGCATCCTTGACCTGAAAAAAAAAACCTTACGAGTGGTCGTGTTTATTGCAAAATAATAAGAAAACCGCAAAAAAGAGGAAGTAAATGTGTTGCTTGCAGCGTGAAATGTTTTTTTTTTTAACAAGTTTGCTAGAATATTATCACCATGACTGAACGTGTGGTTAAACTGGGGGATCTTTTCGCCATTAGCGATGTTGCAAACATAACATTCTGAAACCATGACGTAACCAATTATAACAATAAAGTACATATACGAGTTGGTGTGTAAAATGATATGGTTCAAAGTCTAACTAACTGATACTCGGTTTCACTAAAAGGTAGCTCAGCTAACAGGCTTTCAAAGTTATATAGGGCCAAGTCAAAGAAATTGTCAGGCGATTATCATCGAAAGACTAGACTTGAGATAGACTTTCAGCAACTTAGCGTCCCAAGGCCTGTTTCCAAATGCTTGTATCGAAAAGTCCGGAAATGGAATGGGTTCCTCGGGAACAAAATATTCGTCGGAGAATATATATTATATTATATATATTTTTATAAGAATATTGATGGTCTAATTAGTGTGGAAAAGTGGAATAACGCAGTTGAACAAGCAACGATAAATACTTGGGAACCACATTACACAGTTGGCAGAGCAACATAAACATGCGACAGAAAAGGAGTTATTTTGTCCAAGCTGAAAAATTTCGCACACAAATGGCAGAGTTATATTGCGATCGCAAAACCCTGGCAGATTTTTCAATTTTCACGGCATATGTACCTAATGCAATAATTTAATCATAAAAAATTACCGGAGAAAATGGTTCTCCAAATTTTACACTAATTAGCGCTACTGTTACGCTACTGTTACTATTTCGCCAGGAAACGACTTCCATTGATTGTTTGTCTTTTATCTAAAGTAGATTTTTAAAAGAGATGTCCTCGCGATTGGCAAGTCGCATTCGCGGTACTAATAATCAGTTTTAAGCACCATTCACATGGGAGCGAACGAACGAATTGATGAAATGCGAACAAACCACTTTTTATGCATTTATAAACAGAAAATTGCACATTTTACTACTCCAAGATGAGGATAATTAATTATTCCATCAAAATTTATTAAGAAAACAAGTTTATTAACAGTTTAAATAACGAAATTTCGAAATCCAAATTTTTTGCCGCGAACGAAAATACCCTGGCGCGAATTTTCAGTCTATTCACAATCCACATCATTTAAATCGCGTTCCACAAAGTAGCGAATAAAAAATTCGTTCGAACTTAATCTTATTCCAAGAGGAGGTTATCTTGGAATAATAAAATGTGGAATTTTCTGTTTATAAATGCATAAAAAGTGGTTTATTCGCATTTCATCAATTCGTTCATTCGCTTAGTGTCCAGGCTAACTTTTACGAAGTCACAATGGGCAAAAGTTCCATATAAAATTAGTATCTATTGTGACGATCAAAATATTTAAGTTGAAGGTTAAAAATGAGTTTTGGTAAGGCCCAATGTCTTAAAGTTCGTCAGTATATCTCCTATATTTTAGTACCCTTAGAATAGTCATATGTGAGCGACCAATCTTCAGTGCGGCAGGGGTTGTGCAAAGATTAAACTATGCCACTTTTGTACATACATATGTTTTGTTTCGTGTTATATGGTGGGGAATACCACTTTTCACCGACACTCGAATCGACAAAATGTCGAAAAAAAAATATCGAGAATTTTGGAAATCACCGAAAAAAATCTCGAAAGCACAAAATGTCAAAAACCTAAATCTCCAAAAAAATGTATTCTGAAAAATGTCGAAAATTTTCGAGATTTTGCAAAAAGAATTTATTCACTTTCAAACCCTTTAAAATATTATTTAATCGCCTTAAAAGGACGGCAATTCACTAAGTTTCCAGTAACGTAGAAATTAAGCACTGTTTGTGATAGGCTCAATGGAACCTACGGACGCTTAAGTGTAACTCAGGAAAATCGATGAGATTTTATAAAGTCCATTTCCCTATTACAATCTCTTCTATGTTCACTCCTTTCTTAGGGAATCGTCTTAAGACCGAACACTTCTAACGCTGAGTTCTGTGTCGCTATCACTGCTAGTTTTTCATATTGTGTAGAAACATTTTTGTCTCGTGTATTGTGTGGCAGTGTAGTGTGTTGTGCCCAAAGCCCTTATGGTCCGATTGCGCCATATTAATGTATGGCAACACACCACACGCTACAAGTCTGGGCCTGACTTTAGGTACTTAAATCTGTGAGAATCAAGAAAATGTTCCTTCTCCGTGATTCTCATGGGGGAGAGTACGATAACTTAGGCGCCAAAAATTGATAACGGTATTTTGTAGAGGGGTTAAATACAATCATTTTTTACTATGGGAAGGGGGGTCTATCTCGCTCCGTTTAAGCGGGAGGCGTAATTAAAAAAAAAATTATACTTAAAATGAAAATAAAACGATAAAAAACAATGGCAACACTTACAAAAAGTACTATAGCATTTGTTAAAGCCAGGAATCTGTTCTGATTTGTTTATAATCCAAATCAGCAAAATTTTGCCTATAATGTGAAATTTTAGGCCATAGACTATTGCTAAAGAATGTTGTTGAAAATCGGGTAAACTAATTTAATTTAAATAAAGATTGCATATATTCAAACTCGCACCCACCCCAAAATCTAACAGTGACCCCAAGCAGGGGGGTTGCAGGGGGGCAGCATGCCCCCATATAAATTTCAAAGTACAAGGGTATCAATTCGCGCGCAGTAGGTGCCGTTGTCCAAGAAAATTTCCATTTTCTTAAAAACTAGAATAAGACATTAATCAATCTGGTTTTCAGTGTTCGATTAAGAATTGATTTGGACTAAGTAAGAATTAAGAATTAAGTATCTTATTTCACAATATTGAAAAAATCGCTTCGATTTTATACACCAATCATTTTCAGGTACCTATTTTCGAGATTTTTTTTCGACATTTTGTGTTCCGAGATTTTGAATTCGATATTTTGAGATTCGGTTAAAACTGGCCAGCCGTATATGGTGTTATAGATAGGTTATTGTCTACTGCGTTGTCCCTCCGTGTAAAATTCGAAGACTAGGTCGATATCGCTGTATTGTTCGTCGCTTGTGATAAATGTACGAGCTTTGGTAGCTCGTGTGTCATTTGCCTAAAACTAGCGCGAATATCTTAAATAGATCACATCTTCAGCGCCATATAACTACGTCTCACTGCGCAAACTAAATATGTTACCTACTTTTTTCTGCTTCTGTCATTATACGTCATTAATGCAGTATACTGCTCTCCGATCAATAAAGAATGATTCCATCAATTAAAATCTATTTAAGAGTATACATAATTTGTAGCAGGAAATTTGAATATCCCGTTCAAGGTTTCCACTACGTCGTTATCGTCTTCATTCACTTTCACTTAAAATAACGTATAAAAACATTTCAAAAAAGCATCTTGAGTAATTCAATAAGTCAAGAGGATGGAAAAATTAGATTTTCATTTTGAATTATACTCTACTCCACCCTCCATCTCGAAGAGGATGATACAAATATGCGTTCACATGCAGTCAACGTCCACATAAAGCACTGCAAACTCTGATTGCCGCAATATGATATGTAACCAGCGAGTAACGAGTAGATAAAATGTTTTTACTTGACTATCGGACGATGACATCATTCCCCTTGAACTTTTTGTATTTTTTGTATTTTTTGTATTTTTTTTTTCTTGCATTTCTACTTGGCGTTGCCTATTGCCGGTGTTTTTCTTTCTCTTTTTCTCCATGTACAGAAAGTTTTAAAATTCCACACATGCATGGATAGTATTATGTAGAACAGTGTGGTTTTAACTCGGTACTATCGATGGAAATTGTGGTTTCTTGCTGCCGTTTAGCTAATACATATAAAGATAACAACCTGAAATGTGATCAAGAACTGTGGTATGGTAGTCATCAATTAGAAAATTATTTCCATTGATAAAAAATCCGAAACAGGTTGATATAAAAATACATTTCTCGTTTGTTTAGTACTACAGTTGCTTAGTGCTAATGAAAATAAACCAAATAATCTCCGCTGCATTCCACTGAGAATCTCAACAACAATGTAACAGCGTCCGTAACTAGGCCGACCCGATTGGGCTCATCCTATTTCTTTTCTATTTTATATCTGATGACGACTTGTCGCAGAGACTTCATTTTCTCTAATTAAAAGATACAGAAGTTGAAGTTCAACATTTTATGATGGGCCATGACGACGACAAAACGACGTGCACGATAGAGAAGCACGACAAAGATGACAAAAAAGGGACAAGAGATTAATTAATCAATCTATTGTTTAAATGGCATACTTGCCAGACGATATTATTTGTAAGAAATGAATGAATTGTCCTGGTTTTTACGTTTCATGGCTACTTACAGGGGAAGTACTGCCTGACATAGATACAACATACAAGTGGTGTTTGTGTGTGTACAAATGTGCACTGCAAAATGATCATTCATTCCTGCGACATACTCAAAGGAATTGGTTTTCTTTTTTGTACATTTTGCTTGTTGGTAACTAACTGGCTTCAAATTGAAATGGTTTTGCAGTATGTATTTTTTTTTCGAAATGCTTTGGAAATGTTTTAATATGCATGTGTCATTTTTCGTTTTTCATCTCTTCATTCAAAGCGGTAGGTAATCTGTGCAAATGAAATTGAATCGATTTTGCAGTCCTTTCGTGACAGAAAGGATGGCACATTCAGCATCCGCTAATGGCCAAGTCATTTTGAATTTGAAACAAACCTTTAGGTTGTTAAAGTGAGGCGAACGATGAGCTATAAATACATACGTCATGCTCATGCATATATTCAAATAAACGATGCTAAAATATACATATATGTATTCTATACGAATAGTTTATTTTTTAGCTTTCTTTGACCCCAACCCCAACCCAACGAAACAAATTAGAAGGAATCTATTAAATAAGAAAAATACAAATCCCGTTTACGTGTTATGTATTTCTGACATTTTTTGCTAATAGATGGAGCTATGAATAATTTTCATTAGGATACTAGCTGACCCGGTAAACGTTTGTCTGCCTAAAAAATTATTCTAAATATTTAAAGATTTATTTTGATATTTTTGTTAATAGGAATGAAGGGGGATAGCTTCAGTGGTTCAGCGGCCATTATCGGACTTACGTACGCACCAACGTTTTTATATAATACTAGCTGGACCCGTGCTCGCCTTGCCCGCTCGCACAAAATTATATTTGGTTATGTCTATGTATATATTTTCACTTCAAAAAATACATTTTGCCTAAAAATTGTTCCTTAGGACGTGGCTATAAATAAGCCTATAGCAGTCTCACGGTGTTAAGGAACATTTTAAAAAAAGTTTCATTGAAATCTGTCCAGTAGTTTTCGAGTTTTTAGCTGATAACGAAAATTGCTACAGTTTTATTATATGTATAGATAGTTGTACCCGCCCGGCTTTGCCCGTGCACAGGAATTATATAGCTTAGTTCTTAGTTAAGAATGTTCTTTCGTAAAATACGAAAAATGAGAATAAATCGATTTTCTGAAATACAGCAATACAAACAAAACAAAAAAGACGAGTTAACGTCATCAAGTTTCACCCCATAGAAGATGTTTTTCGTATGGGAGGTGCAACGTCCCTTTGTCCAATTTTGACCAATCTTCACAGCAACACTCCTGGGCTAATACCTAAGATTATCTGTAAATTTGAGCTCAATCGAGTGGGTGGTTTTCAAGTTATACGTATCCGAACACAATTGAGGATCCATTTTTATATAATAAGGTGTTAGTACACGATATGTAGCACGCCACATATATATGTGGCTCTGACGTCAACAGAGAGTGCACAAAGAGAGCTTGTACATGGCATATACCTATTGGGACCATTCGCTGACGTCAAAATGACGTCAGTGCTACATATATATAATATATATGAGGCGTGCTACATATCGTGTACTTAGCACCTATAGACTAGCTTTTGCCCAGGAAAAATTTTGTTCAAAATTTTTGTTTTTGCTTTTGAAATTTTTTTTCCGGTGAACTTCCAAAAAGTTAAATATTTTTTTTTTTCGACATTTTATCGATTCGAGATTTTTTTTTGTCGGTGAAAAGTTGCATTCCCATTGTTGTCAAAGTTTGTGCTGAGATATGCGACTATGATCTATCAATGGCCACGTTTTATAGATCAATGTAGAAAGCTTAACCACAATTCAGACTCTGCATCAATAAATTTACATCTAACAATTTGTATTGGAGTTCCAGCGCATATTTTAATAAACATACATAGTTTGTAAAATTACTATTCAATTATGCATTTTCTTTTTTTTGTTGACGTTGAAGCGTATTAAATATCAATAAATTTTTTTTTCATAGTGTTTAACATTGATTTTATATTCATGGAAAGTTTTCGAACTTCTTCTAGCCAGTTTGTCGGTTTTTTCGTTTTTCTTAACTTGGTTTTATTCCTGGATGAGCTAATACACAGCTGCTTTACTGTTCGTTGGAGTATACTCAATGACTGTATCGTTAAGTGAAATTTTACCAACGCCTTCATTAATCCTTTTTTCTTTGACGACCTATTAGAATTCCAGAATATTAAATTCTTCTACATAATTAAATTCCTAGTCCACAGTACTATCCTCTTGTCCATTGGCACTGTTTTTTTTTTTTAATTCTTGTATTGGCAGATATCCACTTAAAAATATTTGTTGAAACTACGATTTATTAAAAGTACTGATGCCGATTTCGTTTACGAACGTTGCATTCTTGTCTCACTTATTTATTATCTGTGGTTCAACCTGACTTATCCCTTTTGTTGTTGCTGTAAATTACCATCGTTTTCATTAACCTCGCTTCAATTATTGAAAAACAAAGAATTGCGATATTCATTCAGATTAACTCCTTGCTTTGGTACGTGCCAGTGGTTATGAATCACAAAATGTCCAGTCGACTGATTTCCAAAAGAGATTTGAAATTATTACTTACCTCCGCATTTGAATTTTACATCGATGTTTGTGTTCTGTTGTCGAAGACAGTGCAACTCACCTCGGAGCAAGTCAATTGCCTGAAGTTGAATTTCAGGCAATAGACTTGTCGGCGTATACATACATACTTTCTAATTTTTTCATTTTAAAAAACAACAACAATAATTTTTCCACTTGCAGATAGCACAAAAATCCCTGGAAGCTTTTACGGAATTAATCAAACGGTTGGGGCCAGACTTCAATGCGTATACCGCCACCGTCCTTCCACACGTTATAGATCGCTTGGGCGACAGCAAAGATACAGTCCGCGAGAAGGCACAACTGCTGTTGCACAATTTAATGGAATTCAAAGTTCTCAGCCCGCAACAGTTAATCGATAAGCTAACGCCGTGCTTCAAACACAAAAACTCAAAAGTTCGAGAAGAGTTTCTACAAACAATCGTAAACACATTAAATGAGTAAGTCAACATGATTTGTACACAAATGTTGGTCATAATTATCTGTAATTTTTTTTATTTAGATATGGAACATCACAATTATCATTAAAATCGTATATTCAGCCAATTGTGACTTTACTTGGGGATCCAACATCGACTGTGCGAGACGCAGCTAATCAAACTCTTGTTGAGATCTACAAGCATGTTGGTAAGTGAATGAAAACCTAACACATAACTGAGAAGAATGCAAACTAATAAATGTGTCTCCTTAGGTGATAGACTAAGAGCTGACTTGCGACGTAAAGAAGTTCCATCTACGAAAATGGCTATTTTAGAACAAAAATTTGACGAAGTAAAGGAAGAAGGTCTTTTACTGAAATCAGCTCTAAATCACAATGGACACGACGAGCTGGATAATGCGGCCCCAGTGCGACCGACGAAATTGGTCAAACGCACAGTGTCTGCAGCGGCGAAAAAGCCAACATGTCTTGATGTTGCATCGTCTAGTATGACAATTCTTGTAGAAAGTTCGACACAAAGTGGTAATAATATCTATTGCGTTTTTAGGTGATGCTGGCGCAGTGACATGGGAAATCTTTGAGGCCTCGTTTGAATTGGTGCCACAACTTACGATCTTCACGCAACGGGATATGGATGAACATTTTAAAACTATCAACGGGGTGATTGGTGATAAAAATATGGACTGGGAGAAACGAGTCGATGCAGTGAGTACATGGGAGGCATATTAAAACATTTCTGTTGTTTTGAGTTTCACTCCGTATGTGCCAGCTAGACACATATTGACTTACGAGTACCCAGAAGACACTACAGAGTCCAACGTCAATTTTAAAGCATTCTATTCGCAACGTGTTGGAATTAATCATTGCTTACCATTTTGTTTAACAAGTGCACACACATAAACAAGTGCTTTTTAAACTGCGGTAAGCAACTTACAGTACTACGAAATACGCGGTTGCTAGATTTGCCTTCAAGGCTCCTAACGAAACCATGTCAACTGTAACCTTTCAGATTTTTTTATGAGACTTCTTGCGTTTATATCGTATTGTTACCAGTTCATAGTAGCCCCATATTTGGTGAAAACTATTGGGAGCAATTTTACGATCGTTCTGTCTCTACTAGCCTTAGCTATATAATTTTTGTCAGACATCTGTTTTACACACTTGATGCAGCAATGTGTTGTTTTAAGAGACGCCAAAAATGTTATATGGTTACAACTGCCCAGACCACCTGAAAGAGTTCGATAACGTTGTTTTTAGCAGCTTGTTTCTAGTTGTTTTAGAAGCTAGGTTACGCTTTGTGCATTGTCTAGTTCGGTTTCGAAATTGGTACTGAACTGATAAACGTAAGTGGTTACATTGAAACTTGTCTCTCACATACAACTGTTACTGGCAAACCACGAGTCTATAGTAAAAGAAATATGTATTTATAAAAAAAATGGCGAAACAGTTCCGTACAGACACCCTAGGCCTACCTGCTCACAACCATTCGGTTATTCATATATGTTTTCCTTCCTTTATTTTCAGCTGAAAAAGATTCGGTCTCTTCTGATGTTAAACTTTCAAAGTCAACCTACATTTCCAGCCTACTTAAAAGATATGTCGATATCATTCCTAGACATTCTAAAAGAGCTCCGCTCTCAGGTAATGCATCAAAAACTCCACCCACAGCATGTAAAATTCAATGAAAATTTAAACGCCCTTTCCAGGTGATTCGTGAAGCATGTATAACCATTGCGTACATGAGTAAAACTCTTCGAAATAAATTGGATCAATTTTGCATTTACATTTTACAAGAGCTCATCAATCTGATCCAGAACTCGGCCAAAGTGATTGCATCCGCTGGCACAATCGCTCTCAAATATGTGATCAAATACACACATGCACCGAAACTCATCACGATCATTACCACAACACTGACGCAATCCAAGTCGAAGGACATTCGTTCGAATTTGTGCGAGATATTGGTGATGCTATTCGAAGAATGGCAAACTAAGTCGATGGAGAGACATGCCGCCACACTGAGGGACACACTGAAGAAATCTCTAGCCGATGCCGATAATGATGCACGAAAGCATAGTAGGAGGTACGTTTGATTCATTTCCAAAATTCAATTCTACATGTTGTGTAATTTTTGTTTTAGAGCTTTCTGGTTGTTCCGTCGACATTTTCCCGATTTGGCCGATCAAATATACGCCAATTTGGATAATGCCACTCAGAGGGCACTGGAAAGAGAACGTGATCTGTCGGCAGGTACAAACGGTACTGGTTCAATGAATACAAGTCTTCGTGGTAGTAATTCAAGTTTAAACTCCATGCCTGGAGTAGTTATAAGTATGTGTACTCTCTTGTCTTTGTTTATTCAATTTGTCTGCACGAAATATGTGTATCTTTTGTCTGTCTGCCGTCTTGTTGTCCTTTCTATCATGTCCTACACTTTCTGTTTTTTTTTTTCCTAATGTGCTCATCATTCATTTCAACGTAAAAATATTTCAGAGCGACGAACATCAACCGGACTTAGATCACCTGCTACCGCGCCTTCAGGTAATGTGTTTGTTATTTGCTGACTTATTTTCTTAAAACTAACCGCAATTTTGTACATTGCAATGCTTTTATTTTCTCCCACTTTTGTGCTTAAACAATGAACTCGTGGATATCGTGGTAATTTTTGTTTGCCCTATCAAATGTGTTTGATGCAATTTTATGGCTGCTATATCTGAACAAATTTTTTTCTATAATCATGTTGCCGGCAAAATTTATTTTGTTTTCTCATCATATAAATAATTTTTGTTTTCTTAAAGTTGATACAAGCATTAGCACGGAGAATCTCGCTCAGCCTCGATTGAATCGGGTGCCCTCGTTGCCCAGATCATATCGCAATCGTAGTGGGATTCCAATTGCTCAGACTTATATTCCTCCTAGAGGTGGTTTCTCAGTATATTTTTCGATTTTTCTTTTAATTTTTTTTTATATTTTTTGTTTTGGTTGAATAAACACAAAAGTAATTATTGTGCAGTCCTTATATGTACGATTTTGCGCGGTACAAAAGTAACTTGCAGTGATTTGTTCTTGTAAACATTTTTTACTTCTTTTCTTCCTCCGTGAATAGTCTCTTTGGAGCTTGCTGCAGCTCTAGATCATTGTCAGCAAGTCTCTCGTCATATTCCGTCTCATGGGTCTTAGACAATTACTCGATAAGTTGTGTCATCTTGTCGAAGTTCAAACATTTATTTTCGCGTTCAAAAGTAACGACGATGTTTAAATTTATTCGTTTGCATACAAATAAAAAAACAGGTATACTTTCTTTCACCCAATCTTAGTTTAAGATTTGGTGCTTGTGCGTGGGTTTTCTTTAAGTCCATTTAGTAGCTGCTGGAAAGTGTGCTACAACAAGTCCATTCTTCGCTGTGTAGAGCCTGCATTATAATTGGATTGACATTTTTATGAGAAAACGAGAAACCTCAATCTAATTGGGCTTGGGACTGTGCAGGTCCACTTCTTCTCTTCTCTTGCTGCCTGTGCATTTTTGCCGCCTTTTCCAGTATACTGTATACTGTATACACTAACCTACTGTTATTTCGTCAGCTTCTTAAACGTCTCCATACTCGAATCGCTGGTAGTTGGCACCTGTTTTAGGTAAATGCACTACGCAGATATGTAGTTTATTATTCAGTCGCCCTCTATAGACTCTAGTTACTCTAAAAGTGTTAAGTCATCCAACGTCGGACTGCATCTTGTGGAGGTTTACGGATTCTTCTCGTTGGACTGTAAGTCCATAGCAGGAAAAATCAGAATCAGTTTGCCCTTCGAATGGGTGCACGCTGAAGATGTTTCATGTGTGCTTCAATGAGAACATGGCCAATCTGTTTGCTCTTGCGACATTTTTCTATTAAAGCAGCTTAGCATACCAAAATTATGATGTTGAGGATTCGATAACTAAACCTCATCGCCCTCAACGTTGATGCAAAAAAAACTGCCGAACATTTATCGGACCTCCTTACTCAGAATTGTACTAAAAAGATAAACCATTGCAATGATCGTCTATCTGCATGTTCTACTTGAATGCATCCTTTCTATATACATAAACAGATAAAGCTTTTTTGAAAAACTGTCTACTGCACATTATAATCAATCATCATCATAAATACAGCCGATATAAATGTGTAGAGCCCTTAATAGAGGCATCAGTCAATAAAAAATTAGTCAGCCCATATATTCTGTAGAAAATCTTCGACTGTTTCCTCAGCAATCGTCTTTTTAATTCGGGTAGCCGGACATTATTTAAAAACATACAAACTCTTGCGTTTATTCTTTTTTGACTTCAAACTGCCAGTGTAGAAGACGATTTATGAAATTTCGTTGTTCAATCATTTTATTTGTCATTAATTATACATTTTAGTTTTTGTATTTCTTTTTCGTTTGTGTTTTATTTTGTTCATTAATTTTTCAATCATTCGACATTCGAAAATATTCTTGCAGCTGGTTTTAGAAGCGTGTCGGCCGTTGATACTGCTGCTGCGCAAAGAGCTAGAGCACGTGCGCAATACTCAAATTTAGCTAGATTAAAAGTAACATCTGGAACAGCCTCGCTGCGTAAGTTTGTCCTTTTCATCAATTTGTTGTGACCATTTAACTAGGTTTAGAATTTTTAAACATTTTACCCATTGAAACATCACTAACACAATATTTTATACTCACACTTGAAGTAAAAGCAAACTAGAATTAATTATAAAAGGCATGCATGCGCTTGTTAAAGGGATTTATGCTAATGAATGGCTTATTTTTAACATTTAAACAGATTTAAAGAAACAACAATACATACAACAATTAACAATAATTTTAAAAACTAATTGCCTTGAAATGTTTGATGCAAGAAAATAATATAATCTAAACACATGTTTGCATTTTCTCTCTTTTTTTCTGATTTTGTTTGTTGTAACACGCAGAAGGGCATGTAGCCCAACAAGGTAATTAATATACGCATTTATATATTCAAACATTAGTCAAAAAAAAAAAAAACATAAAACACAATTACAAAGTAAACGAAATATTATAAAATTCATTGTGATGTCTTGTTTCGTATTATCTATTTATATTTTATGGGCTGATAAAATGTACTAACACAATTGTGTATACTTTATAGCACGTGCAAAGAAAGTGGCCAGTTCGTCAACGACGCCTCAACATGCTTCACCCGAACACAGACCCGTTGCGCGGTCAAGAGCTGGAGTTTCACAATCGCAGCGTAAGTTTGATATAGAATAATGCATATATGTATATATTTCTGTTTGTTTTACGTACACCTATACATAATTAATTGTATTTTATATAATATATATATTTTTACAAATTTATTAAAATTTCACCTTGTTAACTTTTGTTCACGATGGTGAATGATAAACTTCCAAGTTTATTATAACGTTGATTTTGAGTTTTATTTCATGGAGATTAAGTCACTGAACGAGAACTGACACCTGTTCGCAAAGCAAACATTTTTGCTTCCAGTTAAAAAACACAAAAGGCAGATCATTCATTTATAAGACTATGATTGAGCCATAGCGGACATTGAGCCTTTTAAGAATCGTTTTGAATCTTCAAATTTAATTTATTGAAGCTCGCAATTTGTATGGCGCATTGTATTAAATGGAGTATTTCGTTTAAGGTCTTACATAGCTTTAAATCAGACTGTTGTAAAATAAAGTACTAAGCTCAACACGATAGAGATATTTATATTTATCTAAGCCTAAAGCAAAGCAAGTTGATGAGTTAAGACTGGGATGTGAGGAATCTTTTCTTGCAGTTGACGTTTACATTGCTGGATCCTAGTCACCGAAAAGAAATCTGTTGTTAGTTTGCTTTTTCTATTCTCCGTGTTTTGTTTTTCTGTTTAATGTCTGTAGTGTTTGTTTTCTTGCTTCCGTAAGATATTAAATCGAAATACTCGCCAATCGCCACGCTAGGAATGGCCATCAGTTTACCCATCAGCATATGTTTGGGCTTACTTGGGCGTGAACTACAACACTAACCACCGGAGTGCTCTGTCTTTTCTATAAATCATAAACTCTTTAGCGCGCGTTTGCAATCTTAATCCAGTTCCAGATTGGACAATGGTGTGTAAAGTACAAAATTGTCGTAAACTGCAATAGAGTTATGGATACCTATCGACCTCCCTTCACAATTGCTTGTATGGTTACTTGCGTGTGGCATGCTTTCGAAACTCCGTACCCATTTGATATGAAAGCTAGAATTGAGGGGAATGGTTCCTTTACTCGCTAGTCATGCCGTTTGCTTTCGTTTATAGAGCTAAGAATGTCAGCGACCCTGATATTACCTAGATCACTGAGTAGTCAAGCCTTTCTTTAATTGCCTAGAGCAGGGCAACTGAATGCAGGGCAGTGGTACATACACGTTGTGCCGACCTACACTGTTTACGCTACAGGATCCGCAAAGTCTTCCAGCGACAGGTTGCACTTTCCACTTGAGTAATGAATCCTTATCTCATCTTTTGCGATACTTGTTGACTATGCGACATTATGATAGGTGGAAGAAAACCTCGCATAAGTCGGTCCGCTTAAAGTATTTTATGTTTCCGTGCAACCACAAATCTGTTGAAATTTGTAAGAAGCCGGTGTAGAGTGTCTGGTGTAGTAGTTCAGTGCATTATCGTCAATTCGCTTAATGTGGCCGAGTTAATGTGGTCAACGTTTTTTGGCTGTTGGTATTGACTCCTTATCTTTGAACATTGATTTCGCGGCTGTAGCTTTTCTTAGTACGAGTATCAGTTTACAGACAAATTCTTCACCCTATCGAAATAATGGTATACTTGGTTGTCTTTCAATCTTAGTAACAGACATAGTCTGGCCGTGCAAGCATTAGGTACGGAGTGGAACGGGCTTACAAGGCTGCTACTTGTAAGCGCAATCAAACGTAACAGTAACTACACGCAAGCAAATAATCGAATTGTGGTTACGTTCACGGTCGTGATTTTGCAAATAGTATTCGAGTAACTCTTACGAATTTCCACGACACCTTGAAATTAACTCTTGTATTTGATTTTATACCGTGAAGTTCAAAACCCTATCAGCATGTCTCAAGGGTCAAGGCAAACCAAGCCGTCAAGCTGTCGGCATTGACAAGATATTGATGTTTGTCACGATCAGTTGCATGTCGCGTGCTCTACCGGCCAGGTATTCATCTATAATTAAAATGCTGTTTACAGAAAATCTATTCAAAGCTTTT
This sequence comes from Cheilosia soror, assembly GCA_949372485.1. Taxonomy (NCBI): domain Eukaryota; kingdom Metazoa; phylum Arthropoda; class Insecta; order Diptera; family Syrphidae; genus Cheilosia; species Cheilosia soror. The sequence goes on from OX443564.1 coordinate 69,392,859, forward strand.
AATTTCGTCATTTTGCTAGTGGTATGAAAGTATCGTATTTTTGTAGAGAGAAGGCGAATATCTGAAGATTATCCTAAAATTAATAACATTCGACAGTTCTTATAAATACCATTTGCCTTTTATTTTCAGCTGCCTCTCGAAGTACATCTCCATCATCGAAGCTGCGTGAAATGTACGGCTCCTATTCGTCATACAAACCAACTGGCACTATACCGAAAAAGGCATCGGGAATTCCACGTTCATTGGCTAACTCGAGAGAGACCAGTCCTACAAGAGTGCCAATGAAAAGAAGTGTCTACTCGACCAATAGTCCACGACGACCAGACAGGCCTCCCATTAATCCAGCTCGACCAGTATTAGCACAGAAAATGCTTCAACAAAGTAGAGAAGCAGAGAACGCTCTTGCTGATGCATTAGTAAGAATCATGAACATTTACATTTAATTGGAATAGCAGCTTATTTGTTTTTTTTTACAGTCCCCCGATGATGCAGATCTATCATCCGACTACTCTCGTCTATCATTGGGTCGTAAAGTGTCACGCGACGAATCCGATGAAAGTGAGGCATCCTCGGTATGTTCGGAGCGGAGCTTCGATTCATTTAGAAGGGGAAATGATGTTAGTTTGCTTTTGTCACTTTTGTTTTGCTTTTTGTGTTCTTGTTTTCCTGGAGAAGGAAATGCTCTTCGCCCAAGCTCCAATTCACCCATGTGGCCAATGTTTTGTATTTTCAGAGTTATTCCTGGAATGGATCTCGCAATCGGTTGGACAGTTTCCGTGCACCAATCGAAGATATCGAAACAATCATACAGTACTGTGCATCGACACATTGGTCCGAACGTAAGGATGGCCTAATCAGCCTAACACAGTACCTATCGGATGGAAAAATTCTCACACCACAACAGCTGCAATGCGCTCTCGATATGTTTCGGAAAATGTTTATGGACAATCACACAAAGGTGTACGCCCTCTTCCTGGACACAGTCAACGAACTGATTCTGGCGCACTCCAACGATTTGCACGATTGGCTTTTCATTCTCCTCACCCGTCTATTTAATAAACTTGGAACAGAACTGTTGGGTTCGATGCATGGTAAAATCTGGAAAACTCTCCAACTGGTGCATGAGTACTTTCCCACAGACATCCAGATGAAGGATGTCTTTCGAATTTTATCCGATTCAGCGCAAACACCACCAACAAAAACGAAAATCGCAATTTTGAAATTCTTAACGAATCTAGCGACGTCATATTGCACAGGTGGTGATTTTCCAAGTCAGGGTCCAGTTGAGAAGGCCATTTTGAAGATAGTGCAGTTGGCTGGCGACCAGAAGAGCGTTGAACTGAGGGGTCAGGCGAGGTTGTGTCTAATTGCATTGTACAATTGCAATACACCAATTGTAAGTGGAAGACAGATGGAAACTGTTGTTGAATGATCTCCTAATGAGTGTACTATTATTTGTTATTTTCAGATGACGAAGATCTTGTCAAGCTTACCGAAAACTTGTCAGGACTCAGCGCGTACTATCATTCAATCGCATTTGAAACGCAGCACATCTGGTAAGTGAAAATTGTATATATGTAAGCCCCATCTTACGCTTAAGTACACATTTACATATTGAGGTAGTGTCTGAACTTTAGTTTTGTTTGTTACACGAGATAGTCTTCTTATTTTCTTTAAGTTGTGTGCAGTTTGCTGTGGAAAAGTGGAGAAGAGTTTATGAAGCATCCCATCAGTTGATAGTTGCAGCGAAGACTATAGTATATTTAATCCACCAATTTATAAATCTGCGTCAGTTTTTTAGTCAACTACAAAGAAAAGAAAACATACAGGCCTTTAAATTTAGAACAACGTTAAGAATTTTCGTCACGCCCTCTAAATAGACGGCGTTGTGGTGTAGCATCACATGTACTTCCTCCTTGTACTATCATTTTACTGTTAGAGTACAATTTTGAATGGGCATTCCGCTCGATCGCTGATAAGCCCTTGCCCATCGGCGCAACAATTGCTTAAGCTGTAGTTCAACTAGCAGTAAACATCTACTCCTTTCACCTTCTCCACCAATCAACAGCAAATTGTACATCGTAGACAAAACAGACAGATAGGCTTTCCATGTTTTACAACTAGATCACAACTGTCTTCTCAATTATATTTAAACGTATTTTTTTTTTTTTTATTTTCTCCTCTCTCTTTCTTTAATTTCATTTACCATTTTTGTGTAATTAAACCAACTACTTACTACACCCACACACAAAATATAAAAAAAAAAAAAACACAACAAAGGCTGTGAATAAAAATGTGCACTCAGATAAAATTTGCTAATAATCGTCTTTTTCGTTTTAATTTTTCTGTTGATTTTTCTTTTATTTCTATTTCTTAAACGAATACAAACCAAAAAGAAGATTTTTTTAACAGGATTATTCTTCTTCGGAGAGTTGGTACTTATATTTTTATTCAACAAACAAGCTATCTTCCCTTTTGTATATTTTACTTCATCGTCATTAGTTGTTTGCCTGCTTTTCTCTTTAATTGTATATTATTCAAATAGAAATGTAAATTGTAAAAAATTACTCAACAAGAGGTAGTTGTTACCACGCCCCCACTCTGATCATGTCCATTCAATTGTTTAGACACTAAGCGCACTTTATATACTCGTTTTAAATGAGATCCTTAAAAAAACACTGTTTTTATTTTTTTCAAACGCTAAATTGTATTATTTTCGGTTCTTTGGTGGATAAAACAAAAGTTGTTAATTTGGTTGGTATTTCTTTTTGCTTGTAAAATTCTTTCCCCATAGGAACAAATAGCCCATCATCGCCATTATCATGTTCGAGTCCAAAACCTTTGCTTAGTCCATCGCAAGGTCCATTTAGTTTACAAAATAATAATTCTAGTAAGTAAATTGTTTTAATTTTTGATTTTTTCTGTGTTTTTATTCTTCTTTTGTAATAATACTTTTGGGTTTTTCGAAATTAAAACTACTTGTAATAAATCTATAGTAATGAGAATAAATTAAGTGTGGTGTGGGTGGAAGGGATGATTTAAAATGAAACAAATTTGCTTATAGGTCCCCGGTCTAGGCAGTCATCTGTCGAGAATGCTGATCCCCTCAACAGCGAGGAGGTGTACAAGAGTCTGCGCAAGACCACAGCCGAAATACAAAATTACAGTTTCGAATCGAAACTCGATCGAGACACGAATAGCAAAGATTCAGGCATCAGTCAGATGGGTGATCATGGAAACGCTGTTAATGCAGTGCACAGCGACCAATACAATGTGATTTCGTCGAATGGTCTGAATGGTCATTTACTGTAGGAGTCGCATACATGCATGAGATTCTTGGGAATTAATGAGTTTTCTTCTTGTAGATTATTGGACAAAGAAGACTCTTGCAATGGGTCCAAGACACAGTCAGCAACCACAACAGAATCAAATACACCAGAGAGCACAGTGCGGCTGGATGGAATGGATATGCAAAATCACAAAGTCTCCTCAGTGCAGAGGCATCATCAGAACTTCCAAATGGGAGAGAATGGTGAAATTATTTTAGAAAGTAAGTTAGACCCGTTTCAGCAATCATAAAGCATTAGTTAACTCGGTGTTTCCCCTTCAGATGGTTCCAAAGAAAGTGATATAATTAAGGCTGCCATAGTTTTAACCCTAGACACACATCCCGAAACAATACACCAGACTTTGGCCGATTTATCTGTGTGTATAAAGAGCGGCAATTGTGATTTGCCCAACAAACATTTTAAGTAAGTTAATTGGGTATAGTTCTTGTTGAACTTTTAATCATTGACAACACATTGCAGGGCCATAATGAAAATGCTACTGAGCCTGCTTGAATCGCCCGCCTCAGAAGTTATGACGTCCGCGCTTCAGGTATTGGGAAAAATTGTACGCAGCGTCGAAATGAAACCATTCTGGAGTAACTTCCTTGAATTGATTTTACTGAAAATTATCAATTGCTATCAGAATAGCAAAGAGGTGAGGAAAAGTAGACAGAGACAATGCTCAGACTGAATTGATTTTCGTGTTTTTTAGGCATCTCGTGAAATTGACATCATCATACCTCGAATAGCACCAGTTTTACCTCTAAACATTTCAATTAATATTCTAAATCCGGTGATTGCGACTGGAGTGTATCCATTGAATTTGTGTGCGGTTAAGTTACTTACGGAATTGACCGAGAAGCAGGGCAATGAACTGACCGACATTCACTTAGACAGTGTTATGCCAAACCTGGCAAGGGTAAGTTGCACTGCAGAGAAATTGATTATGTGGTTTGTTGAATATTCGTGTTTCCAGTTGACTGATGATTCCCAATCGATGGTTCGTAAAGCAGCCGTATTTTGTATCGTTAAATTGTACATTGTTATGGGCGAGGACAAGGTTAAACCTAAATTTTCGCTTCTGAATCCTAGCAAAATAAGGTAAGTCTCTTAACCAAATTTCCTTTACTGTTTGGTTATGTCAATGCAAATGTGGTTTATCTGTTTGTATTAGCGTAATTTGGTTTTTTATCACTTCTTAGCATAAAGCAAGTTAAGAAGTGTTGCCGAGTTAAATACAGATATGTGCTACTTAAAAAGCAACAGCGGTAATGTTTAAATTGTTACAATGTTACACCCTGTTATGTGGATTAGAACAATGGCTCAGTATTAAATTTATTAATGCTGCGACTCACTGTTTTGGCAAAATTAATTGTTTAGCGAGCCCACCAGGCTTATTCACCTTCTATAACCCGAGACCATTTATGAAATACCCAATTTATTTTATTTATTTCAGACTACTTAACGTCTACATTGAAAAAACTCGAGGTACGAAGACTTCATCATGATCGAATGCCAAGTGATTGTGGGCGAAAGGCAGACACTTTGCTAAGCGATTTCGACGTCTCAGTGGTAAACTAAAATTGAAGAATGGAACAATTCCAGAATGAAAAGAATGATACCCTTTCATTTCACACTCCTTTTAACAACAAACAGAAAAAAAAAGTTAATCTTCAGCACACAAACTTTTCAGGACTTTAGGTAGAGAGAAAGAGACCTATGAGATTGATTGACGTTTTTTTTTGTATTCAATTTAAATTATTATTTATGAAATCCCCCTTTTTTGTTTCTTGGTAATCTTCTTTTTGTTCTGTGTATGTTTGTAGTTTTATATATATAATATAATGTTCATGTAAAGTGTGTAAAGATAACGAGGAAAAGGGAAATAGAAGAAGAAAACTATAATTGTACACGATTTCTTTTTTTGTATTAAATTGGCGTAATTTTTATATCGTCATCAAAAAGAAACTAGAAATAAAATAATTTGTGGCATAGCTAAAAAAAAAAAAAGAAGTGGAATATGTAAGCGGGGAGAACAACCCAGTGTGTGAATGTTTGTCAGCAAAAAATAATAAAAGAAACGAAAAATTCATTATCCAAACCGAAACGTTAAACGAAATATTTGTTTTCACGTTTGTACATTATTTCAGTGTTTCAACAACATATTATGAAAATTTTTAGTTTTTATTGTGGTATTCGTACCAGTAATTAGAGTTTAAGTATGTACAACATGTTTTATTTCTTTTATTTCGCAGTCTCACTCCAAATTTATATCAATAGCTCAGTAAGGAAACTATTTTGATTTTAAGTTGGTATTTTTCTTTTTAATACATTAATATTATTTGCTCATTAACATAAACTATTGTCTCAATTTGTCTGTAATATGTTTATTTTTTTTTAATTTCACTTTTCAATTGTTTAACTTTCTATGTAAAATAGAAACTATTTATAAATATAGAATCGAAAATAAAACTTGTTATAATCAGACTCAAACCATATAACAAAACAGAATTAAATTTTTTTATTTGTCATAAATAAAGTTGTAATATTCATTTTATAAGTAACATTTAATTTCTTTTACTTGTATGTATAATCTCGTATGTGTAATCTACCTTCTATATGCATATTTTTTTCTACTTAAGGTTAATTGAAGAACGTAAATGTTCTTATTTTAATTAAATAAAAACAAAAACACTTCCATAAGTTGATTATAAACAAATTATGATTTCTTTTATTTCGGTTGTGTTATTGTTTCATTCCTTTCAGTTTAATGTCTGCATTTTGTTTCTCGAATCAAGTGATGGTGAGCACAATGAGCTTTGCAGTTTAATCCTTTTTTATGTTTTTAAATTTGTTGCTTCCATATTTTGTATAATTTCATCTGATAAGTTTTGACTTAAATTCACTTAAATCTTGGAATCCAACAAAATGTATAAATACTGAAGAAGTACAACTTTTTCATGTATTTATAACGCATAATTATGACTGGGTTCGCAACAGATGCCTACTTTTTTTCAAATGCTGACGTAATCTCCATCCCAGCAAAACATTCGGTTCGCACTTTGTTTGCTAATGCTGGATTTACATTATCACGCCACGCAATTTTGCATGACTTTAGAGAGAGAGATCCGTTTTTCCACAGTCCAGGCTAATGATCTGTAAGAGTGAGAGCACAAGCCTAACAGTTGAATTTAGGCCGCCATAACCTTTTTATGGAGATTTGTGGGCTCACTCTTACAGATCATTAGTCTTGACTGGTGCAAACGGATCTCTCTCTGAAGTCATGCAAAATTGCGTGGCGTGGTAATGTAAATCCAGCATAAGAGTTCGCCAAAGAAGATTTCGTTTGCTCATCGAGAATGCTAGGTGATGCATGTTTAATGTGAAAAGTTCCAAATCGCGGCGAATTAGCCAAAACGTACTCTTAAGAACAAAGTGTGAATATTTGGGGGAATCTTATGCGCGCGCATAGATAATGCAAACTTCCCTTTTTTTAATTTGGTGTGAGATGGCTTATACTTTATACACTTATTTCGAAATTCTAAATGCTGGGACGTTCACGATCCATTCATCTATTTAAAGAGAACGCCCAGTGGTTTGCTAGGACAAGCTTAAATTAGAGGAATTCTGTCAATTTTAGTCGTATGTCTCAAAAAGTTTCAAGTACCAATCGAATACAACAACATTACATTACAAATAGAGAAACAGTCCAATCATTTCTAAATTTGGGGCCGAATTACCGCATCGGTGAACGAGTACAACTGCATGAATGCATTTGTTTTTGTTTTGGACGTAAAATCGGGATAATTCAGTGACGTATCGCTCACTCATGCATGCAGTAATTCCACTCCTTCATTTTTCTTAAGCGAGAACATAAAAATAATCTTCTCCCGGGAAAGGCGAACCTATAACGCTTCATCAACGCCCCGAGATGCTTTCAGATATATGTTAGTTCTGCACTTAAATTGTTGCAAATTGTTGTCTTCTGGAAATATATCCCCAGGAAGCGAGTTCCAAAGTTTGCTTGTTCAAGGAGTTTTGGAAAATTGATATCCTCGCGGTTGTCAAGTGTACTGTATGGTCATGAGCATTAGTTGCCTGTCTTGTGGGGCGCTCAAAAGTTGCATTTCGAGGGATAATGTCTTTGAGTTCCTCGGAACATCTACCATGGAAGTATGTACCTATAGAACAAGCAAAGGTCAAGGACTTGTCTTCTGTGTACGTGAGTGTACGGTCTCCAAAAAGGCGAACTGCTCGTCTCTGTATGCTGTCAAGTAGGTAAAGTGGGAAAATACCTAATGGTTTTCTTTTATTATAGCTCAGAGCGAATAATCCCTTAACGAAATTGAAATAACGTCGCGTTGGCGTAATCGCCAGATCAGATGCCGTACTACTTTGAACTGTTTCTGATTGGTTCGAAGAAATTCACCCCTATTGCCGTTCGCGTTTGTCGTATACGACTCATGTTTCGTGTCGTACAACAATATGTATTCAGATTTTTTTTAACTTTTGTTAAAAATTTTATTTCCTTTTCTATGTGTTCACCATCATTTTAATTCATTTGTCTCAAAAAAGTTAAAAACAGCGACTAAAAAGCGAAGCGAAATACTAGTCGTTTACGACAAACGCCAACTGCTATAGGGGTGATTGTTTCCGCATCATTCTCTACCGCAAATTTAGAACCGCTTTTTTAAGAATAAGCCAAATTTATACACAGAACTATGTACTTACATTTAGTTAATATGTCAATTATATCTTCACATCTTATGAAATAACGCAAGCTTCAGCAATATTACGTATTTATCTTCAACTCTGTTCATCCGAAACTTTCTGAAAATGTTCTTCAGTTAGTACTATTCGAAAACATAGTTCTCACAATTATTAGCTCATAGTAGGTAAGGTAAGCACTAGCGAAAATATGTATCTGACTCGAGACTTTATTAACAAATATTGCAATAGAATCTACCAGTTTCTCTAATTTTTTTTTTCAATTTTCATTAAAACATTCCATTTAGTTATTCAGATGAATTTGAGTTCATCTACCCACTTCCATTTTATTTGAAGCATTCTCTTTTTTTCTTAAACTTATATTTTGTCATTAGTACACTTCTCCAAGAATGATTTTCTTAAATATATTTAACAACACATTCAATTAATATGTGAGATTTGATACAATTTTAAAACAAATCCAAATATAAAAAATTGAGATGTAGATAGATATTAGTTGGAATGAAAATACTGTAAAATATTTTGATAAAAGCATTGAAAAGCAAAACAGAAAACAAATAGTCGTACGTTCTAGTATATATTTAAATGTTATAACTAAACTATTTAAATTATATATTAACGAAAATTGCTTAGCATAATTTACCTTTACAACAAAAAAAAAAAAAAAACAAAATCAAAGTTATTTCATCGTAATTATTATTAATAACAAAAAGATCACACGTATACATCGTCAATCATATATAAAGCATTTGCAGCTTCAATCACATTTCTTGACACAAATACAAAATGAATCAATTCGAATTTAATTTATATAGTTACGTTTGATAAATTATTAAAATTGTTTAATATTTTTCGTTTTCATGCAGATTGCCTTTTAGCTTTTTATGTATATGTATAAACTTCTTAAAGTATATAATTAAATCTTATTATAGGTATTGTTGAAAACTTTTCTCCACTAAAACAGAATAAGAAAAGAAAATGTTTGTAAGTAAAAATACTGAGGGAAAACGTTTATTTTAATTGTACGATTACATTTATTTCTGCTAATAAACAAATTATTATTAATTATGTGAAGAGAACAAAAATATATAAAAACAAAATGAGATTATTATGAGCCAACTATTATTCTATTATAAATTAGTATCATTATTATGTACCAAATCAATTTCGCAACTAAAAATAAAATGAACATTTAAATAAAATACTTTTTTTGAATGGCACTTTTAATTAGTATTCGTTTGGTGTTTAGATTTAAAGTGAGCGACCTTACGAAAGAATATAATTTCTAAGAACACAGCGACAGTCGCAAAGAAAAAACCCCAAATGAGAGTCAGAATGGCAGGTCTAGTGTCCACCAAACTTGCGGTAATGAAACCACCGCCACCTACGCCATGGCATTTTGGTTTTTTTGTGTAGAGCTTGGAGTTTTGACGGTCCTGAAGACCATGCTCATGAATTCGCATCATTCTAAACGAAAAATTATAGATAGGCACCGTTATAGTTTATTAAGTTGCCGAAATCTCTCAAGCAAAATTCGTAAAGTTAAAATAAATTTTCTAAAAGTTGCCCAAATTTGTTATGCTCTTTCTTACCCAATTTTTAAAAGCTCCTTGTATGAAGAATTCTTTTGAATAGCATACCACGGATCGATCACTTGCAAATACTGTATTTCTTGTAACCCACATTTCTCCTCCTCAAAAAACGTCTCACTGACGACTTGATATCCAACTCCGATTTCCATGTGAAAGGCAAATAAACCTTCACGCAGTTGCTCCACGCCTTTTTCTAGAGGCAGAAAGTTTTGAGTACCATCTTTGTTTAGAATCTTTCGTTCATAGATTTGCTCTCGAACTGGATCTGTGGTGTGCTAAAATTGTTTTATAATTAATATTATGGTCTACCTTGATTTTTTTAATAATTAAGGTTGTGCACTTACTGTAAAATAGTATCGATTAAAAACCGTATCATCAGCTCCAAGCCCTAGTCGTGAATTCAGCAAATCATCCAAAGTTCTGATTTTATTCGATGGTGATTGCAGTAGGGCGACAATATTTGCTGAATAGCTGAAATAATTAGCTTAACTATGAGATACGATTCTATACTGAAACTTACCTATTATATAGAAACATTAACATTAAGAATACAATAAACATGACGATCCTTGAAGTTAAGCTGCGCGGTGAAACACTTGATCCTTGTTGACATGTTGCACCAAAAACCAAAATCAAGGCATCCAAAGTTGAAGGCTGTAACACTCCTGGATCTGTGGTACTCTAAACAAAAATATTTTCAAGTTTACAAATTTAAGTTTAAAAATGTTTTCTTTTTACTTCATTGGAGTTTCTGATTTTAGATTCGGTAAATGTAGAAATCACTAAGGCTGCCGACGTCACCAATATGAATCCGATAATCGAGGCCCAGACTAACTTCTCGAGGAAATAAGTTATAAAGTTGTGTGTAAAACATTATATTAGATGATCGACTTGTTAGATACTGTTTGCCTTGGTGGCAGGATTAGTTACTAGGCAACTCAAATGCTAAGGGCTATTATCAGACGAATCAAGCAAGGAAAATAATTGTCTGATGTAGTACTCCAAGACTGTGTACCAGAACTTACGCCTATACTATGTAAAATGGTCAAGTTTCGATAGTGGAAGACCACTAGCGTTCAAATGACAAATAAAAAAAAGAAATGCTTGCCGCAAAAATACAGTCCAACAGCTTTGCTTTCTACGATGTTATCTAAGGTAATGAAAAAGGCAATAACCCATCAATACAAGTTGTATTAGAATATTGGATTTCATTCTCGAACAGCTTGCCAGTGAATGTAACTGCATTACACAGTCAGAACAAATAGGTTCCCTTCGTGCACAGAAGATGTAGCTCACTACTTTCATAAAAAAATCTGCAACGAATAAATACCACAGATTAAAATGGAATCCATGTACAATTTTAAGTCGATTCGGGAATAACACAACAGAAGCACATTATCCAATATCGAAGGATCATCGTATTTAGAGTTAAGATACCTTATATGAGCAAAGTGGTACTTAAGCCCGAAATCACTCCTCCTTCTCTATAAACCATGGGGGTTATTCCCAAATGCGCGGCGGATCGTGTTGAAAACGATACTTCGATTTCGACCGTCTTCGCTTTTGCTTATTCTCAAATGAGAACTATGCTTTCCAGTTTTTTTCCAATTAGACTTCCAATTTTACATTTATTTTCCCAAAAGTTTGACAGCTTTTTCCCGTGACAAGAATTTAGTTTATTTTTTATCCGCAATAAATCCGTGACCTAAATAGCTATCGCTTTTGAATGGATCTAATCGCTTTTGGAAATACAAAAATACCAATCCGCCATGAAAAGCGATCCGCTGCAAGCCCGAAGAGGCTAGACCAGCTCTCAAATATTGCTTCTATATACTCTCATGGAGCTCGGTGTCGGTCTCAAGTCTCAACATTCGCTGAACCAACCCGACACCATATACAGAGACGAACTCGCTTAATAAGATGTTTCTACACTGACAAGACTGCATTTGGCGCACTTTTTTAAATTTCTTTTGGCTGCAGGATAAGTAAACGTTGGAACTCGCTTCTAGGGGACATATTTTCAGAGGACTATACAACTTAAAACAATTTTGGTGCAAAACAACACATACTTGTAAGCATCTCGGGGTGTTTTTCGGTAACTGTCATATTTCTTGCAAAGACGAATTCTTTCACTGAAAGAAAAAATAATCAAAAAGTACGGGAACTCTTTAAATAACAAATTTACAAAGGCTGGAGCTTTCTTTGGCCGGAATGAACAGAACAGAAAGACGAGAAGATAATTCTATGATGAAGTGCATTTATCATATACCCTGGTCCAAGAAAATATATGACTTAATTAAACACATTTTAGTAAAGGAAACGTAAAACTATCATAGTATCTAACAAGCACGACATTTTATTAACTCACTCCATCAAATGGGAGCAGGAAAACATTTTCCGTGTATGACAACTTTGGCGATCGAAATACGAACTTAGATCGCGTCGGAGTTGGCATTGCAATATATTCGATAAACTTCACCCGATCGGATGTGAAAAACAACGCCGACGCACCAACATCTGATCTATTGTCAACCAAGTCTCCAATCATTCCACTCCATCGGGAGTTATTATCCAAATAACCCCACGAATCAACAAATGAGTATTCAATGAGTCCGCCAACATAGTCTCCCAAGTGATTGGTCAAAACGTAGTTTACCTTGCTGATGGTATCGATATGTGTATCACTAAAATTAAAATTTTCTTTATACACCCTCATCCCCACCTGTAGGGATAAACCTTACCTCCCATCTGTCAAATGGTTAATGGAGTCATTATTTGTTAAAACGAGGCTGGCACGTAGCACTAGGCCTTTTAAATCACGGCGTCTCCTCGAGGTTATACGACTGCTTCTATAATCTGTAATTGTATTATTTTCCCAAAAACCAAATTGCTCGATTGTGATGGCGCGTTGTATTGATATTCTGTAAACTATAATTGGAATGCTTATATATTATCTTTTAAAACCGCAAATATAAAGTATTGATCGCTCACTCTGTTTTATAAGCACTCCAGCGTGATCATTGACCTTAACCAAGCAGTATACCTCACTGTCAGGCAATACTCCCAGACTCTTGAACGTCTTCAATATGATTTCATCAGCTTCTTTTTCCAATTGGCTGTCACAATCCAATGTTATCCATCTGAAACGACGCGTTAGCTTCATGCCCACCTAGTAAGGTCAACCCTGCGTGTTAGTTTATAATTAAACGTTTGTAACGCTCCCCGACCCACCTCAGATAGAAACGCCTGCGTTTCATTGCAATTCAAGTCGACAATAATTAAATACTGATGTTCTTCAAGTACGTTGGGAAAATCCACAATGCTGGCATCTGTTATCGAGACTTGGTAATTACGATTTCCGTTCTGGCCATCGAGTTGGTTGAATCGGCGATAGAATTCCAAACGAACATCTATTGTATATGCATGCAATTCAAATATGATTATTTTTGTAAATGCAGTTGATTTAGTTTATTTTTAGATATAAAATATTCCCACACAACGGTTTCTGTTTACCTATTCATATTGAGATATTTTTTTTTTTTTAGAATTCTAATTGATTTCAATGTAGGTACGTCAGCCGATGGAATTGAGAGAAACGAATTGGATTTTTTTTAAAGCATCGATGGTCAATATGAAAATAGGAGAAAATTATTTTTTCAATGCATTCCCTTTGTCCATGCAGACTCTAATCAATTCTGCCGCGAATAATTGTTACCAGCATTTTCTCTGCTGTGTCTTTAGCATGTAAATACAATGGTCTCTATGATCATGCTTCCTCTGACAGCTTGTCGGCTTTTAGCAGTCTCGAACGTCTCCATTTCAGTGGAAAATTGCTTCAGGCAAGCATATAGAAATATAGGTTCATCAACGCCTTTGGTTGTTGAGTTTTTTTTTTTTCTACTGTGTGTTTTTTTTTTTTTTTGTTTATTTCAGTACCGAGGTACAAGTTTATTCAATAACTCACCAAGCTGCCAGAAGAAGCTTTCCCTACTACTCCAATAAAAAACATTTTAGCAGAAGCAGGACTAATGAGCATTGCGGAACGAAGAGCCGCTATCACTTTAAAACTATCGGCGAAGTTTCTCCAAAAACTCAGTAATCGATCAGGACGTAAAGAGGGCAAAGGATTATAAACCATCCGCCATAGCTACCATACTTGAAAAAGCATCTCTGCTAGACATCCCACTTAGGCTAAATCTGATTGCTGCCCCATGAATGAACTCTGAATTTATAATACCGACCCTAGCCAACTACAAAATACCAGCAATACAACCTACTTCTTCGCCAGCATCTCCTCAAAGTTAAAATCAGATGGGTGGAACCTTATCTTCACTGGTGGATCAAAGACTAGAGAACATACATCAATTGTTGTCTCACTTGAAAATGGATCCATTATCTCCATTGGTAATCTATCTGAATTCGCATCAATATTTACAGCAACAAATATTACATACATGTTTACGTATTAACTCACAGGGCTAACATTTTGCATGACTTGTGTGCAGTGGAGGGCATCACAGCTTTGGCCAGGCCAATGATAACTCTTTTACTTGATTAAATTACCCATACTACTGGCTTAATGGCAATGAGATAGACCCCTTTTCCAGTGCAAAAAATGTCTGTATTTAATCCGTCAGGCGATCCTTAGAACGCTTTTCATATTTAGGCGTTCAGGTACAATACACAACGTTTGGTCCTATCCATTGGTCTCAAAAATTAGACTCACACAAACCGAATGACTGTGGTCAAAAATTTGTCACTTCCATTCACAATTTTCGGCGTAAATGTTTTAAATATCTTTTTCTTACCAAATTCCCAACAGGTCATAATTTGAATTCTTACAGGAATCTGCAGCAGATTCAAAAGAGTCTTAATTGGCGACACAAAATCAACTGCATTAATTGACAAGGATTCTGCAGGCAAGACAGACCACAAAATTAAATAGATTTTGAAAATCGTAACCACTTTTGAGCTCATTTTGAATTACAATCAAGTTCAAAATTGTGGTAATATTTTTCAGCGACATACTTTTATAGAAAACGGAAAATTGAATAAAACTCAAAACTGGAACTAATTTCTATACAAATTTGCTTAGCAAATATAATTAAATACAAAAAATTACACTGTCGGTGATGGTGGAGGAGGCATCATGCTCATACCACCACCGGAACTACTTGTTATGCTAATTATCCCACACGCAATCGGCGGGCCAACTGAATTCTCTTCGTTTTGGAATGCCAGTGTCTCCGGTAGAGATTGCAGCGATGAAGAAAATACCTCTGCATTCAGTGAAATATTTATGTCAATTGGTTTGCTATGAATCACAATGGAACGGCCGATAATTCCATGAAAGCCAAACAGTGTTAGATAGGAGCTAAGAAATGCACTCGATATACTTCCGTCTTCTTTTGTGTCAACATTGCCAATCTGTGAGAGTAAATTGCAGGTTAATTTTCATACATCATCTATGTAAGTACACTTACGAAATTATTTGGAAAATGATTTCCGGTGGCCTTGCAGCCTTGGCTAACATCTCCAAACGTATGAATATGCACAGCGTGCTTTCCCACCGGAAGTCCTGTGACATTTATGGTTAGTTTAATGAAATTGTTCGATGGCCACTGTTGGAATGTTATCATTCCTGCTATAGGTGTATCTGGATCATCTGGAACTATATTCGCCGAAGCTTGCCACATGGGCTGATGCTTTGGAAAAGGTATCTGCTAGAATTTGTATTTAGTATTCAGTTGAATTGTAAACTTACAATGTCATAGTAGAGCGGGTGAACTGGACTGTAACTCAGAATTGGTATCGTAAGCCGATCAAATCGTTTTACTTTTCCGTGAACAACTTTGATAAGATCATCTTGATGTTTTGTAGGAGCTGACTGTTGTGCTTGTAGTGGTGGCAGAAAACGATCAAAAAAGCCTTCACTATTGCAAAGTTGAATTGTCAGTACGATTAATGATACTACCCGGAGAATCATTCTGATAAATGTATGCACGTCTGCTGCTGTCGATATTCACCTGTCGACTGACGGTTTTACTTGTTGTTCATTTAACCTGGTTTTAAACAAATGTTCATGCTGATTGATTTGAGTAATTGGTTAGATGATGCCAGTTGATAAGCGGCTTGATGCCGCACTATGTGTCTATTCTACAGAATAGTTTTAGCAGTGGAGTAATTAATGGAAACGTGCCGTACTATTTCGAGGAGATTTTGAATGGTGGTGGAAGCTTATAATGCTTTATACAACTGTTAATATTCGAGAATTAGTGATATGACATAATAGCAGATCCTACTCGATATTTATGAAAATTAGATTTGTTTCAAAAAAGATTAGAAAGGCGACACGCTTTCACATGTGTCCATGACAGTGTTATGGACAATTGTGGACAATCAGTGTTATTATCAATTGATGTTGGTATTTGGAGCAAGTGCGCATTTCGGACACGTCCATAACTAATAAAAAAAGCCCAAATCTCTACTCGGAGCTAATGAAGCAAGTAGGGCCTTTTAATAGGAGTTATTGCTTTTCTTGGTTCCTGATATATTTTCTTTTACAAATCTATTTCTTTCTTATAAGAAGTATGGCATTGATTTGACGTGTAATCTAGCGGTAGCTTATATTTAGAGTATTTGGTGAAGGTCCAATCCCCAGCGGAGAACAGTGCTGCCTCCATGTATTGTGTTGCTTTATTGCTCTCCAGTAAAAAATAGTAAAAAATCTTCTCAATTCAGCCCTCCGGACTCGTAGATTCCATTCCCTGCTAAACAAATGGATGTAAGAAGCTAGGCCTGGAGTACCTATATGAAACTATTACGCCAATTATAATGCAACGTGAATTTCGTAGCACCTCGCACTTGCCACGTCCATTGCCAGTTGCTGACACCGGTGACCTACTTGTTAACACTAAGCATTTAAAATGTGTCAACAATTTAAATTGCTCACATTCGCTGCCCTAATTTTCTTCGCAAGTGTCATACATCACACCTCTCCTAGCTCTGTGTTTCGCTTTAATTATTAAAAATAGCTACGAATAAATTTCCACTTGTCGCACCCCATTAATACAAATCCACCCCTAAGGTGGTGAGAAATGGGTTTCAAAGATTTAAATCAAATTAAAGTAATGCCACGAGGTGAATGGGAAAATTAAAATAAAGTATACGAAGAGTTCTCCCCTGTTACAAAGACGGATTGTTGTGTATCCACGTCTTTGACGAATGATTCTTGGATGGGAAATGTTATTCTAATAGTCAAACAAATTGAAATGAATTGCATTTGCTGTGCTATTATGGAAATAACTTTTTCTTTGGTAAATTTTCATTGGATCAGGTATTTATAAGGCCGACATCATTAGATACTTACCTACGAATCCCAAGAGACAGGATTGGTTAAATTGTTCAAAAGCAAATTTGAAGGATTTACGCAAAAGTTACATCGCGGTGTTAATATTACACTGATTTTTGAAGCTATTTTCTGTAGTATTAAATTGCTTGAGATTTATTCAAGACGATTTACATGCGCATGTTCTGCTTGTTGCCCCGTTTTTCTTAGACATGGCGATGTCCTGCCGCCGATGCTATATAAATGGAAACTTGAGGATCAAAAAAGTTTCAGTTGATTTTAAATTTCACAAGTGAGTTTATCCGGTAAAATGCTGACAACGTTCCTATCCGTTGGTTTTTTTATAAACGTGATTGTAAAATGCTGTTCTGCCACGGATTTTAAAGGTTTAATGGATTTAAAGTTTTGTTCAAATATTTATTCATCTAAAACAAGTTTGTGATTTATTTTTACTGCTTCAATATTGTACAGTGTAAAAAATTTCTCAATAGAGTTGGTAGTTAAATTCAGAAAAATGTTAAATAAAATTTCGCAGACAAGTGGCCACTATGAAAGAATCATACCTATGTTTGTTCGTGTACTTTGGTGTAAAAATCATCAACCATTTCACAAATATTTGTTCATATAGCTGCTTAAAATCAGCCATACACACTACGGCAATTCAAATAAATCAGAAGGTCCACAATCCGACCTTCCGATCTATTAGTGTTTGTATTCCTTGAGCAGTTTGTCAGCGATAAAATTCCAGTCAATCTACAGTAGCAGATGTTTCCATTTATCTGTTTGCTATGACCGGTCCGAAGACCGGTTGGCCCTGGGCTGTAGCTGTAACTTTGAAAACATCATTTTAAAAATTAGATATTCAAAAGACTCAGTGATGAAAGTCCTTAACTACATACGATGAGTGTCATGTTCAACCCACGGAAAAAAACTACATCTTTGGGTTATTCCCCGGTTGGAACTTAGCACAAAGTTATAGATCCAGTCCATTCATGCGAAATGGTTGTGAGAAGTTAGATGTAGGGTATTTTTCATGAAGCAAATATATTCGAAAAGCGGTTAAAACTTTCTGAGTCTCTTAACATCTTAAAATCATACAGACTTCCGGGTACAGCCAATGTGTTAAGCGGCTCATAGACACTATACACTTGTGTCTGCAGCGGTGTCGGTGTACGGAAATGTGTGCTATGTGTGGGCTGGTGCGCTCACCGATTTTGGTGTCAGACACGGAGCGAGTAAAATCAAATTTTTGATTTTTGGTGTCGGTGTCTCGATCGGTGTGATGTGTATGGTGGAATGCCCCACCGGTGCAGACACAAGCGTTTTGTCTATGGCCCACTTTACAGACGGAGTTACTTCCTATCAGCGAGGCCTGTCATCAAATTAAATTACCCACAAACATAATTACGAGTCAAATAGACAACATTTTTTGATATCTAAGCTGTCAATAAGACTATCGCCTCAGTAAATAAATAAGTTATAGAATGCCGAAATGAGCTGGTCTCCCTTGATCAGTTCAACATTATCCTGATATAGGTTCCACGGCATGTCAATGTTTATGGAAACGAGAATGATGACGAGCTGGCTATGCAAGGCTCAATCCTCCTTTCGGAATCAGTTCACATTTTCAAGGATCTACTAGTCTGGTCCATGTAAATCGTAGTTACAGTTTCTCAAAATTGATCAAACTAACATCTAGTTTTGCATTTTTGCGATTCGAGAAGCACCTACAAGAATCCATTATGTAGATAACAATTTATGTCAACAGGACACTAGGGCGTATACGTACTATTTTATCACACTACACTTAGGAAATCCTATTGGACATTTTTAATGTGTCTTCAATTTTATAATTTACTTTATTTTAATTGTTGGACAATATTTTACAAGAACTTAAATTGATCAAATCAACTATCTCTATTACTCTACAGAGACATTGAATGTAGAATACAAATCAAGATCTTTTAACTTGAGACGACTAAATTACATTTATGTGCTGGCATGGCTCAAATAAATGCTAAAACTAAATTTAAAAGTTAAATATGTATTTAAAACAGAATTCGGTAGTATACTAAAAATGTTATGACTGTTTAATGCTTTTCATAGCAATACATAAACAAATAAAATCGATCGTATGCGCAATTTTTTTATTTATTTTTTTAAATTGTGTGTCTATTAAGATTCAGGTCTTTACCCCATCTCGGTGTTCTTGACCACATTTCTTACAAAGTCGAATTATGAAATTAAAAACAATGCTTCCACTTCTACTTTATAATCAATTTTATTTTGAACTTTAAAATACATGGTATAAACTCATCTTATCAGCAAAAGTTAACACATAAGGTCAGGAGCACAAGCGAATTGGTTTCCGTTAATGTATTAAGCGTCAAACAGTGTACACAATATTGAACAAAACCAATAAAAAAATCTCGCCTATATTTAACTGATCGTAAAAAATGGCGATTTCCATCATAAACTTTTTATCTATAGCAATAGCAGAAACTCTTCCTTCGGCACATGCCCAGCCAGTGACCTAATTTCTCGCAATATTCCTGACAGCGAGGATGATGGGGGCGGTAGCGTGATAGTTTGGCACACAAATCTCGATCGTTTGTGGTGACACGAATCTTAACCGCTGCTATGGGCGTCTTACTTTCCTTCGATTGCACATGTTGAGGGTCATCCAAAGCATTAACATGTTGGCACATTAAGAATATTCCAATGGCCACAATTATAAAGATACCCGGCAGACTTAATAAACGCATTTTTTGATTTTGGAATCGACTACGAGAGGAGATATATACGAATGGCAATGTTCGCGCTCTGGTTTCGAATAGAGAACTGAATATGAAATGTGTGGAGATTTTTTGTTCTGATCGAAATGATTGCAAGCAAGCAGTCAAAATTTTAGCAATCTCGGGGAGAACTTAATACATATACATATTTTCGGAGAGCATTTGTTGCCGCAGGTCAAGATCTTTGAGGTATGACGTATGAGAAGAGAATATGTTCAATATACATACGGTCGCTTTTTAATTCTATGTCTATTGGAATAGTGTTTAGTAAACTAGAAATCCAGTCGAGTATACATCTATTTCTTAAGTTTGAAGTCAGAATCAGAACTAGAACAACCATGCGTGTGTTCGAGTTTTTCGTCTTGTTCCTAGGAACAACCTAAACAACAACCTAGGAACCTACAGTTTTACTAGTATGCCGTTCCTGGTAAGACTAAATTTAGGAATAGCATGCGCTACAGCGAAGTTAAAAGCGATCCGCACGATTATTTTAAATTATTTACGAATGTTAATGTGTAAACTTATATCAAGACGAATACCTTTAGGGTTGGATGACATCAGTTACAACTCTGTAAACGAATGGCTGCAACAGGTCAACGATCAATACCTCATTTTGAACCAACTAACTGCATCTTTTGCTTGGGACTTAATAGTAGATCCCAATTCTCATCCCTATGACGAAGCATCTGAATTGGGTATACGTAGATCAAAGTGGCAAAATGAACGTTGTGCAGAGGCCCGCGACTTGCCAGAGGATAGTATGACAGAATCAAACAAACGCATGATTTGGGTTCTATGTCGAGGACCTAAATACACTGAATATCAAGGAGGGTATGTTCGTATAAATGGTTGCTTGAAATTATACAAACCTATGCATTTATACAGGGAGCTATCAATGATTTTGAATAAAATTCAAAATATCTACACCCAAACAAAGGTGTGTGTTCCCAAATCCTTTGATGTGTGTATAAATTTTAACCGAATTTGGGACTACACTTACATTAGGAATCAGCGAGATGAAATCACTGAATTGGACATGACGAAAGTCGCACCAGAATTGTAAGTTTTGTTTCACGTTTTGGTTAAATGACGTCAATTGTAGGCTTTTAATACTCGCAGGCGTATTGATCACAATCCTCTTAACTTTTTCGATGGCAATTTGACTGATGACTACTATGTATTTCGAGGAATCAAGGACTTGTCCCTGTCTTTAAGTGAAATTCAAACTGATAAAGCGATACGGTCTTCAGAAAATCTTTGCTTAGATATTGAGAAGGACTTGGAGAAGATTATGCTTGGAAACTTTTCTGCACTTCAACGTGCAGATTGTGCCTTACCTCAGGATGTCATATTTCGTTGGGCCTGGGAGTCGTGGAGAATGGCGGTAGGTCCTGAGATTGCGAATGACTATCCAAGTGCAGTGTATTTGATGAACGTTGGAGCGCAGAATAATGGTAAGAAACAATTAATTTTTTGCCTGCTATTTTCTATGTTCCCGTTTCAGGTTACGATGATATTGGTGAATGCTGGCGTGAGGAATTGGAAATTCCAGATCTTGAGAGCGTAACGAACAAGCTCTGGCACAAAATCAAACCCTACTATCAGCTTCTTCATGGTGTAATTAGAAATGTTTTGCGTAAAAAGTATGACGAGCCTTTTATTCTAAAGGAAACTGGCCCAATACCTGCTCACTTGTTAGGTATATTTGTTAAGATTTCATCCTCGGAGTGTAACTTAAACTGTTTATCTTCAGGAAATATGTGGTCACAAGATTGGAGCTCATACCACAAGCTTTTGTCACCGTTCTCGCAAGTCTATATAGACGACAATTTTCGGAATACCAATTGGAGCACTGTCGACATGGTAATCACAATCCTGCCATTGTTTTCCATAAATAAATAATATTTCAAGGTTACCAGAGCTGAGGACTTTTACACATCAATGGGCTTGAAGCCAATGACGAAAAAGTTTTGGGACAACTCCAGATTCGAAAAATCAACCAATAACACGCAATGTCACGGTAGCGCTGGAAATATGTTCACAGGCGATGACTATCGCATGATAGTTTGTGCAGAACTTACACTGAGTGACTTCTATGTGATTGTTCATGAAATGGGACACATTGAGTATTATATGCATCTGCAGACTCAACCACCACTCTTTCGAGATGCAACTAGTTCAGCATTCGGTGAAGCTATTGGTGACTCTATCTTTTTGGGAATAATGGCCCCACAACACTTGAATCGGCTTGGATTGTTGGATGATAAATTCTTGGCGCCAACAAAAAAGCTAACCACCAGAGAAATGAGGGTGGTTCATGAAACTAAGGACATGCCCGAGTTTATAAACGCTCCGAAGTCGAAGATGGACACAGAACTTCCAGTAAATGAGATTTTCACTGTAGCTGGAAAACCTTATCCAGATTTTGATTCTTTGAACGCGAAAATGGATGCTTTCATGCATTTTAAAGACACACACGATAGATCGATAAACGCTTTCGACTTGTCACACCTTTTGCGATTGGCTTTGGAGAAGATCCCACATATACCTTTCGAGTATATTTTGGATCAGTGGAGGTGGAAGTTATTCCGAGGTGACATATCAATGGAAAACGCTAATGATTACTTTTGGAGACTTGTAATTGAAGAGCAAGGAGTTCATCCACCGGATTGGATGGATCGTCGTGAAATGTTTGATGCGGCTTCAAAGTACCATGTGGCAGACAATACGCCTTATATTAGGTAAGTGAGAGGTTAGGAATTATGTGGGTTAGTGTAGCTGTTAGAGTCATTGATACGAGTGGCGTAGTTTCGAGTCACGGTGGAGAACAGCACTGACCATAAGGAGAAACTGATTATAATTAGACTTTCTCCACCACTACACAAAAAAAGTTTCGCTAAAAATGTTCTCTTTTCGTATTTTAAAGTGAAAATGATTTTAATATTGTGGTTGTGGTCTGATCGTAGAAGCTATCTTAGCCAACGTCTGGCTCTTAATACTTTCTTAATTTTAGGCGATAGACGCATACTCGTATATCTTCTATGTCGAGGTTGCTGTAGTACAGATCATTTTCTGTTTCTTTCGAATGCTCTAAGGGAACTTTTATCATAAATAAAATGTTAATAGTTTCCATTGGCCTTTGTAGTAAGATAATTTCTTAATCGATCAATTTATACAATTTCACAGTCGATTGTCCATCTCCCAGTTTCAAACGTTGTCAGTTCGGGATCAGAAATTTTGGTTTCTTCGCTTCAATCACTATTTAATGTAACAGACGAATTGTAGGAATCATTTCCTTTCTTCTTTAATTTCTTTTAGATATTTCCTCTCAAGCTTCCTGCAAGTGCAAATCTTCAAGGGACTCTGTGAGAAAACGATTTTTGGAAAATTTAACACTGGACAGAAACTTCCTATGCCCCTGCATCGCTGTGATATTTACGGTTCTAAACGGGCCGGCCATCTTTTAAAGTAAAATATTAAAAATACATGTGCTAGTTTGGTTACCTATTTAAATTCTTCTTTTAGGAAAGCTCTCGCTCTTGGTTCATCAGTACACTGGAGCGAAGTACTGTACATTTTAACTGGAAGCCGTGAAATATCTGCACAACCCCTAATCGAATACTACCAGCCCTTATTCAGTTGGCTAGAAAAAGTGGCAATCGAATATGACATACCCATTGGATGGTGAATTGAAACACATTTCCCTTTGTAATTAATTTAACACGTATATTATTCACTTGTAAATGCTTTAAACACTACCATCGATAAAAAAATTTAAATACTATATACACTTGAGGTTATTCATATGTAATAAATAGCTACGAAATATAAAAGTAAATTTAAAACAAAATCGGAATATTAAAATTTACATGTTTACAGACGAAAAGAGCGGATTGAATCCTACTCTCTTCATCATCCCAGTTCAAGAAGGTCCTTCGATTTAATCGTGCCAAAATATTTATTAGTAAGGAAGTCAAACTCTGGCCTGGAGTTAAGGGCACTACGAATATCGTTTGGCTCGAGACTAAGATTTTTGATTGTTGATCTAGAAGAGAAGAACAAAAGTTATTTTCCGCACTTGAACACAGTGTTGGTTGCAGGTATTGTCTTACCGTTCACTATTGTTTTTCATTTTAAATGCTATCGACCGACGTACCACATCCTGCATGAACAGACGAAGAGTTTGAGCCATAATTGTCTGCGCTGTTGGATGTATTACATCTAAAAAAGTAAAAAAAAAATTGTGTCAATTTACACGAAGAATGTATAACCCAAATCTATTACCTCGATGTATTTCCTCAGGCTGTAGACGAATTCCAATTTCCTGGCACATTCCATTCACTAAAGAAGCCTCTTTCTCCAACTTTTCATCAATAGACAGCCACTGTTTACCCTGGTAGTTCTTGAGCGGAGACTCCTTGGAAGAACATTTCGATTGCTGATCATTATCCTGATCATCTAGACTATCAACGTCAACAGGCGCATCAGTAGCATCGTGATGAGTGTTAACGCGCTTCCACGCTTCCTCGGCCCAATCACAGATTCGATGGTTTGGCGTGACTGTTTGATAACGTAGTTGTTCCTTTTCAATTGCACTTTTAACTAAATCCGTAAGACAGACATCTTTGTCTGCTTTAATTTCACCCCCAGAAGTGATTCCCTTCATTGCTTGCTGATGCTCTTCCATCGAGTTTATCACAGGTGTATACGCATGGTGGCGTGCAAACAGAACAATTTCTTTTGTTGTCCACTGATCGGCAGTCTTCAGTTTCGAGTACTGGCTGATATTCGTGAAAATGTACTTGGCACGAAGCCACTGGAATTTGATTAAAATAGTTTCATGTTTAGAACAAAATACAGACAGAAGCTTAACACAAAAATACGGACCTAGTTTCAAGTAGGTATTAGTCCAACCAGAACTAGTCATGAGCATTCGTTTACAAGGCGTGCTTGTGTTAGCATAAGCATAAAACATCAGCAACAAAAGGAACAACATATGGGCGACTTTCGGGACAACCAAAAGACGAACACAGAATATTGTTGTTTGAGGAATTGGCGTAACGAATAACGCGGTACGGAGTACAAAGGGAAGTTGGGAAAAATATTGCTCATAATTAAAAAAGATATTCTTGCAGAGTCGCTATATAGGTATTTCTTTTTCATATTTTCTACAACGCCAAATCATACCATCATGAACACTGAAAGCAGAAAACACTGCCAACGGGGAATCAACTAGGGGATGTCACATACCATCCCAATCACCGTTTAAACGTAACTGTTGCCCACGGTCTGCCTCAGTTAAAAAGACAGAAATTATTACCGGTACGGAACGGACGGCGACAATAAAAGCTCCAAGCAGAAAAAACATCTAAATAGAACAACAAATAAACTAACAGATCATAGAGTGATTATGAAGAGAGAAAACCGCATCGCTATTGGTACCAAATTTGATGCAGACTTAGGACGTTTTGACCAAAAAACAGTTGAAAAGAATAGCAAATGCTAAAAGGTCATAGATAAAGGTATTACAGAAAGACATAGAGGATTATGCAATGTTTGTAATTTTACAAAATTGTACGTTGTCGTAGTAGATTCCCCAAAATTCATTAGGGAGCTTGGAACTTATACTTTAGCCACCCCTCTTTGAAGTAGTCCAAAAAAGCTATAAATTCATATCTACTCATAGCCTGTACAACGTACACTGATCAGTAGGGATATTAGTTTCCATCGACATGTGAGAACAAGTACAGTCTGAACCACGATATTTGCAACAATAGTGTGTTGTAAAAAACACCTTTCTCTCGGTTAAAGGTTCGCAGTTTCTACTTAAAAACAAATATTTTCAAAGTAAAAACAATTCAAAATATATATGTACCGAGATTTGCATATGAACATTCCTTTATAAAATTTATTACTTACCTCCAAAGCTTTCAGCTTAATGGGTATTGTCCTGCGAAACTCAGTCCACGTGGCAACAACAAATGGAAACGCCATTCGATAGTCATTCTCCAGCGCTAAGCTATTAACCATTGGCAGTCGACGCAGCAGAAACTCCACTGCAGTGCGAACACTTGAAAAGGATGTATTCTGAAACTGTTGCTCCAGCTCCTTGCGGTACTCTCTGCGTTGCTTTTTCATCAAAGCTATCACAGGTTTGTGATTCACTTTGACGGGTATAAAATTTCCCTTCTTCAGTTCGGGCACACGGGACGGTACGAAATTGGCTGGATTTGGGAAATTTCGCACTGTTATCGTATTCGGTCGATAGTAAGCGGAACGAGCTTGTGACGGAGGCTTTGTTATTGTGATTGTATTTGCTGGCAACCGATTGGGGTTTGCGCGTGTCGTATAATCATGATCTGTCGCTATAGAGGTGTGATTAAATACATTGCTGGCGCTGTTGCGTATACAATTGCTGAGGTTATCGTTTTGCACGATCGGTTTGAGCAGACTAATTTGAGGTTTAAGCAGCGAAACTTGCTTCTTCTGTTCCTGCTTTAGTTTCGTCTGTAGAGGATCTATGATGTAGACTTTGCCCTCTTTGTGGATTACTTGGTTCTTCGGCGGCCCATTCTGGCGAAGAAGTGATGTCGGATGCGTTATCGTGGAACTGGATGTAGTGGGCGGTGACATATTCTCTCTCTTGATTTCGTGATCCTGGAGAAAACCATGAACATTACCATTAGTATCAATAGTTGTTTTCTTCGGGGGTATTTGTCTCACAACTTGAGCCAATTTGGAGCCATTTTCAGTTATGGGGACGATTTTTGTTAGCCCATTTTGGAGCTGGTTTGTCGTCTGCGGTGAAATCGTTGTCCCCTTTGATGCAATTAGCATCTGCAAGTACTTAATATTTCCCTCTTTGTCAATAAATTGGACGAGTTTCTTTTGCAGGGTCTTTGAGTTCACAATTAATGGATTGTTGCCGTTTGGTTGTTGTACAACGTTTGTTACGGTTGATGAGCTCGGTATATCGATAGGCGGAGTACTTATAGGAGAAACCATCTTTATCGGTTGCTGTATGTGGCAGTTCTCTTGATTAACAATTGGATTAGTTTTGATAGCAATTTTGTTTTCCGTTAGATGGTTATTGGTAACAAGAACAGAAGGTGGTTGTAAAGTCTCTTCCGTTAAGCGCATAATGGACTCCGTTATCGTACGGCTAGGGGGGAAACCAAGCGGTCTGCGGTTTGGTATTGGACTATCGACCAGAGGTGAATCCATGAAGGTTGGTTCAATCTTTTCAATATCAGCGCAAATAGTTGGCGATTCGATTTTGTCAAGAAAATCAAATAGGTTATCGTCGATCTCGGCTTTGGGATTGATGATTTCAGCAGTTTTGCTCGGTGATAGCAGAATATTGGGCTTTGTGATAGTTTCTGACGGACGAGTTGACCGGGGTGATGGCGCGGGAGGCGAAGGCGGGGGAAGAATGTTGTCCGTTCGTAGCCAGATTTCAACAAGTGTCTCAGCACCTACAAAAGGAAAGAAAATGCACGTTATTGCCTTAAAAATCCTTGTATCACCGAACTCGATATTTATAGCAGAATGGGTAATAAAAATGCCATAATTTGCATATTTGTGACTGTTTCATAATCAAAATCGAAATATTTCGAACGTGTACCATTCAAGTTGCAGGATCCCGCCTCTATTTAAAAATGTGTACTCACCCATTGTTTGCAATCCACTCATCGTCTTGTCCAAAACGAGATTGTGCACCAATTGTACGGGCTTTTGCTGAATCCGGGGATCGAAAAACAACTGCAGCCTTACAGGAAACTCCCCCCAACCACGCCGAGTCAGTTGAAATGGAAACGAACTACAAAGAAAAATAACAGATGTTAGCACGATAGACTTTTTTTACATTTTCAAATCTTACTCGACGTCAACCACATCATTCGGTCTATACGACGAATGAAGAAAAAATCTAACTTTTGTCACGAACTTTTCAATCGGAATTGCACTCTTCGTTTGGACATATATAAGCCATTTATGTGATGAATTATCGGATGGTTTTTCATCACCGATATACTTTGAGGTGTTCCCCACCACTATTAGATGTTTTGTTTGGTTATTTAGCCGCGCGGAGTTCAGCTTCGGCAGAGGTTTTTCTACCTTAATCGGTTCTATGTGTCGAGGTATTTTAATAGGTCCGCTCGGATCCCGTACATCCATCATTCCCGAAGTTATCGTACTACTGCTGTTCGTATCATTCGAGTGATCAATGACAATCCCACGCTGCTTGATCATACGCTGAATGCGTTTCTCCTCTTTCTTGGTGCGAGATTTCTCTTTAATTGAAGTTTTCGCGGTTTTAGCCGCCTCGCGCACGGTCGGGCGTACTCGCAACAGTTCATCATATGTTTTCGGCTTTTTACCGATGATTTTCTTAATGGCCGGATGTAGGGGCATCTGCGGCCCCTCAGGTTCGCTATCAAACAAAGAACGCCCCTGTGCTGCTGCTGCTTCAGCTTCACTATACTGCAAGTGCTGTTTGCTATAGTAATCGGAGACTACATTGTATCGTATTTGGTGAAGCAATTCCTTAGCTTTGGCCAGCTTTGTGTCAATTTCCTCCAGTTGTTCTTCTCGGAACTGAACTTCAAGATTGAATTCCCTGTTGATTATTTCTTTTATTCGGGCGTTCCTCTCCTCGGGGGGTATCGAATTTGTGCGTAATCTCTTGCCGGCATTGTTCTGAGGATAGTCGGGATCGTGGTATTCTTCTAGTTTACGTTTTTGAGACATGTTGTGGCACGGGCGTGCGATAAGTATTTTATGGATATTATAATTGGTGAAGAGTCACTTGATTTGTGCAACTTGGCGCGCGAACAAATCCAAACCTTTTTAAAATGTGGGTATCAATAGTTTTCCCGGAAGAATATTATGCGAGAGGGCTTTCTAAACTGTTTGTGCATGATTTGAGCGCAGTTGAGTGCAATTTTATGCGGAATTTCTATCAAAGATTTAACAATAACCATACCAGGAGGACTATACTGCTTGACGATTGAAATTATTTTTTTTTTGATGACATTCTAGAAATGTCAAATTTTTTTTTTATCATGCAGTGTGAAAAAGATGGTTATATCATGATGGAACTTGGATTTACAGAAGAGAGATAACTACATATTGAGTTTACGTGTGAAAGAGAGTTTGTTGTCAAACAAACATCGAGTGAAGCCAAGTCTATTTATATTTATGAACTGTTGCGTACATTATAGTACCTATGTAGGTATGTAAATACAAAATTAAAGTAGGAACAAAATTAAACCACGCCCACACACGCCTTCAATGAACGATGTGCTCAGCAAGACAGATAGTTAGAGTGAGTAGACAGGAGAAAGGTAGATGGAACAGAAAATGTAGGTACCGAAAATCCACTTTGAGAAATAATTCTCGCATGGGCATAGGGCCCCTCATTTGATATTTGCGTTAATATAGTGAGCACGCCGGCTTTGCCATAGAATTTGTTTGTGTTATCCTTTTCTTTTGCCAAATTCTATTTCATTGCACTGACGACTTGTTTTAGTGTGTAGCCAAGTCCTTCATGGGAAGGAATGTGTGGCCCAGCACTCTAGGAGGCCAGTGGCAGCTATTTTTTTTTTGACATTGTTGCTTTTTGTAATCAAGCGTCAACGTTGCACAAATCAAATTATATCTTTCCGTAATATGCAATCGAAAAAAAATTGTGTTGCATTATTGGAGCACTCAACCTTAACCGTTGAACTCAATCTTGGTCATAAGATATTGCTTTTGAACTATAAAGTTAGTTCATCCAAACAAATTAAGCAATTGATCTCTATTAATTTTTCCCTACGTAAAACTTTTCCTGTTCAACTAGTCAATTCCACAATATTTTCCACTGAATTTCTATGATATGCTTTGGTTAAATGTGTCAGTTTTGTTCCGTTTCGTGATTTTACGGATGCATTTTAATGATGGCTATACCGCTATAAATGCCAACTGGCCCCTTACCTAACCTACCCTTACACTTGTTTCGTTCCCTCGAAAAATTATATTATGTTATCTCTGAACTTACCCCAAAGCTAAACTGTAATACATCAACAGCTGACAATGATATATCTGTTCTAACACCAATATATTCGTTTTCTTTTCATACATACGATTTTGTAGCATTCTTGAAATTTAACAAAACAAATTAATTGCGATACAAAATGCCAGGAATGGAAATTAGTGAGTACGTTGCAACAACAGCAATTTTATGGTACTTTGCTAACCAGTCCACACTTTTAGTGTCAAAATTTTACCCAAATCCATTGTCTGTGAGGACAGCCAACTACGGGGTGACATCACCATATCCAGTGGATGTGCAATCCACCCAAGTGCAACTATTATCGCCGAATCTGGGCCCATTGTTTTGGGAGAGAACTGTATTGTTGAAGAGTATTCCACAATAATTCATCGAATTCCGAGCGATCACCCACTATTTGAGGAGGGGAAAACGCCAGTACTGACAATTGGCCCTAAAAACGTTTTCGAAGTTGGATGCCGTGTTGAAGCTTACAAAATTGGCGAGAAGAACGTTTTCGAATGTAAGAGCTATGTATCACCATACGTATCTGTATCTAGTGGGTGCATCATAGGAGCTGGGTGTAGCGTACAGGGAAAGCAGGATCTGTCTGAGAATACAGTGATATATGGTAAAAACTGCTTGCAGGGGGAAGCTATCGAAAAGCAAGGGGTATGATAATGCATTCGCGTTAGTTCCATTTTTTGTTAATCGTCTTGCCTTTTACAGTCTCAAACATTGCAAATTGATTTTCTGAGGAAGGTTCTTCCTAACTATCACCACTTGCGGAAGGCCAACTACGACCCTAAAAAAGCAAGGACACAAATCTAATTAACTTCATATTCATATTTAATTAAACATTCACTTTATTAGCGTTAAAAGCATTTATCTCCTTTTCGAACGTCTCGATTGTGTGATCACATAGTTTATCCAAATCCTCCAAGCCTCTTTTCAGTATGTCGATGGCCCGACTTTGCCGAGATTGAATCCGAAAGTGGAGTTTATTTTCCGTGGGGTGGGGTATTGTATATCCGCAGAAGTCAACATCGGGGCTTTAAAAATACATTCTAAATTGATTGGAGAAACTAATCTTTGTAGAAAATGCTTGACTTACTATCTGCTGATAATTGTTTTTAGCGAGTTGCCCAGCGTATGACCCTCATCTTCAAAAACGAATGTGCGAGCACCTTCACCACTATTTTCATCACCAGCAAGCTAAAATATTGAATTAAAGCTATTAAACTATTTATTTGTTTAAATTTAATAAAAAAAATACCTCTGCTAAAACACCCATGTTAAATGATTGTGACTGTCGCTATCCGGCGATCTGTCAGAAATGACAACTGTTCCGATTTCAAACTGTAACAGCACGTGTTCATAAACATCCAAAGCGCTGCCAAGTATGTGGGACATTTATTTGATTGCGACTTTCAGATTGACTTTACTCTCGGATAAAAAGTGTGTTTGGCAATCACTAAAAGCTAGTGGTGCCAATTTGGAATTGTCATCTCTTTGTCAATTGATATGAACTTTGGCGCACGTGAACAAAATAATACATCTATATAAGTGCATAAAATAGATAGCATTTTAATTTTTGAAAATCAAATGAACAATATAAAAAAATTAAAGGAATCGCTCTCGCTTCTTGTGTTACGCAAATACGCAAAATACAAAATGCGTATGAATATGAAATGAATCGAACTGACTTCCAATTTTTTTTACAAAGGGTTAAACCGTCATTCATAAAAAATACACATTCATGCGAAAAGGGGTGGGCGTATGTAGGATCTGTAAATAGATTGTCCTACCTACCTTATACATTCTATCAAAAGTGTATTTATTCATTGACAAACATGATGCCAATTAATTAATTGACAATTATTTAAAAAGCTATTTCCACTTGTCATGTGGTTTCTTTGTCAGTTATTGACCAGCGCTGTTAGTCAATTAAATGACAAGTACATCTTCGCGATTATCACAACTTAAAGGGCTAGCGTGTGGGCGTGTGGGCGCAGTAGCGCAGTGGTTAGTGTGCTGGACTACTGTGCGAGGGATCCCAGGTTCGATCCCCGGAAAAACAGAAATTACATCCTAAGGTTTTTTCTACTGTGCCACCTCTCGCGAACGTCTGACAAACATCCGAGAGTATGGCTGTCCTGAAAAAGCTTCTCAATTCAGCCGTTCGGACTCGGCATAAAATTGTAGGTCCCTTCCATTCGTCTCAAAAATAGAAACTCACATAAACAAATGTTTACCATTACCTTGCCTAGAATTTGTATGTGTTTTGAGAAGTTATTCTAAAAAAGCCTATTTACGTGCTAGAAAAATCGTGTTTACATAAAGATGTTTGCTATTGAGAAGTCTTCTTCACTATAAAAGAGTCCGACGTTGCTAACTCGTATTTTCACCCGACGCGGTAAGTTTAAACTGATATAGAATAAGGTTCAATATCATTGTTTTTTAATGGACTGTCGTCGGTTAATTTTTAAAATTTATATTCAAAAACAGTTTTCTCATTCATTAATTTACAAGATTATTATTCCTTTATTAAACTACACAAAAATAAATGCACATTGTCTGGATTCAATTAAGAAGGAAATATCAATTGTTTAGTTGAACTTTTCATTCTTCATGAAGTCATACACAACGGAGAAGTCCTTGTTGCCCAAACCATGAGCCTTCAAGGTACGGTAGATTTGGTGAGCCATGGCTCCCATTGGAATTGGTGTATTGGAAGCAGTAGCAACTCCAGCAGCTAATCCCAAGTCCTAAAAAGAAAATTTGCGTATTTTAGTATTTCTTTCGACACAAGTCATAAATAATATTCGACTTACCTTTGTGATCAAATCAGTCGAAAAACCTCCATTATAATCATTGTTAGCTGGTGCAGTTGGAATCACCCCGGGAACTGGGTTGTATACTTCTGTTGACCAACAACGACCAGTCGATGAATTGATAATGTCGGAGAAGGTCTTTGGGTTCAATCCCAAGCGGATGGCTAGATTCATAGCCTCGGAAACACCAATCATAGAGATGCCCAACATCATATTATTACAGAGCTTTGCAGCTTGGCCCATACCATAGACACCGCAATGTGTGATACGTTTGCCCATACATTCCAGAATTGGCTTGACTGCATTATATTCTGCCTCTGTGCCACCAACCATGAAGGTCAATGTAGCTTGATCTGCTCCAGGAACACCTCCTGAAACGGGGGCATCAATAAAGCGTGCTCCCTTGTCGCTGACAATCTTTTGGATGGATTTAACGACAGTAGGGTCAATGGTTGAGGAGTCAATGAAGATGGTGTCCTTGTTTACGCCATCCTTAGTGATTTCGCTGTAAGTGTTGTAAACAATATCGTTGTTGGGCAACATTGTGACAACAAAGTCTGATTTTTTCGACAGTTCAGCGACGTTGCTGTAAACTGTGGCACCATTTGCCTTAGCGGCCTCACAGGCTGGTTTTGAGATATCAAAAACATGCAACTTGTGTCCCTGTAAAAAATTAAAGTAAATTTTTATTATTTAACTATAATTACAGTAATCGTATACATATTTCTATTAACTTGCAAAAGAAGTCAATTTGAAATTAAGCTAGTTCCGCTGGCACCCACTTTTAAATATTAAAAACAGTGGTTTGTGTCCTGAACTAGGGGCGGGGTAGCGAAAAGAACAAATTTAAATTTTCACCTACTCGGCCAGCTGTCGCGATTTTCTGACGAACATCCGAGAGTATAATGTAACTGTCCTGAGAAATCTTCTCAATTCCGCTATTAATTCGGCATAAAATTGTGGGTCGCTTCCTTTAGCCCCAAAAATTAAAAACTCACACAAACCAATTGTTGTGACCTATGGTCCTACTTGTTCACACGTGTGTACTTAGGTAAAGAAACTTTTTTTGAGATATTCTCAAAAACTATGAAGATAACCAATCAAATTGCAGTATTTTTTATTTTCTATGCATATTAATCATTTTTTCTAAATATTTCCTTCACCAGCTGTTAGTCGGACTGGTGTTATGCAACAAAATACTTAAAAAAATATATACAATAGGTATTACTCTCATAAAATAGAACGCAGATAAGAACACGATAACATATTAGCTTTAAAAAGTATTTGGAAAAATAAATCACAAGGTTGGATTGTGGATATTAAACTAAAATCCCTTAATACGTAAAACATAATAAACGGAATAAAAAAAATCCGAAAATAGCCGGTGTGGCACATGCTCTGAATTTTGACATTGACATTGAATGTTTTTTCTTCTGCTAGATTCTGTTGGAATAGAAAATATTCCGAAGACCTTATTATCTCAGTTCAACTTACACAAATTATCTAGTCAACAGAAAGTACCTAATTCGAACACAATAAAAACTTAACACACCCCTTCTTTATATTCCGATACTTTCCTACAATAGGCAGTATTATGCAACTTTATAATCAACTTATTTATCCATTCTCTCCAAAACTCTACAAGTTACGCGTAGAATATACGCACACCAGACTCATTTGAATTAGTAGAAAATATCAACATGTACGAATTATATTCGTTGCAATTAAATTATTTACATATTCTAATTTTAATTCATATTATATATGCACAGAGTTCAACTGGTGTGCTCTACTGTTACATAATCAGATACAAAACAAACTAATTAAATCACTTGAAGAGCAACATCTTTAACAATTTTATATGGTAACTTTCTTTCACTTACATTCTTGATCAAATTTCTGGTCATATGTCCACCCATATTGCCGAGACCAATGAAACCAATATTCTTGGATGCAGATCCAGTGGACATGCATCGCATCATGGTCCACTCTAAGGTGTTGGCCAATGCTTTAGCATTGCGAGACGTCATCACACGTAGAGACATTTTTATTAATTATTTTTAAATTAAAATATAATGAAGTTGGACAAAATACTGCTTTCGATGGACAGCGAAAGTATGACCGAACAGATTGGCGAAATCACACTGACTATTCTAAGCGTACATAGCTCCCAATAGGAGGGCCTGTCACAGTTCTAGATTCGTTTTATGTGGCAAAAGCTGTATAGCTGGAGTCTCATTCATTGGAAACCTGTTTTAGTTGAACAAAATCAGCAAAACAAGTGGGAGAGCCTCTAATCGGAAACCAAAAGTAATGGTGACGAGAGAGAGATATGATTTTTTTTTCCATTAATGTTTGGTTTATCGTTAATTGTTGTGCTAGCACCGACAATCTATCTATATTGTGGGGTGATTTGATAAGACGTATATACAAGCTAGAAACCTTAGTGCGGGTGCCTATTAATACAGCAATTTCACATTTTTGCCACACGCGCTATGATAGTGGTGTGATTGCCATTTTGAAGAGCAATTGCTTTATTTTCTGTATTTTGGAGATCGCTGACAGAAAAAGCTTCCCGGAACTTTGAGATTGAGAGTATAGGTATTTTAAGAGCTCTAATGGTCTCCATAACAGTGTGTAGCATCTGCCGATAAGTATGCAACAGAAATTGATAGATGATTTTTTTTTTAATATCGAGATCTTTTTTATCAAATGAATGTCAAATAACAGTTATTTTTGAAATGATACACAAAAGTTAGATATTATTCTATTCCATAGGTCAAAAGGCAAAATGATATTTACTATTTTAATTTATTTCTTCAGCACATTTTTCCCCGTAGCGTAGGCATAAAAATAATAAACCTATATACCAAAGGAATGATGATTTGCTCGATGTGACCGAGCCAGAACGACAATTGTTCCCGGCTATATTTTCTACTCCAATCGCCCTCCTCGCACACAGGATGATATTTAAGGTTAGGCTAATTATCCCATATACATTTGGAATAATTCACTTGGACAAAATTAGGTGCTATACCACAAGCAGAGTCGGTTTTATCCGCTCCTCTTGGAACCATTTCGAATTCTGAAAACATTTCCGTATTTTGCTGATATTTATTTTGGCTATATCTGCAGCACCTCGAAGATGTACTCGCCTTCGCCTAGACTTTGCTTTATACTCAAGGACAGTAGATACTGGGAAAGGATGCTTTTATTTAATTTTTGTATTAAAAAAAAAACCATATATGTATAAAAAGAAACATATAACAACAATAAAGTACTACCTACTATACCTACAAGTTCTGAAAGTCTGAATTTCTGTTGTACGCGAATTGCTACTTTTGCGCATATGGGGGCGGCTTAATACTACAACCCCCTGCTTGGGGTCACTGTTAGCTTTGGAGGGATAGACACCCTCACCTTCCATTGTAAAAAAGTTAATCAAGGTAACGCTTAAGTTGGGAGTTCATAAAATTATACTTGGACACTGAAAATAATTATTAGTATAACACATCCACCCAAGAACCACAGAAACATTATCCCAGTACACCCTATTGCTTAACACAATTCGTACACGACCTTAAAGTAACCCTGTTTATACAGCACTTTGTAAAATTTATCAACACCTCAGGAGTTACTTTACAAATTTTTCTATGTTCGTCTATGTATCTATATTTGCTGATACATATTTCGTTTTTTATTTGGTCGGTCTGCTTTTATTGTTTATACTACCCTTTTCCACGAATGGTTCATAAATGGACTAAATATGTATATCCAAATCCAAATCTTGTCGCGTCCCTATAACGCAGCCATCATCTATCTTCGTCGTCAGCCAGACCGCGATTAAGACCCTCAATTCGACCAAATCTACGTCAGAACTTGGTGTTCACTGCAGAGATAGGGAAAGCCTGGCCCGTGCCGTGAATAATCAGACAAATTGCCTAATTCGAAGGAAGATTTGGCCAAATAACAAAAGTGTTAGAACTAAGAACCTCTTAACCAGAACGCGTTCAGACGTCAGTATAGATTAACGGCAATCAGTACGGGCCAATGCCCATTGAGATGAGATCTTACGTAGCTAAGCTTGACATTCCCCACAACACTCATTGTCATAGCTGTGCAGGCGCTAATGAGAATCAAACAGTGATCTACTCTATTTGGGATTGGGGCTGTCTGGCCCTATAGCTAAAGCAAGGCATCGCGCTCGCGCACTATATGCAATTATTATTATTTGATGTTCTCCTTATTATTAAGATACCTGTCGTGAGTCGTTTTGAAACCAAACGGCGGCGATCAATCGCTAATTGTGTTTTTTTTGGTATAGGTAACCGAAAAATACCCACATGATGAAACACATGACTACATCACTGCGCGTAAAGCAACTGTCACTGTCTTACAGATTCAATTTCCTCATAAAGCCGCCTAGATGAATAATAAACACATAATACCGGACATGATGGCAGCGTCTGAAACTTAGAATAACTATAGAAATACACTTTCAATAGTGTTTCATTGCTGTAGGTATTTCCAGCTTCGTAACAAACAGTGGACAGCAATACATCCTTTATTTACCGAGATAGTTCAACAGAAGGTACCTACAATCTTTTTCTATTGCTGGAAATCTATACATTTAGGTACCTAAAATTTCAGCAATATTTAAGCTGAAGTATAGGTAATTATATCCAGATGTTTTTATTGTTATCTTTTTTACACAGAATGAGTTACTACACAGATGCTTACGTAAATTAATTTATTCTATAAACTGAATTAGTCACCTACTTACAATTATTTTATTTATGTTATAGTGAAATAAAAAAGTGACTTCAAAATAACTGAAATCACAAACAAAAATACGCCAAATTATTTATAACATAATACAATTGTACATATAAGTAGTTTCATCTCTATAAGCTTAACAGCAATTTCTATTCTACTTAATAATTATTATTACTATAGTTTTATAATATATTATGAACAATATAACGTATAGCTACACGGAGTTAAAACAATGTCGTAAAAAAATGTTATAAATAACAAGGGACACCATATTCAAAGGTAAAAGCGTTGTTTAATCTTATTAAAATTGAAATCAATTTACTAAATATATAACAATCTCGTGATTATCGAATATTATACAAAGAGAGCAATTCCATGACAGTGTACCAATTCCAGACTGTCGACGGACAGCTCTCTTTATTTTCGTATTCGCATGTGTTAATTTTAGTTAGCTACTTAAATCACTTTCAAAAACACTCCGGTAATCAAAGTACCCTTCCCAGCACACGCTCAAGGAAACTAAATCGAAAACCTTCTCCACAAGTGTCAACCTGCGATGCAATACCCCACCACTAGCGCCGTTTTCAACAGGTATGTGTTCCATTTATCTTCGACTTGTTTGTCCAAAGCAAATATAAATGGATATGTGTTGTGTAGGTATCTCGGTTTGCATCTACTGTGCCAGCCAGCCGTCTCGCACCTGAAATAGAAGGCTATACCTGCTACTGAATAAACCCCAAGAGTATATTTCGACTTTGCCAGTGTACCTCGGTAGATAGCTTCATATGTAATCTGGGAATGAAAAAAAAAAGTTTTAGTAATTCTGTTGCTTATTTGAACTAACATTACCGGTTGGCCCAAATATTTAGACAGTGACGATAATATGCTTGGTATACATATATGGAGTTTTTCAAAATTTCATTAAAATCTCTGCTTTCATCGTTCATATTATATTTTCTTTTGTCAAATTGCACGTAATACCTACTGAGTACTGACGGCAACGGCAGTTACAAAACAAAAAAACTCTGCCGTGCGATATGGGTTTAACCTCAATTCCCTTACTTTTGCTACAGTACATTTTTTAAATTTCGATTTTTAAATAATATGTTAATACATATATCTATTATATATATATACATAATCTATTAAAATCATATGGCCTAGAAAGCGAAAGAAAAACGCATGAAGTTCGAGTTTTGCCAATTAACACTTGACAACTAAATGAATTTTATCTAAAAAAGAAAATAACTCCAAAAGTATTTAAATTTTTTTGTGTGTTTGTGTTTGTGTGCGATCAACTGTTTCATGGTTTGTTTGTGCATCTAATTTTGTTTAACAAACGAATTGATGAAAAAAAAAACAGCGATTATTAGAAGGATAGACAATCTAGAGATTATAGTCTTGTTCAGAGTGTAATTATACATTAAGAATTTATTGTCTTTTCTTTGTTGAAAGCTAATTAGTTTATTCTCTCTAGAAAGAATTCGTCACTTTCAGAAAAACGGAGGATAAAAATGATATATTAAATGTTTATCTGTTTTGATGAATTTCTTAGGGTAAATAAAGTTAAGATAACATCTTATCTGTACGCCAATCAGGGCGTAATACTTGTTATTCGGTTTGTATTATCAGACTCTTGCAGTCGTTAAAACCAAAGGCAACTTTAAATCAGTTCTTTTTAACTAACGTGCTATGAGGCTATCAGCGTTAAAGACACCTACTGTAATAAAATTAAGCCCTATCTGCTATAGATTAAACCAAAAGTTGTCCCACAGACTTTTGTAAGTTAACTTTCTGTTGTCATAATCGGGCTTTTAGCTCACAATGGGAGAAATGTGAAGGTTGTGAATGAATACTAGTCCCTTTGTATTTTAAAGGTTTTTTTAGTAAAATATCAAAAATATTAATTTTAGAATACATTTTCTATACAAATAACAAAATTGATAAAAACTTCTGGAACGATTTTAAAAAAAACTTTACGATATATTCGCATTCAAAACTGAAACTCGTAAATGTTAGTTAAATAGCCCCTTTTAACACTGCGAAAACTTAACGGTAGTCATTTCTTATGCAAACAATTTTACGATTTTTCGTGGAGGGAAAATTATTTGCTCTATCTTTTGTAAAATTTCGAATAGGCACGTGAACAGGATTAGTAACAATTCCAGAGAGATTGAAACTTTTTTTTTGTCGGCCATGCTGTTTAGGAATTATGTGAAATGTACGTTTTATTAAACAGAATGGCTTTCGGAAGTGCTGGGAAGACACCAATAATAATTAGCAATGTAGACACGACTGTCGTCTCTCCCTGTCAGATGCCTAAATTGTTGCTTTTTGTGAAATCGTGTGATTTCTGGATTGAAAACATAAACTGAATTTAAATTTTATAACACAGTATTACTCACAATTATAGATTTCACAACATATTTTACAACTGACAGCCATTTTAAACAAATCTTTTAATCCGAATCCACATACCTACCTAACTTTAATTTCGTCCCAGTACCCCTCTCTTTTGTAGACATAAAAAAAAAAGTCAGGGCGCATTACATTAATTTTACCAAATAGCAAATTGTCAATATTGTCTTATTTTTCTAGGGACATGGGAATGAAAGTCATGTCCATGATGGTCTGTCCATGCACATGAAGTCTAATATTACCCTTAACCACACGATAATGATGGCGCCTGTCAAGTGCGCTCATGTCTGAAAAGTTTATTTCCGTTTCCAATGTAAGCGTAAATTAATAAAATAAATACTTAAATGTGGGTACTCAAGCGTTATCAGGTATTGAATTTTAAATTTATGGGCAACTAGCTAGTACAGCTTTAAAAAAAAAATAAGAAGGGAACCTCACTACATTTCTCATTTTTGAAATCACATATTTTTGCTTAACTAAGTGTGACTCTATATTCGTCCAGTCTTAGAACGGCTGTAGATAATATAATTTATAAAAGGGTTCTTCCCAATGAAGAGCACAATTATTTGAACTATATAGTATATCTTATCAATAATTTATATAGATATCACATGACGAATATAGAGTGTATATATCACTGGGTTCGTTTTTATTGTTAGATAACATTGGTGTTTTTTTTTTCTCAAAATTTTTTCTTGCAGGTAGGTATTTCCAGTACATTTCTTCAAATTACAAAACACTGTGTTAAATATCAAATACGATTGCAAACTCCTTTGCACCACTTTTTCACGCACTTTTACACATTTTTACTCAGACTATAAATTTGAATAAACCTTCGGACAGATAAAAAATCCACTTAGTCATTTTGTAAAATGAAGTCCAAAAGGCCGGTGGATTTCTTTATATACCCCCTGAATTTGATATGAAGATAAACGGCAAACGTTTTCCCAATGCGATATCAGAGTAGAGATAGCGTGCTGCTATCACGAAAGGTGAGAAAGTGAGAAGCTGTTGTATGTGTTGGATTTTTGTTTCGTACTGCACACCTATAATTATAATACCTATTGTGATAATGTTTTCAACAAATAGTTTGGAGAACTTTTTTTCGTAAAGTTCCCTGCAGCCATTCTTTGGATTTACAAGCACGAAGATGTCATAATTCGAACGCCCGCCCGCAGGCAATTCATGTATTGTATTGTATTTGCTTATAGTATTTTAATGCATTGTAAAATTTATATCTTTATCATAAATTGTAACTGTAAGTTTGTATGATAACAAATCAGAAATAAAATATGTAAGATGATGAAATGAAATGAAAATGTTTTTGGACGTTGGAATACAGTGCATGGGTATACTTTAAATGCGAGAAGGGGTTAGTTGATTATTTCGTATACCTACCTACTATTTTTTAGATTTCTAAAATAATTTATTACTTACTTAATGTTAAAATAAGTTATATTTCTTCTCATCTTGCTTTTAGGTGAAAGTTTTCAAGACAAACTTATCAATTTGCGATAAGAATGCGACAGAAAAGTCCAATCCCATAAAAAAAAAAACATAAATAGGCTGCCACTGCTGCAACCTAATAAGAGGATCATATTTCTTATATGTATTTATAGCCAACGAAAGCTTGTGCAAAACGACTTGCCTAGAAACACTACATCTTCTTTTAGTTAAAATCTGATTACCGACTTATTGTGTCACATTATAATAAACCATTTCTACAGTTTCTTTTCGTTTACCTACCTCTATTATCGCAAAAGAGCGCCGAAATCATTATTTTTAGAATTTCGCTATCTAAATTTACCGGAAAACAGAAACTTAGTGCTATTCCGTTTTAAGGGGGTAAGCAACAATTCAGATATTGGATAAAATCCCGCATTTGTGTAAACCAACTAAACCATTAACTCATATATCGTTAAAGTTAAAAGCGTTTCTATAGGACGTCTAGATATGTGCCATAGAGTGCTTGCATACATGTAAGATTATCAGATTGATTACGCACTTAAATGTTATTTATTGGAACTAGATGTCTTCATATTCGTGCTCTATTTATCGTAATAAATGATTAACCCACAAACGATAATAAGATTCACCCACAATTCACAAACAATGATATTTGACAATCAGCCCTATTCCCGTTTGCGTTTGTCGTATACGACTCATATGTTTGGTGTCGTTGTAAAACTATGTTCAGATTTTTTTTTAACTTTTGTTACCAATTTTATTTCCTTTTCTATGTGTTTACCATCATTTCAATTCAGTTGTCTCAAAAAAGTTAAAAACAGCGACTAAAAAACGAAGCGAAATACGAGTTATTTACGACAAACGCCAAACCGGGAATATGGGTTAATAATTGCCATAAAATTCGGGAGTGATTGTGAATTAATGTAAAATAAATTGAATTTTGTAAAATCACAATTATAATTTCATGAATAAATATTACGTACTAGCAACTTCGCCAAAGAATGAATGAATGAATGAATGATATTTATTAATTAGCTTATAAAAGCCATTTAGATTGTACAATTTATAATTTTACAATAGACTCGTTTTTTAAACTATCTGTTAGATTCATTATCTTTATATACTCAATCTATTATATTTCTTCTTACATATTCAGTAATTTTTCTTTTAAACACAAACAAGTTTGATTCGTTTTTAATTTCTAATGGAAGATTATTAAATTTTTGAAGCCCAGTATAGCTGATTGTTCGTTGACCTCTATTGGTTCTCGCTCTTCGGATTCTGAAATCTCCTGCACTCCTTAGGTTGTAAGCTGCGTTGACATTCATTAAAAAAAACGATCATTCGATTGTGATTTTTTGTCGGTGCTTACCTATTATTCGGACTCTTATCTCTGATTCTCCTCTTATCTTTATTAAAATTTGCCCAAACAAACTCATCCTGTTTTGTAACAAGTGTCTGTATTTGAGCTTTTCTCGGATGATAAAAAGAAAAAAAAAAAAAAAAACAACCGAGGCGACACCAAAATGAGCCCAAACCCGAACCCAATCTCTCTACTCATTATATTACACAGCGGCAAATAACGTTTTATCGTCTACCATAATTTATAGTTGGAACAACTAACAACCAGTAACAGTTATTATTGTTGCATCAACAAGGAGTCATCATTGACAATAAAGAACAAAAATGTAATCTACAAACAACTATAGTAATAGTTGGAGATAGCAAATCTAATCATTTTTACGACTTTAAGCCCAGAATACAGTGAATCGT
This sequence comes from Cheilosia soror, assembly GCA_949372485.1. Taxonomy (NCBI): domain Eukaryota; kingdom Metazoa; phylum Arthropoda; class Insecta; order Diptera; family Syrphidae; genus Cheilosia; species Cheilosia soror. Next base: position 69,435,949 of record OX443564.1, read on the forward strand.
CAAAACTCCTATCAAGCATCCTTAGCTTGTTGACAATTTGGGTAAATACGCTTTTCAAACATACCTATGGTGTATGGTGACGGCTCGTTGTGTATTCAAATGATATAAAACGTTTCAGATATTTCTTATTTTCTTGAGATAACTTGTTACTGTGTTTGATTAAGATTAAGTGGAATGTACGATATCACTGCCACGTAAAGTACATTAACCAAATGAGAGGTGGTTTAAAAAATTCAAAAAGAGATCATATGATTTCGTTGTCATGCATAGAATTTAGGACGAAGTGCCTATAAATTAGTTGCTATAAACCATCGAGGCACATATAGATAGATAAAGCTGCTCGGTGAATATCTGTAAAATGGACAGTATAGAAGGTATCGTTATAGAAAACTCTGATAAAAGATCGAGATTTGTGAGATACAATTTTTTCCGAACTACCTTTTCATCCATCTGCTATTCTGTTGTGATTTCTGTCAGCAAAGACTTTTAGCTCTTTGAAACTTCTTCCCACTTGCAGTGATTCTTCCTCCTCTGTTGTGTTCTGTGCCCTCTATTTCTTGGTCTTTCCAGTAATAATTTTATCAGTCTATTTTTATACACGTGCCTAAATGGTTTTAGCTATATCTACATTATTTGTCTATTCTCATTCACAAAGTTGGACAATTATAAGTGTATCTTACCTATACCAAGGTACACACTTTTGAATATGCAAATTGGCGCCCAACATGAGGCCGATCGTAATTTCAAACCGAAAACTACACATTCCAATCAGTATGACTAGCTACATTGTGTAATCGGGTGAAAATTAGAAAATGTAATATTTATAATCAAAAAGCATTCCGATCCAAGTAAAAACAATCAAAATGGATAGGTAAGGTACCTAGTACCTAAGAAATTATGCAGTTAGTTTGAATACATCTTCCCTAACGTGGTTTAGAACTGGCGGAAGGGGTGGATTGTACATTTTTAAAAAATAATCTGCAATCATATGGTAGGATAAAATCAATGCGCAATTAACCAATGTGAGATGGGAGATTTTAAAAACGTTCCCCGACTTTGTTAATTTTTATAGATATTCACCCCAATCATGGAATCCGCCGGAGGGAATTGTTCGCGGAAAAGAATATTTTGGTATCGTCGAATCCGAAAAGTGAACAGAAATCTGGAAAAAAAACCACACCCTACCAATAGTATGTGTTAATATTATGTATATACCTACCTATATGACATAATAACCGTTCAATTTGCGGATTCGACGATACCAAAATATTCTTTTCCGCGAACAATTCCCTCCGGCGGATTCCATGATTGGGGTGATTGTCTTGGCCTGGCTAGATGAGATTAGGGGTCTTGTTCAATTGAGAGTTTACCAAAGCTTAGTCAATTTAATTGTGAGAGAACACTCTGATATTTATTGCATTGATTTATTGAACATGCGGTGGAAGATTTTTTTCAAGAATCTTGTTGTGGGATGGTTGCTCTGCAATAGTTCTGTAATTACTAGTGATTACTCAAATCTGTTGGAGAACGATTTCCCTTATTTTTTCCGTTAAATCAAACTAGCAGCAAATTATGCATTGAAATTTCTGGTTAGATGTGCGGCTTCATTTATTATTTGAATTTAAAACAAAAATTCTCTCCAGTCTCAGTTTGTAGTTACAACGATATCGGTAATATCTCCTCCTGCGACATCAGCTTCGTTCTTCTTCAGATGGGAGTTGACATGATCTACATACAAAAATTTAATTATTTATCGCAATTCAATGGACAACCGCCTCGACTTACTTTTTAGAAAGGTTAATGCGATAAAACTCCGATTGCATATTGTACATGTAAAAGGTTTCGTATCTCTGTGCTTGATCATATGATTCCTAAGACACTTGGCAACGGCAAAAGCGGCACCACATATAGTGCATTTGAAGTCTCTCTTGTCTGTTCAACAATAAAAAAAAAACATTTAAAGGAATTGTCAGCATTGGCCTAACCTTAACTTACCTCCATGCTTTGAGGCAAAGTGCTCTCGAAGATGGTTTGCCTGTGTAAATGTCTTTTCGCAAACTGTACATTTGTGTGGCTTCTTCCTCAAGTGTGTAAAATTGATGTGTATGTTCAAATGAACCTTACGTTTAAATGACTTGTGACATCGATCACACTTGTACGGTCTAATTTCGTCATGTATTTTTAGATGCTTTAAAAGCTGTTGGTGTAACACAAACGATTCCGGGCACTTTGCGCATTTGTATGGTTTGATAAATACTTTTTTCATTGAAGATTTTTGCAAGATTTTTTGCACTGTCGGCGTAGCTGGTTCACCATGTTTTTTGTGATTGTGTAAACGCAAATTCGTCACATTGCTGTAAGTCTTATCGCACAGATCGCATCGAGTTACATTTCCTCCATGACGGTTATGCATAATCATGTGAAGCTTGTAGCCATTGAGGTTGAAAAATGCTATGAGGGATATGGGTCAGTTTGTACATAGTAGACGCATTACATTAGTGTACTTACTTTCGTCGCATACAGTACAGGAAATATTGCCCTTTCCGTGCTTTTTCATATGATTGTACATAAGATTGGAGTGTTTAAATCCTGCAAATGTAATAAAAAATTTAAATATAACTAGGTTAACGTATATTCCAATCAATACTCACCCATTCCACACTCACTGCAAAGATAGGGATGCTCTCCTGTGTGTATCCTTTCGTGGGCTACCAAATGGTTGACTTGGATGAACTTTTTGGGGCAGAATTTGCACTTCTGGAGTTTGGCATCATCATGCCAACCCAAATGGTAATGGAATTTCTTAAGGGAGATTTTCGTAAACTTTTTGCCGCATGTGGTGCATTCGCGATCCTTCTCAACATGATGCAGCTCAGTGTGTGCAGCCATCATCCGCTTACCACCGCGAACCTTTTTACCGCAGATTGTGCACTCCACTACTTTCCGGTAATGAACTCTGGCATGGCTGTACTGCTTTCTTTTGGTGTCGAAGCACTTTTCACATTTAGGACACCCATAAGGAAGATCCGTAGAGTGCTTAAGATTATAATGCTTATTAAGGAGCTCTAGATTATCGAAGCCCACAAAGTTCATACAGAACTGGCATTGATAATTTTTGAACTCGGGAAGAACAGCATTCTGCTCCTCAAGGTCATCTTTACGTTCTCGCTCTATTCGGTACTCTTCCTCCGAATCAAGAGTCTCCAAAAGTTTTTCACAAGATTTCTCTTCCTGAAGAGGATCTGATAATTTTGACTGATCATCGCCGGGAAAGCTGTAGTGCTCTTGAACAGTGATCGTCTGCTCACCCTCAAAGTCTTCTGGGTAGTCAACATCATCGACATCGCCATTTTCGGGTTCAAGCTTTATTATGATGTCCAACCCAGTGCATAGTTCACCGAAATTCATCTGCGCCTCCTGGCATATCAAGCGAAAGTTGTGAATCTGACAGAAACTATCAAAACAAGTGAGACAAATTTTCTGAGGTAGGCCGTCACTTTGGGCAATCTGCAATGAGTTATTGTACATATTAATATTGTGCTTATAGCTCAGCCAGCAATTCCTACATTAAGATTCCATATTTCAAATTCCTCTTGAACCATTTTTAACTCATTATGGTACTCGACTGAAGTGTACATTGGATGAAGATCCGAGCAATCTTCCTGTTCAGACGCTTTACCACACGTTCTGCAAGTATTATCCACGACACTCATTTTTATGTTTTTAGCGATTGCTGCAAAATGAAGGCAATTTTAAAAATTGAATGTTGATTTGCAATACTTATAGCCAAACTCAGAACTGGGTTTGATGGAACCATGGAATTTGGGTGGGTACCTTAATATAACCTTTTCACTTTAGGTAAACCTTATAATAATTTAAATGTGGTCATCTTGAAATGATTTTCCTAATAATACATCTAATTCCTAAGCCAATAAATACATTAGATTGATTACATTTCACGACCAATAATCTATCTTTGACTAGGCTAATTTTAAAGGCACCTACGTACCTGTTGTATTTTCTTTTAGCAACCAAAATTAACCATATGATTATAAAGAATTATTATATTGGAATTAGTGCTTAACTACACTAAAAATAAATAAAATTACAATTTTGCTTTATGTTGAAATGTATTCATGCTGATTTCTACGTTCAAAAATGTTTATGAAACTTCAATCAATTGTCAAAAACGTCGTTCAGGCGATTAGGAACTAGTAGAATTAATAATGTCGTGTTCTATTGGCAAGGAATGCTTTATTTTTTCCCCAGATCACTTTTCGTGTTCGCAGTCTTTTTTAGAGACGGGAGCACTTTTTTTTCTAATGTGATTTTCCATTGGGCACATCAGATTTTTAATTCAGATCTCAGATTTTTCGTGGCAAATGGAAATGGAGCAGATTGATCTGATTTTGTAAATTTATTAGTGCCTTATTTGACTGTGCGTGTGTGTACATCGGCTGTGCAAATTGTTTTTGTTCGTCGGTGGAATACGAACTTCATATGGATAAGATATCGACGAAGAATCGAAATCCACAGATGACGAGGGAGAAGAATAATTATGACGAAGATGATTGCAATTGCTTCAAAATTAAGTCCATGTCCATTATTCAAGAGCGATTTAATAATTTAGTTTTGAAAACAAATTCAAATTCAAATAGGTATACACCTACCGTAGAGATACCATTATAATAAAGAATTTTTATACCATGGCTAAGTACCTACCACTTTTTCAATTTATAACGAATGTCCATGGACACACAGGCTTTCCCATGAATGACTTGGACAAATAAATGCATATACAAGAAAACAAGGCGTCTTAACGCATTGTAGAGAAATAAAATTTGGCAGGTAAAATAATAGCGAAATTGGAAACACAAATAAATTCTATGTTGAAGCGGACGGCCGTTTTAAGATCCCCACTCTTTCAACGTAAATGCCAAACACAGATTTGTATCGAAAGCGAAATGGTGCGCAAAAAAATGCCCATGCGAGAATTATTTCAGAAAGTGGATTTTAGGTGCATTTTCTAACCCACCTACCTCTCTTTTTTCTACTCACTCAAAATCTACCTCTTTCAACACGACTTTCGTTGGAAAGCATGTGTCATGTGTGGCCATGCACAAATCGAATGCTCAATCGCAATCCATGCTATAATTTCACAGAAAACTGCGAGAATCTATCTGCATTCATGTTCCGTGTGCCACGAAAAATCTGATGTGCCTAATGGAAAATCACTTAAAATACCACGAAGTGTAATTACAGACATATGAAAATGACATTCGGTAATAACTTCAACTTCGTCTCGCGCCAGATTTTTCGAAATGGTCGCGTTGCGAGACAGCTAGTCACGCCACTTTTTTATGCGCAGAGTACCTAATTTTTTTTGTGGATGCATTCTAGCATTCATTTAATGGGGCAGTCAGATAAGTGCAAGTTTAGTCTGGTTTTTGTGATATCCACAAACCACAAATGAATCGCCGAGTTCCATTATCTTTACATATTAGCATTTATTCGACAACCACAAATTTGTACTCCAAGTAACATAATATAGCAAGTACCTATATTATTTATTTTTCCATTTTCCACATATTCATGCTAAAAAAAACTTATTTAAATACATGAAGGTTGTTGTATTGTATGTAGGTATTGCATGCCCTTTGCGTGGTTCTGGTTATCCTTTGTTCAATTTATGCACGAGGGTGGTGTGGCCAAATTTGGTAGAATTTGACTCAACTGTTTGAATGTTATCGTTCGAGAAATGACCTAATATATCTAACAAGTTACTATTTTGATGATTTGCATTACTTAACAGTGATAGGACTTTATTATCGTTTTGCTCTTGCCTACAAAAAGCCTTCGACCCTGCAGGGGCCACTTAAAACATTCAGTCCAATCACAATGCCGAGTAGACTTGCAGTTTGATCACCTGATAATACTAATCTATTAATTAAAATAAGAATTCTCCCCAACAACAATATCTGTGATATCTCCTCCAGCGACATTGGCTTCGTTCTTCTTTAGATGAATGTTGACATGACCTGCAATGCAAATCAAAATTGAATTATTTTGGCAGAAATGACAATGCAGACTTTTCCATTAATTTACTTTTAAGACAAGTTAGCATACGGAAGCTCTTGTTGCATACAGTACACGTAAACGGCTTCTCATCCGTGTGCTTTATCATGTGAGTCTTAAGCACCTTGGCAATAGCAAACGCCTTTCCACAAACCTCACATTTAAAGTCCCTCCTTTCTGTGGAAACAAAAATAAAACTTGTAAATACATTTTCAGCACTCTGATCTACTCAATTTACTCTCATGTTTAGCGGCAATGTGTTGTTTGAGGTTGTTTCTCAGTGTAAATGCCCATCCGCATATTGTACACTTGTGCGGCTTCTTGTTCAAATGTATCGAATTGATGTGTAACTTCAAATGAGCTTCCCGCTTGAACGATTTTAGACAACGTTCGCACGTATACGGCCTGTACTCGTCATGAGTTTTTAGATGCTTTATCAGCTGTGTATGCAACACAAACGATTGCGGGCACTTGCCACATTTATATGGTTTGATGAGTACTGGTTTTATCTTTCGCTTATTTAAAACGCTTGTAACAGCAGCCGTCGCTGGTGCTCCATGTTTAGTGTGGTTGTGTAAGTCCAGATTCAAACAAGTGCCGAACGCTTTATCGCAAATATTGCAACGAAGCCCTTCTTTTGGTACTTTTTGATCATGCATTTGCATGTGAAGCCTCAAGCCGTGAGGATGAAAGAATTCTACAAAGAATACGCATTAGTTCGTTGTTTGTTTACCCGGTGTCAACTTACTTTTCTTACACACATTGCAGGTTAATTCGCCCTTCCCGTGCAGTTTCAAATGTGAGTATAGAAGGCCGGAATTTTTGAATACTATAAAGGAACATTCTGAATATTAAAATCTGTAATGATGTGCAGTAACTAATACTTTTACTCACCCATTCCACACTCGCTGCAGACAAAGGGACTCTCGCCCGTGTGAGTCCTTTGGTGTACCACCAAATGTGTGAGCTGGATGAACTTCTTATCGCAGAACTTGCATTTACGAAGTTTGGTTTCATCATGCCAACTCATGTGGTACCTAAATCTCTTCAACGTTGCATTTATGAATTTTTTACCGCAAGTTTTGCATTCGCGATCTTTCTCAGTGTGATAGAACTCATGGTGCTGGGCCATCATTCTCTTTCCTCCACGCACTTTCTTACCGCAAACCGGGCAGTCCAGTACGATTCGGTAATGAACTCTAGCATGGCTATTTCGCTTACTTTTGTTGTCAAAGCACTTTTCACATTTAGGACAACCATAGGGTAGATCCGTAGAGTGGTGTAGATTGTAGTGCTGGTTAAGGAGCTCTGGATCATCAAAACCTACAACATCCATGCAGAATTTGCATTGAAATTGTTTGAACTCGGGAATCACAGCGTTCTGTTCTTCAATCTCTTCTTTGCGTTCCCTCTCAATTCGACACTCTTCATCCGAATTGACAGTCTCCAAAAGTTTTCTACATGTTTTTTCTTCGTCAAGATTTAGCAAATTTATTTGCTCATCGCCGGGAAACTGATAGTGCTCCTGAATAGTGATGGTCTGCTCGCCTTCGAAATCTTCTGGATAATCTACATCAACATCGCCACTCTCGGATTCGACCTTGATTATGATGTCCAGGCCAGTGCATAGTTCGCCGAAGTTCATCTGCGCCTCTTGACATATTAAGCGAAAGTTGTGAATCTGACAGAAACTGTCGAAACAAGTGAGGCAAATTTTCTGAGGTAGGCCGTCACTTTGGGCAATCTAAAAGCAGTTAATGAATTAGTATTGTGCTGATACCATTTCAAGCTAATCTTACATTAAGATCCCATATTTCAAATTCCTCTTGAACCATTTTCAACTCGTTATGGTACTCAATTGAAGTGTACATTGGATGCAGATCGGAGCCATCCTCCTGATCCGATGGCTTTCCACACGTCCTGCAAGTATTATCCACTACACTCATTTGAGAAATCTTTACCAGACCTGCAAATTTAAACAAATTTAACGATTCAAGGAGTGGTCACTTTAGAGAGTCATTCGTTAGCTAAAAATGGAGCAAATCCATTGTGGTAAGTTGCACAGGGCATGTAATTTAGGAATTCTTCTTTAAAATAGCAAATCTAAAGCACGAGATTAAAATATCTACAGGAATAGATTACCTTTTAGGATCGCTGTATGTAGTCAATGAGATTTGGAGATGAATTAATTTCCTGAAGTTAGTTCATAAATCGGTAAAGTAAGGAAATTTATTTATGTTGCAGTCTGAAGATTCGAAAAGTTTTTGTTTTTCAATGGAAGATGTCAAACGTCAAAGAGGTAGAAGGCGCTTAGGTAATGTTCTATTTGTAAACCTCAAGCAGTGTGGATCGTTCGATTTTTGTTTTTTTGCATTTTTGGGTCAGTTCTGATTATTTTTTTAATGCCCGCATTGGTAACTATTATTTTTATTATATGCCTATGGGTGTTTTATTACAAGAGGATGGACAATATTTAATCTATATTATGTTTTTAACCATTCGCGATCTTTGAGTCCAAAAGAACATATAGGGCGTATTTTTTTGGGAAGTGAGTAAAACAAAACCAAAAGTGAGTATAACAATAGGCCTATTTTATTGGCAATCCATTTCAGTGAAGTGAAGCAAAGTAGAATTTTTAACACGCAATTACAACAACTACATAGAGTCTCGAAAGTGTCAAACAGTTTGTAGTTGTTGTAGTTGCGTGTTAAAAATTCTACTTTACTTTACTTCACTGAAGTGGATTGCCAATAAAACAGACCTAATTTTGCATGTGAAACCAAAAGTGGGTATAACAAAACCAAAAGTGAGTATAAAAGTTTTGTATGCAAAAGAAAAAGTGAGCTAGCTATAGATTCTCAAAAAAATACGCCTATAGACGCAAACTGCTCTGTTTATTGTTGGTAATCGTGTTTTTGGACCCAAACGCAGTTGTTGATAAATCTCGAGTAACTCTGGCTCTAGATTAGCAAAAGAGTTCTCTATTTAAAAAAGATTGCACTTATATTAGATAATAACAACTCTGAGAAAAAATCTAAATTCGCGAAAATATTCTGAATTCCAAAAACCATTCTTTTGTGGCCTAAAGTAATTTACGGTTAGAAAGAGTTCTATTTTGGAATACACCAATAATGTTTCCACTAAAGAATGTGTGTGAGAAAGAAAATATTTGATTTAAATATTATATAAAATATAATATGAAAAATCGGTTACTAGAAAAATGCAATGTCGGCCTTAATATGTACAGTAAGTAAAATATTATGCAACAGTGCTAACTTCACTCGCCGAATGCTTTTGACATTTCCCAAATTAATAGATGCTCATTTTTTTTGCAAATAAAAGTGGACGCCGTATTTCATATCAAGAAAGAATCGAGAATAAAACGTTACAAAATACATTAAATAAGTTAAAGTTAACATTACACACAATGAGTGCTGGAAACATGCTATACGGTGGTGACGAAATCGGTGCTCTAGTGTTCGATCCAGGCCATCATTCGCTGCGAGTCGGCTACGCTCAGGAAGACACCCCAAAAGCCGAGATTCCCTCGATTGTTGGCGTAGGCCCAGAAGATCCAGAGACCTCAACAGATCTGGAAACGAAAAGCGATAATAACATTACCCAAAACAGTAGGTAACAATAAAAAGTATAATCATTTGATAAAAAGAAAATCTATTCTCAGACAACGATGCTCGCAAATACTATGTGGACACAACTTATGTTAACGTTCCTCGCGCCAATATGGAAATTCAGACGTACATGAAAGACGGCATGATCGACAACTGGGATTTGTTTGAGAAAGTCATCGACTATACTTATTCGAAGGTCATTCAGTCTGAACCGGAATATCACCCTGTATTGTTTTCCGAGGCGTCGTGGAACGTTCGCAACAATCGCGAGAAACTTACCGAATTAATGTTCGAAAAATACAACGTTCCGGCATTTTTCTTGGTAAAGAATGCCGTTTTAGCTGCTTTTGCCAGTGGACGTGCATCAGCTTTAGTCGTCGACAGTGGAGCAACACATACATCAGCCGTTCCAGTGCATGAGGGATTTGTGCTGTCTCAAGCCGTTGTCAAGTCTCCACTTGGCGGCGACTATTTGTCGCTGCAATGCCGTCAATATCTCGAGGCACAGGGTATTGATTTGACTCCGGTGTATAAAATTGCCGCTAAAGATGTGGTTAAAGAAAGGGACAATGCTCGCTTTACTCTGCGCAAGCTACCGGACAACCTCACCCAGTCCTGGCAGAACTACATGCTAAAGAGCTTGCTTCAAGATTTTCAAATGAACATCCTGCAGGTGCTGGAGAATCCCTACGATGAGAGGGTTGCGGCCCAAATTCCTTCGGTGCACTACGAGTTTCCGAATGGATACCATCAGGAATTCAGCTCAGAGAGATTTAAATTGGCCGAGAGTTTGTTCGATCACACAATGCTGGGCGCTGGCCAACTTGCCTCGACGAGCGTGGGAATGTGCGATGCTGACGTAAGGCTTTCGCTATTTGGCTCAGTCGTGGTCACCGGTGGCAATACATTGCTACAAGGTTTCCCTGAGCGTCTGAACAGAGATCTTCAGCATCGTGCCCCGTCCAATACTCGCTTAAAGATGATTTCTGCAAATGGCAGTGTAGAGCGGAGATTCGGCGCATGGATTGGTGGATCAATTCTAGCCAGCATAGGAACATTCCAACAAATGTGGATCTCCTCACAGGAATACGAGGAATCTGGCAAGAGCCAAGTGGAGCGAAAGTGTCCTTAGACTGCTGCAGCTGGTATTTTAGGTTATTGACTCTCATAGCGCTTTATTTCTTCAAACTAAATACAAACAAATATTTGTGTACACATAAAGTTTAAAATGCAAAATACTGGGTCAGAGTGTTCCTTTTCTCTTTCAATGTCCACCCATAGTGTTGTCGACGACTTGTTTCTGTTGAAGAGCAAAACTTGCAGCCAGAGTACTGATAACTTTTATGGTAACTTACCTGCGCCTTAAGAATGTCATCAGTCCAGTCCTGTTTCGCGATATTTTCAACCGCATGAATGATGATGCTCTTAACCTTAACAACATTTTCGCCGAATGTCTTTAGAACATCAGCGACACTAACACTCTCGCAGCTTTCACGCCAACAATCGTAGTCAGTAGCTATCGCTACAGCTCCGTAAAGCAGACCGGCCTCCTTAGCTAACACAACCTCAGGGCAGGTAGTCATATTGATGAGCTCTCCCCCCCACTGCCGGAATATGTTACTTTCTGCTCGCGAAGAGAATCTGGGTCCCTCTATTGTGACAATCGTAGCCTTTTCATGCACAGGATACCCAAGCTCTTTGGCTGTGCTTATTAGAACTTCTCGTGTTTTTTCTGAAAACGCTGGATACATCGGCATATGGCACACACCTACCGGGCATTTGTCTTCACCGTCGTGGAATGTCTGCTTACGTTTTGTGGTTCGATCAATAAAATCATTGGGAATAACCAGATCACCGGGCTTAAATTTCTCTTGCAGAGAGCCTATAAAAGAGGATTACAAAATTCCGCGTAACTTATCCATATACGTGTTCTCTTACCAGTGGCAGTGGACACAATCAAGTGTGTACATCCAATGGACTTTAACGCCCACACATTTGCACGATAGTTTATACTTGACGGCATTATCGAGTGGTTTCTTCCATGTCTGGCCAATAGAGCACATGAAACGCCTTTGATTTCACCTTCGATTATAACATCTGATGGGTGACCAAAGGGAGTTTCCACAAGGGTTTCCTTGCGGTGTTCGAGAATATCAGGATCATCTAGTCCCGATCCGCCAATGATGCCAATCTATGGCGAAGTTTTTAATCAGAATAAAGTATTTATTCAAAAATTTAACTTACCTTGAGTACAATCGACATTTTGTAACTGAAAATAACCCAAATTCTTTCCCAGATTTAGTAAATTGATATCACAAATATGAAAGATGACCTCTGTTTCTGTGCAGATAACAAACACGGCAGGCACCACAAACCACTAAGAATAGACCGCCGACTTCCCGTACACCTACCCGATTCCCCCCGGAAAAAAATTCCCTGTCTGTGAATACGTGTAAATGTCAAAATTAATGGCGGCAATGATTTTCCATGCTATGCCATGCGACCAGGATTTTTCAAGTATGCGTGCGTTAATGGCGCCCCTTTGATTTTGTACAGCACCAATACATGAAAAATCCTGGTCTCGCCGGCAGCTTGTAGGCAAAGTCCGTTATGTGGGAGGAGTCGACGGTCTATTCTTACTGGTTTGTGGCAGGCACACTTTATAAAGTGTTATATATGTTAGTATGTATGTCACTTCTCAATACATTTGTGCTCTGGGTGCTCTCCGACGAGCCAAATCCCAAATGGCAGAAGCCGGTCTTTAGTTGGCAGAGCACAATAGGTACCACATCAATTTATGCCGTTTTCGATTGGCACAAAAAAGCCCCAGATCACTTTTTGCGTTCGTTTGGTACAAAAAAAAAGCAATCTTTTTCATATTCGAGAGCATTTTTGCGAATCTAGATTTTTTTCTCAGAATTTCTCGAGATATACCAACGTTTTACGGAAAGTCTTTGGCCGAAAAAGTTAGAGCTAGTGAAAAACCATATTGAAATAAATAATTTATACCAAAATTTGGATAAATATGGAACAAATAATACGACATCTTCATCGTCCTCGTCGTCGTCTTGGGATAATACTGGTTCTTCTTCTTCATAGTAGCAAATTTCTTCAGTTGCTGTATTTATTATTTGTAAATAGAAGCATCGCGTTTGCAATTTTGTGAAAGACGTGGTGAACATATATTCGGAATATTTATTATGAGATTTCTTTTATAATTATTTGAAAATGTATGCAAAACTTGCAAGTTGCAACCAACACCAACAAAGAACAGCTCAGCAGATTTTTTTTTGTTGACGAATGTAATGTGAGAATTCAAACGAAAACGGCTTTCGCGAAAACAGTCGAAAACTTCATCATCAAAACTTCAAAATGATAAAGCAGACACACCTTTTGGGACATTCAGCGAGTTCAGCAAAACTGCTAAGAGTAGGCGTATTTTTTTGAGAATCTATAGCTAGCTCACTTTTACTTTGACATGCAAAACTTGTATACTCACTTTTAGTTTTGTTGTACTCATTTTTGGTTTTACTTGCAAAATTGTTATACTCACTTTTGGTTTTGTTATACTCACTTCCCAAAAAAATACGCCAAGAAGTATAGCTCTCAATCAATGCTGTCGTTTCTTCTAGATTTTTTGTTTACAAATGTGGAATCTCTTGTTATCTTTGCACCATAAACAGCAAATTATTCAGTTTTTCAAGAATTTGGAGCGACAGCACTACCTGTCACCACTAAATATTATTTTTAGATGTTTCAATTTTGATTGTTGCTTATAGGCGTATTTTTTTTTTGAGAATCTATAGCTAGCTCACTTTTACTTTTACATGCATTACTTGTATAATCACTTTTGGTTTTGTTATACTTACTTTTGGTTTTACATGCAAAATTGTTATACATACTCACTTTTGGTTTTGTTATATTAACTTCCCAAAAATATACGGAATATCATACCTTGTAGTATAATGTACCTACCTTAATAATTTATGCCTACATTACTTTCTAACCATGTTCCTATAAACATTTGCTCTACGTAATCAAAGCGAACATACCTGCCAAACACCAATACAATCCACAATGTCCAACAATCAACAACTCATGTTTTCCGATTTCAACTTGTCAAAAATACTCAATCAAAATTCGGTATTTTGCTTACGGGTGCCTTTACTTTAATTGTCACGAAAATACACAATATCCCTGATAAATTTCCATGAATTTAGCATTTCAAAAGAAATTAGAATAGTAAGGGAATAAAATGACTGATCCCAATCTTATTGAAATCAACGAAATAACTGGATACTGGTCATTTCTACTGAGTGTAAGTACATACTCTAATGCCCCTTCTAATCAAAAAAATCCACGAATTGTTTACTATCGAATTTACCAAACATAGATCGATTGGAAGGACCCATGGCTTATTGGCTTAGTTCTACTGCACATTTTAACCACGACAACTGCCCTTATGACACGGAACAATACGAATTTTCAAATTTTTTTATTTTTAATCTTACGTGAGTATGATCTCCAACTCGTATGTAGAGTAGTTTAACATTGTTTATCTTTCCATTCAAGTTTCTATGGCATATTTTTCTGAGAGCATAAACGAGTATGCTGCTTTAAATTGGCGATCTTTTTCCAAGCAACAATATTTTGATAGCAATGGCCTTTTCATATCAACTGTTTTCTCAATACCAATTCTGCTTAATTGCATGCTTTTGATTGTAAGTACATAATCATCCATATACTAAAGCGAAATCCTATATTAAGACGAACTAATTTTGTTTATTTATATGATTTATAGGGCGCCTGGCTTTACAATTCCACACAGTTGATGGCAAAACTAAAGACTAGACAACTAAAAGAACGCGCGCGACAGGAGCAGAGACAGAATTTATTGAAAACTGAATGAATTCGGTGTCCAGTAGATAACATACAGGTCTTGCACAATCGATACATTAGCCTGGCTTGTATTATTTTGTGCTTACACGGTTTTGCCTATCATTTTGTTATGAAATATGATAATCATGTATATATGTGTTTTGTTTATAAGTCTGCCATAAAAGTTTTAAAATTTTTGATTTTAAATGACAACACCAATTGTTTTTAGTTGAAGATATTTCTATATCAAATACTCAAAATCTGCGGGTTATAGTAATTTACCGACACGAGTTTCATGAGAAGGCCATGGCCTATGCCTATAACGCTCTAAAACGTTTCCGCTTATGACAAGAATATTATTCGATGGATCCTAGTACATACTTGCTATCTCACAGGACTATAACCTGAAAACAGCCCCATATTTGTTTAATAAAATAATTTTTGCATAGTTTAATCGGTCTTTAACTTAAGTTCTTCCGCGGTATTTTTTTTTTTCATTCCAGTCTCAATTGGAATGCACTTCCTTTCACCATAACACTCCTCAGGCATATGGCACTTATTTAATTAAGTAATTGAATTGAAATAAATACAGAAATATTAGTTTAAATGTAAGGAAATTTGTGTTTCTCTTAAAATATTTTCTGTATTGTTTCACTACACATTATGTAAAATAAATTGAATTGTTTTTTTTTTTCTCTATCTTCTCCGATTTGTTTCTTCATTTATTATTTATTTTTAATAATCTTGATGAATACCTGAATAAATAAATTATTTCTCTTGTGAACAAACGTTGAACTGAGTAAAAGTTTTGTAAACGTTGCAAGGAAACCAAGAAAACTGCAAACTAGACTATTTCGCCTACTTACAAATTTCTATATAGGTACAACAATGTATTTTTTAACAATTCTTAAAAAAAAATATGGTTTTACCAAATTTATAGTAAACCCCAATTTGTAATACACTTTAGAATTATAAAAAGTACTAGATCTGCTTTAACGCATCACCCCTGCCCATCTGCTAGCTTTGTAAAAAAATCACCAAAGCAGCTGACTCTGACTCTGACATCTTGTTTCGTTAAATTTTTTATATGGTTTATTTTCGGCTCTGCCCAAAATATATGGTTTTTATTATTTACAAGGCAACATTGTAAACTCCCAGAAAATAGAATGCGAAATCGAAACTATGTTTTTGCATTCTACATTATCTTATATTTTCCTTTAATCAACTGTGATATGATGCCAATAATTCGTGTCGAAATGAACAATGCCGGTTTCCATAGGTTAGGCCTAATTATTCCACTATTATTGTTTGTTTTGATTATTTTTAATTATTTGTTTAAACTCCTAGGGATCTACAATATACAGTCGAGTTTGACTATCCCTTAGCAGGTAAGGATTGTGAATATTATTTAGAACAGAAACTTCCAGCTGCTGTGTATATCAGTGTGGATCAACTGGAGGATTTAAAGAGACTGAAGAAAGTAAGTTGGGGGGGTTTTTTTTTATACATTTTCAAAATAAAATTACGAATGTGTATCGATTTCAGTTGAATGCAATTTATCCAAAATTTGTCGATGTTGAAGTACCAACAGAGAAAGCAACCGAATTTACAGTTCTGCTTCATGGTGCTCCAAAAATTACAGACAGTATGAAATTACCCATACACTTTCGATACCATGCACCAGGTGATAAAAGGTAAGATTGGGAAATTAAATATGAAAAGTAAAGCAATTACCTACAGTAACGCCCTTTGCTTTGGGAAGCTCAGCGTAGATTCGGAGATTCAAAACATTTCCTTGACCTCTTCTTGCAAGTTCATTGACAAATTCTTTTCCAGATGCCAGTGCTATCTAGAAATAAAACGTGTTTCAAAGTTTATCTACTCAATTAGAGCATTACTTTAAGATTGGTTGTCACTACCAATGTGTACATAACTTCTTCGCCTATTTTTCTTCGCAATAGTATTTTCGGTTCAATCGCGTCCATAGGCATATCCATAAACATATCTCATTGATCGCAAAATCATATCAAGAGATAGATTAATCAGAACATCTAGAGTTGATCCAGGCGCGCTAGTCACCCTAAGTGACTGAGGGATAGTTCATTAAATTAGGCAAAAGCGACAATTCTTCATTTACGTGTGAGCCTATCCCACACAACTGATTCAAACGAGAGAAGTAATTAAATCTTATCGCCATAAAGAAACAAAACCCCTTTCTGGTGATAGGCGTCATTTTTTGTGAAAAGTACCACTGCGCTTTCGAAAGACAAACAGACAGTTTTTAGTTCCAAATATGTACATCAAAGTAACTTTAAGGATTACTCCAAAGTATTTGACTATGTCAGACTAGTAAGTTTTGTCTTTCTCGTAAAAAAGGCGAATTCTGTCAGATACAAATTTGTATTGTATTTGTATTGATCTGGTATTTTTACTAGTCTATGCACCTTCTTGCGTATTCGACACTTTAGTCTATACCTTCTATTTATGCATTTTTTTTCTGAAATATCTAACGTATTTTTACATTTAAAAACTATTTCTTTTAGCTTTGTCAGCGTAGAAATCACCGCTCCCGAAATGTATATGCGCTGCCCAGATGATGATCTCTCAAATTACGATGAACTCCTTGAAGATCCCAATAATAACTTTTGTCTCGGTGACAATAAATTCACCTTGCCCCAATACTCGGCTCCGGATGATTGTGACTGGAAGCTTTTAAAGAAGACAACCCGATTAAAGGCTCCACTCGTAGCTAAAATACCAATTGGCGATGCCAAATCATATCCCCCAATTCTATACGCGACAATCGTTATCAGCTGGATAGCTTCCATTTGGTTCGTTTTCGGATCTCAAGCGACGCCAAGAAAATTAAATTATAAACTAGAACAGCAAAGGATTTTGGACAAGAAATACAAATAAACAAATGCAACTCTACTTTTTTTTCATTTTGTTTGTTTACTTGTAAAAAAATATTTTAAACATAATTTTTATGTGATAAAAGTGAATGTTTTAGAGATCACAGTATTTCAAGGCGTTAAGTTACAAACCCCTGGGTTCGACCGACTTTCGGGATTGTGCTATAGTGTCGATTGTTGCATTTGACGACCCATTTGTGGTCAGTGTGTCTTGACTCTTCCACTCGAGTTGTGGTTCATTCCATGGTTGTACTTCCCCTGAACCAAATATTACGAACAGCAAGTTACAGCCCAGATAAACACCAGCAGTTATATAGAAGACAGTTCGCCATTCGTCTGGATTACTCTGCAGATACAAAAAAATATGCAAATAACTAATAGCCAACGTCAAACAGACAGCAATAAAAATGGAGCATACACTAAAGAACTTCCGACACGGGTAAGATGTTGCGATAAGAATGTGATGATTATAACATACGAGGTATATTTTTTTTTATTACAGAACGATTCGTCAAGAAATGAGTTACATAAAAGTATCATGTTGTCTGACTGAGGCTGCCTAGCTAAGTAAGTAGTACATTTTTTATTCGGGGATAGCGCAGATAATGTCAATGAGGATTACTTTAGACATGCTCTTAATTTCCGTTATAATTTCGAGTATCAGTTCTTCAGATCAAAATAATACGTAGTAGTAGAAATACATGCCTCAAAATAAAAACTGTGCATATCATGCCAATTAAAGGGACGTACACCTCACAATATTTTCTGCTAGTTTTATCCGAAATGCTGAATTGAGTTAAGTAGTCCAATTCAATATTCAATACGCAACCGAGATAATGTATTATGTATATATGAGTAGTGCACTTAGAAATGTAGTGTAGTCTGTAGTGAATCCGATTTTGGTTTCAGTGCGAGGAGTGAAATGGTACGTCATACAAACTTTCTTCGACAACATCCAAACGCGCATGCCTAAATAAAACTATATTGCCCTGCCAACCAACAAACTAATAAATCATACGCTCCACTAATTAGCCGATAGGAAATTGCTTTCTATTTCTAAAACACATTATCGGCTATAAAACGAATAGTAATCGCACTCACCTCTTCTTCCACAACAGCGCCAACTACTAGTGGCGCGAATATCGACATTAAATTCGAAATTCCATTCGTCATTCCCATCAAAGTTCCGGCGAAATTTGGCGACAAATCCATATGGTTCACCAAATACCCCACCAAGGATGCTGAATTGAAACCAACACCAATGGTCAGCAATGTTATCGCCATAACCTTGTCTTCACTTGTCATGTAGCCTAAAGCAATAAGGCATGCCATCGGTACCCATTGTCCAATGGAATTGAAAATTTTCCTTGAAGCTGTTACACCCAGATAGCCACGATTGATCAGCATGTCCGAGATTGGACTCACAATCAGACATAGAATCCACATGGCAAAGTATGGCAGAGCGGAGAGTAGAGCGTTTGATTTCACATCCAGGAGCAAGACTTTAGCTAAGTAGGTTGGCATCTCGGTGAGTAGAGTGTAGAAGCCCCACGTGAAGCCGCAGTGAGCGGCGATTAACGCGTAGAATGGAACGGACATAAAGATTGCCTTCCAGGGTATGGACATTTCCTGGAAAAGAATAAAATAAAAGTTTATTTAGGTGTTTAAAATGTGCTAGCAGTCGGCATGTTGGTGCTGCGAGTGCTCTTATCAACGTTTACAATCGACACTTTTGAATTGTTTTGCAATTAATCTTTACAATTGTTTTGCAATTAATGGGGAAACGCATGAATTAACAAAAATACTCGTCATACTGAAGTGATAAACAAAACATGAGTATGAAAACAACAGAATTTGTAGGTGAACACTTTTATAACATTAAATTAAATTCCACTACAGGCTTTTACGGCAACCAATCATAGAAAAAGGAGATCTCGGGTAAAGACCTCACGCGACAGATGGTACGACCGTGGATTGTAAAGAGAGTAAATGGAGATATAAATCAAATCGCTACATCCAATTGAGCCAAGTTCACAGTGTGGATGTGTTTCCATGTGAGTGATAATGAGTGTTTCCAATGGGGGTGATCGCTTTTTTAATAGAGATTTCTCGAATCTGCCCGAAAGGGTTCGGAAATGCACACACAACACGCAAGTACGCATTGATGCATATATCAAATCTACCATAGATATACTGAAAAAATATGCTTCTTACCTGAGTATCAGTTCGACTGCCTGTCAACGCCTTGATGTATTCCTGCTCCTCCTTCGAGATATGATTTGAATCGTCTGGTGAGTCTGCTCCAAAGATGTAGAAAGACACTGACCAGGCCAAAGATATTCCACCAGAAATATAGAAAATACCAGGCCATCCCATATAGGAATCAAACATTACACCACTGGTGGCCAAAATGATGACCGTTCCAAGTTGCGCTCCAGAATAAACCGTAGTGGTTAAGATGCCTCGTTCAGTAGATGGCGCCCATTTTGCCAGTAGGGTATGTACACATGGATACACAACACCTTGTGTAAGTCCAGTCACTACTCTTAAACCGCAAAGCAGTTGCCAACCACCGATTTTCGCTGCCAACGGCACTAACAGCGTCAATACGGAGCAAATCACAGTTGCACACGAAAGAACAATCTTAGCGCCATAGCGCTTAGCTAGTATGCCTGATGGGAGCTGTGCTATCACATAGCCCCAAAAGAAACTGCTTAGGATTAACGATCGTGTTGCATTGTCCCAATCGTATTGTGGGATATTTGGATTTATGGATGGCTTTGTCATTGGTACAATTGCTGCTGAGATGTTAACACGTAGGAAGTAACCAAACAACAGCCCGCCGAACATAAACAATGCCTGGACATGGCGCGTTCCAAAGATTTTCGCTATAATGAGAAAGATGATCGATTTTAATTTTGGTGTTAAACAAGTTTTAAAAATAACTTGCTTTGGATTTGACCATCCAGACTGATTCTGAGCAGAGGTGTTGTCTCTAGCATGCTGTACACCATAATGGAGAAAATGTTTCATAGTTTTCGAAATTAGTTTCGTGAGAACTACAAAAGTTATCTCCATTAGACTTAAACTCGAGAAGACGGATGTGAACCATAACAATATTACTTTTCCCATACATTCCTAACGCGTGCTTGGTTATCAATAGTAGACTGATTAGAAGGTACCTATATACTTTGCATCGTTCAAATTAATCAATTACCTTACTGTTTGCCTACCGATAATGTTGATGTAGTCTACATGAATTTAAGCTCTAAATTGCGATAACCTAATCGCTGTTTTCATTCACTTTAAATGCAAACTCCAGCGCATTTGTGGATTTATTTTGTGGAGTGACGTAGAATTGATATCTACTCAATAAGTGGGTTCTTATCTTCTTGGTATGTTGTTAAAAATTTAACAAGTGGACATTTGTTCTCTTTTTCTCTCTCGAAGCATATGGATTTCCCAGCATAAACTTGAACTGAAAGCTGCCAACAGCAGGAAACATATGATAAGTCTGCTTACTCTTACATGCAACTGCATCCAACGTATGCCTACTTTTAGAATAAACAAAATCCCAAATATCAAGGTAGAGACAATCTCTTAAAGAGCCTCTTATACGTTATTATGGTTAGTTCTTTCCTTGATATAGAGATAGCCTGTTTGGATTAAAAAGCTCCAGACGAGGAATTAATACTGGAGAGTTTTTCAGTCAGGTTGTACAAAAGTTCAGCTGCATTTTTGAATGACATAGCTAAGTAGAGCTTAACGTCATCTGCATAAAAATTGACCGAAGCATGTTTACATATCTACATAATCTACCTATGGGACCAATGGATCCTTGTGGTACATTCTGCTTCACTGTATACGTGCATTTGTACGCAAGATGTCTAGTAGGCACAAAGTGTATGTGCACAGCTCAAGGAACTATCATGAAATTTGAGTTTTGGCGATTCTTTGTGGACCAAAGGATATAGGAAAGAGAAGTGGCTCTTTGTACGGCCTTACGTGTGCAAGTTAACAAGAGTCCGTTGTATTAATTTTGTTTGTAATTTATTTATTTAGATTAAGCAGGTAAATAGCTTATCAGTAGATTGAAGATAAAAAAATATGCTAAATTTAACACGCAAAATGTCCCTAGGTTTAATCAGCACCAAATCGATTTCGAACAAATTTGATTATTATCGAACTCAGGGGTTCAACATTTTTTTCATACTGCGACTCCCTAGGGATGTTGAAACGTTTTTGCGACGCCCTTTTAAAAGCGCAGATATGTGAGCCCCAGGCCCGATGCAAAATTCACCAATTTGGAATCTATGAAAGGCCGATTTCTTGTGGAATTGACTGGCTCGGGTTCTCCTGTACACTCTATAATGGACCGCGGCAATGCTTCCGACAAATCTGGCTGGCAACGACCCGTACCAATTGAAAAACCCTTATTTAATTCTTAGTGTGAGCCAAATATACGACTGCCAGCCACGAAGCAAGTCTGACGGGAAATGCGGGAAACACAAACTCGCTTAATCTTCGACTGCAATGTAACACTATTGGATCTCGCTTCGACCTTGCTCTTGGTCGTAAAGAGAAACGTAATGCTTTTCATTTGTTCGAAGTCTTACAGCAGTGAAAAAATAAAACTTGCGACGCCCTAAGGATAGGGCCACGACCACGACGCGCCCCAGGGCGTCGCGACGCACAGTTAGGTAACCCCTGATTCTAACTAATTTTACAGGTAAAATTAGTTAGGATATACCAACCTATATGGTGTCTGTACAAAAGACGCGTCGTAATACTCAAAATATTGAGTCCACAAATTCCATTTTATTTTACAGTGAAAATCGAGGTAAAATTCAAATTTATAATGCTCAGCCCTAAAAATTCCAATAAGATGGGCATTGATAATAATACGAGTAATCTTCTTTACTCAAACGTATGCTGGCCTTCCTGCAGCGTTTCCCATACCCGGTTACAAACTAGTTTTGGTTTCAGTTAAGAATAAGATTATTCGGTCATTGGTTTTCACAGCATGAATAAAAACCTGCCGAATAAAAACTTATATAAAAACTGATTGTGTATGTGTCAGCGAGGAATGTTTTCAGCTACACTTTTGTAAATTCACAAACATATTCCTTGTATGCAATTCAACGACAAATTTAAATCTAACATAAAATGCAAATATAAAACCAGTTTTAATTACATTACACAAACACAAGCCATGCCCATCTAAATAATTATTTCAAATTTCACTTTCTTTTCAATATCAGTTGAAACACAGTTGTTCTCGCATGTCGCACATAATAAATAAAAGGAAAACAGTTACTACTCTTCAAATTATTAAACG
The DNA here is from genome assembly GCA_949372485.1 of Cheilosia soror. NCBI lineage: Eukaryota > Metazoa > Arthropoda > Insecta > Diptera > Syrphidae > Cheilosia > Cheilosia soror. Next base: position 69,458,781 of record OX443564.1, read on the forward strand.
ATTTCGCTCAATTAATTAAATTGATTCAAAAAGATACATAATATTATGCATTTCGAAAACCAGTTTTTCTCGACTTACGTTTTTTATTACTATTGTCACTCGTGTTTTGTGTTTTTGTTTCTAAAATGTTGTTTGTCATCTTAAATTCGTTTTAAACAGCAAACATAAAGCTATTGGTATATTTTGTGTGAAAAAAAAAATTAATTCTTTTGCTTGCACTTGGTACTTGGGACTCTACAACGAAACTGACTTCCACAACACCACCGTACCTGAAGCCCGTGCAAAAATATACATCGGGCTCAAGTTGACTGCCACTCGTCTTATATTTAATCGGATACAAACTATTATCAGATTGCTAATTTGGTCTTATCAACATAAAAATATAAAAAAGTTAAACAAATACAAACTCAAGATTTTTAAGATATGTAGTCCAATGGTTCCACTCAGAAGTGAGTTTACTTTTACACATTTCAAAAATTTTGAAAAATAGATATTGCTTAATCATTAATTTAACATTAATCGAAATGAAGAGCTAACTAACATTACCTTGATTTGTAAGCGTAAGCAAATTCTGAACTTTGAAGAACAAGTTGCTACTTTGTACATACCGACTATACGAGCAAATAATGCGAGATAAATGTTGTGTGGAAGGTGTAACCTGGGTATCTAATCTACATTATTAGTCACACAATCGGTTGTTAATCGCACAGATGAGCTTTAGTCACAACATCAGAACAGTCAGAACAGAACAGTCATGTATTTACTTGCCGGTGGCAAATAGTTTCGATGCGTGTAATAGCGAATAAGAACCTAATTGCATAGTTGGTAGGTAAATAAAACAATCTCGATCATAAAGTTAAATTTTACAATCGTCCTATAGTTTTTCGGCGTAATACAATTGTATGGTGTAATACAATTTTCTGTAACATGTGTCTGTAATAGAATTGCGTACATTCACCCCTATTCCCGTTGGCGTTTGTCATAAACGACTCGTATTTCACTTCATTTTTTTGTCGATTTTTGTAACATTTTTAAAACAAATGAATTGAAATAATGGTAAATACATAGAAAACAAAACAAAACTGTTAACAAAAGTTAAAACAAAAATCTGCACATCGTTTTACAACGACACGAAACATGAGTCGTATACGACAAACGCCAACGGGAATAGGGGTGATTATTGTCAATAATGTTGTTTTCAATGGGCAGATTTTCAGATTTCTGATTTGTATTAAACATAAAATGAGGTTGATGCGTTTTTGTAATTGTGTAATTTTAACTATGAGTATGGTGTGAATGATGTAGAACACATGCGTATTGAGATCTGCAAATTCTAGACCACATGTAGGTATGACTTACTGAAACCTTGTGGTATGGAATAAGTTAAGTATACCAGAGGCACTCGTGTTATAACGTGCCGATAAGAATAATATGAGACTTCAGGATGATCAGCTCAAAATAATAATGACCCCTTGTTTGTAGCCAACATTGCATGCGCAAAGTTAATTTGTTTGTTGCCTAGCAAAATTTATGTAACAAATTCAATTTTTCTAAAATTAGGTAGGTAGATACGCTTCAATTGGATGGATAGCTATTATAAAAAGTTAAAAATGTAATTGGTAAAGACACGGACGGACAAAAGTTTTGATCATAATTTGAATGAGTTGGATCAAGCTAATAACATTTTTCATAATGCGACCACAACTTGAAACGGAGTTCCATGTTAACTATTAGGTACAGACCAACCTAATTACAGGCAAACTTACCTATAGCGAATCGCATGGTAGCGGAAAAATTTTCAAAATATCGTACTGATGGCACTTTTTCCCTAAATATGCTGCATGAATTACTTTTTCGCGGTACAAAGTAAATAATATGCTTATCAGGAAATTATTTGAAAATATTCGTTACTAGCTGCAGGTCCCCGCCTGGCTTTGCTCGGGCCGAGGAATTGTTATGCTTAATGTTCTTGTCTAATTACCATCTAAATTCCAAAGAGAAAGTGGCTTATTTTTCGTGTTAGTTTCCTTTCTAAAGTGCTACCTAATTGTCTACTTCTGTTCGTTTCATTTCCTTTAATATTAAGGCGAATTCGTCAAACTTTTTCACTATTACCTTTTTGCAATTTGTAAGTACATGAATTACATACATTAATAATTTCGAATTGCACATTAAGGGAACCTCTCTTTTAATTTGTTTATTTTTCATTAGACCTTTAATGCTTAGCTCTTATGAGTGATAGAGATTAAGTTAAGTATATCCTAAATAGCTCTCGATCTTCTACGACCGACTCTAAATCATCCAGGGGCAATCCACATAATTTGTCTCTATCAAAAAATTAATCCAGAGCTCTAGCACAAATAGTTAAACGCTTATTTTTTTTATATGGGGTTGTACATTCCGCTGATTGCGATTGTAAATTGTTTAAAGGTGCCGTCACACCATGCAATAAAAGTGCTCGCAGCAATTAAAATGATTGCTGCAATTAAATATTGCACGGTGTGACGACCTGAAAAGTCATTGCATGCAAGCGATTGCTTCAAGTAATATGATTGCGGGCAATCGATTGCAGGAGGAACGATTGCATGGTGTGGCGGCACCTTAACTATCAGCTAGGTTCCAGAAATCGAGTGAAATCGAAATTGCAAATCGAGTGAATTCGTTTTCAGTGTTCTGCATTTCAAGCGATTCGGAAACTCGGAAATTTTTTTGAAATCACAATTTCACTTTGTCTCAATTTCGAGCCGGGGTTTCAACAGCTTTTCTAGTTGTTTCCCTGCCGTATCCAACATGCAAAGCGGTCTATAGCAGGGAATACACGATACAACGATCGTACCGACTTGAGTTGTGCCGATATCGGTACAAGGTGTTGTATGAAGAACACACCATACGATTTGTATGCGATTTTGTTTTGCCTCATTGTTAATTTATTCGTTTATGACTTAACAACTTATCACTTATAGACGCAATTGTCATATTTTCACTACAAATATCAGAAAAGTAATGAAATCGGTACAACAATTGCACGGAAGCAAACAAATGGTACGTTTTTCATACAATCTGTGGCATACAACCTTTGGTTTTCGGTCGACAGCGTTCGACCATGCGATGTCGGTACAACCGCAAATTTCATTCACACACACGATACAATCATCGCATACGACCACATGTTGGTACAACGGTTGCTACGATAATCGTATCGTGTATTCCCTGCTTATAGGCTGCAGGGGTTTTGGGTCCCCATTAGGCGGATTAAGATTAGGCGTTGTATTTTCCATTTCTTAAAGAAAATCCCTTCTTCCAAGCAGCTGTTGTACATATTCAGAAGAATTTGAGCGATGGCATTTAGCACTTCCGCTGGAATTCCGTCAGGTCCTGGGACTTTCTTATTTTGTAGTGTACTCGCTGTTAGTTTCAACTCCTCTTCCTTGTCTTGTCTTAGGGCTCCATATGAGCAAATAGATGTGAACGAGGTGTAAACACTATCAAGTAAATTCGCAGTAAAAACGAATGGACTTCTCGTTTGGCTGTTGGTTATAAATCTTATAAATTATCTGTCCATAACGATCTTTATGAAACTCGTGTCTAACAATCGTAAATCCGTCAATTCACACACAAAACTCTACATTATTCAAAATAATTGATTACAATATTTAAGAAATATTTAATTCATTTACAAATAAGCACCTTAGGCGTATATAAAGAACATAATATATACATACATATAAATAGTTCTGAAATTACAGATTATTTAACAATAAAATTTGGTAAATTAACTTTGTCAAACAAGACTTATAAAAAAAACTGAAATAAATTGTCTTTGCATCCCCTGCATATTTTGTTCGCATTCTTCAAATCTTCACTTTAAATAATTGACAAGCAGGACGTTGCATAGAGAGAATACCAGTGTCATTGGTAAATGCGAGATTCATGCTGTCTCGGGCTCATCCGTCTCCACAAGAGGGTCCCGAGACGATTGTCTAACCCCAACTGGGGGGAAATTCCATGGCTGCACTTCCGTTCGCCCGAAGAGCACAAACAGAGCGTTTCCAATAAGATAGAATCCACCAGTAATAAAGAATACCATTCGCCACTGTACAGGATTTGTCTAGAGAGATAATAAGGGTTAAAATTGTTTGTAAGAATGCCAGACAACTTACCTCATCGGTGACCACAATGCCAACAGTCAGTGGAGCTACAATACTCATAATATTGGCAGCGCAGTTTGTGATCCCCATTAACGTGCCGGCGAAATTTGGCGACAAATCGATGTGATTCACTTGGAAGCCCAAATAGGTTGCGGAATTCACACCCACAGCTATGGTGAGCAGAGTGATGGCCAAATGCGTGTGCTCGGAATTGACATATCCCAACGCGATGAGCGCCACCATAGGAATCCAGTGGCCAATAGTATTGAACACCTTCCGAGATACAGACAGCGACATGCATTGCCTCTTGTTTAAGGCATCGGCAATGAAAATGAATGCATAGCTCAAAACGTACATAGTCAAATATGGAAGAGCGGAAAGCACAGCGCTCTTCTTGATATCCATTCCAAGTACATTCTTCATGTAGGTGGGAATCTCCGTCAAAAGCGTCCAGAAACCCCAGTTTTGACCACAGTGTACTATGAGTAACGCAATAAACGGCAGCGAAGTGGCAATCTTCAGCCATGGCGTTGGTAGAGCAGATCTTTGGTTTTCTCTCGCTGGACCCAAAGATGATTCGATGTACTTTCGTTCATCTTCAGATATAGTTGCGTGCTCCGATGGTGTGCTAGCCGCATAGTAGAGCCAAAAAAATGCCCAAATCATACCCGCCAAACCTGAAACGTAGAAGATGCTGGGCCATCCCATGAAAGACGAGGCGATTATTCCACTCGAAGCCAACATGATGACGGTGCCGAATTGTGTGCCCGAGTAGCAGTAGGTTACCAATCGTCCTCTCTCCTCGGGCGGAGCCCATTTGGAGAGAAAGGTGTGCGTAGATGGAAATACTACTCCTTGGCACAATCCCTGTGTCACCCTCAGTACAAATACCAAATGCCAATCACCAATTTCCGCCGCAAACGGAGTCAGCAAAGCGAGACACGAACATACCAGTATTCCCACAAACATCGTGTACTTTGCCCCGTATTTATGTGCTAAGAATCCGCCAGGGATCTGAGTCACCACATAGCCCCAAAAAAAGCTGCTGAGCAACAGAGATTTAGTCCTCTCGTCCCAATCGTATTCCTAAAGCATTAACGACAGCGATAAGCCAAATACAAGATAACATATTTTTAGTGGGTCAAACATACTGCGAAATCTGGATTCGTTGAGTTCCGATCGGTCATTGCCACTACGGCCACAGACAGATTGACTCGTAAAGCATATGCTACCGATAAGCCACAGAAAGCAAGAAAACATTGCAAGTGTCTGATGCCTACGCTGGTACCTGTTTTGCGATTTGCTGGTCAATACTAATATAAACAACTAACATAAACTACGAATTTAGTTATATGTACACTTACTTTGGGCAATACGGCCAATAGGCTGGTATCCACGACGATTAATTCTGGATAAGCAGTCAACCCAAAAAGGCATTGTAATTGTTTTTTTTGTTTTTTTATGGGGAATGTAAAGAAAAAAATTAGAACAAAGGACGGGTACTGAACAGTGAGGAGTAATTTTTATTATCTACATTACAGTCGAAATTAACAAAACTAATGCCAATATAAAACCGCGGAGTAGGCAGATCAAATTGATAGTTTGGCACTTTGGCGTCTTGCTGTTGTTTGGCTGAGAATCAACAGCTGTTCCTTATTGATAAATAAAAATGAATGGCAATGCTGTTATGCAAATCTATGTTGCCGACATTAGTTTGGCCGTGGCGTTGTAGTTACAGAGTACAGGCAGAGCAAAAAGTTGTATAGTTAAAAAAATAATCGCAAAAGAAAAAATTGTGAAAATGTGAAATATTCCTAGTGTTGTGTAGATTTAAAACACGTCAATTTAAATCTAGAAATCAATTTTAGTTCCTTCCAATACACAATTCTCTCCAGCGAAAAAAAATTAAATTTTCATTTCAGACTGTACCTACTGCATATATCTGTCAAAATTTAGCGCGCCCATTAATTATAGTTCGGTAGATTTTCTCAAGCTAAGGCCGTGTGTCAATTGGGCTAAATAATTATTCTCGGATCATTTTCTGACACAATCTTGACAAAATTATCCTGCTCCGGGAGTAAGATAATAAATTATCCTATGGGATAATTTTTGACGTTTTCTTTTGCTTGCGTTTTGCTAGAATGTTGAAAAGGAAATATAACACTGAATTTCAATTAATTAATAGCATACAATTCGACAAATCTTTGTTTTAAGACCGGAGTTTGGTGAACTTCTCTTTCATAAGTGACAGAAAATTATCCGAGGATAATTATTCAGCCCAATTGACACACGGCCTTAATTTTTATAGATTGTGTTGATATTTTTTCTGTTGTTTTGTGAAACGAAAAAAAAAAAAAAAAAACAACAAAAATAAAACATTTTTTCGTGTCGATGAATTTTTGAAAGAAATTATTTTCAACGAATAACTGTTTTCTATGTAACACTTATATCCACCACAACGCACTCCATGGTAAAATTTAGCATTTTTGCTAGTGTTTGGAAAGAGTAGCGATTTTGCGTCGATGAACAGCAGTTGTCGTTAAACGCCTTGTGGATCCCATTAAGGGCCATTCACGTGAGCGAATTAACGAATTGATAAAATGCGAGCAAACCACTTTTGTTGTATTTATGAACAGAAAGTTAGACATTCTACTAATTCAAGAGTAGGATAATTAATTAATCCACCAACCAAAGTGTAAATATGATGAAAAAAAGATTAAATAAAGAAATTTCGAATTCTAAACTTTATTAAAACGCGTACTACAAAGTAGCGAATAAAAAATTCGTTCGAACTTAACCTCAAATTATAAATTACTGGTAGAAACTGAAAGCCTCACATAAAAAGGGTGAATTATCTTCGCCCACGTTAGGTAGAACAATGGAAAATAATAGAGGAATCGAAGTAAAACATGATGTTCATGAATGAAATGTGTGTAATACAATTTCTGTAAATCGCTTTGTAGTTGTTGTTATGCTTTACATCTTTGAACTACGTCCAAATATCATTTCTTCCTTTCGCTATAAACTTACAATAGGGGCAAATAGGAATGAATATTTGACGAAGAATATGTTTATGTATTTCGTCGTTTAAAAATATTATTATTATTATTATTTATTAAAAGTAAATAAATTTACAATTAATTTGGCTTTCGGCATAAAAGTTTAAAAAATAATTTGCAGACGTTTCTAAAGATTTATTCATTATGCTGAAGCGTTCCCACTTCAAATTTACCAAAGCGTAGTGCCGAGATGAAGAAAACGTAGTTTTTCGAGCTAAATCGTAGTGAAATATGAAAAATAATTGCAATCTCCATAATGTTTTAGTTTTAAGCCTTACGACTATACGATGCAATACACTAAACTGAGGGTCAATTCTCGTTCTATGATACTGCGAAGGGAAAAGAGTCACAAGTAATAATTTTTTTTTATCACATCCGTTCCATTTAAAAGGAAGTGTGAAAAGCATACCTAGGCAAGGCTCTATGACTCACAATGGAAACGAAAAATAAGCGCGGACAAAATCCAATATCTGGACCCAGCGTTACCGTTGATAAATTTAGAAAAGTCGCAAGAAAAATGGCCACGGAGAAAAAAAGGGCCATTTAAAGTAATAACTTCAAAACAAAAGTAAACATAATAAACAAACAAGATATTGTACTGGTAATATTCTATTTTTAAAACTATAAGAATTAAGTCGAATAAAACATACCATAAAAAGAACATTAAACGTAAAATCAATTTAATAACATAACAAATCAATTCATTAAGCGGTGCAGGTTCTATTCCAAAATCTTTTGAATCATTCTCCGACCGCTCTGACCCCGATTCTGAAATTGGAGGCGCCGCATTGCTCGTTGAAGGAATGGACTTCGCCAGATCAAAGGTCACGGTATAGTGCCCCATCCAAGTTCTCTAGCAAATTCACTTACCCTTCTTACAGGAACAAACTCAGGCTGTTTTCGACCTCCCTCTGACTTCGTAAACAATCAATCCAAAAACTTCAAACTTGAAATATTTACCAAGCTCATTAAAAAGGTCCACCTCACCAAATTGCATCTCTATAGCATTAGTGGTTCTCAACATACAGGACGTCAAAAATCGCAAAAAACGTACCTGACTGAATGACTCACTCACTCACTCACTCACTTAGATGGTGATCATCAAAATTATGAAGCACTTCCAGCCATCCAAGAATCGTAAAATTTAGCAGAGTGCTAGATCATGTGGTGCATACACTGGGAAAAGTCCAAAAGTTGAGATTTTCCCTTTATTCTATTTTTTTTTTTACATTAACCTCTTAAACTAAGAACTTGGCGTACATTTAGATCTCATTACTTTTCGTGGCTGACTAGTTACACACTTTTTTGTATACAACAGAGTTTGGCTGTTTCTTTACATTTATGTTTTTGAATTGAACCACTTCAGCACAATGAATTTTCTTAAAAGCTTGAAAATTTAATATTTTTGTTGTTCCAAATTCTGAAAAAGGGCCAAAATCATTAAATTTTAGAAAAGTGGTATCATTGTGCCAAGGTGGTAAAAAAAGTGCCAAATTGCAACTTTAGTCTCACAACGGTCACGCTGTCTGGACCTGGAGAATAGCGCCAAGTTGGCCAATGAAAAGTATCCCACCTTAAAAATAAATAAACCTCGAGAATTGCAAATTCAATTATTGATCACTTCACATTCCCAGTATCACAGAACGGAAATCGACCCCTTGTAACCAAAATTTCGCTGAAAAGTGAATGTTTTCAAATAATCGCCGCGTTGTGAATGCGTTCACACCACTTTTTCAGGGTACAACATTTTAGAAATCAATATTATTACTTACTAAAGGAATTTGATACAAAAAATATTTGGATACGAATTCAAACGGAAAACCGTATAGTGTTTCCAAAATTTTCGTACTGACGTAATGATTTTGCCGAACTAAAGCAAAATCGTAGTGAAACATTACGATCGTAGTGAAAGTGGGAACTCTGGCCTGATCTTTTCTCTGAGGACGATAACTGGTTAGGTTAATACTTTTGTGTCAACATCTACTCAGTACAGTACAATATCCGCTTCAGCAAGGAGCTTGTTACGAATGGAAACACGCGCAATTCGAGTATTTTTATTATAAAATAAATTGTTGTATGAGTCACAGTCCTGTCCGAGTCAGTCTAACTTGCTCCGCCTTCGCCTGTGGAACAAGAGAGAGCTCGAGTTCCGAGCGAACGGGAAATTAAATCAATGTTGGGTTTTTTTACTTATTTTCCCGACAATAAAAGTTGTACTCTTTTTTATTTAAATCGGTACTCGAACAGGGCTAACAAAAATTACATAACAGCGCGATATAATTTTTGGAATCCCAAATTTGGCTATCGCTTTTTAGTGATCGATTCAAAGCGTCAAATACAAATATTATCAATGGTGTGCGAAAATGTGAGTAATTGCCGAACTACCGCGTCTCATCGCAATTCGCAAGTCACACTGGCAAACGCTGATTAAATGAGATCTTGAGTTCTAGGTAAGGTATATTGCGATCTTCCATTCATGAAGAAATTATGCCTCGTTGGTTCAAGCATAAGATGCGTCATTTACAGATGAACTATTCAGCCCTATTCCCGTTGGCGTTTGTCGTAAACGCCTAATATTTCATTTCGGTTTTAGGTCTGTGTTTGTAACTTTTTTAATAAAAACTTTTTGAAATTACAGTGAAAACATAGAAAATGAAGTAAAATCGTTAACGAAAGTTCGAAAAAAATCTTAATATTGGTTTTACAACGACACGACACATGAGTCGTATATGACAAACGCCAACGGGAATAAGGGTGATTATCAATCTTCCCTATTTGAATCCACAAAACTGCCGGACTTGTTGTTTTTTAGTACATATTCTAAAGCTGTTCCAATCTCTTCCGTACTCGAGTAGATCGAGCTACTCTGCTACTTGCTCTATAGCTACAAAGAGGCTGCGTTCACAACTTAAAGCCAGATACCAATTGATTGGCAAAACCTTTGAATAATGGAATTTCTTTTCAAGTCCTGTATAGTTTTGGGTTTTAAAATTTGAAAATTCCTTTTGCTACTCCGCAATTGTAGTTTCTTTATCTTACACATTCGTTTGCTTATTTTTTTGTCTGTCTTTATTCGGAGGTTTATTATACAATAAAAAATAATTCAACAAGTTTTAAACTATACAAGGGCACATTTACAAACAATTTTAATTTAATTCAATGCACACACTTTCGCGCACTTAGTACTAAAATATTTAAATTATTATATATCTGAGTTGCATTCTCAGAAATGCAAGTAACGTTCACTAAAATATTTTACTAATATATAGTTTTATTTCTCAGACTTTACAATTTGTATACCCTATCGTATTTCTAAAATACTGTATACACAGAGTTTGTTTTCTAGGCTCACAAGAACACTTTTCTTTGTGACTATTTCTCTAAGACTAGGAAAGCCAAAAAAATTATTATTGAGTAGTGGACAAATGGCAAGCAACCATTAAATTTACAACTTCTAGGTCCGCTTAAACCTAATACTCGTACAACTAAATATTGTATAAACTAAAATGATTGGTTGACAACAAAATATAACAAGTCTTTTATGATTTTGTAGAAGCATTGGTATGTAACGTCTACCGAACTTGGGCCTTTTCCAGTTCGTCTGCACAGCCGTCCACATCGAGTATACTTAGCCTCTTTGAGTTACGTCGCTCTACCCTATCTTCGAAGGAGTTCCAACTTTGGACATCGGTCTGACCCAGAATTACGAAAAGCAAATTGCCAAGGAAGTAGAAGCCAGCTGCTATGAAGAACACATTTCGCCATTGAGTTGGATCTTTCTGTAATGGAAAAGAGGATATTTTGAATTTATGACTCGCTACATTGTGATTCGAAATTTACCTCATCGTGGACGACAAATCCAACGGAAAGGGGAGCTAGGGAGCTCATAACATTCGCTGCTGCGTTGGTGATGCCCATTAAGGTGGCGGCAAAGTTCGGCGAGAGATCTATGTGATTCACCTGGAATCCAAGATAGGTCGCCGAATTGATACCCACCGTCAGGGTGAGTAAAATCACTGCCAGCTTTGTGTGCTCCTTGGTCACGTATCCTAGTGCTATAAGGGAGATCATTGGTATCCAATGACCGATTGAGTTGAAAAACTTCCTGTTGAATGACAGTGAGATGTTTTTGTTCTTCCCCACAAACTTGGAAAGGAATATGAATAGGAAGCTGAGCAGCCACATTACGGCATACGGCAGGGCGGACAGTAGCGCACTGTTTTTGATATCCATTTGGAGTATATTTTTCATATACGATGGAATTTGTGTAAGAAGCGTCCAGAAGCCCCACATGTGCGTACAGTGGACAATAATCAGCGACAAAAACGGCAACGAAGTGAAAATACTTATCCAAGGTGTCTTCAGATGAACATTGTATGTGTGTTCCGAGTGTCCCAGCGAATTTTCGATAAACTTTCTCTCCTCCGGAGAAATGGACTTGTGATCTGCGGGAGAGCTGGCGCTAAACAGGAACCAGAAGAACCCCCAAACGAATCCACACGCTCCAGAAATATAGAAAATCCCTGGCCAGCCAGCTGAAGACTGTGCTATAAAACCGCTCGCGGCTAACATGACCACTGTGCCGAACTGTGATCCTGAGTAGCAATAAGTTCCCATCGCTCCTCGTTCTTCAACGGGAGCCCATTTTGCCAGCATCGCATGTGTGGCAGGATGAACACTGCCCTGTACCATGCCTTGCATGATACGCAAAGCTAAAACTAGCTTCCAACCACCAATTTCAGCACAGTAGGGCGTCAATATAGTCATCAAGGAGCAGGCCAAAATCCCGAAGAGCAGCACAAATTTGGCCCCATATCGTTGAGCAATTTGACCACCAGGCACTTGGGTGATTACATAGCCCCAAAAGAAGCTACTCAGTAGCAGCGACTTTTTTTGCTCATCCCACTCGTATTCCTACGGGAGAAATTAAAAATTAGAATTAGGTTCGTTTAGTCAAAAGCAAACTTTTTTGGATACTTACAACAAAATCGGGATTAGTCGAGTTGCTGTCAGTCATTGCTACGATGGCCACCGAGAGATTGACTCTTAGCGCGTACGCTATAGACAGGCAGCAGAAACACAGGAAACATTGTACATGCCTTGTTCCGAATAGGGACTCTGAAAGAAAAACAGTATTGTAAATATTATAATCGCTAAAGTTAAAAAGAAAAATAATTGTTTTTTGTTAAAAGGCTGCAAGTCATTCTTCTATCTATGAATAGTTACATGATAAGATATAAATATGAATCTTGCAATTCATCACAAGTGGTAGATAAAAGATTCCATCCTATTGAGTAGAGCAATGTCTGTGACAACGTTTATCTCAGATATTCAATCGAATAACTTGAGAATATTGTTTATTTTCTTATAAAAATATAAACGGTGCGTATCTCTCGGTTTTGCTTGCGAGTCTCCTGACCGATTGATGGATGGTTGCGTGTGTGATGAAAATCATCTGAATTCAGAGCTCGTCCAAACAATAGGCTGAAAGATTGGCAAAAACGCCCAGTATTTAAGTTTCTTGTGTGCGATTTCATTTTTTGGACGAATAGAAGGGACCGACATATTTTTTCCTGAGTCCGAACGGCAAAAGTCGTTCAGGATAGTTATACTCTTTGTCAGACGTTCCCGAAAGGTGGTGTAATGGAAAAAAACTTAAGATGTAATTTAAGCTTTTCGGGTGATAGAACCTGAGACAGCTCACTCAGTAGTACAGCACACTAATCATTGAGCGACTGCACCCACACATTTGTTTAGGTGGAACTTACCTACATGTTTAAAAAAAAATGCTAAAATATAGTCGATGTATAATTCAATAAAGAAGTAGACAAAACTGGTCACAATCTACGTAGTTGTAGAGGCAGTCTTCCACTTGATTGCCATATATGTAGCTACCAACAGCATTTTTTGTTTGCGCTAATAAAAAAAATATATTTTCTGTTTTATTCCAATGCGCATATTTTTCAGCAGATAAAGACGTTTGTTTTAAATAATCATGCGACTGTGGTTAGGTACACTTTTAAACAATGCCTCAGTTTTTTTACGTGGGATATAATAGTTCATTATAACCTACGATCGATCGTACTATCGGTTTTGAAATATGTATAACCTTTCAGATATATATTAGGCTTATCAGTAGTTTAACCCTTGAAGCACAGTTTGAGGGTGTATACGTACGTTAAAAAAAAAACAATACAATATGAGTGGACAGCAAATGGTTGTTTTTGTTCTAAGCTATCCGAAGGTCAAATATAAAATATAAACAAAATTACACAAACCTCTTGGATGAGGATTTAACATTTGTGCTACTTTGTTATCAACTTTTAAGTTAGCCGAATTTCAACGTAGATATATACGATGAGTATACTGAGGCTTTTATATTTTTCTTCATATTTTATTTAAATCACATCAGCTAATACTTTGACGGATATGTCAAAACTTACCACCTTATTTATCGACTTTATTCGGCTTATCACTTGATAAGAAATATTCACTTTGGGTTTTTTGTTTGCAAAAATTCTAAACGACTTGTTATCCCAATAAATAATTAATTAATTTACTAGCCCTCGTAAGTAAAGTGTGTCGCCATTCGATAAATAAAACCTTGAAGAAATAAATCTCTCGTTATGTGTACTCAATTCTAAATATTATCAATGACCTTTCAACCATAACCTTTTCGCTTTCGCTTTTTCGACTGTCACCAGGAAGAACTTGCAACAAAGTACGCTCATTTTAAAATTAGGCTATACTTTTGCTTAAAATCGACAGTCTTGTTCGTGCGCGTAAAATGTGTCAAAACAAACCAGTTGTGGTCATAAACAGGTAAACACGCGACAGATTTATAGAATTTCGTAAATTTTATCTCAGTTGCTACCTGTTGTCACCCAGTCCAATGCACATTGGGTTCTCTATTGCCATGCAAATAACTATATGGTGTGATAATCTCAAGGTAATGTAGGCAATTGTAAGCCCACATTAAATATTTGAATATTTTCGCAGTAACTGTCTACTATCGCATGGAAAAGAGTAGCAGATAAAAAGATTTTTTTTTCTACGGGTATTGAACTTGTTATTTAAATTTACACAGGCTTCTATCATGTGCTGACGGTTATTTACAAACTAGAGAATTTTATTGCACATATCATATTCGTCATACAAAATATCATGCATTTATCTGCTGATGCGGAGACACGTGAACGAATAGGTACATTATCACATCACTGATAAGCATCGAAATTAAGTAGATACAATTGTAGTTAATCCGATGCGTCAGTTGAAAAGAAGATATTAATAGGAATGAGCGGAATAATCATTATCTGCACTTGATTAAGAATAGGATAGCATTTTCTGACGTCAAAGAGGTGTGGTAAGTTAATCAAAAGCTGAACCGCGCTTTTTAATGTGAAATTTCCATAATGCAATTGCACGCGAACAGATGACCCGCGTTAAATAAAACGTCATTCGATTTGACAGCAGGCAGACGTCTTGTTTCTCATGGGCAGTCTTTTTGTTAATATCTAATGTATTCTGTTTAATATTTATTTGATAATTTACAGCAAGATATATGTTGACAGTGAATGTTCCAAAAATGTTAAGCCAAGATTCGAAAGAATCGGGAACATTATCCTTGACCTAATATGAGAAACCAGCTGAATTCGCCAAGATCATCAGACTCGTTACAAGTTCCTCTGATTTAATATGGAAAATCAAGTAAACTATAAACTAAAAAAAATTCACCCACCTAGTAGATAACTTTGACAGTTTGTTGTGAATATCATGCGGCCACTTTTTATACACACATTTTAACAGATAGAAAACTTAAGAGCTTACGAGAGAGAATTTTATTTTAAAATTTGTGTAGAAAATCGGGTAGGTGGTCGGAAGCTGGCGGTCTATTTATGAATTATTGCTTGTGTCGACAACGCGGGATCTTCTGTTGGGCGCTTTTTGTTTTAATTCTCTCAAGATCATATTCGTAAACTTAATTTCATGTATTTACATTCGATTTTTGTTCGACGTGGTCAGCCCTTGTGCGCACGAAGTGTCAATGTATTCTTATGATTGCTAAAAACGACAGTGTAACCCTGACACCTGTCACTTTCAAAATGTATAGTAATATAGAAATTCATCACTTGTGATAACATTAAATTTATTTAATAATTTAATAGTTCATCTAAATGACAGATACGATTGGCAGCAAATTTAATCATGGAACACCTGCTAAATTAGGTATGGCGCCCAATGCTTGCTTGCCTTGAAGCTTGAACACAGGGTTGCATTGTCAGTGGAAACTCTAAGCTGTCTCAAACGCGGTAGGACAAACTCATTGTGAACTAGTGCGCCCTATGGCCTACGTCAAACAGTCTTACTTTCGATTTTTTAATTCATACTTTTAAAATGTACCTGCGTGTAAAATTTTTCATTATAATCACCCCTATTCCCGTTGGCGTTTGTCGTAAACGCCTAATATTTCATTTTGGTTTTAAGTCAGTGTTTGTAACTTTTTTAAGAAAAACATTTTAAAATTACAGTGAACACATAGAAAATGAAGCAAAATCGTTAACAAAAGTTCAAAAAAAATCTCAATATCGTTTTTACAACAACACGACACATGAGTCGTATACGACAAACGCCAACGGGAATAAGGGTGAATAAATGTCGTGAGTGATACATAGACTCAACATACAAATTCCACTGGCTTCTAACTGGGCATAGTCGAAACTTTAGTTGACTTAATGCAAACTACAATATACGAGTCAATAAGGGCGTCTCTAACTTGCTGAGTTTTCATTGGGCCGAACAGTTTTCTCAGTTGACGTTTATGTCCGTAACACAGACAAATCAAGTCTTGTGCCAATATGTTGTCCAGAGAACTCAGTTTTGACATTTCTATTGGGTAGGTTTATTGGTGTAGGTTTATGTTTTTAATTCTGAATTTTCACATATTCAATGAAAGAAAGAAGTCGTATCCATACATAAGTTTTGAGGTATATAGTGAAGACACAAACATGTCGAAATCAGTCAATTTAAACAGACAGACACCCAGTCAGTAATTAAAGTGAACAATTCGTAGACGTCACTTACTCAAAAATCTATAGCTTTAATTGCATCTAACTCTATTTAATTGACCCCATTTCACATAAATAAATTAGCTTCGAAAATAAGGCAACGAGAAGACCTTCCCATTTGAGATGGCTCTGAAGGTGCTAGTACACGACGTGTAGCAAGCCACATACGTATGTAGCTCTGGCGTCAACAGAGAGTTCACAAAGAGAGCTTGTACACGGGATGTAACCATTGGGGCCATTCACTGACGTAAAATTGACGTCAGTGCTAAATACGCATGTGGCTTGCTACATGCCGTGTACTAGCACCTTTAGTAGAGTTTCTAAGTAGGTATGTATGTATCAATTTAATTTCTGAACTACGTTCTTCATATTAATTATGAAAAAAATATTAGTAAACACTCAGTAGTTGATTTCGCCCTTGATGTATAAGTGGATACTCCACTCCGCGAGCTCATAATTTATCGATACAAACTCTAGCATCTGTAGTGAGCTACTTTAAAAATTGTATAAACAATTAAAACTCAATTAAAACAACTCAATAAAAGATAAAATACCGGTATTGCAAGCGATTGAATATACTTGAGAATATTATAAAATATTCGCATAAAATATACATTATACAGGTAAGTTTTCGATTATAAGTATCCAATTAGTGAAATACTAAATTAAATTAAGGCCGCAATAGCAAAACAATTTGCGCATTTAGAAGTCTTGGAGGCAATCAGCTACATAATGCGTTCGACAATTTTAAGTGCGATTGGGAAAATGTGTCAATATACATTTTTAGTTTATGTAACTACAAAAAATTACATATATTTAATCGCTTTTTGTAATTTGCTCTAGTTTTGATTAATACATACTCGTACCTAAACTTAGTGCGGCATTCACACTGTTGAATAGAAAGGTTTTTACTTTTAATCCTAGATTTGTATAGCACGCGATTGGACCTTTTATAGCACTTAGTTAGTTTTTATTTCAAAACCTTTCAATGTTGATGAGTTAAGTGTTGTAGGCAGTTAAAGCAAAACAAAAAGTTGTCAAACAAAATCGGTAGACTTCGTCAAAAGACTTAAAAAAAAAAAGTAGAACAAAGCTCTCAATTCCATTCCTTGCTGCTGTCGAATCTGAAAACATCGTATTTACCAATTTTGGCAAATGCTCCAGACAATTTATAGCTGGTACAGTAAAGCAAAAAAAGGCATTCTAAAAAAATTGAATCGTCTGCTTTATTAAAAAAAAAAAAAAACTCACACACATGGCTTTGATAGGGTGCCTTTACGGACCTATTGCGCGATATACGTGTACCTAAGTCAATAAGAATGTGACAAATTAGAAATGTCGCTGGACACAATTACTTGAAATTACAATTAAAACTGATCCTAAAACAATACCCGTTTTAATGTAATAGATTCTAAAGTATGAATTCACTATCGCCAACTTATATTCAAATTTCAATCTGTACTCGTATATATACTAATCTAAGATCAAAGGCTACATGTGACTTTTATTGACGCACGTTCTGATTAAAATATTTTGCATTTCTTCTAAATATAAAATAACGACATTCGCATGATTTCTAGTTGTTGTTTTAAATTGTGATATTTAAATGTAGGCGATTGTTCCGTGGTAACCGAGGTAACATTCGAGCTAAATTTTCACTGGTCATCTAAAATTGATTAAATTAAGAAATCATCTAGTTTGTCACAATGTACTGTCTACTGAAAGTTCTTGACCAAATTTAGCGGTTATTTATGCTAATGTATCAGCTATAAAACTGGTCACGTGATTAATATAATCATGTCGTTTTCGATTTAAAAAAAAAATTATTTCCCTTTCCATAAAAAGAGCAAATGTAGGGTGCACTTTATTTGTGTTCTATGTTTCATTAAAAAAGTGGAATTCAATATTTTAAGCACGAAAGAAGAGTCCGATATATTTTGAAATAATTGTCACTTGTTAAATGTTAGATTTCAGTTGTGTGTTGTTTTCTTAGAAACAAATTCTGTGTTATTTCTCTATAACATAAAGTTGAATTAAACTGACGACGTGTTTAAATAAAGGGATATCCACTATCAATCCAATAACTTAATTTCGTTCACATAAAAACCTTCATATTTACTGTAGTACCTAACCAAAAAAATTAGCAACAATAAAGCAAATCTGACATTATTGCTATACATGTGCTTACACTACAATATTGAAAAAGTTCTCTAACGGATTTTGAGAACAGTAATTCAGAACTTTAGGAACAAATCTCTATTAAATGATGATGATGATTTGATTTTATAAGCTACTTAGGGAAATTAAGGTGTCTTTGGACATCAATATCAATATTAAATTCGAAAGGAGTGGCTCATAAGTGGACACAGAGGATGCGAGAAAATGTAGCCCTGCGATCTGTTATATAGACACTTTGAAGCGCGAACACATGTAGGCCTAACCCAACTCGTATTAGTTTGCCCAAGTCCAGCAGACCTACTCGTAACTTTCGCTCAGAGATTGCCGAAATGTCACTTCTTTGCATAAATTACTTTTCCACATCTTCTACGTGGACAGGACATGTACTAAGAAGACGTCTGTCAAATCGCTGTTGGAGCTGACGTTTGTTTGAATGTCATAAATTAATAAATTTCATCAGAAATCATAAATTAATGCAGAGATAGATAAAATATCAGCAGACTATTTTTTTTTTATTCATATAAACATTAATTTCTTTCACAATTCGTTCGCCTTAAACATTATTTTTTGTAGCTTCAAAATTCGCATGTCATGAACTGTTGTCAATAATGAATTGATAAAAAAATCTAAAGCTCCTCATAAAAACATTTTTTTTAAATAAATAGTTACGCCACATTACTATGTATAGGGTCATAAACATTGGATTGTGTGAGTTTAGTCGTCTTTTGTTTCGTATGAATGGAAGCGATCTTTAAGTTTATGTCATATTTAAACGTCAAAGTTTTCAATTTCCACTTTTATATATGTGTACATTATGTACGAGTACCTATACTCAACAGACATTCACTCGAAGTTGTCGCAATATTTTATTCTCTGTCATTGTAATGTCAAAGACCCTCAGTGCACTGTCTCATTTTAACATGCCTGTGTCCTCAACTTCTAACTTATCGTTATCACTTTTTTTTTTGAGAGAAAAATTCCTATTTCATACTCACAAAGGTCAAAATAAGGCAAGTCATTTTTACCAAATCTTATAATGTGACCTCTCTTATCAGCAGACGTCAAAAGGGGCAGCACGTTTAGACCTTAAACACATGCAGAAATTCTTAATGCCTATATTGCAGGCGCTAATGTAGATGGAACAGGCATTCAGCATTCAGTTTGACACACTTTCAATCTTTTGCTGTCAAAGAAGAAAACACGAGTTTGGCGCAGTGGATTTAAAAATAGAGACATCCCGTAACACTTGCTTCAAACATGTGTAGCCAAGCTAGTTATATTGAATCCAGTGTGTTATAATTATTCTTCACACATGTGTTTTGGGCACAATAAATTGTGACATCGCATTCCATTCAATAGACGTTGACAGAGCATGTGCTTAAATGAGAGGTGTCACTATCAGACTGGTGCAGGATACATGCAATTACTTTGCAAGTACCTACTTAATATTTACTTTTATGAATGTAGTAACATGTTGTTGTATTTTGTTCGATTTCGGTGACAATTCCGAAGAAGAGCACAATAACTGAACATTTGTTGAATTGTATTTTCCAAGAGAAGTGCTTGAAAAAAAAATCTAAATCGAGGGAGAGTATGCTTAGGTATAAGGAATTTGTATGTTGATTCATGGATTTCAATGTTTTATTTGTTTAAGTGTGTGCAGTGGCAGTGTAATCATTTTCCGAAGGTAATTTTTCTGTGTTGATTTAAGTCTTTAGGAATACAAATGATGAAGTGATAATTTTAGTAGAATTTTTGAAATCGGATTAGTTTTTAAAACAACACAAAAGAATATTTTTTTTTTGCGTGTTTAGAGAGTGCTTCTGCTTAAGTAGGTTGCCAGATTCTAATCTGGAAGACGAATCAACAACTCTAGCACCATAAACACCCTTATCGTAGAACCCATAGAACCCACGAATGACAACATTATAAGCGAGACTACTACATGGACGTGACAATAATTTGGTCAAACTTTACACTTAAACTTTCAATTCCAATGCAAAGGCAAACATCTGAGCCGCCACAAAACAAATTAGAGCACTCTAGTCTAAACCAATATGACACAGAGTAACATGTGCGCTGATTTATGGATATGCATTGGAGAAAGCGTAACTGCTTTGAATAGCACACATCAGCGCACGTGTCGTTATCAGCTGTCAGTGGTTTTTCAAAATCTGGTAGGTTTTATCACACTTTTTTTTTATTGACACTTCATTTTGCAATTAATTTAAGATAGTTAACTTTGATATTCAATTATCAGCACTAAATCTTGAATACTTTCAATACATCAATCACATTCAAAATAGAATTCTGATTAATTACGGCTTAATTGGCTGGGAAATATTTTCTTTTGCTGAACAGCAAAAAACTCAATTAATAAGACAAAAAAAATATTTTCCCGAGACGCATTGTTTTCCAAAAATAAATTTATAGAAATTGTATCGCCTAGGCCAGAAAGCGATTATCTGACAATTTATGAAACACATTAATGAGGTCGACGGTCTCATCAGAAAACAAAAACCGCACCGATAGTAGAACACGGAACATTTATTTCACTTTGCAGTTGATATCCTCCTTACCTCCTTCGTATCTTCTATTTTTGACCATGGTTTAAAAAAAAAATACACACACGCAAGGTCTGATAATTCCCAAAATTCCTTATAATCCGCGCAGGTATGTACGTCCCGTTATCAACTGCTGCCGTATCTAGCGCGGTGCGATGCTTTTAAACCGCCCCCAGGCTATCACTCCTAAATTTTCCCGATACACTGAGCGCCTACGAAGGAGCATACAACACACACACACACTAAGCAATATCGAAATCGCTGTAATCGGTTCGTCGGTTAAAGATAAAGAACAACAGATACGAAACAACGCGTTGTTAACATATTTCCCATATTCGCATTTAAAGAAATACTATACACAGAAAGAAATACCGAAGCCAACGACAGATCGTAAACGAATAATTTAATTATCGTAGATACTTTGAGAGGCATAAGCGTAGACGCATAGAGGAGAACGCGCTACGCTAGTGAGGCCTGAGTGCCTGACGCCTGCCTGAGGCGTTTCAACAATGAGAGAGAAGAGTGACTTTTCTTCACAAAGCGAGAGCGTCCTCCACTGTGGTTTGCCGCTCCGCACCGAGTTTGTGCCTTGTCTTTTGAGTCATTTTCTGTGAAACAGAAACCTAAGAATTTGTCCGTTTTTCATCGATTCTGAGAATCTACAAACGAAGAGCGTATAATTGAAAATCCATAAACTATTGTCAAAATGGCCAATCAAGCTATGAGTATAGTCCAAGATATACAGAATATATTAGATAATTCTGTATAGCTTGAGTGTTGACGCCGACTAGACATCACCGAGTCTGTGTGTATTTGTGAATGGAATATCGGTAGTTGTTGTTATCAGGAACTGGTATTGTCAGCGAGTGATACACCGATTGAGGAAAAATAGATCTGATAACAAGTACTATCTATATAAAGCGTCTGATGTAGGTATGGGTGAAACGTGAAAGGAGACAAAATACTATGTAGACCGAACTACTCGTATTCTGGGCAACTTCACGTAGACAATGGAAACGATAAGCAGCGTGCATTCAGAAGATCGGTAAAAGAAGGTGTCTTCTTTCATCATGCACTCTGTGACCTACATGACAGGTGAAACATTGATAATTGCCAATGAATTTCGGTTGTATCTTCATGTGTTACCGATAAATATTCGGATGCGTGCACTAAATTGAAGCATAAAAAGTGAAAACGCAAAGGGAATACAATGCACACATTCTTTGAAATTTTCCAGCACGCACAAGCATAGGTACTCCTTGTGGATTTAGGTGATTAGCTACTCTGCGTTCCTAATACCTACCGATATGTTGTCGCTCTACATCGAATGTAAATATGTACATAAATAATTAGGAAATAATTTGATTGTATTGTTATGACAAATTCTGTACTTTGTTCGTTGAAACAAAATAAGTCAATTTCTTTGTGTCCATTTGGACAGGTGTCGCTGATCTTTTAACATTTTTACATAGGCGCATGCCTTACACAAGATTGTATAAAAATATATTGTTCTTTAGGCGTCAATTAAAATTAAAACAACTGCCCATGCATTTGTTAACCTTTAAAAAATGCGGATCTCAAGTTCAGTGCTACGTCAACTATGCAAAGACACACTGTTGGTCATTAATTTATAATTGCGTACTCATTCCTCCAACAGATGTATGTTTGTGATGGCTGTCTTGCGGGGAGGAGTTGAGTGTCATTGGCTTACAATACTTTTTTACTCGTGCGGTAAAATATCAAATGATCTGTATCATTTCTTTGCTTTCTTTGGTGGAGTATAAGTATAGCCCCGGGTAGTATTACTTTAGAAGTTTGGTTATTTGTATTTCATTCTAAGAAAAATCTAAGAATGCTTTTGCCAGATGTAACGCATAGAATTTTCAATTTATTGCTCGCAATATTAATTGGTTCCAAAACATCTAAGCAAAAATATACTTTGAAAAGGAATGCCGCAGATAATCCCTATAGCGCCGAAGACCGGTAGCAACACTCCCAAAAAGCCATCATCAATGCCGCGACTATTGTACTAGCCATCACCACCACCACCACCACGAAACCCCTGGTATGATGAACAATATCGATTAGCAAATGCAACAAAGCAAGAAGAGCCTATAGAGCTGTTCGCGAGCAAAGGTCACGTGAGGAAAATAGGCTTCTCAGTAAAAAAAATCCTAGCATTGGGCGCCATTAGCAGGTTAATGGTTTTGTAGAGCATGTATTTTGTCATTAGAAATTAGTCGAATCTCCACTAGGGTTTCATTCTTGTCGTTGATACATATTTGTTCCAATGTTTAGAAGAACTCGTAAACTACATACCTGGAAGATGAAAATTAAGACATATTATGTAGCTGATAAACCAGTCACCGGACATTCCTCCTCAAACCAATACTTGGTTGATGGATGCGCCCCCATAGCATCACCGCACCATATTTAAAGAGTTTCGCTGATAAACTATATAAGAGCATACGGGTTTTTTTGTTTTTTTTTATACCTGAGTCAACGCCTTCTATACAAGGTGGTAGTTCCCTCCTTGCCCTATAACTCTATTTCCATAATGCCCATTTAGCTGATGTTGGGAATGCTGGTTTAACACACTATTGCCTGCGATTCGAAGACTAGATTTTCAGGTTTCAGATCTATAGGGCAAGAATAAATTTGTTATTTTGTCTTCTCTGATTTACTTGGTGGATTGGTGAATCATATGTTTTCCATTCCTTTCCAACTAGAGCAATTTGTTTTGCAACGAGAGTAAAGTCACTATAAATAAATCTACAGTAAAATTAATTGCGGCCTTCGAGTTGATCCGCCTTGTTTACGAATTTTTGTTTACTCTTCCAACATGGACTTAGTCCATTGTCTTTGCACTTTTCACTATATGGGATTATGAGAGTAACCATTTCGTAATAATGCACGAACATTTAAAAACAAAACAAGCCCATAAGATAAGTATATAAGGTTTAAAGGGGAGGTACGGTAACTGGAAGATTCATTCGACTTGTTTTATTCATGTCGGATTAATAATTTCTTACAATTTGCCTCAATATGTGTAGTTGTAGTTTCTTCACTGTTGGCGTTCTGCTAACTTGGGAAGAATTGTTAACGATTTTAACAGACGTATCTTCTTTAACCCCGGGAGGGGCATAAGGCGGCAACAAATCAATTCTAAATTTCCTAGTCTGGAGCTTGATATTTTAACTGTGGCCATGGTTTCCTGCGATGTTGTAAATTGGTTTAAAGAGTGCGTCCTCTGTTAATGAAAAATAATAATAAAAAATAAATAGGTGGCGCAACAGGCGTGTAGACACCCTAGGCCAAGCTTCTCGCAACTTCGTTTGTGTGAGTTTCTATTTTTGGGACGAATGGAAGGGACCTACGATTTTATGCCGACTCCGAACGGCTGAATTGAGAAGCTTTCTCAGGACAGTCATACGTTTGTCAGACGTTCGCGAGAGGTGGCGCAGTAGAAAAAACCTTAAGATGTAATTTGTGTTTTTCCGGGGATCGAACCAGCACACTAACCACTGCGCAACTGCGCCCACCCTCTGTTAATGGCTCATGAATAATACGACATGTGCGGATGCCGCTTAATGCCCTTTGAATGAAGTCTTGATACTAACCTTTAACCGCTCGAAAATTTGAGCCAATACATCGGAAAGAATGTACAGAACGGTAATAGATTCGCGCTAGTTACAACACTTTTTGAGATGTTTAATAACTTGAACTTGCTGCATCCTCAGTCTTATAGTACATTCACACCGCACCTAAAAACGACATTTCAGCAGACAAAATTTCGAAATCCAATTTTGCGTTCCCACTGCAACTTCAGCATTTCAAATGACAGCTAGTATCAGAATTGATTACCTACAGATGTTTTTTTTGTTTCGAAATCAAAAGTGGTTTGTACCGAAAGAATTAATTTCTTAGTAATATTAATCTAAACATAAATACAACTGATAATTCACTATCCACACATATTTTTCCTACTTCCTACTTTTTTAGCTTTTACAATCTAGTTTTACAGCGGTTTTTTTTCGTCAGTGAGCCCAAAAGTCATCAGAATTAGGTTTGTTCGATTTGACAAACTTACAATGCAATTCAACATTTCGCTGAAATCCAACATTTCGAAATGTTGGAAAATATATGGCGAAATGTTGAACATTTGGCCTTAAATGCTGAATTTAGCCGAAATGATGAATTTAGGTGCGGTGTAAACGTACTATAACGTTTCGAAATGTTGGAAAATATATGGCGAAATGCTGAACATTTGGCCAGAAATGCTGAATTTAGCCGAAATGATGATGAATTTAGGTGCGAAACGTACTATATTAATGTTGGGATCTGTAAGTGATGCCTAGTTCGCACGTCCGTATTTCTATCATCAATAACATCGCATTAAACCTTTCTCCGTTCCCATTGCACTAGGAGGTGGTCAATTTGACTTTCAGTTCGACCATCTGGAGACACCCAGGGGTTACCAACACCCACCCAACACAAGTCAATCGGCCCTAGCGAGGTATCCGTCGGAACGGAATTTTCTCCGCAACGCATACTCCGTCGGAGACTCAAATTACATTCGAGGTATCCGTCTTCGGAAAGGATAATTAAAATGCGACGACGCATTGATTTGACGTGATGTCGTTTCGTGGTACATCGGGGTTTTCCTATTTAGTGTTCCGAAAAGCTGTTCCGAAGAATACCTCGAAGCTAAAATCCTCCGATTCGTATGAAATCGGAGAATTTTCCGTTCCGACGGATACCTCGCTAGGGCCGATATGAGTCTACAAGCAAATTATTATTGTCATTTCGTGATCCCAAGTCATGTTCGCTCATTACTAGCTATAGGTAGTTGCAATTTTTACTGATGCTGCAATCAAGAAATATGACTTCTCTTAACAAATAGACAAAATAGTGAGTTTTATCATTTTTTATACCTGCAATGAAATTAAATCTACCAATTTGCTGTCAACAATTATTTTAACTCGTCTATCTTTTGTGGGTGATAATCTCTTTCACCTATAAATATACTATCTCACGGTACAATGTCTCATTTGATGACGTTCCACCTCACTTGAAGATCCTTGAGAGAACACTTCAATAAATAAACAAAATCGAAATATGTGTGCATTGGCATCACACATCAATGCCACCACTGTTGTTCCTGCTTGATGTTTTAAAACAAAACTAAAATAAAAATCCACCAAAGACTGAAACTATGTTTAGAATAGTCACCTCTGCAGTGCAACGGCTGTGATTATATTCCTCAAAAACAAAATAGAATATAAAAAAAAAAAAAACGCATAATGTCGTGTGTGGAAATGCTATTTTCAGCAACAGGAACTTTTCTACTCGTATCTACGAAATTTACAATCAATGCCATCAGCTTTTCCCGCCAGTATCCGACAGAGATGTGTGTCACAGAATAAATATAAACAACACCGTGAGATTATTTCAAATGAGCAGAGCACATTTATGAGACTGATGTAAAGTTACACGTACAAAAAGATGAAGTGAATTATTGTTGCTGCTGGCTTTTGGAATGTATAACAATTGTATAACAGATAATATTTTAATCATTATATTACTGTTTTAATTGCAAATATGTACTCTGGTTATAACTGCGACGCGACGCACGGTGTCGGTCGGTGAGGTGGGTTGATGCGATAATAAAATGATTTGTGGTCACACGGATAGCTAAAGTTTGACGTCTTATTTGGTAACAACTAACAAATGCGGAGTGCTGTGATGATTTGACTATAGAACTACACATTGGTGGAGGCAGGTAATCTTTCAGTGGCAGCCATATTTGTTTCTGTCATCTTCTCATTGTCTTGTCACTGAAAACAAATCTACCTCCGACCTAACGAGGTATGGATAGATGCAAACTGTAATGTCATTAGCTCTAGTTCATACTAGATATTATTGCAACGAACTTGTTATAAAGAGATCGAATAAAGTCGAATAAAATATATATTATATATTATTATGTGTATACAGCTTGTAAGTCTCTAAGAGACTATCTATCAGCTAGTATCTTGAAAAAGAATTGACCGCAAGCGAATATTGTTGGACTAACTTCAAGTTATTCCAACATAAGCATTTGCTTGATGAGCTAAACGACAGTACTAGGTATAGGTATAGGCAAGGTCCATCTATATTGAGCTT
The DNA here is from genome assembly GCA_949372485.1 of Cheilosia soror. Taxonomy (NCBI): domain Eukaryota; kingdom Metazoa; phylum Arthropoda; class Insecta; order Diptera; family Syrphidae; genus Cheilosia; species Cheilosia soror. Next base: position 69,485,963 of record OX443564.1, read on the forward strand.
TGCGAGGTTAAAGCTATTTCAGTTGACGTGTGTCAAATACTCGGTGTAATTAAACACAATTCAATAAATATCTGACTATAGGATACTGCTGTGACTGTTGACAACTGACTGTTACATGTAGTTCATACGATTGATAAATGTCATATGCACTGCAGTGATCTAAAGGTAGGAACACATAGAATGCCCAAAAAACGGCACTGAAAAACGTTAAGTTTGCAGGCGGTAATATGCTTTGGCTCTTTTGCGGAGCCAATCATTAGCATACTACCAACGAAAGAGTACGAATTCACAATTTATATTCGACAGTTTCTGATGCAAGTTGGATATAGCAGAGTTTCTCCATATTTAACGATTAACCGTCAAATCTCAGATGAACTCGTTGGCTAACGAAAATCTACTTCCGGGAAACTGAAAGCGGACAAAATGCGAATCGGCCGGTTTGAACGAATTTTGCGAGTTCGACGAAAATATACAAAACAGAAAATCGGTGACAGGATTCATTTCTGTATTGCAATTAAAAAAAACCATAATGAAACGATGTGACAGTAATAGAAGAATAGGGAGAATTGTTCGTTGTGTCATTCTACCATTATTATTATGACCATTTCGTCGTATCGGTAACTTTCACTCAGTAAAGTTTTGATTCTTCTTATTGTCCCATCTCAATACATTAGATGATTGATCGGGAGAGCCTTTACCGGCCCTGGCACTGCGGCCTCTCTAAAGGAGCCTATTTTGCCATCCCTGGTAGGGTCCTAGAGCCATCTTTTTACTCCGGAGATAGTCAGGAAGACAAGTATCTTCTCTGGGGGTAATTCAGCAAGATATCAATACATAGATATGAACGTATTTAAAAAAAATTACAACATACAAATTTAATTTTGAGTTGGTCACCATAGTTTATTAAGTTCATGTTAGAAAGAAAAATTATTATTTCAACATGGCGGCTTATAGTCATAGAAAAGTCAAGTGGAAATTCTAATCAACAGATGCAGATTTTATTGCCAATTTCTTGGTGAGCATTTTTAACGTTATCCATATCTGGGATACAGCCTAGCCTGTTTTCTTATGCATAATTTTAAAACAAAAACATAAAAAATTATATATTCAAACTTATGAAACGCCCAAAGATGGAAACTTTTTATCAGACAACAAAATATCGACACGTGGCGATGTACATATACAAAATAGTTTTACTAATCAATCTATATCAATAAAAGTGAGCCATGCGTCGGCGTCGTTTGCATTTTTCATTGTCACAAACCGATCAACTAATTTTCGGAAAATTTTCCATAAATATTAGCATATTGACATTTTTATTTCAAAATATTGATCTAATATTGACAAAGCTTGTCTTGTCTATTATCATGCTTAGATCACTTAAAGGCATGGTGCAAAACTTGATACAAATATTGACCAGAATATGACAAATTAATAAAAATTTAAATATCAATCCGCATGAACCATAGTACAGTTTAAGTGATCCATGTCAAGTACCGGCTCTTTTCATAACCAACCCGCCTCATATAAATGTACCGGTAGTGGGTACAAGCACATCTTTTAAAAAAATTCCGAAATATCTACAATGTAAATTTTTATTTAGATATTTGATGCTAAAAAATATTTTGCTAATAGAAAACGTAAATAAAAATATAGTACGAAATATTTATACTGAAGCTTGTGACAGTTTTCATCGGGTACTTTAACAATTATTATAAATTTAACTTATACGTATTTAGAAATGCGTTCACCAATTTTTCACACACCTTTATGACTTTTGCAACAACTTCAAGTGGTATGCAATTTTGAGAAACATTTCTGCATCTTACCTTGTTTGCAACAAGTGACTTGAGGTGGTGTAACAATCATTTTTATTTCCGATCGGCTTCTTTATGGTGCGAATGGTTTAATACACTAAACTGACTTAGACACTATTTCTTTGGCAACAAATTCTTGTGGTTCCATAATTGATTTCACTTTATTTTTTATTTTTTTTTGATTTCGCTGTTTTAGTGAATATAATGCACTTTTGCAACTGCACACATTTCTTGTCTTGCACTAACTGATCTTACCTCGGTACGGCAGCTGCATTTATTATGAAAAACCAGATTTTAGAAGGCATGTAGAAATTTCAAGAAGCATAGAGAAATATGTCCACATGTTAGAGGAGGTGCAGCAGTTGGTATAGGTACTCTTAGTCCCGGTTACCAATGAGAGCGAAAGTGTATATGCTATGTAAACTATTGTATGGTAAAATAGAATGTTACAGATATATTCGTCTGTAAAACGCTCTGATGCACTTGACCTTAATGATGTGCCGTTGTTGCAAGTTGTTCCTTCCTTAAGTTATTTAATTTGGTATACATATTGCTATAGTGTTTGACAGAGTGAATACATTGCGAGTGTATTTTAGGGGTTCCCAGCGTATATGTGAAAGTTTTGTAAAATGACAATAACCATCTTTCAAACGAAGAAGATGTGCTGTAGGTACTTACTTATCTGTGTAACAAGGTCTCAAAAAACCATAGTCATCAAAAAAAATATCATCTTCTCCATTGTCGGAAATTGCAGCCAATTTTTCATCCATGAACGTTACATTTTATGAAATCTCTAAACAGTTCTTTAGTAGTGTCTTTCATAATCATATGTTCTTTTGAACTTCCTAGGCTGGATGGGCCCCAACAGCTATTTGATTGCTCTTCAAGTTGTCCATTTCGGGGACAACTATAGATGAGAAGAATCATGACATAATGACAGATGATTTTGAATTTCTTAAGGACTTTGTTATAGTTGGTAAGACAAAATTTTTTTTTATTTGGAAAAAACAGTTTTTACCTATTTTTGACCATTTTACCAAATATTGACTTCTATCTAGTAGATATCCCGAAAGTTTGCACTCGGACTAGTTACTTTCTCTAATTGTTCGCAATCAGTTCTCCCGCGTAGGTTTCGGCGAATCGCCGACGATTCCTCCATCGTCATTAGCCGCCACGAAACTTTCAGCTTATATTCTCAGATGGACTTGCGGGAAAACGAGAAATATTCTTCCAGGAAATTGGTAGAGCTCAATTTGTTTAACACGTGCTGAAAAATATTGGCGAGGAATTTATGTGTTAGCCCTTTTACAAAGTTTGATAAAGTGACGACGTTGCTAGAGTGATGTAATAGATTACAGTTCGAACTCCAGAAGATACCATCGATACTTTATGCAAGTAAGTATGCTTGCGCCATCTGAGTCGCGGTCTTCTTCTACTGCCCCGCCGTCCCTCGGGTGTGGATTCGAAAATCTTTCGAGTCGGAGCATTTGCGTCCATTCGCTCTACATGACCCAGCCACCTCAGCCGTCGGACCTACAACCCGTACAGTTCGCCGTTGTATCTCCTTCTCCATTCACCGACTATGCAAACGGGATCGAAAATTACTAGAAGAATTTTTCTCTCGAAGCAACCAAGAGTAACCTCATCCGCTCTTGATAGCGTAAATGCCGCTGCCTGCACCCTAGAGAAGGACTGGGATGATTAAGGTCTTATAAAGGATCACTTCAGTTATTCGAGAGAGGGCTTTGCTACTCAGTTGCTTTTTTAGCCCAAAGAAACAGCGATTGGCAAGAATAATCCTTTAATCTGCACTGGCGCTGGTGTCATTGTCTGACTTCATAGCGGAGCCTATAGGTAGTCAAAGTCCTTAACTATCTCAAAGTTATATCTGTCTATAGTAAGATTCTGTCTGAGACGTCGGTGTTGGGTGTCCTTTCTTGTTGACAGCATCGCCGTCTCCGTCTCAAAACTCACGAACGCGCCCAGTGACATCACGCTGCGTTCTGTTAATATGTCGATGTCGTCGGCGTAGGTTAGTAGATGGGCGGACTTTTGAAAGATAGTGCCTCTGGTGTTAGCGTTAGGACCACAATATTTTGTGGACTTCGCAACGCCATATTGTCATATTATAACTATATTTTGTTTTGCACAGATTAAAGACATTAATGTGGGCAATTAGTTCCAACTGGGCATGCTTATATGAGTCCTTATCTGGGCTGTTGGTACTTAAAACTTAAATTTATTATGTATGTACTTATTTTTAGTATAAAGAGGAGCCACTTACAATGAAAATTATGCCGGAGAACCTGGTTCATCTGTAAATATTATTCACTCATAGATACTATAATGCAAGGACAGTGTTTTTCTTAAGTTCTTTAGACAATGCCACTAAAATTCTTCTTGTGAATAGAGAAAATGATTTGTACTTTTTAAATACTAAATTGATTGGTATGGTTATTAATCCCACTTCATGGTCGTAAGGAATGAATGATCGAGTGTAATCACTCACTAAGAGTTCAAAAAATTAATTGACTTATAGCACGCTGCATGATAATGTTATGAATTCACTGAGATGTGCCATTATTTGCTTATTTCAAGCAATAAACTGGGTTTACTCAAACGTTTCTTATCACTACGGCGTCTGTTGCAGTTGGGATTAACGTAATCAGACATAATGTAGATTAAATGGAAAAAAACTACGCTTCTATAATCATATCAAATATAAAGTTAACAGCAATCAAAATAACGAGCAATTATCTGTTTAATTCCAATCAACATTATGTCAAGTCTGACAAAACAATGACTTTTTATATTTCTGTAGATTCTTGGTAGTTAGCTAGTTACAAAAAATATAGACATCTGATTTTACCAAAAAAAAAATATATATATACATCCTCCTATAGAGAGCATATTTATAAATCGACTCAAAACACGCCTCATTTATGATTCGAATCTATTGGCCGCCAATTGAGTCATATTTTTCATTGAAAGTCACATTTTAATATTTTTGAAATCTTATCTGAATCCGATCATCAAACTAAAACGGAAATGGTTTCAGAAAGCTGAATTTTAGTAGTTTCAAAAAGCTGCGCTGCCAAATAAGCTCACTATATACATAATGTACCACTAACAAAGTGCAATGCATCTTCATCGAATTCGCTAAGTAATCGTTATACAGTGATGCCACCTCTTGCCACAATCCGTCATTATTTTGCGCACTGCCTTACCGATTTCCATAATCTTATATCGATCAGCAACTTCTTTAGGTGAACGTATGTATAACAACTGACCTAGAGATTTTTTTTTTTAACCAAACATATCTTATCCAAACAAATATTGAATCAAGTGACAGATCGTCGCATTGTAAAGATGAAGAATTGAAATTGTTTGGAAGTGTGTTTTACTGTAGGTTAGGTAGCTACATTATGTGAAATACAAGAGCCGAGTAACAGCATCATGGGCATTTTTCTTAGAGCAGATCTTAATGCCCACATTTTTCTCTAGATTCTATGTCATTCTTAAAGCGTTTCCTAAAATAATCAACAAATATTCTTTAATTTCAATTAAATAATAACTTGCATTAAAAACTCGATTTTGCGCAAATGTGGACGCCATTTGTTTTTCCCTTACTTACATAGGTATCGCTACAGCCTCTGAAGTTAGCGCGGTTCTTAAGCAAATTGACAACTTCAGTTGCAGACTTCAAGTTGATTGATGTCCCCTTCCTCTTGTGTGCACCTAAGGCGATTGATACCGAAACAACACAACACATGCACATGGCGCTAAAAAATTCGTCTCTAAAATATAAATTTTCTGCCGGGTGGATCTTCGTAGTGTGAATAAATGATCGAAACTGAATTCATTGTTGCTAAAACCGCACTGATTTTATGTACGATATTAAGAAGACTGGTGCGTTTGAGGTTTTATTCAACAGGGATAGTTGCTTTTGACTAAATCTTGAAAATGATTTAGTTGGTGTATGCCCTTCATCAATTAGTCTCACTGGTGCAGCAGCTTTATTGGTCTTGAGTTTAAATATCGCTATCATTTTGGTCATACTTCCTGACAGCAGTATTTGAGCGCATTAGTTGCGGTGTTTTGGATGGCTTTTGAGATCGCTTGTTGAGAAATACGCTACGAGCAAAGGTTCTGGCAGTTAGTGTCGATTATAGCCATTCAACGTCAAAACTCAATTCAGAGCTTATTAGCGTTGTTATTTTCTTCGTACTCAACACTTGCGCTTATACTCCTAAGCTTGAGAGGTAAAATAATGCACAGTCGATGTCTATAGGATTGTTGTGACAGCTGGAAACCTATCGCAAAGTTGAAGCCAATCAGACTCCTTGACATAAGTCAACCCTGCCGTGTATTTACGCTACAAAAACTGTAAATACAAATCTATTATATGCATGCGTTTCTACACTCTATTACTCTCAAAGCAATCAAATTAATTTCATTGATTCAATTTTCTATGAAACGTGTCATTTCATTACTAATGACGTAGTACATACATAGTATTTTAGTATGAAGTGTGGAGATGGAGACACAACAATTATAATTGCCACCGCTTAGTCATTTACTTGCTCCTACTCCCCGTATAAACGTGGGCAAATCTATCAATTAAAGCAAGTCGTCTATCATATTAAGTATCCATCAATCTGAACGGGTCCATTGTTTCTCCTAAACGAATGCACTGTCAATGAAGCTGTCATCGCTTCATCATTATTGCTTTGAAAAACAACTGGTCGCTGTTTTTACCGGTATGTATGTCTAGAAATCAACAATCTAAATTAAATGGCGTTATCTAAATGGGTTTAACTCACTATCAGTATATACTTTAGTTGAAACACGTTCTAATCACGTTCAACGAATGGCACGTGAAGTCCTAGTGAATTTTCAAATCAGGCGCACTTCTATTTTCGCCATTGGTTTTTGCAAATCAAAGATAATATTAAATTGAATATTAATTTATGATTATCTTTTTGATACATGACGTAATTTCTAAATTTGGTAGGCGATTGTGATAAGTAAACGTTCTTTCAAATATATTATACGCAATGCAAATTTAGACTCTAAAAATTAATTAAGCAGGAAATTATAAAATTATTTTTGGATTTTATGTGAAATGTCATATGACAAATGGTAACTTTGATGGAAGGATAATATTAATTAATTCTATTTATAGGCGCTTGAAATTTGTTTTGTTACTATCGAATTAAGTGGGAATTAAATTTCGTTTTCGATTGGGTAAGTAAGATAGTGATCAGATCACAGATTTCGGATTTTTGCTGCATAATCGAACATAAAAACAAAGATTGATTTTTTGTTTGTCGGCATATGAGCAGCAGTCATATTTTATTTTGAAAGAAATTGCTAATTTCTATTTTAATTATTTGAAAGTAATTTATATTCCTACCGAGTTACCTTTAAAAATTTTCAGTTTTAGCTACACAATAATGTTTACTTAAAAACGAGCAACATAAAATCCACGGGATTGTTTTCTATTCATCTGCGCAAGCTACACACCCCGACTCGCGCCCACCACACCAACTCATTTGAACTTTATTTTCAAGCACACACGGAAACACACACGACAGATGACACACCCTTCATTATCATTTCATTAGTAGGTATTAGAACTGCCCAAACTCTCTGAACTGAGCAACCCAAAGCTAAAATAACCGAAATATGTCGGGTCGGGTTATGAAATCTCTCGCTGGATAGAACAAATTTGTCTCCTTTCTCCTTTGTACACTTGCGATTATCTGAGTTTGGCCCTCTCTGCTCAACGCCCGCTTTCTTATGCATATAAAACGCATTACTGGAGTCGAGGCCAAATCAAATTTAACAACTTGTGATGACAATCGACACTCCAAAAATGTATTCATTTCATAAATATGTTTATGATTTGAAAATAGTTTGATCACATGGACAAGCCAGGCCCTGGGCACAAAACAAATCCTCTTGGCGATAATCTTTGAAACAAAGATTCGTAGTGAGGTATGATTCACAGTCACTTGTTGATTGAAAAATCATAAGTCTCGGTGAAAATCGAGCAAACAGTGCGTCTAGATCAGATGTGGTGGTCGTCTACTGATGAGCCCACCCACCACCACCACATCGGGGCGAAACGCATTACTGGAGTCGAGGCCAAATCAAATTTAACTTTCACGCGATTATTTTTTGTTTGGATTTATTGAACAAATGGAAATATGAAAGTTTTGCACTATTGAATCAAGATGAAAAAATATCTTCATTAATTTTATTTCTTCCTGGGGTTTTCGATTTTATGGCTTTAAAAAATTAACTGGATGTTTTGTATACCCACTAAATCTTCGACATTTTGATTTTTTTTCGACTTCGACTTACCATTTAAAATTATTCACGCCACGCCACTGATCCGTACCTACGTAGATACACCACAGTTGTTGCCAGAGATAAGTCACAATAATTGTAAATCATGTCTAATGGGCACGGTAAATCTATACGGAAATAGCTAATTTTATCTTTATTGAAAAAATAAATGCCTTATTTTTACCAATCGAAATAGAAAGTTAGATGAAAAATTGTTTCTTCTTTCAAAAAGTTAAATTTTTTTTTGGCCAATCGAAAACCAAAATAATGATAATTTCAGTATCAGTAAACCCTTTATGCTCCTCGCACTAAAATTAGGCCCCACTACAAAAATGTGCTCAAAGTTAAAATTTAGGAAAGAGCAGTGCGCACTGCCCAGTTCAAGTTAAATTTAAACAAATTGATTCATATTATCTTTAGAGATCTAACGTGGGCAGAAATAAGGGAGACTCTCTTACCTCTGGACGTGGTTCAAATAAAACAGTATTATGTATTAGCATCCATTTAAATGGAGAACATTTTCACGAAGGATATGAAACAAACGGAATTATTTACCCCCAGTTTCACAGTGGGAGTTTAAACTACACTTTTAGTTTAAACTACACTTTTAGTTTAAACTTTAGTTCAACAATTAATTCGGTTTCACTGTTTCGTTTGAACCTTGAACAGAGTTCATTCGGTAGTTTAAGTTAAACTACAGTATTCTGCCGTTTAAACCTCAGATCAGGCGATTGTCAAAAACACAAATATTTGACGTTGTTTTGTGTGTTCTTTGAAAGAAAATACAAGGAACGATTTTGAAAAAATCGTATAAAAGCTAAATACTGTACAATACTGCCAAATTCCATTCATAAAATTTCGTTAAACTCAGTTCAATTGAATTGAAGTTCTGATTATATTGTGAAACCGGACGAGTTGAACTTCAAATTTAAACTCACGTTCAGGTTCAGTTGAACCATAGTTTAAACTTCCACTGGGGGTTAGTGTTTTGATTATTATTTATTTGATATCAAACTTTTTTTGATCAGGAATATTTCAGCCGAGAATATTTGAAGAAAAAAAAATCAGTTTTAGCTGGTGTTATTGTACAGTGTATACAGAAAGTCAAGCAATTACTAAATAAACACTTGAAAAGAAAATTCATATTGAGTTTGGTTTAATTTTAGCTTGAACGACTTCTACTCAACTTATAGCCCGAAAATTTGAGCTTAGCTTTTCGTTTGGATCACTATTTCGCCAGATTATGGCTTTGAAGACCTATTTCATAACATGCTCACTCATTCCGTAAGTCAATAATCGCATGACGATATCGTTTCGATGATAGCATTGCATCACGTAACATTAAAAATCGATATCGTCTCGACGACATCGTTTCGACGATCCAACTTTTGCTTTTTGTAGCTCAATAATCGACAGAGCACTGTCGTATCGACAGAGCACACTTTTTCTAATCTCTATAGCAACACTGGAGCAAATAACAAAAAAAAAAACATTTGAAATCGAACTGACATTTCCGAATTTATACATTTTACACTGTTATATGTGTTGTGTAGGCCACTGTAATTTGTCAAATGTCATTTATGACAATTACGATGACGTCTAGTGCTTATTTCAAGCACAGTTTGTGAGCTTCTGAAAGGTACCGAAAGTTCTCAAACTTTCTTCAAAATAAACGATGGACAACAGATGTTGGTAGAGTTACGTGAAGCAAATAAAAGACGATCTCGTGCACTACTATCGCTTAGACGACTATGGTCTTAAATTTTACGGAATGTGTACCCTGGTAACTCTAATGAAAAGTGAACGGAGCCCAAATGTATGCAACAAAATCGATTAACAATTTGGCGATTTCCCAGAAGTATACATCTCTTAGCAATATGTACTTGATTATAAGATAAATTATTGATGGGCTTGTATGAACAATTTAAAACAATCCAAATCAAAAAAGGTACTATCAAAAAGTGCCGTCCAAAAGATTGCAATTTCCTGTCTTTTACTTTGTGGTGTAATTTGTGTAGTTCTTTCGGTTAAGAAGATAAATAAAATAAGTGCAGAAAATAGTTAACCCAATGCATACATAACATATGCTTAGAGTCATATTGCTAAATGTTTTTGCTTTGCTACCACCAAAGGCAGATTTATATTTGATAGTGCCATATTTAAATAAAAAAGTTGCATTTACTTTATCTTTGACTGGCAAGCTATTCAGCTGTCAACGATTTGGCAAGTTCATTTGCATTTTCTTTTCGTTTTGCAAGGTCAATTAAACAATTGATTTCTTTTTGGTAAATTTAGGGGTCCATTTACAGTCCATTTTGAAATCCAGTAAATTAAAAAAATACTATATAAAAAATTATATTATTTTGTGCCACAAAGTACTACTTGTGGTGAGTATGTATAATAAAACGACGCAAACCATTCTCGACACGAGTGACACTTATCTGGTCTGTCTGCGCTTTTAAATTGGACATTCGTCTTTTCTGATTTTGCTCCAATAATCAAACCTAAGGGAACGTCCATAGTGGACCAGCTTCTCCCCTCTCGCTTTATCGCTTTCCAGCCGCTGGTTTACGCTGGTTGAAAATAAAGCTGGGGATGAATGGACGCGTCCATAGGGAACGCGCTTCCGGCTTTGACTAGCTTTAACCAGCTTTTGCCAGCTTTTACCGGAATGATTTTATAATTCTTGTTGACGCCGGTGACCCTTTCAAACGTTTTATTTAGGTTTTTTATTCAATTTAGATTTTTCGATATACTCGTACTGTGTATTCAAGGTTCTTTTGTCATACGGCAATATTAAAATATTTTTTCTGGATAATCTACGAATTTTGAAACATTTTTTTGAAGCAATTAATTTAGTACATCACTGAAGAAAAAAAGACGTTCACTATGGCCATCACCTACTAAAATCACGCTGGCTCTAAGTACCGCCGTGAATCCTGCCGGAAAGCTGGTAAGCCAGAAAACGAGAAGCTGGTTCACTATGGACGTACCCTAAGGGTTTTAGAATGAAAGTCGAATTACCCGAAAATAACACAAAATCTCTATTTCAAGCACTCTCCCGGGAAAGCAAACCTATAACGCTTCATCAGTGCCCCGAGATGCTTGCAGATGTATGTTAGTTCTGCACTTAAATTGCTGCAAATTGTAGTCTTTTAGAAATATATCTCCAGGAAGCGAGTTCCAAAGTTTGCTTGTCCTGTAACAGAAGGAGTTTTTGAAACGGTACTCCTTTTAATTCAGCAGTAGTGATAAGTAAATTGTTGTTTAAAAATCGCTTTTCATTTTCTTCAGGAAAACCCTTTCTTGTTCTGCTCACAAAATAAAACCCGCCATTCTACACTTATTTACATTACATGTTTATTATTAATAAAATAGTTTCTCTTAGCCTATTTAACAAAATGCACATTACATACATATTTACACTAACTATTAACTACATCTCAAAGGATTGCTTTCATTTTAAAATAATTTTTTCACTAAAGAAACGTCTCTATTAGTTTTAGCAGCTCTTTATAGTTATTAACACTTAAAAAGTCTTTATACAAATCTACATATACATAAAGAAACAATGATAGCTGTTGGCTTGTACTTATGACTAGATCACGGATTTTATCTAATTTAGTAAAACGGGTATATTTAGTATATAAATCTAACAACAGAACGATTGATTCCAGGCTAATGTGGGTATGGTTCATGGGTTAAAAGTGTGATGCCTCAGTTTTGCGACTCCATGTAGACTTGATTTTGGCCGTTGGTTTTATTCTCATTTTCCTCTTTTTTGGGTTCGTTCCAGTATTGGGGTTCAGTCTTTCCGAAAATAATGAACAACAGATTGCCAACAAAGAAGAAGCCAGCAGCGATAAAGAAAATGATCCTCCATTGACCTGGATCCTCCTGAAAAGTCAAAAGAATAATCCGAATTTAGTTCAGCTGTATCGTTGGGTAAAGGAGCTCCAACACTTACCTCATCATGTACAATAATTCCAACGGTTAGAGGGGCAATTATGCTCATTACATTCGCCGCACAGTTGGTTATGCCCATCAATGTGCCAGCAAAGTTCGGTGACAAGTCAATGTGATTCACCTGGAAGCCTAGGTAGCAAGCCGAATTGATACCCACTGTCAGGCACAGCAGTACAATAGCCAGAGTGACTTGATCGCCATCAATGTATCCCAAGCAGATGAGTCCAATCATCGGCACCCACAGACCAACTGAATTGAAGAATTTGCGACTAAAGGAGAGCGACATGCAACGTCTCTTGTTCAGCACTTCCGAAACGAATGCGAAGAAGAAGCACAACAAACACATAGTCAAATATGGCAGGGACGACAGCAAGGCATTCTTCTTAATGTCCATGCCAAGGATATACTTCATGTAGGTTGGGATTTCAGTTAACAGCGTCCAGAAGCCCCAGTTGTTGGCACAATGAGCGCACAATAGCACAAAGAACGGCATCGAAGTCAGAATATCTTTCCACGGTGTTGGTAGGTTAGGTTTCTTCTCGAGCGTTCCCAATGAAGTCTCAATGTATTTTCTTTCCTCTTCAGAGATGTACCGATTTTCGGCTGGACAGCTAGATGCAAAGAAGTACCACAATACCGCCCAGAGGATACCAACTCCACCAGAGATGTAAAATATACTTGGCCAGCCCATTGTTGAAGAGGCCAATTCTCCACTAACTGCTAACATCAAGGCGGTACCAAATTGAGTTCCAGCGTAGCTAAATGTTCCGAGTTTTCCACGCTCGTCAACTGGAGCCCATTTCGAAAGAAGTGTATGTGTCGATGGGAATATGCATCCTTGGCAAAGACCCTGAATTACCCGGAAGGTACAAATTAAGGGCCAGCCGCCCATTCTAGCGCACCATGGTGTGAGAATATTGGTTACGGCACAGATGAGTATACCGCACAAAACGACTATTTTTGCGCCATATCTTTGGGCGATTTGACCAGATGGAATCTGTGTGACCACGTAGCCCCAAAAGAAACTGCTGAGAATTAGTGATTTCGTTTTTTCCGTCCATGGGTATTCCTGAAATAAGAAAGAAAGAATGTTATCAGTAGGCAATGAGATTATACGAATTGCTATTGCTTTTTTTAAACAATTTTTGGTTAATATCGACATCGATTTATTTTTCTTTTGACTGTATTTCTACATACAACGTAAAGGACAGTATTTATTTGATTTAAGTTCAATTCCGTTCACGACGAATTAGTAAGATACCTTCAGAGGTATGCAATTCGTAAACAAAAAAATATTTGCAAAAATATTCTGCCATTGTAATTAATTCAGGTCCATCAATTTCAATGTCGCAAGCAAATGCATGAGTGATTTGAGAGTTTTATGTTAGATGAAAGCACAGTTAATATTTGTTTTATAAATTTCAATATTTGTTTGAATTCCTGCCATATTTAGTGATGGAAAATACAACTTCAGTGAATGCTTACGGACATTAGTGTATATGTAGATCTTGGAAAATATCCCACATGGTGTAGTGGATAACGATTAAGTTTCGGCGTGTATTTTATATCATTCGATACCAGACAAATGGCAAAGTGATTTTTTTTGTTTTTGTATAAAGAAAATAGTACGTATACGCCCCAGTATTTTTTTTTATTCTATTCACTTTGCCAATCCATTTTTTATGTCAGAAATAAGCTTCTGAACTTTTTATTTGTGTGAGATAGCAACAATTTCGAGGTAGTTAAGGAGTTCACCTACCTCGAAGTAAACATGAACTCCACGAATGACACCCTAGTGGAGATCCGAAATTACCCTAGGAAACCGTTGCTACTTCGGTTTCGCAAAACAACTGGGTCCAGGACTCCTGACTCGAAGCACGAAATGTGTGCTATACAAAACCCTTATCCTGCCAGTTCTGCTTTATGGCGCCGAGTGCTGGACGATAAGCAAGAAGGGAGAGCTGATACTGTGTATTGGTCCTGTGTGCAAGGAGGACGAATGGAGGAGAAGATAAAACCGCGAACTCTATGAGCTGTACCAAGATGTGGATGTAGTCCAAAAAGCCAAAATACCTCGACTAAATTGGCTCGGCCTCATCGAGCGAATGGACAATAATGGTCCAGCTAAGAGGATCTTTGAATCCCAGCCCCCAGGTTCGAGAAGACCAGGAAGACCGAACCTCCGTTTCAAAGACCAAGATATCGCGGATGCCAGAGCGCTTGGTCTCGACAACTGGAAGCAGCGTGTCCGGGATCGTAGAAGATGGAAGGCTGAAGTTCATTAGGGCCGGTTGGTTCATCTTTGGTTAACTCTAATCAACGGTTATTCCAGCTGATAACCATAGAATCAGTTTGTTCACTCAAATTTTAACCAGAGAATTCATGGTTTGATTAGTTAACCCGAGAAATCGATAACCAGCCGATTTTGGTCGGTTAAAGGCATTTAGCCAAGGATATTCTGAAATTTAATTTGTTCAAGATCTCAAAGCTTGTCAAAATAAAAGAACTTTCTTTCAAAACCTGTATAAAATAAAAATTAATTTAATAGTGGGGAACATTGTCAGAAACGTTTAAGCAGGAATTACAAGCATGCCGCATTTTGACAGCTTATAAATTACACTGTATCGATTCCATTTATAAATTTATAAATTTTTATAAGCTATCAGAAACTGCTTGTCAGAAGGTTTCTGTTTTTTTAGGTCTATATAATGAACTTTAGAGTGTTTCTTTTAGAGGTTTCTTAAAATGAAGTAAAATACATAAAAATAAAGTTAAGCTTAACTGTTAAAGTTAATCCTGTGTAGACGCCGCCCCACTTTAATGAAGCAAAGCTGGATTTGCAAGCATTGTTCTGGCATAAGTTCATTCATGTTGAAATGGCAAAATAACAACAAAACCTTTAAAACCCCATTTACCTAACGCCACAGTATAATTTTAAGGCTTTTTAGTATTTCGAATTTGAGTTTTGCATTTGATTGCACTTATAATTTGACACGAATTTGACACTTTACCAGAATGTCAGACTGTCGACCTACTTTAAACACTATCAAACACGTTGACGGCATAACTTTACACCCAACCAAACTGACGGACAGAATGTGATTATGTAAACACGATGAGGATCAAATCATTTTTTCTTTTTGTAATAAAAAAGAAGTGTTAAATAGTTGACTTTTGTCAAACAATCTAATCTTGACATTGTTATTTGCGGAAAAAATAAGGAAACAATTCTACTCATATATAGGTGTAGGTACTTACATCGAAATTAGAATTTGTTGACTTGTCTGTCATTGCCACAATGGCAACGGACATATTCACACGCAGCGCATAGGCAACAGCCAGACCAAAGAAGATAAGCACACATTGCAGGTGACGTATTCCAAATATTGATTCTAAAGCAGATAAAAGAAAATAATTTAGAAGTTAATTATGTGACAGAAAATTGCATTTTAACGGTATTTAATACCCTAAATCTGTTTAAACTCAGACTTGACTCAGCTGATGATAACTTATTTGCATATACTAATGTAGACAATTATAATTGTGTGAATAATGAATAAATCACCGTACCTCCTCGTACGCTGTTGGGTGATAAGAATCTGGGAAATACCTTTGCGCTGTTATTGGTGTTACGTATACGCTCTAGTGACCGGAATAATTCGGTTTGGTCTATGAATGAATTGACTGATTATGAAGTTTTCTTATCAGAGAAATGCGCCACTCATCGGGGAAGTATGCAGTGCTTTATAAACTGTGGAATATTTTTCGGGTTATACAATACATAGCGCGGTACATACTAACAATAGTATTCAGGCTTAAAAATGTCCATATAAAATTATCTATTGTGACAGTTAAAATACATATTTAAGTTTTATGCTAAAAATGATAATTGGTAAAGCCCATTAGACTTTGGAGGTATATACTCAGTTTATCTTAAGCAAATTATATAAGTTGCAAATCAATAAAATAAATTACACAAGGAAGTGCAGCCATATACGACAAGTGGTTACACTTCGCATTTCGATTGATAGTAGCTATAAGTTTGAAGTTCAAAATAAATATTTTTGCTTACACAATCATTTTGTGTTCAATTATCATGCTCGTGCGGGTAAACTTGACAGAAAAAAAACATAATAACAAATCAATAAAATTTTAAATATTTGCTATTTGATTGACAGTGCAGCTAGGCTTTTGACGCTTTGGCTCTATTTTTAATCTGGCTATTATGCATGCCAATCGCAATGGCTACAATTCTTATGTAAACCTGATATAATAGAGGGTATTCTGTGAATTGTTGTGGTTTATTTTAGTCACTCAAGACTTTTTCCTGTTATATCAGTCAGTATGACTTATAAGCTTACACTCTTCCCTGGCAGACTCATATCCGAGGTTATCATATTGGTAGACATTTTAATAGCAATCTGTCAAAAATTCGCCATTGATGTGCGAAGAACAAATCTTAGCAACAAAGGTTATCTGTCTGCCCCGATTACGGGCATGTCTACATACAATTTAGCGGTTGTACCTAAAGTTCAGTTTGCTAAAAGAACTGCTTTGGACCAGAAGATAAGTAATTGCAAATTGGAAATTTCCATGAGATGATGATTAAACTTTTCACTTTCCGTGGTTTATCGCCAATTTTATGTGATGCCAGAACGAAGATTAAGTATATCAGAAAAAAATATCGGGTCTTGGAAACGAGCTGAGAATAAGCAAGTGCTGTTTTATTTTTACGCAGCAGTAATCCACTGCGTTGGAAAAACTAGGTGTAATGAACTTAACTAGAAATATTCACTTTGGTAGGAATTATAGCTATTTCGAGCAACACTTTACTAATTGAAGAAGGGTTTCTCTTATATTCATCATTAGACTTTATGCGATTATTTTTTTTAATGAAGTATATCGAAATATGTTGTAGTCCTAGTGCTATCGAAGTGACTATTTTTATGACTGATATTAGGCGTATTTTTTTGAGAATCTATAGCTAGCTCACTTTTACTTTTAAGCCCAGTATCCTGCTCGCGCTAAATTTGATCTTCCATACAAAAATGTCTACAGAGATAAAATTTAGCGAGGCAGTTTAGCAAAGCAGTATCCTGTTCCGCACGCTAAATTCTTATTTTCATATAGATGGGACCATTGACATACTATACATGGACTGCTAGCAGCCAATTTTTCGTTGAAGCAAAAATAAGCACTAGTCGTTATTTTTTGCGCAGTTGCAATGTTTCTACAATGGATGTCACTGTGTTGTATGTAAAAAAAATAGCAAAGGCGCGCAGAGGTTGAAATCTCTTTCCCACTTTCGCCGCACTGAACCAAAAGGGCTAGTGCTTATGTTTGCTTCATTTATCCTCGCAGGTTTGTATGAAACTGACATTTCACTAGCATGTAGTGGTGTGCAATTAGATTACTTTTGAGTAACGAATGAGTACTGATTACTTCAAACTCAGTATTCGGTATTTGGTATTCGATACCTAGTACTTAGTCTTGCAGTCAAATTGTATAGATACATGTACTTTTACAAATATCACACTCAAATTCCCCTTCTCCTTCCACCGTAAAATACAGCTATTTCTTTTCCTTTTATACACATACGTACCTATTAACGATTGTTAAACGTATTAATTAATAATGCTTGTTTGTACCTATACATATTCACAAATGAAATGTACTCCAAATTAATTGTACTCCAATCTAAATAAGTAAAATCAGTAATCATCATCGATCGGATGAAAAATACAAATTTTCCCATATCAACTTTGACCCCCCCCCCCTTTTACACCTTTAAGGGTTGAATTTCCGAAATCGGAGAAATTAGGTTTCTTTATTTTTCATAGGGAGTACACAAACCGATTTTGAAGTCAATCAGATGAAAAATAAAAATGTTCCCATACAAACTTTGACCCCCCCTTTTATCCCTTTAGGGGTGGAATTTCGAAATATCCTTCCTTATTCCTTGTATACATCATAAAGGGAACCTCCGTGCAAAATTCCAGCTTTCTAGAGCAAACGGTTTGGGCTGGGCGTTGATGATAAGTCAGTGGTAAACTTAATTTTTTACTTGAATTCTGGATGTTCATATAAAAAACACAACGAATCCTGGTATTCGATTCTCAGTATTCAATAGTCTGATTACTGATTAGGTACCTACTTTGATTACTTTGATTACTTGCCTACTGATTCGATTCCTGACGCAAAGAATACGGCGATAAAATATGTGTGGAGAAAAGTAATCAAATTGGAACTGTATCAGTATCATGTACATTTGTATGAGAATGGAAGTTCATGTGACTGCGAGAGGCGAGACGTACATAATAAACGTCTGTCACCCATGCCATCATAAGATTTCTTGGACGTTTTTTAATCCATTGACAACGTAGCCATCCTTTGATGGAATTTGTTACTTTATGGCTTGATAGAAAGAAGACGAACCATATTTTGGGATATATACTATATTTATTTCGAAATGTCACCAGAAAACCCTAAAATATTAAATATTTGAGTGATTTTTTTTTGCTTGGAAAAATTAAGATTTTAGGGCTTTCTGGTGACATTTCGAAGTAAATATAGTATATATCTCAAAATATGATTAGTCTTCTTTCTATTAAGCCATAAAGTAACAAATTCCATCAAAGGATGGCTACGTTGTCAATGGATTAAAAAACGTCCAAGAAATCTTCAATTCAAACGATTTTTTTGTCGTGTTTGCCATGTCGTGTAGACGTGTACTCGTAGTTTTAGTAGTGATCAAATGAGTATCAGTATCGAATACTTATTTTGAGTAGTATTCGGTATCGGTACTCATTTCAAGTATCGAATACTAAATACCGAATAATTACTTTTTGCACATTACTAAGCATGTCCATGTATAGTATGTCAATGGATGGGACACACTAATTGTCAGTCGAGTATAACAATATTGTGTGTTATACGTACTACGTACAATTTTGTTATACTCGGCCAAGAAAATGTCTCCACAGATTTAGCGCGCGAAAGAATTGCCTGGTACATTAAATCGGCGATAAATTTTGACATTTTCGAAACAAAACAAATTTTCAATTGACTATTTCGTGGAATACTTGATAATCGGTGTAAGTGAGTAGGAAAAAAGTGAAAAAATAACAAAAATCAAAATACATGTGGCAATGAAATATGGGTGTGTGTCCCATCTATATCCTGTACAACGAATTTAGCGAGCGTTTATCTATGCTGTGGAGCAGGATACTGGGCTTTACATGCAAAACTTGTATACTCACTTTTGGTTTTGTTATACTCACTTCCCAAAAAAATACGCCAATTGTTAGGCGAAACCCAACTAGACTCATAATCGTTGTAAATTGGTGATATCGACAAGAATTATTTTCTGAAATATAGAAATGGATTTACTTCTCTATTCATTTTTCAAGTAGCTAACCATCACTGTACACATATTAAAGGTAATAATGTTCCGAGCACTCATTTTCGTTTCGCTCTGCGCATCTGTCAAAAAGGCATGCTTTTCCATAGAAATTGGTCACATTGTCAGCCATGAAAACTCATGCGCGCGCATATTATCCAATTTTGACCAATCTTCACAGAAATACCACTGGGCCAATACCTAAGATTGTGTGTAAATTTGAACTCGATCGATTCGGTGATTTCCGAGATATACGATTTTGAATGCATTTTTTGCATGGGAGGTGCCATGCCCCTATAACTCATGAACCAGTACACCTACAAAGACCGTATACACTTATAAACCATGGTATTAACTTCACAATTCATGAAAAATTTTCAGAATCAAAGAATCAAAATCGGTTTACGAATTACAGAGAACATTAGCGACAAACACAATAGTTCTTTATATATATATATAGATGAAATAAAATGCGGTCATATAATAGTATTATTTGGTGATGAACATCCTCTCAAATAAGTATCTAATACCACACATGTCATCAAAACACAAACCTTATAACGTTAACATAACAACCAGGTGCTGGTTCTACACTCCGTTTAAGGGACGCATTCCAATTTAATCAGAAAAATGATTCCAAATACGTCATCGTACCTGTATCGTATTGTGCGTAAACCACCATTTGACGATGAATTAATTTGATTCCATTATCGCCTTCTTTGTACTTGCTAAATACCCCACCGACTCTTTTATCTATTAATTTTCACCCACGCCGTGATAAATATCAATTTAAAAGATAGGTAAGCGTCCAAACAAAACCAGTTACACCAATGAATTAAAATTTACAGGTCGATCTATCAATCAGGGTTTCAACTATCAAACATCGACCTATTTGCTGTTATCAACAATTGACACACATTTTAACAATAGTTTTGTTTTTTTTTTAACCAAAATATACCTTTATCTTCAAATCTTCGATTTTTAACCATTTTGAGAGACACACTATTTTATGGTCGTTAGATTAGTCCTTACTATTATTGCCCCCAATTGTTTTAACCGCTTGTCGCTTCAACGTGTTATCACTGACTGATGATCACTGTCGACCACTGATAGGGAATTAGGGAAAGTAGCACTATCACCACTATATGACTATACTCTGAGTAGAGTATCTATCTATTCAGGAGTGGATGATAATGAGAGACATAAATATCTGTTCCTATTAAGAATGTGGAGATGTGGAAAACAATTGGTAATGGAAATGTATATCAATAAGACTGAATGCCATCGATGCAATTATTTAGTGTTGTTTGATCGCAATCGATGTACACACATACCGCAATCACATTCGCACAAAGTCTATACACCTTAGGAAAATAACGAGTAACGAATAGTTCCTCTCAGCTAAGAGAATTTTTTCCAGGGTACTCAAATGTCAAATGCAAAAATTTGATAAACAAAAAAAATATTTCCCAAAAATTGATTGATAGTCCCTTTCATAACGAAATAACAGCCATGCAAACATCAGATGTCATGACGGCCTAGAAATTTTATGAAATTAATGTATGTACTAAAAAAAAAGGAAGTAATGTTCGATTGGTTAAAATCATATATCTCGGAAAGTTCTTCACCGATTGCTTTGAGATTTTGAGACAAAGTTGCATTCGAATACGCGCGTGTCAAAGTGAGTGAGCAGTAATGGTTTTCATTTGTCTTTGCAGCTTGAAAATAATTTTTTTTAAATATCTTGAAAGTATTTTGTGCTATCGAAATGACAAACGTCATATCGAAGAGATAATACGTAAAGCCAATTCATCCCTTGGATTCATTAAACGATGCACTATGGAGTAAATGCATGAAAAATCGAGACAAAATTATTTTTTGCGTCTATCTGAAACTATATGTTATGACAACATTTAAAATGCATTTTATCTTTGTGTTAAGTAATAAAACATGTTTTTTTTAATTGAAAATAACGTTTATTTGCCAATTTTAAGATTTTTTTTTTAATTGAATTGTTAGGTATTCCGAGAGCGATTCTGAACAAGACTCGCTCTCTTCTTCATAATTATTATTATTATCCTCTTCTTCAGAGACATCTTATGGAGATGTAATTGTAATTGGGTGCTCAGATATAAGCATTTCGATTGCTTCTTTCGAAAAAGATTTTGTTTTTTTTAACAGGAAGAGGCCTGAGGCTCATTTTTTCTTAAAAAATCCTTTTCAACTCTATTAGACCGAAGCCATCTGCTCTTAAAAATCAAATCTATAAAATATGCCAATCAATAAATCAAAGTACATTTCATAATTTTCAAATTCAAATTCAAACCTTAAACGACATAAGATTTAAATTCTTCGAGTCGACCTTCCTCACAACAAGCCTTATCTAGCAAAAATGTTTCTAAGTAATCCAATTTAGCTTTAAATCCAACTTCAGAACACGTTTTTATCACATCATATAAATGTTTTTTGGTAAGAACTATTAAGCCGGATGATCCTTCAAATATAACAAAATTTGCGTTTTTTAAGCAAAAGCTTAAAAGTACATAAAACATCACATTTATTAACCCCAATAACAACTAAACCTGCAAAAACCTGCACCCAATTTTTTTCTAACTGAATCTTTATCATTCACTTTATCGTTCTACATAAGCAACACAACGGAATTCGACGGAATACAACAAAAAAATGATTAACGAAGAAAGAACAAAATTGCATTTTAATGAACAATTTTTAATTAAATCACAAAAAATATTAAAACACAACATTTTAACATGAAATTTATTGAATATATGAGAACACACCTGCAACTGAATTATACATGTTAAAAGTTGAATAAAATGTTCCAAAATATTAAAGAAATAATTAATTGAAACTAACAATTTTTTTTTCTTTGATGATGCAAACAAATGAATGCTCTCGTTTTCACTGACTTTGAACTAGTGCTGCGGCCAAATTAGTTGGAATAAAAAAAAAGTCTACTGTTTCTTAATCTATGGGAATTACTCTACCGTTTGGTAGAAACTTTACTTCTTAACTTTGCAATTTTAAAAATCGACTTTTGTCTCGTTTTTGCATGCATTTACTCCATAGTGAGATGGTCAAAGGAATTCTCCGACCCCTACGTGACCAGATCTCTCTACACCACTTTTGTCCGCCCACTCCTCGAATACGCCAGTCAAACGGGGTCGCCCTTACAGCAAGTGCATATATAAGCAGAATCGAAAACATACAAAGACGTTTTCTTCGATTTGCACTCCGCGGTCTTTCTTGGGACGATCCCCTTATTCGTCCTCCCTATCAAGACCGCTTCAAACTCATTGACTTGAATACTGCAGACATTCTCTTCATTCATCGACTCCTATCAGGCTCTATCGACTGCCCGTCTCTTTACAACTCAATCTTCTTCAATACAAACCCTCGTAAATTAAGATACCCCCGCCTATTCCATCTACCAACCCACCGCATGTCCTACGGCTCCAACGAACCAATTTCCCGTATGCTACGGAAGGTAAACTCAAACACTTCCATTTTCGATTTTAACCGCAGCACTCCCTCCATTAAGCTCAGTCTCCTTAACCCTAAACTCTAGCTTTAAGTCCTAGTTATAAGTCGGCTCTCACATTGAGGCAACATTCAATAAGCAACTGGCAATAGGAAACACGCAATATTATCGCTCACAATTATTTTACTTTGAATTAAATTAGGAGTCTCACATCTCACATCGCTCGAAGGAAAAATGTTGCCGATTGCTTATTGGCAGTTGCCATAGCAACTATAGTTGCTTATTGCTTGTTGCCTCAATCTGAGAGCCGCCTAAGTCTTAGTTTTTAGTTCTAGTATTATAAGTTTGTATTTCTAGCTTGTACTAAGCCTAATAAATGGGGACATTTCGCCCCCACCAAAATTAAAAAAAATTAAAATTAAAAATTAAATTAAAGTTTTATTATTGTTATTTTGTTATCAAACTTTTTGCAGATTGTTAGTTTTTAGACCTGTGTCAAGACCTAAAGAAAACTCAAAATAGCATTGGTGTTTACTCACTGTATTTACATACATGATTTTTTTTTTGGAACACATGCTATACGAAATATTTTGGGGTATGGATCAATTATTGAATGTCCAAAATGAGAATTGCACGCCAATTATTCAGTAAGTCGCATTCCTACACAATCTGGTCCAGATTAATCTAGTCGAATTTAGGACGACTGATCTTTCGAAGCTGCCAAATTGTTCAATGGCAGATGTTCAAATTTAACAGTGATTGAAGTTCGGCCATTCCACAGAGGCAGTAGTTGTTTTAGTTCCATAACTTCGATTCCAAGTTCCAACAACTAATTTCCTTTCAAGCGGGAAAGTTCTATTTTTGGTATAAAAAACTGGAGGGTATCTCCAGTAAGGTATACTCACTTTGTCAATAGTCATTAGCATTACATTTGTGACGCCAAGATGATATTCGGAATCAGGATCACGATAGCCTCCAAATGAGTTGACCTAGGCGAATGAAATTTTCTGAGAGGACTTCTTCGTCTTCTAGACCCATGCGTTGTATACGTACTAAGTAACATGCCTAACATTTTACATGACTTGTATGCAGTGAAGGGTATCAAAGCAGCGGCCACGCCCGATAACACTTTTACTTGTTTTTGCTTCTTTTGCACATTAAAATAAATTATCTTTGATGGATTAGTTATGGCATTCATTTCAAAACACGTTACTTAATAATGTCGGCACAAGAGATACGAATTTAGTCATATTGTAAATACTGCTATCAATAAATTGCATCTTAAATTCCATAGACTAATCATTACGTCGTACTCTTTAGTAGCCATCAACAATGTGACATTGATCATGTGGGAAAAAATGATAGTCTAACAATAATTCATATTGCGTCTTGGATCTTGGGGGCTGCGCTCAGTCTTATCTGCCAAGCAAAAAAAAAAATTTTTTTTTTCTAGGCGAATGTCTTATCTGTTAGAAAACGACTTAAGCGTGAATATTGTTGACAACATGTTAATGGTAAGGTCAATTCTTAAAGAAAAAAAAAATTAGAACTTATCAGCTCGCCGATTGTAGGGTGTCAAAAACACTATTAAAAGCAGTCGCCTTAGGGTCAAGAAGATTTGTTGGACTTGCTTCGTTGGTGTTTTTGGCAATCATTTATTGTGGGAAATTTTCCATAATTCATAACCGGTATGTTCCTCTATTTAGTAAATTTCTCGTGTGCGTTTAAAATTTGTGAGCTCTTTTTCCAATAATAAAAACAAAAAGATACTCAAGACATTGTAAGTTATGAACTTGAAATCTGTAACAAAGCGTAATAGAAACTGGAAAAAAAAAATAGTTGTTGAACATTTTGAGATCAGTTCAAGTAATACCAAGGCTTTTGTTGTTTCGAATTAATTAAACCTTGAAATAGTACTTTTTAAAAATCATACAAAAAACTAATATTTTGCGTTTATAGATTATGCAATTTATAAGCAGAGTTTCATCATATTTTCATTGAATTAATGGTAGGTTTGTACAACATTGGTAACAAAATACTAAATGCGCAAGAACATATTTGTTTCTATCTAAAATAAGCTCTTATTTATACTGTGTAAGATACAAAAATGGACACTTCTTTGGGATTCTCAATCCAGAAGAAAGCAATGAGGATGACAGAACAACGTGTTGGAAAGATGCTGTCGAGTCAAGGTTGCGGGGTGAACTGTGCGGTCGTCGGTCGTCCGGGCAGAATTATATAACCGATGTCTCTTTGACGTTTCTGTGATTGGCGCACAGTATGAGGAAAATGTTTGATGTTATGTACATATATTTGTATATACCTGCCTAATTGCGTTGGAGATTGGGCGATTTGTATATTTAAGGATAATCGGGCTTACAGTCTCTCTCTCCCTTGAAAAAGCTTATAAACTGGAAACAGAAAAAAATCTGAGCACAGCATATTTTGACAGTTAACTTTATGCGATCTCGTACAGAAACCTGTAGAGATAATGAACGAATCCTTGTCATAGAATCACAGTCTGTGCTGACGATGACAGACAAAACTTCCGTCCACCTGACCAAAGCGAAGTACGGATAGCAATATCCAAGCTAAAGAACAATAAAGCTGCATGGCCTGGTGGTCTACCTGCCGAGTTTTTTTAGAGCAGCTAAACATGACCTGATAGAGAGCATGCACCAACTTATTTCCAAAATTTGGTCAGATGAATGCATGCCTGATGAATGGAATCTCAGCATCGTTTGCCCGGTCCACAAGAAAGGAGACCCCTTCAACTGCCCAACTACAGAGGTATTAGTCTCCTTAACATCGCATACAAGATCCTGTCTTGCATATTGTGTGAACGCCTTAAACCCTTTATAAATAATCTGATTGGCCCCTATCAGTTCGGTTTTAGGCCAGGAAAGTCCACCGTCGATCAAATTTTCACACTTAGGCAAAAAAACCCAAGAGAAGAAGATCAAATCGATACCCACCATCTTTTCATCGATTTCAAAGCCGCGTACGACAGCTTTTATAGAGACGAGCTATACAGAGCCATATCTATAGCTTTGGCATTCCTGCTAAACTCGTTCGATTGTGTAGGATGACGATGGAGAAAACTTGCTGCTCGGTAACGACCTCACCGAAACCTTTGATGTCGAAAGAGGATTTAGACAAGGTGACGCGCTGTCGTGCGACTTTTTCAACATCATACTTGAAATAATTGTCCGAAACTCAAGGGCCAACACACAAGGCACGATCCGTCCGTCCAATTACTTGCATACGCCGCGCCGATGATATTGACATAATCAGTAGAACTGTAACTGTTACGTTTGCTGGTATAGAAACGGAAGCAGCTAAAATGCATCTAGCGGTCAACGAGGGCAAAACCAAGTATATGCTGTCAACAAGAAGTGACACCCAACATCGTAGAATCGGACAAAACATCACGATCGACAGCTATAACTTTGAGGTAGTGAGGGACTTTGTCTCAACATCGCAGAAGAAATTAAACGAAGAATAACTCTTGCCAACCGCTGTTTCTTTGAGCTAAGAAGGCAATTGAGTAGTAGAGCACTATCCCGATCAACTAAGGAGATTCTGTATAAGACCTTGATCATTCCAGTTCTGCTTTATGGCGCTGAAGCTTGGACTCTATCTAAAGCGGATGAAGATATCCTGGGTTGAGAGAAAGATTCTTCGTAAAATTGTCGGTCTCGTTTGCGTTGACGGGCTTTAAAGGAGATTTAACAACGAACTATACGAGCTGTACAGCAACATCGACCTGGTTAAAAAACTGCGAGTAAGTCGTTTAATATGGCTGGGACATTTAGAGCGGATGGAAAGAAATGGAAAGAAATGAGGGACAACGCAGTAGAAGAAGACCTCGCCTTAAGTGGCGCGCCTAAGTCGAAGGCGACCTCAACCGACTAGGAATGTGCAACTGAAGGCAGTTAGCTATGGATCGGGCAGAGCTCAGGAAGCTACTAAGGATATAGTGGCCTTCACTAGGCAGGTCACTCGTCTCTTAGAGTAACCTTATCCCTTTCGATAAAATACATCTTTTTAGGTCGCAGTGTCAACCAAATGGGCAAGGAAATTAAAAAAAAAAGGACAAGCTAACTGGAGAGGCTTGTACATGGCGTATTTTTATAGTCATTTAACAGTTTGTAATCAATTGTGTTTCATAAGTACACAAATCAGATCGCTCTCATCACGCCCGGTTAAGAGTGTGCTTGAGCTTGAGCTCTGTTCAGTAGTTTACACTTAAAAAGAAACAATAAACGGCCAAAGTCGCGGCATCGTCGCGTCGAAGCAAACAAATACAGGGGCCAGATTATGTTAAATGAAAACGTTCGAACGATATCATTTCGACAATAGCTGTCTCTGTCTATTGCCACAGATATGATAGAGACAGGTTTAGTGAAAACGAAAGCGTTTTTCGTTTCGTATTTCAGACAATCCCACCCCAGATTTTCGCACGGCCAACGAATTTCCTCGTGACGTCATCCAATCAACACGTTGACACATTTCGTTCACCATGTAATCACAGTTTTATTAATTCTTCATATCTAACCACTCAACAACATTATGAATAATAGTGGGACTATACCCAAATCACATAATCGCACTCGCAATCCGGCCATAAAAATGCCATTGACCAATTGATCGCATCAACATCAATTATTTATTTTACTGAGCACACTTCCAACAATTTTATGCCTGCAATTAACCGTATATGCAAACAATACGCGAATTACTAGAAGCAACAACAACAGTCGAACGCATTCCGTTACCCGTAAACGCTACGGCTACCGCAGAATGATTCAACACCGCAGCACTACTCGTATGTTGTATAAATCAATTTTACGGCAAATTATCTGCTCTAACCACTTGATGTAATAGTTGGGCGGGCAAAAATGAATACATTAATTGATTGATGATCGCGATAGAAGCAAACCAATTAAAGCGGCCCAAACAAAAAGGTGCAAACAGATTAAGCTATTAAATACGCGTGAAAACTGATCTGACACCTCGAGTGGACATAATGTTGGTATAGCTAACAAATGAGCTGCGGCTTCTTCTTGACTATCTAATTATATCGCAAAACCATACGATCAATTCTAGGGAAGATGCTAATTTAGAGGACAAAATATTTTCGGGGTGAAATCGGTGTGGGTGTCACTTGAACGAAAGTATCGTACTTTACGTGTGTGACGTTTGCCGATTATATGCTTCAGCGTAAAATTAAAATACTTCTATTGTACTGCGATCGTTCGAATTTTTCGGTCGGCATAACACTGACACAGTAGGCATGGTCATAGTTATAGCCAACCAATCCTACGGAAGCTGTCGAGGGTTATTATACCTCAACAACATCGAAGATGTAATTGCCAGTACGGTGCGCGGGGAATTATACCCAGCTTAGCTCTGGATCATGTAAATGTACGAACAGATCGACAAGATTAATTGTGATCGCAATTAATTCGTGTGCATGCCATTATCAATCATCAAAACGAATTGCAAAAAGTGGCATGTAAGTCAGAGTCGGCATGGAAGCCACCATCACCGGTATGCGCTGAATCGGAATTGAGATCTTTCGAAATTAAAAGCGATACAATTTACAATATAGTGTGATGTTATTTTATGGGTTTTATTTTTGTTTTCATTTGCAAATTGATTGCATCGGTAATAAAATGGTAATTGATTTATCACATTCGGCAAGCGGATATCAGCGAGGAATATCAGCCTGCTTGAAGATGATCAGAGCGATCACTGATCTAAGGGATACATAATTTAGCTATGAATTATTCGAGTGACTTGCAGTTGTCGCGGCATTGCGGGCACGAATGCGGCTCGTGCCAAAAATGATTGCTATAATGAAGCGGCTGACGGTGCTTTTGAGGTTTTGTGGCCTGATAATAAATAGTGTTTAAGAGGAGAAATCGTTACCTTGAGGTATTGCTATTTTTTCTATCTTCCGTCGACGATAGTTGGTGTTTTAAGCTTTCTTTTGTAATTATGATTTTGGGTCAATGATTCCCTTTATAAATCCTAATTGTTTGCGGTTACTGTCGAACCTGACCTTCAAAAGCGAAAGTCTCCACTTTAAGTTTAACTTAAACTCTTTTGATTTGCTGTAAGATATCGTCCTAATTGCTTTAAACTTACATTTCAGAATTTTATTCAGCGGATGATGATGATGACAAATCAAGCTATCGCAATCGCGAATTATTTATGATTCAGTTAAAGTCACTAGGAATGCAATTCTCAACCACAGCAGGAGTTCTAACTGATTTCTGTGGTCCCATTACATAGACGCACAGTTACGGATGTAAATATCCAACAATGGCCCAACAAGAAACAACGATGTGAGAAAGTTGAATGTCTGAAAGTGCCACCTATCATAAGAGAATTTGTCGATCGAATGCCGATAGAGTTCATTGACTCAGTCACATCGAGCGATTAGTCAATAATATATCAGCCAAGAGAGTATTCGCATCGCAGCTTCTATATATTCCACAGGATAATAAGACCGAACCCCGTTCCAAGCCATCGCTCTTAATTTTTCTACTTAAACCGCAGTCAGCAAGGATGAAAATGGTGACACCATAGTAGACACATACGCAGACAATGCTAAAAATCTGGAACTACATCTTTGTAGACGCAAAGAACTAAAGGGTCCGCCATCTAACGTTTTTTTTTTTTTCAACTAGTGCTTTTTTCGCGAATGATAACACTTAGCTAATGTCTGATTTGACAGATAATTAGTTTTATCCTTCCGCTGAACGAATATGGTGGTGTATACGCTTGAACAACGCTGGGAAATATTGCGACATTACTTTGAAAATCATGGTTATGTTGCAGAATGTGTGCGTACGGATTTTGGAAGAAGAGAAAGTGAAAAAAGTGAAAGAAACTGGCATCCTCATCGATAAACCAAAGCGTGAAAAGCCAAAAACAGTGCGTATACCCGAGAAAATTGCTTCTGTGGCAGAAAGTGTGCGTGAAGCGCCATCAACATTTCGGAGACATCATTGAGACAAATTTTGCATAAAGACCTTGGTATGACGCCATACAAAGTCCAATTGGTTCAGGAGTTGAAGCCAACTGACCATCCAATGCGTTTTCGTAAAAGATAAGTGTTACGCCGACATGCCAGAGACAATTGACGCTTTAAAGGACAATATTCGTGAAGCCATTGGTGAAATACAGCTGCACACAATCGATAATGTGCTTAAAAATTGGACCGATCGTGTAGGCTACTGCATGGCCAGCCGAGGCAGCCATTTGAATGAAATTATTTCCCATTATTAACCGGAAGGATTATAATTTCAAATAAAAAAACAAATTTGAGAAAATATTAGTTTTTTTTTTATAGCATTTTCAAAAAAAAAAAAAAAAGTTATTTGGCGGACCCTTTACTACATGGATTTATTGCCAACTATACTACCACTTATCAGCTAATCCAGTCGCTTCTGGAAGCAATTTGGAGTTGGGTTGTCAATTCGCCAATAATCGAAGCAATCTTTTTGAGTTTGGGTCGCTTCTTTGACGAAGGAGGTGAATGAATGAGTGAATCAAGCTGGCTAGAGAGACAAGTGCTACTGAGCATAAAGAGTCAGTACATTTAAGTGAGTTGTGAGTAGTTGTGAGGGTCACTACGGTCATAAACTGTAAACGAACGAAATTTCAACAATTCACACTTTCAAGAAACAATCTTTATTATATACAATTCTTCTGTCCGTGTTTGTTACCGTACTCCTCCTAAACGGCTGGACCGATTTTAGTGAAATTTTGTGTGTGTGTTTGAATGGGTCTTGGGATGGTTTATATTCACAATTGGACCCGGTAGGTTGCGCTGCGATCCGATTCCACAAATGTCAAATAATAAACACTCAGCAATAAAAAAAAATTAAAAAGCAAGAAAAAAAACCAACAAAAAAAAATTATAAATAAAATGTCAAATAAAAAATTTACGAGCAGGCAAAACAATGTTTGCCGGGCCCGCTAGTTTCTAATAAACTATAAAGAACAAAAGCACCAAGCCTGCGTTTTTTTGCGGGAGCTTCTGCAACATGAATCTTTTTTCTCGATTGTGTTAATCGAATATAGATTGCTCTGTGGTCACAGATGTTTGGTGTCAAAAAGATTAGTATTCACTTATTATAGCGAGTCTTTTTCTCAAAGCCTTTAATTGCTATACCAGGCTCAGGTTGCTACAGGTATTTTATCACTCAAAAAAGTCCACAATGCCATCGATAACGATGGCTTATCATCTAACAGCAAGATGATGAATGAGCAACTTTCGCGCCACCAACTAAAGCCTCAAATGTCATGCCTTATGGCCACGGTCGCTCTAAACCAAAGTGCAAATATTTACCACGAATGTGGTTATCTTCAGCTAAATTTCGAAAACTTTCCAACCCGAATATTTTTTAAACTGTCTACTAGAAAAAAATTATGTTCACTTTATTTTATGGTCGACTGGAACGCAAAAGCAGCGTGTACCATCCTGTGACACAAATGTAAGGTGTTAACTAAATACCGAATCCCTATTCTGTTTTGCGTATATTCTCTGCGAATAAAATTAGTCTCTGTTCGTTAATAAAAATGCTATTTATTAATTATAAATACATCTTTATTGGGGAAAAATATTTACCGAACAAATTACCTTATGTTTATTAAATTTAGTCGGAAACTGGGGCGAACTGGTTTCATTATGTATTTTGATAAGTTCCATAATTAGACAAAAGAATGCAGGGGCCTGTTTATTTTGGAATCCCAACTAAAAATATATCCTCTTGTGAGGTGAGTTCGAAGTTCAATGCGAGAGGAGTTCAATCATTTGTTCTGAGGTGATGTAATCAAATGTATTTTAAATCGGAGGTATTACTTTTATCATCGGAAAGTATTATAAAATAAACAGTCGTTCAGCGATATTGTAAATTTATTTTATTATAGGTATAACACTTTAATAGATTAATTTTATTGTTTGTAATTCAATTGTAATGCATTCATTTGATTGGCTCCCTAACTAAACATTTTTACGCCCGCCGTGTGGAAATTTTTAGTACCTAGTACCCTCCAACTTTAACGATTGTTTATGATGGATTGTTGTAAACATTATTTTTTATTTGAAAATATGAAAAACTAAAAAAACACTGGTAGAACTTAAATTTCCTCATAAGGAACAAAATGTGATGTTCGCTGTTCTCAAGGGACTTCCACTATGACCTCAATCACACGTGTTTATCGCGCCAACAGCGAGTGCAGTTTGTATTGCTAAGCATACAATGAATGTTGTAGGTCATTTTGAGTCATCGAGCAAAATTGTGTTTGTTAAGTTGTCATTTGTCAGATAGAACAAAAGTTCTTTGTCGATGGAGTGTTCTCATATTTGCCATCATGACTAAAACATGAAACGAATTTTTGTGCCAACGTTTTGGAACTTTTTAACTTTTTGCGATAGGCTTCTTTCTGTAACGGAACGAAAAAATCATTTATTTGAACATTCAAATAAAAATTCGCTTGAATATCGCAGAAATGTGACCTGTGTCTCACTATTCTATCGATTCTTTATCAAACAGTGTTCAAACGAAATCGACAGCTTAATTCCGCTTCTTCATCAATTCAACAACAGAGCTTGCAACGCTAGGAATTGCAATCAGTTTACCATTGAGTTTCCTCATTATAATTAACAGACATTTGTAACCATAATCTGTTACAAATCTCCTATCTTCTCTAGGTATCCAATTTTTTTTAATGCCCGGGCTATTTAAACGACTAGTCACATATTTAGCGCGATTATTATAATCTCATACAAAATGGCCATATAGATTAAGCCATTCAGCGCTATAGGATCATTTTATATGAGGAGCTGGCCCGAAACCAATAAAAATTGACACTTTGGAAGTTATTCGCTATACACAGACCAAAATATTTAAAATAATTGGCCATAAATTTGATCTCCTGACTACACTTTTGGCGTATTTTTTTGGGAAGTGAGTATAACAAAACCAAGTTTTGCATGTAAAAGTAAAAGTGAGCTAGCTATAGATTCTCAAAAAATACGCCTTTTGTAAGAAGGTGCAGTGGACTTGTCAAAAAATACAAACTTTCAATTTTACAATTCAACAACAAGGAAGTACATACATGCATTCTAAAGTGTAGTTTTAATGACGTGACTATAACGTGACTATAATTTCGTTTTTAGCTGTTTTCATAAAAATATATCAACCGTCTAATATCAAAATGTATCGCATGTACGTTTGTTAAAGTTGATTAGTTTTCATGTGGGTCTTAAGGAGCCGTGTAATTGCTCGCACTAACATTGATTTCTGCGCACCATATACAATCATCTGATAAGACGTTAACAAAAAATCAAATACATACATACAACTTGACAATTTTCTAATCGAATGATTTAATTAAGAAATCAAGATCAAAGCAAACACTGGTACCTTACAAATTGGTTGTCACTTGAAAAATGTGTTGTTTTTGAGATATCCACTTTTGGAGAAGCACCAATCTTTGTCTAGTAGGAAATGATGAGTTGCAAAATGTATATTCCGTGGGTATGTGGGAGCCATTGACATAATATACATATGTCAGAGCTACTAGAAAAAATAGTAGCGTCATGTGCTTATCAAATTAAATCGCACTGTAATTTTCTTTTCTAGTTTCTTGTGTTTGAATATTATAGCCAAAGCGCAGACCAGGATAATGGCCTCAACGTAATCAATTAATTTTTTTAATTTAACAACAAATACATACTAACCATAACTGATTGATATCTTATTCATAACTCTGACGTTTTTTTTAAGGTGTCATTTGCTGACAAGTTCCGCTTCCCAACTTGAACTCGAGTGCAATTTGCGAATCACTTAAAATTTTTCAGGTCAGATTCGAAATAGATTACGGATGTTTTGACGGTTGACGCGCTTCCATGTGATTGTTATTATACAGACGGGAATTTTGCGATATAGTGATAAATGGAAAAACATACAAATTACTTGTTACAACAAGAAGAATTGTTGATACCTAAGAGAAAGCTAAAAATAAGTTTGCGCAATTTGCATCCATTCATGTCAAAGAAATGCAATTCGAGCATACGAATGCATCTTAGGTTATGTTAGGTTTGTGGGCTGGCGAGGAGTGTTCCGTGTCACACTCAGGATAAGCTATTTTGATGCCGGTTGGGGTAAAGGGGTTGCCCCTTACTCATTGGCCGTGTTCCATTGACCGCTAGGTGACTAGCGGCATGTCAAACTCCAAATAAAAAAAAGAACTGATTTTCCGCATTTGCGGAAAGCAATAAAAAATAAATAAATAGGTGGCACAACAGGCGGGTAGACACGCTAGGCCTAGCTTCTCGCAACCATTCGTTTTGTGTGAGTTTCTATTTTTGGAACGAATGGAAGGGACCCACAATTTTAAGCCGAGTCCGAACGGCTGAATTGAGAAGCTTTTTCAGGACAGTCATACTCTCGGATGTTTGTCAGACGTTCGCGATAGGTGGCGCAGTAGAAAAAACCTTAAGGTGTAATTTGTGTTTTTTCGGGGATCGAACCTGGGATCCCTCGCACAGTAGTCCAGCTCACTAACCACTGCGCTACTGCGCCCACAATCTAACGTAAAATTAACTGATAGAGATGGAAAAAAATAATCTGCCAAAACAAGTCTATCAAAAGTCTAAAATTAATATGATAAAAAAACAATCAAGTCAAATTGGAATTAAGTAAAACAAGAATTCAAACTGCCATAATTTTTTCAAACTTTGTTATACGTCCAATCTTAACATCGTCAGAAAAGAGCACAAGACAATCAAAATCAAATGTCACTTTGCCGCAGCAGCGTTCCTCTATCAGGGATATTATGTTATAGAAATTTAGCGGTCAATAGAACCCGGCATATAACAAATGCATCCTTCTGTAGGGGCGCCCAAAAAAGTGTATCATTTGCTGATCCTGATACGACTCATAACGATTTAAGTTGTACTTAAATGCGTATGGTCTGATTTTTTGTAAGTCATAAACTGTCACATAAGAGTTTACGTTTAACTTAAATGTGTATGTGTCGATCTGATAATTGATTTAGATTTATTATTCTATATCAACTGACTCGTCTTTGCACTGACAAAATTGGTCAGATCTTTGCTTTTAATGTATTTTTTAATTTTCTGTCAAAAAATATGGACATGATCCTTTATTTTGTATTATCTTAAAGCTCTGCACTCTAATTGCAAATTATCAAGAACATAACATATGTGGTCAGAAAAGAAGGTTTTTCCAAATTTATTAAGCTTCGAATTGTATTTGGCGAAAAAGAAGGACAACGTATTAAGGCTATTTGTGTTTTAAGTTCAAATTTTTCACAAGTTTACTTGACACTTTCTGTCAATTTATCAGCTAACGCCACTTTATTTCAGCGCTGTGATTTGTGCTAATTTTTGCATTTGAACGGTTTTGCACTGTGACTTAATGGTAATTTTTTTTTAATACTTCTCCCGTGAAAGGCAAACCTATAACGCTTCATCAGCGCCCCGAGATGCCTGCAGATGTATGTTAGTTCTGTACTTAAATTGCTGTAAATTGTAGTCTTCTGGAAATATATACCCAGGAAGCGAGTTCCAAAGTTTGCTTGTCCTGTAACAGTAGGAGTTTTGGAAAGATGATGTCCTCGCGGTTGTCAAGTGTACTGTATGGTCATGAGCATTAGCAGCCTGTCTTGTGGGGCGCCCAAAAGTTGCATTTCGAGGGATAATGTCCTTAAGTTCCTCGGAACATCTACCATGGAAGTACCTATAGAACAAGCATAGGTCAGCGACTTGTCTTCTATGCACCAAATGGGCTACGAATTATGTTGGTTAGGTGTGACTTTTATCACCGATCTGACGGCAGTTAACTTTGGCAGATTTCGTTTGTTCTGGTAATTAGGTGAACAAAATGGGCTAATGGCAGGAAAATATATTCAAACCCAGGTAGTGCGCTAAAAATGTCCTTAATAATTCAAATTTTTCATATGGTCTACCCAACTAATAAATATGAAAATTGTTTGTTTTATATTTCGTGTGAATATTTTCATCAGTTAAAGACAGGAATCTAACAAAAATTTACTTACATTTCTGGATTGTTACTTTATCGTATAATTTATCTAACAAAAAAGGGGTAACTATATTCAGACAAAGCATCACGATCACGCTAATGAATTTCTTTATGACGCAACTTTAAATTACTTCCAAGATTATGGCAGCACATATTACTGTCATATTAAAAAAAAAAATGCCAACTGCTCAACGATCGCCTGCGAAAGCAGCTTTCCATATTTGTAACAAAATAAATAAATAAATTCAACCTTGTGGAAGTGCTTTTTTTGCGTTACAAGAACACAAAACCCTATACATGCGATCCACGAGGAAACACCTTACCTTACTCCACTACATTGCTTTAATATATTTAAATATACTTTTATGTTAATAATCTCGTTTGCAAACATTTTAAACGACAAAGAAAGATACGATACGAA